>JAJJXC010000011.1:600000-1191351 GCA_022432385.1 Xylariaceae sp. FL1272 | reverse complement strand
TAAAAAAAGTTTATGTATTTCGTATTTATACTATAAACTATATTATAAAATATAGTAAAAAAATAAAAAAATAATAAAAAACTAAGAACTAGTTAATTATTTAAAAAAAATTTTAAACTTATTAAAGTTTATTATAATAATAATTTTAATAAAATAGGTTTTTTTTTATATGTTTAAACGATTAATTAAAGCTATAAAAGCGATTTTTTCGATAAAAACTATTTTAATAACGATAAGCCGACTATATTTTATAAAAAACCGACTAATACGTTATTAACGATAACCTAGATCGAATAAATAATTTTATTAATTAATACCGGTTAATTATTATACGGTATTTAAAGTAATTAACAGATTTTTTACAGTTACGGGGAAACTTCGAATACGATTAAATATAAATACGTTATTACGATATATTTACGTAATAACAATCGGGTTATATAATTTAGTTAGTTTTTTTTTTTAATTAGGAATTAAAGACTTTATATTTAAAAAGTTTTAATTAGTTACCGAAAGCATTTTTTTATTATTTAAAAGTTAACTTTATACTATCTTAACTTATTTTTTATAAAGTTCGGGGTTTCGATTTCGATTCGTAAACGAGTTTATATTTTTTTTTTACGGGAGGGTTATAAACGTAATAACTTCTTAGTAGCCTTTCCGGGTAAGCTTTAGCTACTACGTCGCTTGTTAAGCCCTATTACCTGGCTACCATTTGGCAGTCCTATTTAGCAATGTAATTATTAGTTACTACCTAAATTAGCTGGCGTACTATTGTGTTTTTCCTTTTTTTACCTTGTTGATTTTATAGCTTAGGTAGTAATACTACGGCCTTTCCACCCGTATACCCTTTTGCTGCTAAGCCTATTGTTACACGTATTAAAGTAATAGTAAACCGGTTTTAGTATTAATAGTATTTTAAATAATCTTTTCTAATTTTAATAACTGTTTTTTTACCTAATTTTATAAATAGTTTTTATATTTTAATTATATAACGTTGTTTTTTTGTAATTATTTTTAAAGTTGTTTTTAAATAAAATATAAAATGTATAAAATAACTATTAAATAAAGTAAGTTCGAAATATTATTAAGCAAACCGAAGTAATAATATAAAAAGCTTATATTTTATTATTTTTATTAATTTATATACTTTTTAATAGTATTAAAAACATATTTATTTTTTAAATTAATTATATTATAATCATTTTACTATTATTATATTATTAATCTTAATACGTAAAAACATTATAGAAGTTTATAAATTAAATAAACGCAGTTTTAGCAGTATTTTCTTTTATATTATTAAAATTGTTACCGCTATATTAATAGCATATTTCGATATGCCTGCCGTTTATAACTATAATATTAAACCAAATTGTTTAATTATTTAAAACAACATTTTAAGTTTTAGCTAATATTATATAAATTATATAGCTATAAATAATTAAATATATTTTATTTATTTAATATAAATTAGTAATTAAAAGTTTCAAGTTTATATTTACGGCATATTTTTATATTTACTAATTAGTAACTTTTTAATTAAATTTGTCCGATATATAAAAATAGCGTCTATATTTTTAAAAATATTTTATTATAATAAAATCGGATAATAAAATTAAAAAAAATAAAATTAAATAATATAATATCGAAAATTATATTTATTTTTTAAAAAGCGTAAAAAAAGTTAGCAAACTAAAGTTAAGCTATTTATAAAAGTTTGCGGTTTATAATTTTTAATATTTATTTATATAAATAAATACTAAATAAAAGTTTAATTTAAATATAAAAAACTTAAAAGTTTAATAAATCAAATAAATAATTATTTAAAATATTATCGTTCGAGCTTATTTATTTATTAAATAATATTTTAGTAAAATATTTCTTAATACGTTTTATTTTTCAATATTTGTTTTAATATTAAATAAATTAAACGATATAATTTATAAAAACAAACGTTATTTTAGGTTTTAAAACGGTATAATATAAGCGTAATTAATAAAAAAATATTAAAAAAATTAGAAGCTTTTATTAAAAAAGATATATTAAATAATATAAAACAAATTAAAAATAATATAACGTAAATTATTACTATAAATATATATATTATAATACGTTATTAATAAAATATAATAAATTAGTTTTTATAATATTTGCTTTTATATTAAGTCGATAGTTAAATACGCTAGCGTTTAAAACTAATACTAACTATTTATTACGTATAAATACTTACGTAATTAATAACTAGGCCATTAAAGTTGTATTTATAGCTAATTATTTTTATATTATTATTTTTATATTATTAATCCTTTTTAACACTTTATTATTTATTTAATAATTTATTTATTTTTAAAACTAGCATTACCGGCGCGCGTATTTATTATATTAATTAATTAATAATATTAAAACGTTTTTTGGTTATATTTTAATTTTAGTTATTTATATTTAATTTTAACGATTTTTAGTAGAAATACTATTAATATAGCAGTTGTACACCCGCTTACGCGCTTATTAACTACGATTAAGTTATAGTTTTAAAAACTTTCCGCTTTAATATATAACCTGCCGCGTTACCGCAAAAAATATATAAATAACATTAATCGATTCGTTTTATTAAAAGTTTTTATTTGCTATATTTTTTTAATTTAATTATTATAATTTATAAGTTTTTAGTATTTATAAAATTATTTTAAGCCGACCGAGTTTTTTTACTTTTTATTTTATTTTATAATTTTTAAATATTTTCGTTATTTTTTTACTTAATATCGTATAATAATATAACTTTTTTGTTACTATTATTTTCGATTGTAATTATTTTTTTATTTGCGGCTTTAATCCTATAATCCTAGTTTATATTAACGATTTAAAATTTATAGTACCGTTTTTAAGCCCGTTCCGTTAATAGGCTTACCGCCTATATTTATACGGCGTTTTTATAGCATTAAAAAATATTATTTAATTAATAAAAATAAAAAATACTAATAATTTATAATATAATATTAACGTAAAATAGCTATTATACGTAAATAAGCCGAATTTATATACGTTAAATAAACGATTTATATTATATTGTTTATAAATATATAATTTTTAAAATATAAAAAATAACGTATATAATAACGCGCGGTTTAATAATTATAAAATAACGGTAATATTTTAAACTATTTAATTTGTAATATTTAACGTAGTTATTAAAATTTTTATTAAACGTAGTATACGTTATAATATGTTTTTAATTAAGCTTATTTTAAATAAAAACAAATTAAAAAGTTTAATATAATATATTATTATTTTTAAATAAATAGTATTTTTTTTATAGCCAAGTTTTTATTAACTATATTATTAGTAAATACGTTTAATTTAAAACTTATTAAATATTGCGGTTTAAGTTTTAAAAAATATAAAAGTTTTTAAAACTATAAAAAAAACGCCGGTAATATAACCGAATGTTTTATTTATTTTATTTTTTAGCTTAAACGTAAAAAAAGTATTAACGGTTTTTTTACGATAACTACGTATATAATAACCTATAACCTATTTATTATGCTGCTAATACCCTTTTTTCTTTAATTATATTTTTAATTAAAGTTTTTAAAAGATTTAAATCCGAATATATTTATATTACTTTTTAGCTTAAACGTAAAAAAAATACTAACAGTTTTATTTGCAATAATTACGTATATAATAATTTATAATTTATTAATTATATTATTAATATTTTTTTTATTTTAATTATATTTTTGATTAAAATTTTTAAAAATTAAAATCTGGAATATCAAGCTTATTAAAAATTTTAATTATTACAAATATAATTATAATAAAGACTTTTTCTTTAATTTTAAGTAAAAAAACTTTTAACGCCGATTTTTATTATTAGTATACGATAGCGTTAAGCGGTATATTTAATAATAATTTTTTATTGTTTTTTTTGCGCGTTTTAAACTTATAACTAATATATTTATTAGTCGATCTTTTATTTAATTTCGCTATATTTAACTATTTTTTAAAGTTTTTTTTTTTTTTTAATTAAAATGCTTTCGGTTAGTTATTTATATCGAATTATAGTTATAGCCCGTATTTATAACATATAATAAAAACTGTTTTTCTACGTTAATTTGCTTATAATAAAAAAATTAAAACATAATAAATTAAAAATTTTTAACTAAATTAAAGATTTAAAATCGATATTTTTTTTAATTTTTTTAATAAGTGCAAATATGGCTAAGCTTTTTGTTTTATATATTAAAAATAGCGCTATAATCGAATTTAATAACGACGATAACGAAAACGACGATAATAACGATTTTAGTAATTTCGGCGATAAATTTAAAAGTTATATTAAAGAAAATGAAAAAATATAGTAAATATAATATTAATACCAAATAAATCTAGCATTGTATAGTATTACCGATATAAGCAATTAATTAATTAAAATAAAAAAAAGTTATAAAATACGGTAAAAATTGATTATATTTATCGTTATTAAATGTTTTTATTATTAATACGTATTTATATTTTAATAACTATTTTATTTAAATTATATAATTTAGGTATATTTTTTTATTAACTAATTAAGCTAGTTTTTGTTTTATTTATAACTTTTATTATAATATATTATTCGATATCGATAAAAATAATAATAATAATAATGCGGAAAACGATAATAAGATTTTTACGCCGTTAAATAATTTAGTGTTATTAAAAAACGTTTTGTTATTTATTATTATTTCGGGCATAAAACACGTAGTATAAAGTCCGTCGATAAGTTACTAGTATAGATTTACTAACCGAGTCCGTTAATAAGTCACCAATATAGATTTATTAACTAAGTCCGTCGATAAGTCACTAGTACAGATTTACCGAGTCCGTTAACAAATCATTAATATAAATTTACTAACCGAATCCGTCGATAAGTTATTAGTACAGATTTACTAGATTTTTTTCAATATAAAGCTTTTAAAAACGGGCTATATAGTTATTTCTTTAAAATACCCGAAATGCTTAAATTACATAAAAGGTTTTTTTAAAATAATAAAATATAATTTTAATAAAATTCGAAATTTGTTTTTCTTATTAAAAAGTATATTTTATTATTTATTTTTATATTAAAAAAGCTTAAAACTTTTAATATTACGCGTATTAAAAATAGGCTTTACGTTTAAAAAAATCTAAATATAATAATTAAATATTTAAAAAGTATTTTTTAGTTTAAAAAAATATTATTAAAAAAAAACGACTATAATATTAATATTTTAAAAAATATAGCGTATATATATAATTTAAATAGTTTAAATATAATTAATTATATATTATAGTTATTAAATTTATTTTAATAATACGTTTATTTATATAAATTTTTTAATTTATAAATAAAGCCTATATTAATTATTAGTTAAAAATTTTTAATATAAATAGTAAATTTTTTATATAATTTTTCTTTTTTAATTAATATTATATTATATATATAACCTTTTTTTTATAGCCGCGTTATTAAGTTTTATTAAAAAATTCGTTGCTAATTATTTTTAATTAGTTTTTAAATTAATTAAATAAATTTGCGTAAATATTATAACTTTTATCGTTATTACGTACGTTATTAATTTTAAATAGTTATTAAATTTTTATTATATTGTTTTATAAATAAATTATTATATATATTATTTACGTTTATTTACATAAAGTTTTATTAATAAATTATAATATTTTCTTAATTTTTAATTTTAAAAACAAAAACGTTAAAATAAAAACCTATAAACGTTTTTGCCGTAATGCCCGTTTCGGCCGGTTTATTACCGCTTTATCGGCCGTTATAACTTTGCTTGCTATAGTTTTTATTCTTGTTTTTTCGGCTTTATTTAGCCCGTTTGCTTTTTTTCTCCACGCCGACGAAAATAAAAACAAAAATAAAAACGACGATAAAAATAACGACGATAAAAATAACGACAATAAAAATAACGACAATAATAACGACAACGGTTTTTTCGTTAAACTTAGTTTTAGCTTTTTTATAGCTTTACTATTAACGTTTTTATTACCGTTATTTATTATTGTATTTATTACTCGATTTTTATTGTTATTAATATTTATTATATACTGCCGTATTTTTTATATATCGGTTCGGCTTTTAATAGCTATTTTAGCGGTTTTTATATTAAAGCCGTCGGTTTAAAAACTTATTACTATTTACGTTATTATAAAGCTAATAAAAAATACGCTTTTTAATATATATTAAATTATTTTAACGTTTAAACAAACGTAGCGTTTTAATATTAATTATATATAGTTTTTATAACGTTATTTTTATTGTTTTCGTTTTTATTAATTGTTTTAAACCGGTTTTTTAAAACGTAAATCGATTATTATAGCTTGTTTTTTATATAAGGTAACTAATTTTAAATAATTAAAACTACGTTATTTTTATTTTACGTATTATTTTACGTTTTTAAATAATTTAGTTTAGTTTATTATTTATTGCGTTTTTTAGCTTTATTGCTTTTGTTTTTATTACTATCGTTGCCGTTAATTTTGCCGATATTACTTATAGTGTAACCGCTGCTTTTTGCTATATAGCGGAGGAGAAAAAAAAAACTCGCTAAAAAAAAGAAAAAAAAAATAAAAAATAGTTTATTACTTATATTATATATATATTTTAAATATGTTTTATTTTAAGCTAATATATTTTAAATAAAAATCTATTTAGTTATACGCGTTAAAAACGTTTTTAAATATATATTTATAAATATTATAATATATTAATTTAATTAATTTTTTAATAAAAACTATTATTTTATTATTATTATTTATTATATAAATATACGTAATTAAAACTATATATATTATTTAATATGTTATTTTATACGTAATTATAGTTATATATATATTTTAATTTTATTACGATTTATAATTATATATATTATAAAAATAAGTATTTAAAATAAAATATACGGCAAAAAAAACGTAGCTGTTTTTTAAAATAATTTTAATAGATTTAATATTTTTTTAATACTATAATATATATAGCTTTAAATACGTATTATTTAATATTTATAATATATACGTAGTTATAAATACACGTTTTAAAAATAAAGTTATATATAGTTATAAATATATATAAAATAATATATTATACGTTATATATAATTTAAAAAGCTATAATTGTTTTAACGTTATTATAATATAAATATTGTTTTAAATACGCGTAAATAAATATTATATATAATATATAAAGTTATAAATATATATAAAACTATATATTAAATAGTATAAATATTTTAAAACGTTTACATAATTTAGTTTAATTTATTATATAATAATAATATATAGATTATTTCGGCCTTTAATTATAAAAACCGAAATAATATATATTATTAATAAACTAATAATACTAAGCCATTTTAGTTTATTTCGTACTTTATTTAATAAAAATAAAAACTTTAAAACGAATAGATAAATTAAAATAAATATATAATATTATAATAAACTTTTTTTACCGAATTTTATTATAAAAATATAATATTATTATTAATTTTATATTTGATTTCGTTTTTTTATTTAATTAATATTTAAAATATTATATAAAATAAATTAATTTAAAGCTTAAAATAACGTCGATTTACGTTATTTTTATTTATAAATTATATTAAACGTAATATTATTAATAATAAATATAAAAAATTTATTTTACGTTTATTAATAATAGGTTATTATATTATAAAATTATTTTTAAAATTTAATTTCTTATTAATTATATTTTTAATTAAAGCGTTATTTATATTAAACTAAAATATATTATATAAACTATTTAAAAATTAATTTGAAAAAAAATTAAAACCGTATATAATAAGCAAAAATTATATTAAATATAACCGTATTAATATAATTACGCCTAATATATATATTAACCGAAAAAATCGAACTTTTTATTTAATAATTAAAATTAAATATATTATTATTAAATTAATAAGCTATTTATTAATTATTAATTAATTTATTTAATTATATATATTATAATTAGGTTAAAAATAATATTAAAAACAAAAGTTAAAATAAAACATAAATCGTATAAATGAATATAAAACAAAAAACTTTCGAAATTTAATTTTTCGTTTATTATATTTTTAACCGATATATAATTAATATTAAAATAAAGCCAATTAAATAGGATATTTAAACGTAAAATTAAAAAAAATAATATCGTATATAATAATAAAAAGCTTATACTAACTATAAAAAATTAAATTAAACATAATTATATTTATATAATTACGTTTAGTTTATACGTTAATTAAAAAAATTAAACCTTTTATTTAATAAAATAAAATTAAACGTATTATTATTAAATTAATAAACTATTTATTAATTATTAATTAATTAATGTAATTATATATTATTATTAAGCTAAAAATAACGTTAAATCAAACGTTAAAAAGTAATATAAATAAAAATAAAACAAAAAACTTAATGTTATTACTATTATTATAATAATTATTATTTATATAGTATTAAATAAGCTTTAATTAAATAAAAAAAACTTTTTTATACGTTAAAAATTATCGTATATATTTTTAAATATAGCGGAAAAAAATAGTATATAAATATAGGCTATTATTTATTTTAAAAACGAAATAAATCGAAAAATTATAACTTTTTTTATAAAATAATATATATTAATTATTTATATAATAATTAATATTAATATTATTTAATTAATATCGATTAAATATTAATTACGTGTTTATTTTAAAATAAAATACGATAAAAAGCTAAAAAGTTTATATTTAAAAATAAATAGTAATATTTATTTTAAAGCTTTTAAAAATACGTTAAAAACGGTTTTTTTTTAAAATATTATATATTTTAGTTTTAATATATTAATAAGTTAAATTTATAATAATATTTTTTTTCGATATTTTTTTAAGGTCCGTAATCGATTTTTTTTTATTATTTTAGTTTAAAAAACGTAGTCTATAACGTAAAATCGTTTATAAAAACCATTTAAAAAAAATGAAAGAAATTCGGGCCATATATCTCTGGTCTTAAAAAAACAGCTAATATAATTAAAATAAATAGTACTAAATATAAAAATGATGCTTTTTTTTAGCCGTTATTTTATAAGCTTTAACGTATTATTTAATAGTTTTTATTATTATAAAAATCTCGTCGGTATTAAATCGCGCTATATTATTTAGTTTTAATAAATTATAATTTATAAAAAGCGATTTTGTTTATTTTAAAAGTTATTTTATTATATATTATTTATATTTTGCCGGAAATATTATTAATAGTTTATATGTATTACTAAGTTATTTATTTTCCGTTTTTTATAACGGCGTTTCCGAATTTAAATTAATGCTATTTTTTTATAGTATTTTAAAAATAAATATTTTATAATATTATATAATTTAAATTATTATTAATAAAATAAAAATTATTAAACTATTAAAATAAAAACTATTTAATAAATATATATAACGTAATAATATATTATAATTAAAACCGTTATTTTAATAAGTTGTATAATTATTAAGTTTAAAATTTTTTAAACTTTTAAATATTATCGTAATTATTATAGTTATTATTTCCGGCTTCGGCTTAAAAAATTTCGATTTAATAATTATTGCTTTTAATATTTAATAAAATAAGGCATATATTAATTATATAAAACTTAATAAATATTTATTATATTTTATTATTTTTTTATATAAATTAAAAACTAATAAATAAAAAAAACGTTTATTATTATTATATTTATAGTAAATAATAATTTAAATTTTTAATAATATTATTATTTTATTTTAATAATTAATTAAAATAATATACAAAATTTATTATTTTTATTAATAATTTTTTATTTTAAATATATTCTTTAGTTTTTTTAATTTTATTAAAATTATAAACAAATTATAAAATATTATAATAAATAATATAGTATTATTATTATATTATTTTTATTATTATTTACTAATTTTAGTTTGTTTTATATTTAATAAAAGTTTTTTATTTATATATTTTAAATTAACTGAAATTTTTTTCGTTTTTAATAATACAGATAAAAATACGAAAAAACGTATACATAATAATAAAAATAACGATATTAATAAAGCTATATTTAAAAACAAAGCTATAAATAATTAAATTTATGTTTATTATATTTTAAAATTTTTTAAAGCTATTTTCCGGCTAAATCTAGCTATTTTCGTTAAATTAAAAACATTAATTAAAAACGGCTTTAAAGCTTTTTTTTGCTTGGATCGTATTAAAGCTAACTTTTGCGGATTTTTTTTACTTAAATTTAAGATTTTTTACTATTTATTTAATAACAAAGGCTAGTTTTTCTATAGTAAGAAAGTTTGTTTATATAACGCCGGACTAACTTAAATAGCCGGTTTAATATAATAAATTATTTTTTTAAAAAGTAACGTAAGCAAAATATTAGCGCTTTATAAAACCCTTTAACTTAAACGACCCTTAAAAAAGATTACCTTTAACTTAGTTGACCCCTAGAAAAATTACTGCCGCGGGCTCTTTTTATATACGCGTCATCTAACTCTGGATATATGTATCCATCTCTAACAAAGAGCTATGAGTGGAATACACCAGAACATGGAAGAGGGAAGTATCAGGCTCCCACTGTCTAAAATACTAGGCCCCAGTATGGTCTGTAACACCGCCCATACGAACGAACCGATCTTAATCTCTCATGTTTATGTTCTTCTCAATGCTTGCGTGAGCCAGAGAGAAAACTTTAGGTCAAGGCACATGTTGGGTGAACTTAGATGTATCTCATCGATAGTGTCATATCCGCTGTAGGATGTCTAGCCGCAATGTCTTGTTGCAGGACTCTACTCACTTGCAGCTAACCTACCGTGCCGTCACATTGATTCCACTGGCTTCGTCTCTTCATCTCAAGTCGGTTCATGCTTCAGACACGTGCATAACTACGTAAGTAGGTATATATCCTTAATGTACATGACATTTAGCTTGAAATGCCACCATCACAAAACCAACCGTTATGATACTGGCCTAATGAGGTTAGATCGCATCTGTATGCATGTGCGGGATGGATTCAAGCTGCCGAGGCTGCATGCATTCTACAACGAGTCGGCGAATTACATCGTCTTGGCACTTACGACCGCCGTTGAAGAACAGGCGAGCAGGGTGCCTGCTAACATTGAATAGCTAATATTACATTCTTACGGCAAGAGAACGGTGCGAAACCAACTTGATGCATCGGCGATGGGATTAGACACAACAGTTTGTACCAACGTTTGGCAGAAGTACAATAGACGACAGAGAAATCTGATTTCGAGATGATGTGATTCTGCTACTATGCGCATCCATGATTGCATCGGCCATGTGTACATGTATGTTGCTGGTGAGAGGGTTGCATGTCGCAGATGCGGGATACACGCTTCGACAGAAGCCGCGAGACTGGCCAGTCATGCCCGAGCTCCCTGCTTAGCGATCTCAATATCGTGTTGCCGCCTAGTCATACGCTGGCGCCACTGCGAGATCACTGCACTTCCGATGAACACAATGGGAATCGCGGCCAATATAACGTACATCAACGTCCAGTTGCTGTCGTAGTGTACTTCGGTTTCGGAATAACTCATTTCTTGATTCGGATTCGGCCTACCAGAGGCATAGACTAAAGAGTATGTTCGGGAGTGAAAAGGCCGTGAATATGTATTGTTCGTCGAAGTTGAAGGGGCAGTCGAAGAACGAAGATAATGCGGAGAAGTCAAAGTGACAGATGTTGGTCGCTGCGAAATTCCTCCACTGGCCGGATCAACTCGGCACGAAGAGGCAGGGAAATAAACCTAAATAGAAAAGTGTAAGAGACTATAAGGAGATAAGAAGCTCGCTTGACGGAGAGTGCAGCGGCGCAAGGGTTAGGGTGCTTTATGTACAGTGCTGTAGACGTCGTGATAGCGAGGTGTTCGTCGGTCTGGCCAAAGGGTTCCTTGTTGAGCGTACGTCTCGGACCCAAGGAGGGTTTTGTAATGTCTGAGAATAGACTTGTTCGCAAACGAGAACAAAGATGCCGCGCAACCGAGACTGCACAACGCTTTGTTCAGGGGCTCGGGAGAGATGAAAAGCCAGACTCGGATCATGATGTGGGTACTCGGCTCTCGATTCCCTAGTGACTAATAACATTCAAGGTAGGGTGCACGATTACGGTGCTTACGATTCACGACCTCGATGCCGGCATTCGAACCGTCTTTGTTCTGAGTCGCTGAAAAGAGCGACACATCAGAGATTGCGCCTGACGTGACGTGATGTGACGTGACGTGACGTACGTACGTGTGCACACACCCATAAATCAGCCTCTCACCCGACAAACCGTCGTACCGCTTAAAAGTCTCTGTGATAGTCAAGTAACAGAGAGAACATGTCCGAGCACCCTAGGAGCTTGCAATCAGATAGCCGCCCCGAGGCCGCCTGGCCCAGTTTTATGCGGATGATGGGTTGCAGCCGCCAGGTGCTCAACAGGTCACATCTCCACCCTCTTCTGCCCAGTCGATGCCTTTTCGGACCGCTTCGAGATCGTGTCAAGTCCACTACTTCGAGACAGCGTTCCTAGGCGTGCTACTTTGTCACGAGTCTGGCACAAGCACCTGGACGTGAGCTGCCAATGCCACTGAGTTGAGACTATGTTATTCAATGTACAGAAATCCCCAGATCCCTCTTTTCGAAGAGACGAGTCTAATCTCGCTCGATCATCCATCTACGGGAGTACAGGATGAGTCTATGCCCATTCCAGATTTCAACCCAACGCCGAGAGAATGCAAACTTTCAAGCCAACGCATGCCGTCCGTCATTGACACTGAGGTTCCACGGCAGTATCGGCTGACAACCGTCGTTTTCCCTTCTGGTGAGGCACAGAGTCGCCTGCAAGTGTCACTTGTCCGTCATACGATGATGTTTCAGTCATGGCATCGGCTCCTGTGTTGTTTGCACGGCCTCCCTGAGATTTGCTGTCTGCATTGTCTACAGCACCTTTCTCAACGTCCGCCGCACCCGTGCCTGTAGACGGCTTATTTTGTTTCACACTCCTAAACTCCATAGCGAATGCGCCGAGCACACCGAGAGCGGCCAATATCAGACCAATTTGGAAGACGACTCTCAAACTCTCATTGTACGCCACAAGGCCGTCTGGGCGCAGTTCAGCTGGGAGCGCATTGATCAGTTCCGTGGCACCACCATTCTTAATAAAGGAAGCTGAGAAACCGGGAAAGCCCGAAAATCTCTGTACAAGCTGGCTGTCCAGTACGTTCTGGCCGACCGAGATGAAGATGGCGCCGCCGAGAATTTGAGTGAAGAACATGAGCGAAGCACCAATCGAGACGTCCTTTTTGGCAAGAACAGTCTGCGCTGCCAGGTTCGGAGCTTGGAAACATAAACCCTGGCCAAACCCGTAGAGAATCTGGTAGCCAATCCATTTGCCTGCCCCAGTATCGACCTGCAAGGTAGTGAGAAGCCCGCCGCCAATGGTCACCAAGATCGTACCAACTATCATGGTGGGGGTATAGTAACCGATCTTCTTGACAAAAACACCGTTCGAAATCGAGGCTAAGACCGTAGCTAAAGTTGTGGGCAGCAAACGAATGCCCGAGTTCACGGCCGAGACCCCCTTAATCGCCTGGAACCAGATGGGGAGATAGTAAACAAAGATCATCAACTGGCTACCAATGGTCAAAGTCGACCAGAAACCTGCCAGAATTGACCTCTGTTTGAAGATACGTGGAGGAATGGTCGCTGTCTTTGGCAAGAAGGTCTGGACCAGAATGAATACAACGAACAAAAAGATACCGAGGGTGAGAAGCGCAATCACTCGGCGATCATTCCAAGGAAACGTCAACCCGCCCCATTGCACAGCCAAAAGCAGTGAAACTATGGCCGGAAGGAATGCCGCGGTACCGAATGCATCCAGCTGCGAAAGTTTGGCCTTGGTCGATATTCTCGTCTCAGGTCTTTCCGGCACACGGAGGAATATGATAACGACGATGAAAGCAACTACTCCGAACGGCAAATTGATGTAGAAGCACCAGCGCCAAGTGACATTGGAGGTGAAAGCTCCACCGACTAGTGGTCCCAAGATGGAGGAAATTCCAAACACGGCGCCGAATAACCCCTGATACAGAGGACGCTTCTCCAAGGGAACGGCATAGACGATAATGATGATGGACCCAGCGAAGATACCGGCAGACCCAATACCCTGAATAGCCCTCCCGAGAATGAAGGCGATGGAATTGGGTGCGGCCCCGCAAATTGCCGATCCGACCTCAAACAAGACAACGGAAGACCCGAAGATGGCGCGGATTGGATAGAAACCGTAGAGTTTGCCGAATAAAAGCTGGAAGGCGGCACTCGTTAGGAGGTAAGCGGAACCGTACCACCCAACGTCTGTGAGCGAGTGGAATTCATCGGTGATGGCAGGAATAGCGGTAGTGACGATGAGACGATCGAGCGAGACGAGGAAGACGGACACGAATGCAGACGAAAGAACCAAGGCGAGACGAAGCCCCGTTGGGTATTCGTGATTGGTCTGTACATTGGTAAGCTCGGTAGCCGTCTCGTTGGGGCCGTCCGCTGGCGGGGGGTTCGATTTCTTGTCTCGGCCAAACATGATTGGTAAATCTCTTTGTGTTTCTTTGGGTCGATATGCGATTGTGTACTCGTACGCAAAACTCGGCCACAGGTGTAATTAGGACTCCAAGAGTTTAGCATGTCAAGTACGACGAATGCAGTTATAGGGGTGTAGGAGCAGAGGCTTGGGGCAAGAACAAGGAACGGTTTACGCCCCTGGAGACACTCTATACCTTTTATCTAGGAGTTGACCAGTCAAGGCGGTTCCGGACTGGACAGTGAGATGTCCGAGGGCCTTGAGGTTTGATTTCTGCTGCCGTGGTTAGTCACGTCAGACCTGATTATCGGTCCATCACTCAGGGCCAATTCGCCTCGAGAAGCTGCCCACTAGACGGGTGCGTTGGGTCATGTACGGACGTGCGATGCGGGCTTCGGGCCCGTTAACAACCCGCCCAGGGTCACTCCCCATACCCACGAAACAAAACCAGCGACTCGCGATTCGTCGTTCTGGTCCTGGCGCAGAAGACGTTTGCGGCCTACTCCCGTGGATAGTGAGTTTAGGCCACTCGCTTCCTGTTGCCGAGTGTGTGCCGCCGTGACGGACAAGGCCGCGTTGGAGAGATAGATGTTGTGTGGGTGTGTGTGTTGGTTGGCTGCAGTGTGGATCCCTCTGCCCAGGCCAGAGATATTCGGCTTGCGGCTCGAGTACGGGAACGAATTTCCAAGTTCGGGTCCGAATGTCCAAACTGAAACCTAGGAACGTTGTGTGTGCGGAACATTGGTCTGAAGATTGGTCTGCCGTACCGTAAGATAATACTACAGGCTACATGTACGCATAAAGCATCGTAGGCTGGTTTTCCTTGGATGCTATCATCCTAGTCGGAAACGGTGGCATAGCATAGCGCGCAGAGTATGTACCCAGGTAGCGAAGGCAGCACGGCCCGGCTCGCGGGCGAAATCGCTTCAGAGGTGAAGAATTATATCAAGTAAGGAGGTAGTAAGGTAATATATCAACTGCAGTGTGCGCATACCGCGCATTCTGTACATTTACACATCAAAGTCATGATGCCTGTCCTGTCGCATTTGGTTTGGGCTTTCGCCATGCATCAACAATTGACACCACCCCGAAATTACGGGTGTATTAATGCTATGTGTATCCAGGTACACACGCTGTGTGGGCATCTCATGCTGCGTGTCTGCTGACCTTGAACGTGGTTTGAGCCTTTGACTCTCTGCCTTCACCAGACGTTGCCCAGGCCCGATTCCTATGCCTTCCGCTCGGAGTGCCTTCGGATGCTGGCTTCGAATGTAGGTATATACCACCCTGGGTTCATTGTTGGCCTCCATGTGCTTTCGAGCCAGTTTCGACGCATTGCGACGGATCCAATACCGCTGTCCTTGTATAAGTTATGTGTGTAGGTGTGTGTGTAAAAGGAGCCACGCATCATGAAATTGGCTGCCTTGGAGCTCAGGTCTCCCAAGAAACTCTTCTGTCACATCAGCAGTTGGTCGACGGGGCTACTGCGCTAGTTGAGCTGACGGCTGATCACCGCGTTTATCGAGCTGGGCTTTTTTCGCAACTGGGTATTCAAGGAAGTGTCCATAAGCGTGGCCAACTAACGAACTAAGGCACTTCATAAAATGGTGTCGTCGTGCGCCTCGTACCACAACAGAATTTGCGTACGATTCCATGGTAACACTTGATTGGTAATACTTTGCAGTTGCCTTATAAAAGTGCACATTATCTTCTAAGCAATATCCTACAACACTTTAATAGCGCTAAAGCTTATAGCGATAGAACTATAACTATAAGACTATAACGATCGCTATTGCCGTATATTATAGCGCGTAGATTAGTTTCCCGTGTAATATCAATATGACCTAGAACTCTTTACCCTATATAGTCTAGCACTTAGACAAACATATCTGGAAAAACATGCCGAATACTCACGTACAGATCAATGGAACTCTCCGCCACGCCTTCCTCCGGGTGCTTATTTCGAACAATTTCAGATTCGCGTAGATATAGTCTTTGTCTTGGACATGTAAAACTCTCTTAGTCACAGGAAGATGAGTTCTCTCAATATACAGCTCGTCCAAAAGACACATGTAGCTGCTAACCCAGCTGTACGATAGTAGATGCCGGTCGAGTACAACAGAGAACACCGTAATAAGTTCAGTTCGGAGAAGGGGACCATTTTTGTTAATAGAGAAATTTAATGCCGTCGGAAGAAGTTGAAATGTTAAGCCTAACTGTGAACCATCTTATCCTGAAAGGCTAGATGGGAAGAACGGTACATCCAGTATAGATCGTCCAGGAGTAATGTTAGAACGTAGTTTATACGAAAGACCAAGTGCTAGTCTTTAACGTGGGGCTTGGTTCTAGGCAATGCAGCACCAACAAATTTATTTTGGGTTTCGAATTCAGCGAGTGGGCCGAACAGTTTTCGCGCGCTTCTGGTGATTGTGCCCTAGTAACTACGATCAAGCTAGTATCGGGGATGACAGATATGGATTCGCCTTCTAGACAACATTAAACATCCGTTATTCAATCCCTGATACTCTACGACGTACAGGCCCTGCAGCTTCGTCGTCGGCCAAAGCTTCCAACAGCTACATACATAAACTTTTTATTATTGAGGCAAGCAAGAAGTAAGCTGCGCGAAACGAGTAGTGAATTCTACCAAATCCCTGGACTGGAGATGTCCGTCTATGTAAACTCCCTCTTACAAATACAGGAGTGCCCCAGCACTCAGTTGAACGCTCTATATGCCCCAATTTCCATAGCCAGTCCCATACCCTCCCTGATTAGATTGCATATCTCCCACCGTGTTGTTCGAAAACATGTTCCAGTCCAAGGCTGGTACATCTGTGTATCCGAGCATCTGATCCCAGGGTATTTCCAGTCCTTGCGCTCCTGCCCCGAATAAAGGAGCCGCTTCTGGGTTCATTGCAGTGTTTTCTTCCACCACGGCAGCAACAGCCTTGTTATCATTCGACGCAAGAATCCGGAGTAACTTGACGATGAAGTCAGGTGTTGCCGGCAGTGATCCCTGTGCCTCGCGCAGATATCTCTCCCGTGCCCTCCAGCCTCTTGTCACTAGGATAGCGAGGGCGATGTGCGTCTTAGAATTTAAGATGTACAGCTCATCGTGAAAATTGTAATGGGCTTCGACAAGCAGCCAAGCTCTCTCGACGAGGCTACCACTCGTCCGCTCGATCAGCTGACCTGCCATATAAATCAACATCTCAATTTGGAAGTGAGCAAGCACTATCCAATCGGTGTTAGCCATCACTTTGCACATCGTACCGGCCACACCCCTACTCACTGTACCAGAAGAAGGGTCCCTGCGCCTGAAGTTTTTGATATAGTTTCATGTCTGTCTCCGTCGTTGAAACGGCAATCTTGAATATATTATCTCGAGGACTCTTGATTTCTGTGCCCCACTGTGTCACGGCCTTAGGTGAGGTACGAAACAACGTATTGGGTAGTAAGGGAACACACCTCTGGTTGTTCGCTTGCTGGACGCACAAACTCTTGCAATTTGGAGCAAAGCATAGGTCGGATGTCGGCAGCCAGTTGATGCACTGGCCCCATCGACGGATCACTATACTTGTCCAGAATCTCCTCGAGTGTATCATTAAGTTGTAGAATACGTCGCCGTGCCTTCTCGATCTCTTCTGATGGCGAGGGGTCGAGCAGCCCCGCCTCGTTCTGGACAATGAGGCTTTCGAGATTTGGCGAGTCCATCATCATCTACGGAGGTACCCAAGTTTAGCATTGACTTGCTCCCGTGACAGCGCTACGGAGAGAGACCTTGGGGCCAAGTCATCTTGGGTCAAGCCATCACGTACCTTGCCTATTTCGTAAAAGGTTAAGCAATATATCATATCTGTGGGGCCATCTTTGGCGTGAAGGGTCGTCATAGTGGGATAGAGATCCGCGCTGTCGCGCTTAAAAGTCAACAATCTTCAACTATTTTACAAACTGCAAGCGAACTTCGACCGGTTACTCGCGGCAAGGCGCATGTGTAGACGGTCAATAAAAGAACGTGATACCTGAACAGGTAGCCCAACGGTGGCGGCTTTAGATCTAGCAACATGAGATAACCAATGGAGGATGTCTTACTCGTTGATGTTGATGGGTGTCTTCGTATCCCACGAGCGCGGGAGAAGAGACTGGCCCAGACCAGACATGAGTGCGTAAAGAGCATCGATCATGATGATTTGCCACCAAATTCTCCTACGCATCTCGGTTTCGAATGGCGGAAGCCCCAGGAGCTCGCCGTCTCTATGGAGTCCCATCTTCTGTGCGACTCGCACAACAATCCCGTTCAGGATCCACGCGCCACTAGGAAAAGATTAGCTTTGACAGTAGCGAAGCATCAACTGCACTCACTGTCTGTCGAAGCGGCCGGCAAGCGAGAACTAGGTAGCGTTAGGGTTAGAAGGTACACTAGAGGGGCGGCAGAACAAACCAAGTACAACACCAGCGCTTGTAAGACTACCAGGTCGTCTGTAGATTGCAGATGTTAGTGAGAGGGTGATGGTGAACAACAACAACAAGCAAGCTAAAGCGTATGATACGGAATGTATCCAAGACCTACACGTTTTCAGTCTACAACTTGTAAATATACTGTTCTGCTTCAGAGACAGATTGTGAAGCAGCGATCATCCAGGACGAGAGGAGACGTAGCTCTTCCAGGGAGCAGGTCGACTTTACTTACTAGAAAGCGGTTAGCCTTTGATTGTGCTATCTGAGACAACAAGGCCTTGGGAGTCTTATACCATTCCAATTCGCATTAGGGCTGTCCGGCAGCCATTGGCGAAGCGCCGGTAAGCATGTTCTTTCGTATAGCCTAGCTGTTCCTCGCACTCGCGCTCGTTCAAGGCGACCGCGCCCATGAGATAAATGGAGAAAAGAAGGGCTTCGACATTCTTAGGTCTGGTAGCCACAAAGGTGCTTTGTTAGTTATTTTTCTCGAGTTTCCCCTGCGGGGCCCTGGACTTTAAAACAAAGGACTGCTTCCTGACATAAAACAGGTCAGACATCACTCACTATAAACAAGTCAGTACGGTGTCTTAGAAATGTAGTTAAAAAGTAACTGGCAGGGGTTCTTTTGATACTTGCCATGGAGGTCGGGTTGTTGGTGGCCTCGACTAGCTGTGGCTGAACCGTGGGCACATGAATGACCTTGGTCAATGGATTGACTCGCTCGATGAACGTTTGCCACAGACGGAAAGCTTGTGCTGGAGATGGACGAAACTCTTCTACGCTACTGTCTGTAGGATCGGACAACAGCAATCCTACATTTGTGTCGGGTGTCCTGGAATCAGCGGGTGTGTAGTAATCGTCTGCTATTTCATCATCTTCTAAAATCTCCCGCATGGCCGAGAGCTGAGGGCAAGTCAGACCAAATCAGCCACATATGGGCTCATTCCACGTCCCAACACACCGAGGCCGGCGTCGAAGCCATTGGACACTTACTTCGCGATGTACATCTGCCCAGAGATGGCTATCGGTGAACTTGACATTTTCACCGTCAACGATCAGCTTTCCAAAGGGTTTCCATAGCTCGTCCCGACTCGGTGTATCGTGAGAGCTGGTGGGTGTGCGGTCATGAGTGGTGTACTCTGACAGCAGCTCCTCACAGCGAGCAAGGCGTTGCTGTAAGTCCTGATTCGGCCTCCGGCGTTTGCGGGGAGGTGCCGGTGTTGACGGCGTGCACTGAACATTCGCCTTTGAGGGAAAAATGAGCAAATCTAGCGGGCTAAAATGACGAAACAGCCGCTACCGACCTTGACTACCAACTGGAATGAGTTGACTCGTTCAAAGAGCTAGTCGCAAGAGTCTGATGTACTTACTGCAGTTTGAACATGGCGTGTTGCGATCGCAGCGCACCTTCTTTGACTGACACTTTTTGTCGCGAAGTCGTGAGTATTACGCCGAACTCGTAAGATGATATACCTAGTATGGGCGTTGGCACACTCACAAGCACACAGGCGAGAACTCGGGGCGGCTTTGCCGGGTTTGAAGCCATGTCGCGGGCCGTCGCGGAGTTATAGCAGGCGGCAGAAGGAGGGGCACGTGGCTGCGACCATCTGCAAACGGAGGAATCTGTCAACGGGCCCAGACTTTGCGAGTAGACACGAGAGTATGCCTAAGTCAAGGCACGGAATCAGACAGTGGATAGAAAGATGCAGGTGCCTGGGACATAAGTAGGGCTGAGTGAGATTGGGGGGTGTATAGATGTAATAGGTTGCTTGTCTGCCTAATTCTGTAGGCGAGCAAGCAAGTACCTATAGTGGTGAGGGTATACGTCGACCAGGCAGCTACCTAGCCGTATGAGATCCTACACGCAGTTAATTTGCTTTGGGTTGGGAGGGAAAGCTGAGGCAGGGTGGCAGAGAGACGGCACGGATCGTTGTTATTACCTCAGGCACGCCTCACGCACATGTCGGATCTGAGTTCGAAGGCACGTCAGGAATTGGAGGGTTGTACAGGGAGCTGGGAGGCCCGCTTGTCCGCCGCTATGCAGCTCCGGAGACTTTTTCTTGCCGGTGTCTTCTTCGACTGCCACACCCGGTCGGAATTCCGTCCGTCTCTAGATGCCTGACGGATCTGTCGTTTGCATTCAACGTGTTCACTTCCTGCGTCGCCAAGACGATACGACATCAGCCAGCTCGGTTCTACGTAGAAGACTGCGCTGGGATGGTCACAGGGTCCAGTGAGTCAACCGCTACATCAGAGATTGACGATGGGGATTGACGTATGGGTGATTCATACCACCATCAAGACTTTGCATGCCGTCCTATTCCGCGCACTACTTGGCTTGATACAATACTTCAACCACCACGCTAGATGCTGATCTCGGCTGCAATTTGACAGCGTTTATTGAGCCCCCAACAGACAGACTTCCACATTGCTGTACTATCTCGGGCCCTGCGACAGGGCTCCCGCATGGTCCAGCGAGTCCATTTCGTCTAGAGTGTAGCAGGATGGAGGGGCCATATTGAGAAGACCCATCAACTCTCTGTAATTCGTGCTCCTGTTGCATCCGAGATGACTCCATTTCAGTGTCAAGGTCATCTCAGAAGCTTGTTAAGCCGCGGTCACTGCAGCCTCCATAGTTTGCCGTCCCCCGTCCAGACGACATATTTAAAGTAAACATAGCGCTTTTGCCATTGCTCAGGTTGGCTGAACACTTCGTAAGCTTTCAGCTACGGCATCATACTTGAAAGGCTTTCCACCTCCGAGGCATAACGCCTCGTCCACCATATGGCAGCCATGGTCTATCATTTTAGCCTTCTCTACGTCTAGCATTCTATAAAGATGCCCCGTTCTATAGCCCTTGAAACATGAAACACCCATTGTCAAAATGCGCCGTCTGTAGTCAAATGCTCCCAAGTCCGACCGTACGCCCATCGATGCAAGAGTGTCTTGTCCTTTCCCCTAAAACCATTGCCCTAAACACCTACACTTTTAACGCAAGCCCATAACACCACCGGCACGACGACGTTGTCATTTCCTCCAGTCAGTACTGCCTCCGTGATACTGGCAATGCTGGCGCAGACGGTTGTCTTCCTGGCAGTAGTCTGCCATGTATCCCCTTGTCGCTCCGTGCTCGTCCAACCCCCGAATCTCAGCCATGCGTCCGCCGCCATGAGTCCTAAGAATACAGCCAAGGCGAAGGCCACGCTGCCCTCGAGGCTCTTGCCACCGCCCCAGATCCATTTCCGGTGGCCATAGCGCCGTCCGATCAACGAAGCTGCCGCGTCCCCCAGCCCGACGCACACGATGCCGGAAACCATGCTGATCTCCCTCGAAGGGACACTCCAGCCCTGAAGGTGGGCTTGCCCGGTCCTAGGCAGGGATCCCAGAGATAGCCAGAGGGGTATCGCACAGCCGATGAGGAGAAAAATGTGTGAAATAACGACCGGACCCTTCAAGTCGCGCCCGTCGACATAAGGTGTCAGAAAGGAGGCCAGTGGCTTGGACAGAGGAGGCAGTTGGCTCGCACGCAGTAGGTCGAGTAGAAGAAACGCAGCTAGTATGATGCTAAGGGCTAGAGCCACGAATGCAGGATCGACGTAAGTAGCCGGGAGGAACATGGCCACCATCATGAAATGGAATACCTTTCGACGTGTATCTACTTCATAAAGGGGCGAAAGGCTGAAGACAACAAGGAGGCCGCTCGTGATAACGAGAATGCAGTATGCACTGATGAGCAAACGTGTATTGGCCTCGCCGAAGAACGACACGCGGACATGTTCAATCCACCCGTGCGCCAAGGCATACCCTTCGTCTTCACGGAATCTGGGAGGCAGAAAGATCCAGTGATTCCAATTACGACTGACCACTTGCCACCGAAACCACGAAAGGTCGCCAAAAAGGTACCCCAGAGCCCAGCCAACTGGCTCGTCACCCTGCAGGGCGTCCCTCATCACTACTTCCTTCACACCGATGCAGGAGAGCGGAACGAATATAGCCGCAAATATGCAAACATAGACATAGCTAGCATACATCCACTTGCGGAAAACGGCTTGCTGGTGCGTGAGCGAGAGAAAAGCTTTAATAGATATAGAGGCCGACCTCTTCTTTCGACCAGAAGGGGTGTGAGTGGGTGATTTACGGTGCTTCCCTGATCCTGGCAGAGTATGCCTCCGGAGCGGGACGATTTCCGTCAAGATCTCAGACAACCCATCCACACCAGAAAGGGATCTCGCCGCGGGCTTTTTAGCGGCTCCAGGGACATCAGTGGTTGGGGCTTTGGATCGGCCGGTGCGGCTGGGCATTGTAACACCGCTATCGTCTGAGTCATGATCTTCAACGGCTTCGGCCGAGCTGGAAGAGGAGTCCAGCGAGGGACGGGAAAAACCATAACGCAGTCGACGCCACGATACTAGCATTGCGAACCATGGCCGAGCCCGTGCCGTCGGAGTCGAAGGGCGTTTAAAACGCCATTTGGGGACTCGAGCGAGGACTATATTCCATTGTACTGGTTTGACACAGAAAACCAGAATATCCAGGCCGCCGACCCAGAGCATTGCTTTCAGGATTGTAGCCTGTGGTGACGAGGATAGCAGCAGTATGTTGATGAGACCGACCGAAAGAAGCTGCAACTCGGCAGTAAGCAGGCTTGTTGTCGTAAGCTGGTGTAGTACGTGCAACAGACTCCAGTGGAGGGGGTAGAGAAAGATTGCATCTTGGATTGGCAATGGGGCGCTGCGCAAACTGCTTTCCTCTACCCTTACGGCTACAAGAGCATGAGGGACGGTAAGTGGTAGGCAAGATAAGACCCAATGCAAGGGATTGCTATCTGAAGAGGTCGTGCACGGCGTAGGAACCAAAGCGGGCGGCAGCGAACAAATGGCGAGAACAATGTTGGGCAGAATGACAGCGGCATTGTCAACAGCGATTAAATAGGACGCGAGGATGGTTATGGCGGGAGGGTAGAGAAGCGGTGCCGGATCAAAAGAGGAGGGAATGGTGATGGGTAGAGCGGTGGACAAGGTGCGGTGGTGGTGCGCCCACAGTACCAGGCGCATTGGGTACAGAAGAACCAAAGCAATCACTATTGCCATAAACACGCCGAGCTCTGGCGATTACGTGCTGTCAGTGTGACATTGCGACCGACAGACGGGACGGGGCAACAGAGAGGGCACAAACCTGGACTCGACGCAACCCATAGCGGGCGGACGCGGGGGTTGGTAGCGACAAACAGGGTCAGGAGGCCGATAACAAGCAGCTCTGTGAGACGGCGGAGGATCTCCTTGGTCTGTCGCCTCGTGAATCGCTTGGCGGCGGCGGCGGCGCCATGGGCCGGAGATGTGCTGTCGGGCCGGGCGAGGGAGAAGAAGGGCTGGGGGGCCAGGTGCTGGTCGGCAGAGACGGCAGCAGGTGTGAGAAGAGGGGTAGAGAGGCCGGACAGCAACTCGTTACGGCCGCGAAGGCCCTTGTGCAGGCGTCGCGGGGCGGGCAGGCCCTTGAGGAAATGCTCGTCGTCGGCCTCGGTACCGCTGTCACTGGTCGGGGTGGTGTCGCAGGGCGGTAGGACGCTGGACAGGTCGAGCAAGTCGGCGTGCGGGCAGTGGTAGGGGTGAGGGGACCGCGAGAGTAGCGGTGGATTCTCATTCTCGTCTCCAATCCCGTGCACGTTGTCGTCGTCATGGTCAACGGCGACGGCGACGGCGGCAGGGGGGGCAAGCTGGTCGGGCATGACGCCGAGGGAGACGTTGTGCAAAAGGCCGAAATCAGCTTTGAGGTCGTCAAAGGCCGAGAGGCACTGCTCAATCTATCTCATATTGCGCAGACAGGGCATCGGTCGGCTTGCGGCCAGAGATGTTTGGCACTTGCGCTGGTGGCAGCGAGGGACCGACGAGAGGGCAGCTTTTTGGTACCTGACTTGACTTGCCCCGTCGGAATCACATGTTGTTCACTCGGCGCTACATCTCGAACTCTTGACATGGTATGTCTCCTAAAGTAGATGTACTGCAACACGCACACCTTTTCGGCTGCATGATTGACGGGAGCGCATGGGTCTCACATGTAATGCAAATTATCGATAAAGGCACCGGCCATCTAGATCAATGCCAGGTACCTCTTCGGGATATTTGTATCTGCACATATCGCTGTACATGTCAAACAGGTACTATATTTATCTCCAGCGACATTTGATCCGTAGGCACTTATTGATCCATGCAGCTGGTAGAGGTGTCGAATTGTCCGCCTGCCATTTCATCACCAGCCTCAATGTCACCAGTTAGCCAGCTTCATCTGGAGATTCGTTGCCGCGTCACTGCGTCAATAGCCCGCGTCTAACTCTACAAGGACGTATCCTTTTGTGATGGCAGCCCACGATCTGTCGGTGTTCAACCTGTTAAAGCTGTTTGCCTGCCACAGGCGCGTATTTGTGCGATCGCGACTTAAGGGAATACCTACAAACTGGAATATTGGTGGCACCCAAACAGCTCGTCAGTCGGCGGGACACTTACTTGTCTGGAGCATGCCAACTCACGCGTATTGACAGATGCTTATCCACATCTACCTTAGGTATATGATATGCTTAGTCAACGGGAATTACATATATGTTTCTGCGTGGGGAAAGAGATGCAAAAAGTATTGCTTGACTGACTGGGCAGCTGGATGGTGGTCTCGGCGGCTCTCAAAGCTCGTATTCCCCTTGTTGCCCGCTTTGCACGCTGCGCCAGACGTCATTGATCACAGCTCGCTCATGACGAGTCTGTGCCGTCTGCTGCTGCTAAAAGGCTCTGGCCGCGTACTGGTCGCAGATGGATACTAATGCAAGCTGCGGATGTTATAGCCACGCACACCACTTATCACCTGCTGCACAGTATAATGGAAAGCACACATATCGCAGGCACCTGGCTGTCGAGGCTGTGCAATGTGAGTGATACAGGTCATTACGGATTACATCGTGCTTTGCAATACCCGTCCATATGGGTGGGATACGGTGTGGAGTCGAGTCTGCGAGTCTGTCAATGGACGCTGGTTTGATGGGTTTGGTGGACCAGGGGCTGCCCGGCATTCCGGCACTCCTTGCACCGGCATCCGCAAGCTTTCTCATTGTTTGTCTCTGATAGCACTTTCAGGATTTGCAGCTTCTGCTGTCTGTCTGTTTACATAGGACCACACACGGCAGGACAGGACTGGCGGGACATAGGCGTGGGATTCCAATCCAGTTTGTAGCCAACGCCCGTTAAAATCCAGAGTCTTCCTCTCCCACAACAGTCCACTGAGCTGAATGTCAACTCTGTGAATGGCGGAATTCGATCCGGTCTCATGCGCTATCCTTCTTCCCTTTTTTTTTTTTTTTTTTTGCCACTCTTCTTACCAGGTTTTCCAAACTTGCCGACCAACACCCGGGCATTATCAGGTTTAAGCTGCAGGCTACATAGTTCGGCTGCAGTAGTCCTGCCGGTGGACAGACTAAGCGGCACCCACCTCCAGACATACGACCACGAACAATCATCGTACTCGGCGACTTAACAAAGCTGACTGCATCTTGATTCGCTGCTAGACGCCTCTTTCTCTCGTCATTCGTCTGGTCTCGTACACGCCACAGATATCCCACTTGTGTGTCAAGTCTGCGTACAGGCTGATCTGCATTAGCCACGGCGGCAATACACGTTTTACTTTGTGTGAATATAAGCAATGATGGTCTGCTCTCGCATCATGGGTTCCTCACGCTTCTTCGCTCCCCCGAAGATAGGCTCACAGTCTGTCTCGAGCAAAAAGGGCGATCCGGTCGAACCTTTGGAGGGTAGCGACTACCGCCCTGTCAAGAGTAAGATGCTCACCATGCGCAACTTTGTCCTGGCTGTGTTTCTCTGTACATCTGTTGGCGTTGGCGTGTCCAATGCGACATTTCTACAGGCAGATAATGGTGTCGCGATGGACCTGTCCCGAAATAGGGTGGATCAAGACTTGTCGACGTTCTCTCGTTTGCTAAACGCAGCTTCACCCAAAGCATTGCGGCACTTTCTCCACGAACTCGTACCGGCTACCACGAAGCCGGGTGTTGTATATTCCGAGCGTTCGGCCATGGAAGCTTTATGTGTTGACAGCCCAGAATTGGCCTCGAGTATCGTGCACCTGGCTATTCGGCAGGATCCAGGTAATACCACAACCACCATAACCACCACAAACACACCGACTTCCACGAGCACCACTCCTACGCCAACTCCCACGTCTAGTTCTACTTCTACAATATCCACACTACCGACGCCTAGCTCAACGTCGTCTGTAGAGTCAACAACAACCTCATGGTCTACATCCTCACAACTACTATCGTCAACGTCTACAGCCTCACAGCCACAGTCATCAACATCTGGACAAAGCACCCTCTCTTCCATTTCAGTCCCGCCTACGTCAACGAGTTCGTCCTCACCATTAGCATCTCCTTCTTCATCGAGCGCCATGATTCCTAGCCCATCTAGCAGTAAGTTGGCCCGCCTACTTTTTTTTTCTTTCTTCTCTTTTGGTGATACTCGGCTAGGTGTTTGTGGCTTAGACGGTTCTGCATGAGCTGTTACTCGTAATGATGGATTATGTTTTACCCCTCTTCTGTCCTTCTCCGTGCAAGAGCATTTGCTTCTTAAGTATCGAAAATTGGATTCCTTCTTATAAGCGCTTTAGCCTCAACTATGTCGACACTCTCGACAATACCGACGACTTCCAGCTCCACCCTCGTCTCCCCCGCTATTTCAACATCCGCAACATCGACTTTTACATCTACTTTGCCAGGAGGAGCAGTGACGACCATAACGGAAGTCGCCATCGTCACACCAGAGGCCACTGACGGGCCAACTTCGACATCAAGCGGCATGGGCAATCTGCAGACTGGGTCACCAGCTACCAGAGCAGAACGCCCGGCCGTCGAGCTTCTGTTCGGCGTGTTTATCGGTGGTGCTCTGCTGATCTAAGTCCAAGCATTGCTTATGTACCGGCCAGACTTCATTAATATTCATGTATCGAAAGATAGACTTCAACGGCAACATTATGGTGGGTACTTGGAGCATTTGGCATAATTGCTTCATATAATGACTTTCATTATAATTAGAGTGGCACAGGCATAAGGGAATAAACAAAGCGGGTTCTTGGAGAAGGCGTAATGACAACAAAACTAGCAGGGTCTAAGTGCGTAGAATACAGCACATGCATTGTCGTGGTGCACTAATAATATTTAATGTCTACCACCAGCTGTTAAGAATTGACCATCGTACTCGGCCAGGACGTCTTCTTGTTTCTTCCTTCTGGTTGGTGAGCACTCCATAATACAAATAACAATGAGTCCGGCTGCAAATATGATGACTTTCGCCTTCCTGACGTTTGTCTTAGCTGTCCACGGAGAGAATAGAGTGGCTTCAGCTTGGCGTGGACCTAGAAGCGTAGTAATGGATGATTCTCACCCCTGAACTCAAAATGTCTGATACCGAAGCTCGTGATTGAAGATCCACTGTTGCAGTCGACATGAAATGCCTACCAGATCATAAGCGGCGCTCACCCTCCTAATGTAGTATTGAGACGATCCCATCATCGCAGAACGCAGTGCTCTTGGCACAATGCTGACTAAGGATGACATGTGAGTGGTGAAGGCTATGCGATGCGCCTACAAACATGCAGAATCAAGATTCACAGGCATCACAGGTGCGACATCACCTGCAGCGAAGCCCTGGCGGTGCATCGATCAACCACCAAGGTCGGATGAGCTCAGTTTAACCAGGGCCGATCTTGGGCATATCGTGATGTTCGCTGAGTTTGGAGAGGTAGGTGTTGAGGCCTTCGACTCTTTCCTTGTGCGTTTTACGGATCTCCGAGGCAAGCGCCGGGTCCTCAAGCATTCTTTGTATCTATTACTGCGTCGTCAGCGGCCTGTGTGACACTGCATGCATAGTCTCTGTCGTCTTACCTTCTTTCTATTTGCCTCATCGTGTCGGCGCTCTGCTTCTGTCTTGTATTCTGCCTCGCCATCAGATCCGTCTGCAGCGTCATCGACAGCTTCTTGTTTGCTGGACTTGGCGGTTTGCTTGGAGGCAGACAGGGTGCTTTCAAGAACGGCGGATTTCTCTTTGTCCTTGCTCTTGCTCTTTTTTTTCTTGGCCTTCTGCACTTTGGCGCCTTTGAGGCGTAGTGCGCCACCGCCCGACGCAACGTAGTCGTCTGCTGGCATGGCTGGAGCAGAGTAGGTAAAGTGAAGTCAAGCCAAGGGCAGCGGATGGATGGACTAGGTCAGTCCGGGTCGGTAACAAGTACTGGGTAGTCTGCAAGTGGATGTTGAGATGTGGATAAAGGTAGAGGCTGCCAGCTGGGCGTCCGCCAGGGCGCAGCTGGCCAGCGCTTGAGACCCGCCCAAGCGCACCGCATAAAATCCACCTGCCGCTCTGAATTTTCCGAATTCTTTCCTTTTCCTCTCCTCAGATCAAAAAGTATACACAGAGTCGCCACGACCATCACCTCGAATCCTCACAGTGATGAGTTGCCATCCTCAAAATGAGGATTACTCTGGAGATCAATCTCCTTGCTAGGAAGTCTCTCGATCGTCTTTGGACTGTGATCGTGAGATGCTGAATTAATGAGGGCACATGCCAATCATTCTACGACTCGTTTCGTGATGTTCGCTCGACGTATACAAAACCAACAATAATAACACAAAGAAATGTGTCCATTAGCCTGGCAATCAAACCATCAGGCTCTCGTCAGCAAAGGTAAGCGTGGTAATCGGACCTAGTGTTGTACTATGTGTGTTTATTGTGCTGGTGGCGTACGATGTTGGGATCTTGCGTGCCATGCAAACCGTGTACACATGCGCAAGGTATGGGCCATACCTTAAATCTCCTTATCCCTGAGACATGCCAGACCGAAAGGTCTTCACTGGGCCGCGTGTGAGTCCCTCCAAGATCTTGGATGCCGTCGCGCAAGTTGAGCATGGGGAGTCTCAGTTCATGTCTGAGATCGCATGCGGCTTCAAGTGCCCACACCGCGGAAATCGCCTCGAACACACCATACCAAGTCAGACTCCACGACCCTCCGGAATGGCTCGCAATCACCGCACCATTCTTGATGTCCAGAGAAAGGTTTGTTATGGCTCACTTCGTTGCTATGGCCCAATCCTGAGACACACGTCTCGGCGAGTCTGCGTTGGCGATGCTGCTGTCCGTCTTCGTATAAAGATGAGAGACCATCCTGCTGCAAACGGTCTTGTTTTCTCATCCTCGTCACCAACAGTCTAATCACCATAGTCACTCATTCAACAAAAGCCTCTCGGCTACCACACTCATTTAACCACCAACAACAGTATACGCTCGTTTGCACCCTCCAGCACAGCACTATCACCTCAACAGTACATTATACCGCATCACCAAGTGTATTTATCAGCCCGCCTTCTTCAACATGTCTTCTCTCAGCATCACATCCTCGGCTTTCTTGTACTGCCCTCCTGTCACCCAGACTCTCTTCACCACTGTCTACGAGACCGTCTTGGTTGCCGCCTGCGAGACCGGCTCTTGGGAAGCTACGTACACCATCACCGAGACCTGCGCTGGCAACCCGAGCGACTACGTCACTCCCACTATTCCTCCCGGATTTGTCGTCACCACTGTCAGCTGCAGTGTTTGCGAGGAGGAAGAGATTGAGATCACTTGCCCCGGCGCCCAGCCTACCGGTATGGGCATGCCTACCGTCGAGGTCGCGGGCAACGGTGTCACTGCCACCATCTGTGCTACCCCTCCTCCTGCTCCTGCTATGGGCGGATCGCCCGCTCCTGCCGGTCCTGTGGCTACCGGAGAGAGCTTGCCACCAACCAACGAGAGCGGCATGGGAGGCGCTGGAAGCAATGGCTTGGGAGGTGCTGGAAGCAACGGAACCGTCATCAGCAGCAACCCAACTACGCCCATTACAGCTGGTGCCTCATCAGTGAAGCGATCTCTCCTGGCCGCAGCTGGCATGGCTGTCCTGGCCGTACCACTCTTGCTATAACCCTCCTTAATACATCATTTTCTGACGACTAGTGGACCTGTTCGGGTGCGTTGAGGGAATGGCTTACATCCTGGGATTTTGTATGACTTATGGCCTTTTCATCTTAGCGGTTTCTCATCCGCGCGGCAACAGGGGCAGTGTGGTTGGAGCTATACACGCGGTTTTTGGCCTTTTCATGTTGTCTTATCGGTTGTTTTTGCACAGTTCTTGGCATTAATTGAAATACGTTGTTGGAACCTGCATTACTTCGATCTCGAGTCCCCTTTGACGGAAGCATTGTAGTCGATGCGTGGCTCAGGCAGATTATGTTCTTTCACCTGATTACCCTGATTAACTTGACTTGCTGCTCTGTCTAGTGTTGCTGCTTGTATTCAATTTTAAGAACCGCATTAGAAACTAAATTCTACTTCTAGTAGCTGGTTTACGATCTGTGGCCCACCACGATGAATAAGTTCTGTGTGAGTGTCGTCACTCGTTATAGTCGAGCAGTCTAACAATGGTGCGGTCTGTGTATGAAGCCATTAACGGAAACCCAACCAAGGAAGCTTAGGTCAATCCGCTTTGTTGGCCATACGATCTACTTTGGCGACCAGGGCGCCAACGAATGGAACAAAATTTTGGTTATGACTACAAACCAGTTCCTCGCAACTAGCGTGGGTGCCATCGTCATCTTACACTATCGTCTATGCGGAGATCCATCATTATACTTCCACGCATCAAGAAAGTAGTCAGGGGCCACCCCGGAGATGAGCACCATGGGAAACTCACTGGAAGACATCCTAGAAATATGCATCTCTTCGAAAGGCAGGTCATTCAGCGGATACGGCGTTAGCACCTGCGACAACATTGGCCAAGAAGTAACGACATTTCATCCTGACACAGAGTCGCTCCTCACCCTCTTAATAATCCTAGTAGACGGTGAAACCGAGGAAATTCGCGCACGAGAGATTCTCTAAGAACTAGACGGCAAAATCAACAGCTCCCTGTCAATCCATGAAAAGCCAAAGCGCGTGGCTTATCGGTTGGCGGATCACTCCAACACCGACGTATTTCGCTAAATAACAGGAAATCGACGGCCGTATTCCTGCACTAGACTCGCTCGGTTTTCAAGACAGTAACAGGGGAGATACGCGACTTGGTGGATAAGAAGACCGTCCACGTTGAAATATAAGCAGTTTGAGTGCAGGTCCATTGCATACAGAGTCTATGCCGCTCGAGAAGTTATAGACGCGCTAAAACTTTATGGTGCTACTAATCGGCCGGGAGTACCGAATGTGCATGTATTGTCCATTTTGAGCCCGCTATTGCAGAAAACGACCCCGGTGGTCCTGCATGTGTCTGCCGGGTACCTATAGAGAGATACTACTAGTCAAGTATAAGGCTGCGATTGCCAAGGTCTTCTTATGTTTAGCATGGGTAGTCATCAGATCCTGAAGGTGCATTCTAGCTAGCACGATTTTGAATGCAAAATTGGGTGGGGTGTAGCATTCATTCCTGTGGTCGTTGCTTTGCCACTTTTGGGATGGACAAGCACCGTCCGTGGAACCTGATGGGTTCTCACTCGGAAGGGGTTAATAAGAATAAGATCTTTTGTTGGAATGGGAACTGTCGTACATTTGTCTGAATTCTTATTATCAGAACCAAGCCTCCATCACGGACTTGATATATCTACCGTTGTTATCGTGCTGAGTATTTTTGGCGGGGTACCGGTCTCTCGAGGGTGCCTATCGAGCATGCACAATGAAATGCGAAGAGGCAATATAAGTCGTGAGGAAACGAGTAAGTCGGTGTAAAGCCTTCACGCATTAACTGATCTGCAACTTGGGAGTAGAATTTGTTGAGGTAGATATCCGTGGATGACTCAAATCTCATAGCTAAATTTGAACTGCGCACTACAAGAGCTCTCGATAACTTCTGTATCTTGTTTCTCATGATTCTGTTGCTCCAAATCATCGTGAGTGAATCATTACTACTGCCGCTCTGTTCTGGCGTGTAAGCATGTCCGACGTCTCTCAGGCCAAACCCAGTTTCAGGTCAAGTAAATACCAATGCCCCAGTTCCGACCGTCAATCCACCATCCTCGCTTACCAGCAGCAATGCACTCTTCAAGAAGAGGCTTCTGCATGAACTGGGCGGCGACAGAGCCAGGCATGGTGCTTTCACCCTCGCGTTGGGGGCACACAAGGCCAGTACAATTGCCCGAAACAAGTTGATAACAGCCTTCAACAAGCTTCACGTTAATACCGGCGGTCAAGGTGGAGTACTGGTTGATGACATCTTGGCAATCTTCGACCGGAGGTGCTGGACCCTGTACGTAGAGAAATGGGAAGATTCGGTTAGTTGCCGTTTCATTGGATGAAATGAACAATATCGTGAACCTACGAAAATGTCCTGGTGCGGATCATGACAGGCATATCTGGCATCCACAGGATTCCCAGCAGCTCGCTTGGAGAGCTCATTTCGGTAGTCGGCGTGGGCAACTGAACGAGCAATAGCGTGCGAGTACTGAGATGTAGTCAGGCTGTCGACACGAGGTGAGGCTGCGATAGCCATGGCAAGGAGACTAGCCACCTCACAAGCAGTGAAGATGGCACAGATGTTAATCTGCATTGCGGAAGGCTGTCCGGGTGTCTGTCGGCAATACTGGTCGACTGGCTGTTCCCTGCAGTGTTTTTTTTGGTGGTTCGTTGGGCTTGGGGGAAGTGCCGACGAGAGTAGGTATTTAGAAGTGTTTGCAGGTGGGTGGACTTGATCAGTGCAGGTCATGAAATGGTGCTTGTGGAAGGGGGCAGCGTAGGAGGCAGGTACTCGTAAGAGGCAGGCACTCGTAGGAGGCAGGCACCGAAGGGCAAAACACGGGCAGGCACAGATGTGGGTAAAAGGTAGGTACAGTAAGGTAGGTACACACGTAGGGAGGTACACACCAAGTTGAGCAGAGCTGTGCGGGAGGTACGACTGTCTGAGATGAAAGCGTCTAGTGCCACCCAGAAGCTCGTCTTGATCTATTGGCTGGCTGCTTGTGGTACTTCGAAGCGTACTCGCGAGCAAACAACACAGCATACGTGTTTGTTTGACATGTGCCTGCGTAATGACCTCTGCAATTCCATTTGCAGGCTCTTAATGCAAGGCTGCGTCCCGTGCTTGGTCTACACGTAACACATATATCACACCAGTCCAAGGCGTGAGGAACTCCAGTATATTTTAGTTGGACGTCAAAGGACATATGACTTAAATCACCTGTTCCTGTGATTCAGCATCACTGTATGGCTAAATACCCAGACAAGTCGATACCAACCTGTAATGTAGCAGTCTTGGGGACCCATAACACAGATAAGATATCATGACCCGAGTGTGGAAGTAAACCGCTGAATGTTCAGGCTGTAAAGGTGTACCTACATGTATTGCGAAGCTCATTCATGCCAACATATCTGCCATGGCATATAAAAGGATAGTATAGCGCAAATTAGCATATCGTCTATAGATCAACTCACGGAACACGTTAGTGACTTTAATAGCATATAATTTACTGCAGAGGTGCCGCTAGCTGAGCAGTTGATCGTTCAACTATGTGTCTCGCTTCTCAATGGTTCGACGTGCTGATGCCGATGCCACCTCCAGCAGGAATTGCAAATGGCAGGCTTATGAGATGGAAAGGCGTTCCTCTCGATGCCTCGAAGAAGAAGTTTGAGACCTGTTTACGATGTATTCTATGAATGGGACGGGAGCGTTCATGAAGCCGCAGTTTAGTGATTCTGACGTGGGATAAGGGCTCTGTATCACGACCCAAGACCCTTCACTCCTGGATAGAGGAAACAGCCCAGCAAAACTAATCCCCCTCCCCCCTCCCCATCCCTCTCTGTCTGTTGCCTCATTCCTCAATTCCATTTTCGACCAAGTTGTTCTCTGTTTTTCTCCGAGCCATTGGACATAAGTGTCCTGTTGTCCCCATATCACAAGTTCACCGGTGCCTATGACTAGAATAGGCTAGTTGTATGTCCAGGAACAGCCTCTTTGATCCACAGGCGATATGTACCCCCATTGCTGTTGAGGTTGAGATTGTCCCCCATGACTGCATACTGTACCGATATCTGGCGTTAGTTATCAAGTCCTCATAAATAGCTTGGGTAGGCATTGAGAGACGCTGGTCACGCTACGAGAGAGGGAAAAGGCGACCAGCTTCGAGGATACACAGACGATTAGGGGGGAATAGGGAGGAGAGCTACGCCTAGTACTGACCTGACCATTCGAGATGCAGTTCATCAGGTAATCTTTGGCATAGCCAGCCATCCAGGACGCTGTTCGATTGACGCGGGTGACGACCCAAGGCTGTGCGCAGAAACGGAACTGTGATGTGTCAGCTGCATAAAATCTTGCATAATACCTCCTCGATCAGGTGTCTTATGAGGTTGCCATTGAGGGTTTGGCTGGACGATATCGTGCATATCGAGGCCATGTCGATGTGCCTTGAACTCACGTTGCAGGTACCTTGACCCCAATTCAAACAGAGGCCGGAATAGAGACTGAACTCTTTGTCGCCAAGCTGTTGAAGCTGGCCAAGAACGGCCTGGCAGTCGATGGCAGTCGCAGTGGCGTTGCGCTGATGTTTTATTAGCCTCAACCCCGTGAACCATGTAACAGAGAGAATAGCTCACATACCCCGAAGCATGTATATGCGTCTCTCTTACCGAGTATATGATTTGAAGACAACCCTGAGGAGTCAATATGCTGGGCAACATCGCCAAGCGGGGCTGCAACGCTGATGAGAGCAAAGGCAGTGGCAATTGCCATCGGTGGCAAGATACTGCCGAGCTTCATTGTTGGTTGTTTCTGGTGAGATGCTAGTGAGGGGGGCGAAATAGACGGAGATAACACGATGGGAACGTGGAGGTGGTATGTGTAGGTTGCAAATAAGTCAATGATGTAGACGAGACGACAACAGCTGCAGATGGCTGATCGAATTATCCGAGCGACTGCTTGATAAAAACAACAACGCGTCTTGACCCGTCAAGATCACGTCGATAAGCCACCAGATGGAAGTCGCTGCTATGCTAGGAGTGCGACTTCCAGAGGGAGATCTCTGGAGCAACATAGTCGTCTTCACGTCACCCACGAGGGCTCATATCAATGCTTTTGAGACCCAGTGCACCAAACAGTCGACGTATACCTAGACCAAAAAGAAGCGCGATCACTACCTGAGCTAATCACTCCTTGTCAGAATAACCTACAGGATGCATAGGATCTCGACTCAGTGCCGGCTTGCCCTTCCTCATTCCATCAAGGTGGGTTGAGGTAATTCCACCAATGTCATCAAGGTTGGTAGAGAGAATAGCCTGCATATGTGCCTGTGTGACATTCGCCCTCGATCAGCCCAAAGTCAAGGTGCAAATCGGCTCCAAAAGCTACCACCGAGGGAATGAGGGCAACACCGACCTATCAAAGGCATAGTCATTTACGGATGCAGGATCTTCCCGTGCTGCATCTCCCGACATTGTACAACTCAAGAGTAGGGAGATTCCGTGATCGACAAACACATTGCTGAAGCTCAAGTGCGGATCCTCGGTTGCTTATCAGAAGTTGGAATCTCGCCGAACTAGATCTTTTAATTCCCAAATGTTCATGCCAAGGGCCGCATCGTGGAGTGACGTCGTCGGCAGGTGATCAGTGGAAACAATGACCATGGGTGTAACACTTCACGCCGGGTCGTCGCAGGAATGCATGGGTAAGTGGACAAGACAAGGACACCCGATGGCCTTCAAAAATGAGGAAGGGATCGGGAATGTTGCGATCTTGTAAACCTTCGCACAATGTGCGTCAGTGCTCGGAATGTAGCAAGACAGATCGTACGACGTGGAGAAGGGACAGTGACGAGATTGATAAACCATGTAGCTACCTACACCGGCAGACCATTGAAAAAGTGGTGTGATAGATCACATAGGGGCATTGCGCACATGAACATTCATGTTCCGCTTGACTACGGTAGCAACGGTGAATTCGAAGTAACTAATTGCGGAGGCCCGACTTTGCTTCGGGCCATGGCCGTATCGACACTCAACGGCAGAAGGAAGTTGTAACTTGCAATGTCCACTCTATCCCGGCATGCGAAATGCACTTGCGTACATGTACGAGAGCACGTAGAGCATGTTAGAATGTTCTTCTACCTTGGTCGTCCTCATTTCTGCGTTTGGTGTATTTTCTACGAGGTGATACTGTCTCGACAGCGTCGAAACCCGAATTTATGAAGTACGTGTCTCTACGTCTTTTGAGGATGCGGCTCGATGTGCCTCGGCGTCAGCATGGAACTAACTATGGTGAGCGTATCTCGCGCACATAGAGCATCAAAGTCAATGCACAGAGCTCTGGCACACACACATTCCCTACAAGGGACAATATTAGGTAGTTGAGGTCGTCGGTGAGCTGCTCTTCATCACAGCCATATTACGTGCGATGCGTGCCAGTTGTATCACATCACGGATTGAGTATTTCCAACGACCCAGTCCTCGCCCTCTTGGGTCTGGTGATATTGAGAGCAGCGACTCCACATTGTGATTGTCGAACCTAGTAACATTGATCCACTCGCCGTTTCTGGAGCAAGCCGCGATAGCACTACCGGCGGAAGCACCAGCATCCCGTATATAAAGTAAATGGCACTGCCACTGCACACCTGTTGTAGCTCATATGGAAGACACGGAATTGTAGGAATGCACAGCATAGGTAGATTATGTCTATAGTCGATGTTGTCTCCATTGATCTCGTCTTGGGCCAGTCCGGGCACCGTGTGACCAATGTGAGGGGAAGATGTTGAATAGGGGCTCATTGCCGTTTCTGGGAAGATCCCACCCGACTCTCCTGATCTGATTGATCAACGAGGTGTCGGCATTGCCAAGGGCTATATACCTAGGTAGGCTTCCATGCAGATTGCAATGGCACTAGTCCTAGAACGCTACCTAAGTATGCTGGATGCGCACGTAGCCTCGTACGGAGTGCATAGGCCGTGGAGTCTAGACTCTGCCACCTGCAGGCACGCAAGCAACCCCAGTGCTGTGCTACATTGGAGAGGCATTCTTGGCATGAACGATATCCATAGAACGGTTCAATGTTGATTTTGCCGACCTCTTGTCAGAAATCTACGAGCGATACCATGGAGTGGTGATAATTGGGGGGAGGGAGGGGGTAAGAGACCCGCGGATGGACTCATCCTTGCGACCCTTGAGGGTCAAGAGTCTGGTGAGTCTACAAGTACCTGGTAGTCACCCTCGTCGCCTTGCCCAGAACGACAGAACTTGCTTCGCTTGCCGAGTTGCCTCGCTTGCCTCCCCATAAGATGGTACCCTGTCGCTCAGCCCAATGCCACCCTGGCAATTGAGCTCATCCCTGTCCCCTTTCTCCTCTCACATCGACCTGCACGAACTCGCATCATGGCACTGCAAGATGCAATTCTGTCCGGTGTACTTCTTCTGCCTGGGGCGCACATTCGCGTATGCTTCATATTTGCCCTTCATTCCTCATTTCGTTGGACGGTAGATTCGGTCCGGGATTGCCACTCGCTCTTGTTCTCCGTACTTGCCCTATGGCAAATAAACGTTATTCAGACGGTTGAAGCACCAATCATTTGAAACAAGCGCTTTCTAGTTTGACCCCGAAGCACTTTGTTCGCGCAGCGCCTCATTGTCCCAGTTGAATGAGACACCGGGCAACCGACGCGCGGGTGGCTCTGCCTGTCTTTTGCTACAGTTGCTCTTTCTCGGAAATAGCTCTCCTTGCGTATACCTCCTACCTGGTCTAAGAGAGTCGTCCCATTTGGGGGCGGCTACGAGTTCAGACCCGTACCTACCTCTCCTGGTTTATCAATCGTACGTCCATAACTGCATCGCCTCACGGGCTTGTTTCTCACCACCAACTTCATGATTCATTTCCTATCCAATGCTGACCTTCTCGACTTCATCCATAGGTTTTTCTTCTACCAAAACTTGCTGGTCAACGCATTGAACACCCCCGCCGATCAGTGTTTCGGATAAGGCAAGCAATCGGGCGCGCATATATCTGACCTACATCCCCATTGGAAGTCCTCGAATTCCCACATCCTTCCCTCTACTAGAGGCCACGTCCTCTATAGTCAACCGCGCCACAAGCAGCAATGTCAGTCTCTTTGGGTGGCACACAGGCGCCGAAGCCGGTCCAATTGACCGTGTCAACCAAGGAAATCGTACTAGACACTACCACACATGACCATTCACCCGACTTAGTCCCAAATGGGCGGCCAAACATGGATGTGTCAACTCCCGTGTCGGTCAACAACGGATTTGACACCGACATCGAAGCTGTGATGCCTGTCAAGTCTACAGAGCTCATCAATAGAAAGGTAACAGGCGAACATTGGGACAATGCCGGTGGTGACGTTTGGCCTGGCCAGGCGCATTGGAAAGAAAAAGCCCGCGCTGCGAGGCGCAAAAACCGGTCTTGTCAGTGCATGGCTGGGCTAAGCAAGCGCACCAGAGTGGTCGCCAAAATCGCAATTGCCCTCTTGGTCATTGGTATCGCCATCGGGGTCGGAGTAGGCATAAGCAAACCACGTAAGCACACGCTGAAGTCGTTTTCCACTACTTAGGAACATTTGAGGAACCAGTATCTTTGTTCTCGGAGCAAGTGCTCTATAGACACATTTTGAGACTTCCGAAACGATTCAAAACTTTACCACAGAGTGCAACTACTAATTCATACTATCCAGTGGGCGCTGCTATTTGGAAAACGACTCCGCCATGAAGCCCTTCATCGAGAGGCTTGATATCGACAATTGGCTATAGCGCCACTCAAATCGATCCTGACCACTCTCGACACTGGAGTTAATTGAACCCTAGCCGAACGTCACATACTCAAAATAACTGTATTTCCGTTTCAGGGGTTAATGGAAACGTCAACATTCCTACGATTTTTTCAATGTGGTGTAGAATGGATGACGTCTTACTCGGTTCGCTCTTTTGTCTCATCACTTTGGCTCGAACATCACATCGATAGCACTTTGCACATAAGGTGCAAGCACCTTCTCCGTCCTTTATTTTTCAAAGTGACGACACTGTCTCCCTTGGTGTGGCTATACTAGGTAGTATTTCTTGTCATCGCACTCGAAACCATTTTGCTCATCAGCAATCGTACATATGGAGGGAACGGCTAGCAGAGCGCCCTGGAGCCCAGCAGTGCCCTAGGAAATGATGCGATGCAGGAACGAATCGGATTTGGTGACCGTGCCTGCTATAACTTTTCCGAATTTGAGGCATACGCGCTCGATTGTGCAGCAAAACTTCGATGTGCTGGGTCAGTTCCGATTCACACGCTATGATATGTGGGCGGCTGTGTGCGAGTTACCGCCCAGACTCAACATCATCCATCCATGGTGTATTCAAGATAGTTGGTAGTAGAGTTCATACCAGAACAATGTTATCATCTATAGCCGTAGCCTTCGCTGGTCACTGCATGCCACATCTGCGTTGTGTCATTCAAGCTGAGCCTCGGAGTTGCTGACTTAGGTTGGCATATTAGCCCTACAGCCCGTCTACAACGCAAGCCTTGAAGAACACAAAGTTTATCGTACCACACAAGCAGCGTCAATCCCTAATCTATGTCTTCCGTATATATTCGCATCAAATTATCAACCTCAAGGTTGTTACCGTGGTATGCATAAGAAAAGCAACTCGACTGTGATCCGTTCTCGATGGATACACCACCCGGTCGCGAAACAGACTCGCTCCGACGTCTACGAACATCACTTCGTTTTAAAAATCCTTCTCACTCTATAGACCACCTCCCGTAGCTCTGAAGTCGATGACAGATTGGGACTACCAAGAGCTGTAAGTGCATCATGCATTCCCATGGAGCAAAATTTCTTTCTGATGGGAGAGATAGCAGGTGCCTTATAGAGTCCATTCGGTGTGGACGGCAAAAACGCAACTGCACCATATCGACACCTGTTATCAAAAGCTTGCTACCTGTTTGAAATGTAAGTGATATCTATTATCACCACCTAACTTAGTAAGGTGCATACCAACTGTACCTATCTTGTGAGTCTACGATTAGTTCTGTTATCTAACGATTTCAGATGCACAAAGCAGACTCAGTTCAATCATTATCAAAAGATTATTCAGTTTGTAATGCCGGCGCTTTATCTCTTATATTACGCACTGCTTTTATAAGATAAACTTTAAGCCAAGACTACCCCAGAGTTACGTACTCGATACCCACGATCATCATAAGTATTCGCTTAAGCCACGGATCTCACTATGCAGCATCGCTTCTCATAGCACCATTGTCAATTCCATGCTTAGTTTCGCTTCAAGACGGATCATCGGCGGACGGATATTGAATCAACTACTTTATGCTTTAAAGGTGCAGTGAAGAAACGTCATGTCCATTTCGGATATCGGCGTCCTTCCAATGAAGTTGAAAGAGGATACAGGAGTTTACCCTTGCTCTGCGAGCTTGGCAGCGTGGCTAGTACAGTAGTTAGGAGCAAGTGGCCAGGGCTTGAGCCAGGGCTGCAGCTAATGGGCCTAAATAACGAGATATTATCGCGAACAGAGCGCGAGCAGATCCTAACACAGTGGACACTCCTTACCTTGACATGACCTGCTTCATTGGGGAAGACGCCACAGATAACAACGCAGCCAATGTCAAGCATCCCCGACCCGCGTGTTATACGCAGCAGAACTTCTGGAAGATAATGACGGGCGGGATTGTACGCTACTGTCAAGAACTATTACTGACCTGCAGCCCAAATTCCACAAACATGTTGCATTCTAGCCAAACCCAACGCGCGCTTGGCTCCACGTGTGTCGTAGTCGTATCTCAAGACTGGCAGTTATAAGTACATTTGACGCCTCGAGTGTCTTTTTCTACTCTGCTGTCCTCCAGGCTGTTATAGTCCATCTCCAATCATTGCCCGTGAAGGAGTTATCCTGCCATGACAATCGCAATGGGTGCTGTTCACCACTTCAGTGCTGCCTCTGCCCTTCTTCTATCCTTGGCGCCCTCAGCCTTGGCCTGCGAGGGATGCTTTGGTCCTACAAACCATGTGCAACATGTCCGTCATGTCAAGCGCATGCAACCTGACGCGCTGAATGCCACATCGGGTCCAACTAGAGCTCTAGAATGGGGACAACTCAATTTCATGCACACGGTATAGGGTTTATGCTCTCACCACCACATCACCATGTTAAAACTAACAACTACAAATAGACCGACACCCACGGCTGGCTTGAAGGTAAATCAGCTATTGTTTATCGAGACTACCTTGCACCTTGCCAAAGGTGGCATTGCTAATTGTGTTTATACAGGCCACCTGAAAGAATCTAACTATGGAGCCGACGTAAGCAGCTTCCAAGTTACTTTCTAGCGATTCAAAAATGAAAGGAAGTTTCGGGAGTTAGTGTCTTTTTTTTTTCTAGAGCAAGTGCTTTAGAAACGTGTTTTAGACTCCTAAGACATAACCAAATACACTATAAAGAATAATGACTAAGTCACAGTGTTGCAGTGGGGCGATTTCGTTACCTTTTCGACACATTTTAAGCACCAGGCTGGCAATAGTATGCATAAATAAGTCCATTCTATGTCCTCACTTCGGCAATTGCTCCGGAGCGTTTCTAGCTCTACACTAAGCAATGGTGTAAAGACGGCTATACTAATATATAATTCGATAGTGGGTGTTGATCTCTTGATTGTTGATACGGGTAAGTCCAGGATCGACATGTCAGAACGTCCATCCGGCTGAAGCAGTTGGATAGGTGATTTGCATGACGGCGCAGGTTTGAGCGATGCAACATCGCCGGACGGGGAGCTCTCCCTCAAGATCTTCGACGATATCGACTATGATTTGTTGGCAATCGGGAATCACGAGCTTTACCTGGCCGACGTCGCTTACCAGACGTTAAATGAGATTTCGACGTACTGGGGAGAGAAATATCTAACCTCAAATGTGCAGATCGCCAATCAAGACACTGGAGCGTGGGAGTATATCGGCAAGACACATAGGTATTTCACCACTGAGCATGGGCTTCGCATTATGGCCTTTGGTGTGCTGTTTGACTTCACGGGTATGTATACACATTCTGTTTCGGTTTCTTTGACGACAGTATTTCGTCATCTGCTCTAGAGCTGCAGCAGATTGGGCTAACAATTGACAGGCAACACGAATGTTACTAAGGTCTTCCCAGCACAGACTATGGTGACCCAATCTTGGTTCTTAGAGGCCATCAACTCATGTGATCCCATTGACGTGTTCGTTCTCATTGGACACAACCCTGTTCGTGACAGCAGCTTTCAGCTTGTTTTCGATGCCATCCGTGCTGTCCACCCCGGCACACCAATTCAGATCCTCGGCGGCCACAGCCACATTCGCGACTTCACCGTCTATGATGAAAGCAGCGTGGCTATCGAATCGGGTGAGTCAGGGTTTCTCATAGGCCTCGATTTCATGCTAATGTTGACGACAAGGCAGGTATTGTGAGACTTTAGGCTGGTTGTCTATGTCAGGCTTCGACGAGATAAATAGTGGCTATCATGGCATATCTCCGAACCCCGCTGGCGTACCAAATCCAACGCGCAAGGCAACTTTGAATTCGACCTCGCCGTTTGTCTTTGCACGACGTTACTTAGACTGGAACCGGAAAACATTTGCGTACCAGTATGTTATCGAGCCCACCTTGCTTCTAATGTGCTCTCCTCCAGTAGACCTGCATGGCTGGTTAGACCTGACTGTTCAATTTGATAGCGCCGAGACTTGGTACGACCATACCTTTGACTATGATAACGGAAGGGCGACGACAGCGCAGATCACCAAGTATAGGGACCAACTCAATCTGAAGGAACTCTATGGCTGTGTGCCGCAGGACTACTGCATGACCTGCGCTCCATTCACCAGCTCCAAGAACATCTTTCCGCTGTTGTCGGTAGCCTTGGCCGAGACTGTCATTGAAGATGACCGCCAGGACAAAGCCCGCTATATCATCTCCAACACTGGAGGTATTCGTTTCGACATGTACAAAGGCCCATTTACGTATGACGATAGCTTCATCGTTTCGCCGTTTGAGGACGCTGTGAGTTACTTCCGGCGTTATCTTTTTTTACCTATGCTAGGAGTTTTCGGGAGCCATTTCTTTGATCTCGAGAGCAATTACTCTAGAAACATGTTCTGAGCCTCCCGAGACATGAGCAAACACGCTAGAAAGAGAAATTACTAATGTCAAGTGTTGTAGTTCTTGTATATTCCCGATGTACCTTTTGACAAAGCGAGCGGGCTTCTCGACGCGCTCAACAATGCGGGTGCCAGCCAAAAGCGTTCACTGGGGTATATGCCCGTCGAGCGAGATATCTGTGTCGACCCGATCGTCGAGCCACGCAGTGAGATCAAGCGTGATCAGGGCACGGTTGGCACAACCAGACGCCAAGTGGTCGACTTGGAGCCTGGGTACGCTACGACAGATGATTTCGGATCGGATGGTGACGACACGCCGCACTCTGCCATTCCGTACTACTCGATTCCCGACTTCTTCCAGGGTGCAGCTGGCTTCGACGAGAATGGCCAGGCTGATGTAGTGGATGTGATTTTTGTGGATTTGTAAGTCCTACGTGCAACGAAGTCATTGAGACGTTTCACTAAATGCTTGGTAGCATCGAGAGCGACGTTCTTGCCATCCTTGGCTCGGAATACTCCGACCAGGTGACGTACTACATCAGCGAAGACTACACAACGCGTGATTATCTGCCTCAGTTCGTCAAGGAATCAGACATTTTCCAAGCTGGTCTCCCCGATTGCGCCACTGACTAAGTCTGATGTGTGCATCGGATGTGCTTCGCAAGGACAGGGTCATAGATTACTTAGACCAACAACAACACAGCGCATAATTCTCTGATGATGGTCCGTCGGAGTGACTGATCAATTGACTGCATTTCCGCATTATTTTCTGTGCCACGTACCTATGTTTACGAATAAGCATGACCTGAAAGGTGTGTTTAACCAGCGTGTATTAGGATTCTGGGATCTGGGTCGGTGAGCGTATCGCACGTAGACATCTTCAACTTTCAAGCCATCGGTCAGCCAGATTCATGCCTGTCTACCTACAGGTAAGCAAACTCATCGATTCTGTACAGCATTATGCCACTCTATGTTGTTAGCATTCTTTCTTGCCACCCGCGCAAACGACTTCTCAACAGTGCGTGTCCAGTCACATGTCCCATGGGTGCTCATCACGCTGTGTCTTTCCTTTTGAGCGGCAAGAGGCGTCTGTCACCGAGCCGCATCTTTCATTACTCATTTGTCGAGGACATGGCAGTTACGCAGCATCGCTCTCTCCGGAAAAGAGTTCCTCGTGCCCATGTGATTTTGAATCTAATAGGAAAAAGATGGTGGCTAGGCGTGCGTGAATGAGTCGTCTATTGTAGTCAGCGGCATCCAAGCTTTAGGGAACCTGTCTCGGTCCCCGTGAGTGAGATTGTGTGTACGAGTTCTCGTCGTCCGCAGAAATCCTGCTGTTCGGCAGGCATTTTCAGTGTAGGACAGTTCCCAGGGTAACCCGTAAGTCACCTCGAGGCAACCTGCAGCTTTGCGGGCGCTCAAGGGCTCAAAGCTCCCCCACATGGCACCTCCCAGCACCCGCTCTGTTGACACACATGAGGTGCCCATACCAACCCAACCTTGTATCCATTCCATGCCCCATCATATCACACAGACCTTCATGAATCACCCCGAGAGGACACCGTAGCTTTCTCCACCACGGACATATCCAAAATGGTATTGAAACCACCGACCGCGCTCGAGTACTTGTCACGAGGGCGCTCATAGAACTAATCATGTACAGAACAAAGACGGATGCTACACATACATACACATGCAGCGGCCACGGGACGCCGACCTCTTTGAGGACTTCTGCAAGGACAAGCTCCCAGACGACGAGATCTACGTCCCGCCACACAACCAGCCGATCAACCCAGAAGATGAAGACGATGTCGTGCCGGACCAGCATGCCGCCTTCGGTATACAGAAAGCGACGCAGCGGAGCAAGGAGCCCGCTTGGAAGGATCTGGATCTCGCTGCACTCATGAAGAAGGGTCCAACCCCGGGCAAAGTAGGCATTTCTCACACGGCCTTGCCACGGTAGCGCGCGTCTCTTTTCTGGTCTCCCTCATGGTTTGTTGATTCGGATGAGATGGGGGAAGCGGGCGTCGCAGATGGTAGTGAGTGGCATGGGTACATTTTCAATGGACAAAAAAATAGAATCACGATCAGTGCCGTTAAATGAAGCGGCCTTGAAGTAATATGTTGCTTCTTGTCTATTTCGCCACAAATTTCGTGATATTTCCCCACGGACTGTCACATGGAGAGATCCCAAGCGCCCCTCCCAAACGCCGAGCTATGCAGTGTCGTGGATATCAAAAAAACCGAATCTCATTGCTCCAAACGCCGTTCAAGCTGTAGTGCCTACTTCCGTCGACTAACCCTTACCCAAGAAGCCCTCTCGTTCCATCACCTCGGGAGCAAACTTGACTAGAAACACCGTCCTGCCGGGCCACATTTCGCCTTCCTCCTGCTTGCCGACACTATGAGCTGTGACCCGCGCCGGGAAGGCGGAGCCGTCACAGACCCCCTCAATGATACCAGCGACATAGGCAGCGCAGTTCAGTTGGCTCATGTCCCTGGGCACAGAGATGTAGCGATTGACCAGGGGCTCGTTATCGATGATCATGTACTCGTCTGTCTTGGCCGGGTCGGATGATTTCTCCAGCCCGTCGGCTGCCTGGCCGAAGAGATGCTGCCACACGTTGATTTTTATGAAGTGCAACAGCGTGATGATGTTGAGGGGCCGCGCTTGGGAGCGGGCGGGCTCGCGGTAGAGGAGGAGATCGAGGAGTTTCAGACCGATGGGATGGCCTTGTACATTGAGTCTGGTGGAAGCAGAGGGTTAGCTCGATGTGGACTGACGCGGGTGTGTGTGTGCGTGCGTGCTGCTGTTGCGAGACAGGGCGCACCTCTTCTCCAGATCCTGGATGCTCTCAATCTTCTTGGAGGCGTAGCTCACCATCTCGGAGAAGAGATAGGCGAAGCTGGCGCCGCTGAGTTCGGCCGTCTTGGAACGGTTCAAGGGCCTGTGGTATATCGTCTTGCCACTGGTCGGGTAGCGCAGAGCAGACTGCTCCTTGCCGCCACGCGACCCCTGCAGATTTGACATCGTGTGGGCCCCACTATGATGGTAAAACGGTCGGTCGCCGCCAGTATCGACCGTGTTCTGCAAGGCGGTCGGGGGTCGACCTGAGAGTTGCGATGGTGTGTGGATGGATGCAAGTGTGTTGCAGGTACCTTCGGGGGTCGGAGTTGTGCGAAGATGTAATTGAGGTGAGGGAGGTGTTTTGTGGAGCCTGAGTGTACGGCTTGAAGAGTCAACTGTCACCTACCTATTCCACAAAGGTCGAAACTGTTGCAGAGGACTACACATTAACCATTTAGAAGGTCTGACACATAGAAGTGGTTGATACAGGGACAAGAATAAAGGGGGAAAACGCCAGGTTCAATGACAACAAGAGACCCATTCTAGCTATATGTATCGCGGCAACGGAATGACTGCTACACAGCTGTGTACCAATGCGCCTCTAACAGCTTCCGCTTGGCTCCAACTCCCTGCATGCATATTTGCCTTCGGCTCTCCGTCTACTTGTATGTGTATCTCGTGCAGTATCAGACGCAGTGGCTCTTATGGCTCGAGTGCTGCTGGCGGTGCTACGCCCTGAGCTGCATGCCCTTTTAGGTAGTCTTCTAATTCACCGATCTGCTTGCCTCCGGCTTCCCACCGCTCAAACCGCGCAGCCCGTCGCTCGCCACACAGCTTCTGCAATGCGGGCCAGTAGACGGCATGACTGTAGTCAAATTGCACCTCACCACCAGGATACTCTGACAGGAGCTGTTCTCGCGGTACATATTGTGTCATGTCCTCATTGAACTTGATTTTGTCCTTGGTGACAGGATCAATAAAGGGGGTGATCAATTTGAAGAAGCCCCAGACAACCCATGGCACTATCGTAATCTGTCAGCGAGACAAGCCCTCGAGTGATACTACCACGTTATATCTTACCGTTGATGATGAGAGCCCGACCTAGTCTCTCTGGGTAGTGGGTCTGGAGGATGTGCAGCACCTCGCGGCCCTGGCCGAGCCCGGGGGCCGTGTTGGTCTTCTTGGTGCCACGGTTCTTGAAGTCGATGAGCAGGCATACCTTCTCCTGCTCGGCGGGGATGATGTCTATGACGCGTTCCAGCATGAACACCATGTGCTGCACCTGACGAGGGGTGACCTCGGTGTTTTGGCGGCCGGGGTTTAAGTAATGACACGGTCGTCCCTGCTTGTCGTAACCAGCGATGACTTGCTTCCCCGTCTCGTTTTCGGGACCGATGTGCTCGGGGGTGAGCTCGTCAACACCGTACTCCCTCCGCCAGACGAGAGTCTCTAGCAGACGCTTCTCAGCCTCATTCTTGTCCCACTTGGTAGCCCGCAGATATCTCAAGAGGCACTCGCGAGTAAGAAATATCTTGTCGTTGTCGGTGAGTGGCCCACTCTTGTCTTGGGCCGGGACATTTGTCCAGGTCTTCACGCTGGCCAACAATGCGTCATATTTGGCTTGCTGATCTGAAGTGAGAGACGGGTTTGCCACAGGTTTACTGGTGGGGAGGGGTCTATCGAGGGGGACCTGAAGCGGGCCACTTCTCGCTTTCTCCTCGAGAACTGACACACCAGAAGGCGGCGTCGATGTACCGGCAGTGGCCATTATGAAAAGCTACGGATCGCGACAGGGACTTGTTCACCGAAGATCGAAACAAAACAGTCTGGAGATCCAGTGCTGGCGCGGGAGGTGAGTGCACGGCGTGTAACCGACGCAAAGAGATGGATGATAATGGTTATTCAAGTTGAAGCAAGGGTGGTGGGAGCTTAGTCACAGCAGAGAGGGATGCTGGGTTGAAGCTATTTTCTGACTGTTAGAGTAAAGGCTGGGGATTGCTGGAGGGATTGCTAGCGAAGAGGAGCAAAGGACGAGAGGCTTACTACTCGCAATTGCAAGCGAAGCGGTTGACAGCATTCGAGGTCGAGAAGACGGCATTCACCGACTTTGTAGAAATCGAGAGCGGTTCTCTCGCACATGGGCTAAAAATAACAGGCGTGCAATTGAACTCCGTACTGTCGGGTCTACGGCGATCCCGGCGGGGTTTAGGGGCGGAATGCCATGCCAGACCACTTTACACGCTCCACCCCACGACGCGTCAAGCCGATTTCTTGATACGCGTCTGAAGGGGAACCGCCCCTCATGTTCTAAGCGGCGCATCAAGGCTCGAAACCGTCCAGAAAACGTGCAGGTCTTCTCATACTCACCTTAGTCGATTGCGCACGCCGTACCTCGAGATACAATCGCTACATACGCTCTACCCGACTATCTCCTCAGAAACACGCGCGCGCTCACACACGCAAACCCACATACGATATGGCCGATGTAGAAGCAGAGGTCCAAGAACTGAACGAAAGATTCGCGACAGCGGATAAGCCCCTCGAACACAATGTGGTCGTCCAGCTACAGTCCATCATGCGTCTGCACTCGCTGTCCATCCAGGACCTCTTCTTCAAGTGGGAGTCCTACTGCATCAAGATGGACAAGGACGACATGAAGCCGTCTGTTGAGACCTTGGCCGCCTTGAAACAGGATTTGCTTGACACTCTCGAACGCTCCAATCGCTCTCATCACGTTCACATCAAGACTGAACGTCGGCCCACTGTCACCCCTCGTGCCACCGTCAAGTCCACAGGCGATGTCTTGGGCATGTGCGTCGCCAACTACTCATCCGTGTCGTATGGTCGCTGACGCCCCCGAACAGGTTGGATGGAATGGTGCCTAGCACGCCCAGCGCCGGAAGCAAGCTGAACAGAAGTGCCGTCAAGAAGAGAAATCCTCTCGAGACCCCATCTGTGGCCAGAACCAAGAACTCTCATCCCGCCAGCTCGCCGGATTACAGAAGTCCTAATGGCGTAGAACATCAGCCAGAATCTTTGAACGCACTCGCGTACGTGTCAATCCCCTTTCCACCGGTTCCGAGAAACTAAAGTGAGATGATATCTGTGTAGTGTAACCTCCTTCAACGACCGTCAACATCCGGGCGAGCTTATAGAAGTTCTGAACGAGCACCTCAAAGCCCCCGAAACGCCCATGGCCCCGTTCTCCGAGGCGCGTATTGTTCTCAAGGCCAGCTCGGATCAGAAGAAGCTGGGTTACAAGACTATGGCCATGAAGTTGACAGAGGCGTCCGAGATCCTCGACGACCGGATAGACGAGTTCATGATTCTCGTAAGGGACCATCATAAAATTGACGACGACGAATTCGGCAGCGCCGCAGGCCAGAGCACGACAGAGATCGTGGCTGTTGGTCGGATAGCTTCAGATTCGCCCGATGGCAGACTCAATGCCGCGTCACTAGTACTAGAAACTTCGCGGCGGATGGGAAACGGCCGCAGAATCCCACTGAAATTAGACAAGCTCAACGGCCGCTACCAGTTCTTTCCTGGGCAGATCGTCGCCTTCAGGGGCATCAACTCCTCCGGCAGCGAGTTCGTCGTCCAAGAAGTTATGGACATGCCCCTACTGCCGAGCGCAGGATCTAATGTGACAGCTATAGAAGCGCACCGAGATAGACTTCGAGGCGGACCGGATGCCATGGATTCGGATCATGACCCAACGCCGCTAAACATATTGTTCGCCTCTGGTCCTTACTGCGCTGATGATAATCTCGATTTCGAACCGCTACACGCTATTTGCAGTCAAGCGGCCGATACTTATGCCGACGTCGTCGTGTTAAACGGGCCTTTCATTGACGTAGACCATCCTCTGATTGCTACCGGTGATTTTGATCTTCCTGAAGAGGCAATGGCCGAACCAGACCAGGCAACCATGTCTACCGTCTTCAAGTACATGATTTCCCCGGCTCTCAATCGACTTGTGGCCGCGAATCCCACAATTACCATCCTTCTTGTCCCTTCTGTGCGCGATATCCTCGACAAACACGTCTCTTGGCCACAAGAACCCTTTCCTAAAAAAGAACTCGGGCTACCAAAGAGTGCAAAAATCGTTGGCAATCCCATGACGCTATCCATTAACGAAATGCAGCTAGGATTGTCGTCCCAAGACATCCTTTTGCAGCTCCGCCATGGCGAGCTAGTAGGCGGCAAACCGGAACAGCCAAACCTCATGTCGAGAATCTCACGCTATCTCATTGAACAGCGTCATTATTTCCCCATGCATCCGCCACTCGATCGGTACAAGCTACCCAAGGCCGGCACGGTGGACGAGATAGCTACCGGAGCTGGACTGGACACAAGCTATCTGAAGCTTGGCGAAATGGTGAACATCCGCCCGGATGTCATCGTCACGCCTAGCGCGCTTCCGCCTTTTGCTAGGGTGAGTATTTAATCGAAGGCTATGGTTCACGGCCAGCAAGCTAATAGATCGGTCATAGGTTGTGGAAAGCGTGTTGGTGATCAATCCCGGTTATCTTTCCAAGCGAAGAGGTGCAGGGACCTATGCCCGAATGACTCTCTATCCGCCCAAATTGACGGGTGGAGTAACTGGCGATACTATGGTGGGCCATAATATTTATGAGAGGGCGAGGGTGGAAATTACGAGGATATGAAACAGCGGTCATGAATATAACCATATATACTCGTGCTATGAACGTTTACTCATGATGGAATTCTGACCCATAGTGCCGTTTGCTACCACGCACTGGATTTTGGTGTTGCTAGCAATCTGACAACTATCTCGACTCTACCCTTCGTCTCTTGTCGCTCTCGTACCGACCCCCGTCGCTTGATGAGTCTCGTTTCCTCCGACTACTATCGCCTCTAAAACGGCTTGGGGATTGAGATCTCGACCGGTTCTTCCGGCGGGCGTGACCATCATTGCGACGCGGCCAATAGCTCTCTCGCTCATGGCTACGGCTCCGCTCTCTGCGGTCCGACTTCCACCTGTCACCACCACGACCGGTGTTTGTCGGCACTTCCGGCGCATCAGAATCGCCCTTCCGCTCCCCAAGCGGCACGGCATTCGCTCCTCCGGGCCCAGACCTGTCTCTGAATCGATCGGACTTGTACCGATCATCAACATTGGCATGATTAAAGTCCCGCCCCTCGCAACCAAACTTCGTGTCCCTAAAATCGCCCCACCGTCCCGTGTCCTCGGATCTCAAGTCCCTATATTTCGACGCACCCTTCTTCCCGATTTTTGTCATATCACGCATCTGCAGGGCCTTGGGCAGCAGCTCCCGATTTTTCACCTCGTCTTGGAATCTGGCACCCATAATATCGCGCTTTGCAAGTTGCTCCGCGACCTCATCGTCTTGGAAAAAGGCACCGCGATGGAAGTATTTCTGCATAAACCCCGCTTTGCCTTTACCATCCTTTTCTTCTTTCTGCTGCGCGAGGTATGCCTCATCCTCCGCTTTTCGTTCCTCTTCCGTCAAGTTGCGTCGCCTCTCAACTTCTTCCCTCTCCTTCTCTCGCTTTTCGATGGCTTCGCGCTCACGCTTGATGCGCTTCAGCTCTCTTAGTTTCCAAGCAGCATATTCCGCTTCGGGATCTACGTCATCTTCGGTGTCGACATCCACTTCCTCGTCTATCAAGTCGTCCCAATGTTTCTTGCCGGCGGCGCGTGCGGCGGCGTCCTTGCGCAGTTGCTCCTCGACGACCTCATCCATGGCCTTTTTCCTTCGCTCTTCTGCTTCTTCTTCGGCCGCTTGTCCATCGCCCTGATCCTCTGCCGGCGGCTCGTTCCGGTCCCTGTGGCGCAGGTGTTTGGGAATGAATTTAGGCTTGAGTAGCAAGCGTCTAGGACCCTCGTCCTCGGAACTCTCCTCATCACTCTCTTGCTCGCTTTCGTCGCTCTCTCCATCTTCACTTTCCTCAGTGACGAAGCCCTCTTCAGCGGCTAACTTGGCGGCTTTCGCTGCAGCTTGTCGTCGATCTTCTGCTTCTTGACCCTGGCGGCGACGCTCGGCGAGATCAACTTTGGAAAGATCGCTCACTATCTTGCCGGCGCTTGGGACTTTGGGTGGGGGCGCGATTATGCGATCGGCAGGCTCTTCGGCTACGCTGGCTTCAGACTCGGAGTCGGATTCGGATAAAGCGCCAGTGTGCTTGCCTGCCCTGTAGCGAGCAGGCCGGGCTGGATTTGCCGTCATGCGTTTGAGTGGCGGCATGTTAGCGCGATGGGGGATTTCGAGGGTAAACGGCGAATGCTGTAATGGAAGATGAGGCCAAATAAGACGGAAGGGGCGCAAATGAATTACGAGGACCTGAAGACTTGGATGCGAGATGAAGAAATGAGCTGGATACAGGAGACGATCGATTGACTGTGGTTCCCTGAGGTGGGCCATTCAATCGGTAGGGAACCGCGTTGAGCACGTCAACTCCTTCAAGTTCTCAGCTAGGTGCTTACATAAAGCCCGTTGTGCTTGCTTTATCTTATCTTAATTTGGCTAGCTGGGTACCATTGACCCCACTTGGCTAAATCGGCACTCTCGGTAAAGGTGTGTAAGGTACCTAAGGTTTAGAGGGTAAGGTATTTTTGGAAATTTGGTACTGTCAGTGGCAGTGGGCTAGACTCTGTAGACGAGCAGCAATGAGGAATGAAAAATGGGGGAAGGAATAGGAAAATGCGCGCACCACGGCTCGATGTTTCAGTGAATGCATTGAAGGTTTGGGGTCGATAAGGTAGGTAATCATTGAAAGGCTGTACCGCTCCTTTTTTAACCCCTTGAACGCCCGACGCCTGGTGACCTAAGAAAACGTACGTATCTAGGACTAGGACGTCATCACACGCAAAGTCGGACAATCTCAACTGCCATGCCATCATAAGATGTCGTCTTGCTCGTCGTCCTGGTCCATAGTAGCGGGCTGCTCATCTCCCTTCGTCTCATTCTGCCCGCCAGCCAGGCCATCATCTGCTGCCTCACCCATCTCGTCGTCAAACTCTGACCCCTCGTCGACCTGATCTCCACCACCAGCATCTGTTCCTGCTGTGGCATTGCCAGCGGCCTTCTGGTTGATTTGCTCCCACTCCTTCTGCCTCGCTTGGGTCTTTCGCGACTGGCCTTTGCTCCGGTCGATCTTCTTCTCCGTGCGTTCCATGATCTCCACCGCGCGATCCTGGGCGCGTTCTTGTCGCTTGCGCGCCTTGCTGCTCATGCCCCTGCCCTTCTTCTGCTTCTTGGAGACCCCAGCGCCATGGTGAAGGGCGAGCACCGAGGGCCGGTGGTCGACCGACTGTGCAGGCAGGCGAGCTTCTTTCAGAGACTTGTCTGTGTCTATGCTGGGGGATGTCGCCCGTCGCGCCGCTCTCGAGTGCAGAGACGGGGCTAATGGTGGCAAACAGAATATTCATTAGACATGATATGCATGACCAATGAGTGGTACAAAGCATGGGGCCTCACCTTTTGTCTTCTTGGAGATCGTGCCTTTGGCCATTGTCAGATGCTGACAAGTGAGGCAGGCGACCGGACTCTGGAGATGTCGAAGAAGCCTTGTCCAAGTTGGCTGTATCTTGGAAGGTGGAGGCTTGCGCAAGGCCACACAGCCCAGACAAGGTCGGGAAAGTGATGTACTAGTACTGCCTGGTTTGGGTAGAGATTCAAGTCGCAAATTGAATGCATGTGGTATGGATCCAGTATACATGTATGTACCTGTAATAACGACACAGAGGTACATGTAGGTACCTAAGGTTGATACAATGCAATCCTGCCAACATTGAACCGCCAGCCTACTTGAAAAATCGGGGTCCAACTGACAGCCCCTCGCAATTCGCTACAATCCACGACAACCCACGCGCACTGTAGCGTTGGATTAATCCGAGAATAATTCACCCTTATTATTACTACCTACTACGATGTGCGTGCAATGTGCATGCGTGCATGAAGTCTGACAAGCTTTAAAGACATCACGTCTCGTTTCACTAGCCTTACTCATCACTGGCCAGACTAGCAGCTGTCGCACTCACCAGTGCTGAGAGTGCCTGCAGCTCATCCATCTTTGTCCGGCATTGGCTTCATCCTTCTTGAGTCCTTCCTTATCCTTGCATCCCACCCTCCATCTTGAAATGTTCTAAGTACACACACACACAAAAGACACCCTGGCGCCGCCGCCTGTCAGCTTTCTACATATTCATTCGAGGCTTCGACTAGCCCGTTCTACGGGTCTGATTCAACCTCTGTACTTCCATTCACAACCCGCTGCCATGGCTATTCATGTTCACTGCCCATTCGATGACTTCTTCTGCCTGTTGTCTACTGCTCTGCGCCAATAGCCAACAATAAAAGCACAAAGGAGACAGCACTCTTTCACTGTCCAACCGACCGACCACTTCATATGTGACCTCTCTCCACTCCATGTCACATGCGTACAGCCTCACCTTCGCCGTCGCTGTCCCATCTTGGCAAGCTCATCTACTTGGTCGTCTCCGCCGCAGCTGCTGGCCACAATCCACTTACCTACGTGAACGATGCACTCCCAGGCTTTGCCTGACACGCCTGAGCTCTACGCTGCTTCGAGCCTTTCCGTTTACGACGCTCTTTGGCATCGGCTGCCTCAGCCGAGCATTCTTGTCCCGCTGCTCCTCCTGGTCCTGACCGTGTTATACCAGTCTCTCCACTCCTATGCGCTCTTCTCCAATGCACGACACCCCGGCCAGCTTCTCTGGGACTTCGTCATCGCCATCACGCCCGCCGCGTTCCTCTACCTTGTCGACGGCTGGCTTCACCCTCCGCTGTTCCCCGTCCCCCACTCTATGCGCCCTGCGCCGCCCGCCACCTACGCGGCCAAGAGCGACCTTTTGCGGCGCCTTCTAGGCATGGACAACCCGAGCAGTTTGATGAGCACCGTCGCCCACGCAGGTAGGAAGAGCATATCTTCCTTGTCGGGCAGCCCCTTTGCAAAGCGAGCCACCGAGCAGCCTGCCGGCCTCGTAAACTACGACAACTCGTGCTTTCAGAACAGCATCCTTCAGGGGCTTTCCTCGCTGAGGCCCTTGCCCGCCTATCTGACCATCGCCCACGAGCACACCGTGACCGCCTGTGGCAGGACCGAGCCCAGCTCCGCCGCGACTCTACGGGACCTCTTGTTCAAGCTGACCGGCTCCGAACACAACGGGGCTACTCTCTGGACGCCTCCAAAGCTGAAATCTCTGGACACATGGCAACAGCAGGATGCGCAAGAGTATTATTCCAAGATGGTGGAGGAGATTGACAAAGAAGTCACCAAGGCCGTCCAGTCCCAACACCACAACTCGGGCTTAGAGCTCGGTGGTCCTGAAGACGACACCGTGGAGAGCCAGCACAGCGATGATAGCGGTTATTCCTCTTTGTCTGCCCTTTCTCGATCTACCGCAGACAGCAAGACCCCAAGAAACCCTCTGGAAGGCCTCGTTGCCCAACGGGTTGCCTGTACTCAATGCGGATACTCCGACGGGCTGTCTATGATACCCTTCAACTGCATTACCTTGAGTCTTGGTCTTAATCAAATAGCACACGATCTCTACGAGCGACTCGACTCTTATACAGAATTAGAGGTGATTCAGGGTGTCGAGTGCGCCAAATGCACGCTGTCAAAGGTACAAAAATTGTTGAGCATCATTGTGGAGAGAAGCCGGGCTATGGGCTCCCCTGAAGAAGCTTTGCGAGAACCTCTTGCACGGCTAGAAGCGGTAGGTAATGCCTTGGGGGAAGACGATTTCGAGGAGGAAACCCTACTTAACAAGTGCAAAATATCCAAAAACCATCGAGTGAGTTCGACGAAAACAAAGCAAATGGTGATTGCTCGCCCCCCTCAGAGTCTAGCTGTTCACATCAACCGGTCCGTGTTCGACGAAAGAACGGGAGACATGTTCAAGAACCCCGCAGTCATGCGCTTTCCCGAAATTCTCGATCTCGGTCCATGGTGCCTGGGGAGCGCAGGGCTTGGCGACGAGGACGAATCTCTCGGCGTGACGTTTGATCCCGCAGAACAGTGGGGTTCGGCTCCAACACGCTCTATGGTATCAGGAGCTCTCAAGCCTTCCAAAATCAAAGGCCCTCTTTATGAGCTTCGAGCTGTCATTACACACCAAGGGCGCCATGAGAACGGACACTACGTCTGCTATCGGCGACATCCGCGACGATCGACCGGTGATGAGCCGGAGAAGGAAGAATGTACTTCTTGCCATGTTGACAAATCCGACGGCACTTGCGAAAGTGATTTCAAGGAGGAATCTACATGGTGGCGACTGAGCGATGAGAGTGTCTGGGAGACTGATGAGGAAACGGTTCTAGCACAAGGTGGTGTCTTCATGCTGTTTTATGATTGTGTGGATCATAACTCTGTCCTCAATATTCCAAGCGAGGTTGACGACTCTGGCCTCTTCGATGGGACATCAACTGCAGCCGGCATCCACGACAGTTGCAACCAAGATGACGATGACGCCCACGTCCCCGAACCCGCTGAGGCATCGAGCTTACCATTTCCGGAGACAGCAGCCAACAAGAGTAACCCACACATTATCACCTCATCTCTGTTTCCCGAGTTAGGACATGACGAATACGTTGACCCCATCATTCCTCTGCGACGACCTAACTCATGAAGAGAAACACAATATTCAACGATCCAAAAATGGTGCCTAAGACATACGAGAGCGAAGACGTACGAAAACGGCACATAGTTCCTTTTCTCTGCATAGCCATGGCGTTGGGATTTGTTTTATGGGGAGTGAGGGTGACGAGGGAAGGATAGTTCATAGATGACATAGCTGCTCCGTACTCGATTTCTAGTACGCAACGGAAATGGCACCAGCATAAGCAACTACATGATTTGTAGAGGAAGACATGGTTGATGAGCGATGCTAAAAACGAGGCTCATTGGTGATACGTGTAGAGGCGCCTCCGATGTGTTTTCCAATGGTATTTGTGCTTACTTGAATGTATACTCTATGTACTGCGAGCCTAAATACGATGAGGTTCGCTGACCGAGTGCGACGTCCTACTAAAGATCTCCCTACTCATGAGAGACATATTCTACCTAGATGCAGTTCCAACTCTGAGTCTGGATAACTGCATGTGCTGAGCACTCGCGATGGATATTCGAATCCCGTTCGAATCATTGTCCAAAGATACATTAGATACATGTATTTTGTTCCTCAAGCGTCAAGATACGTCTTTAATGATTCGGAACATGTATCTGAAGTAGCGTTGCCCGACATTGTACGTACGAGGAACTGACCTTAAGGTACATAGTACCTACATGTAGGTACATGTAGGTATGTACATGTACCATTCATCAGGTGTCCCTGTGGCTCAAACAACCTTACCTCGCCAAAATGCCGGTGCGGAGCCCCGCAAACCGCGGCACCATGTGACTCCATTTCGGGAGCGATTGCCCCAAATTCCTCCATGGAGATGCAAGAACCCGGGGAATCGGGAGAGTTCGTGTCGGTGGCTCGTCGAACGTATAAAGAAAGACCGCCATTCGTGTGTGTGTCGCCAATGGAAGATTGTTGTGTTGGATGCTTCCGTAGCTGTCTGCTGTACACATATATATTCGCCCTGGATTGAGCCCGAATACTGTGAACTACGCGCCACCGGCTCCGTATCCGACATCATGGCGGGGTTCCGGGCCATTGAGGATCGGCCAACACCAAAAGAGGTCTACAACCTCCGTCTCTACTTCGAGGCCCTAATCATCGCTTGTGTGTATTTTTGGCAGTAATTCCCCTTGTACTGCGTCTCAAATTAGTATAAGACTGTTCTGCTGGACGTGTATTCGAACCACGCCTAGAGCCCTCTGGTTCCACTAACTAAAGCCTACTACTATCGGCAAAAACATACTGACGTTCGACTCTCTCTGTAGTAGGATCTTTTCTGTAAGCAATAACCTCAGGAAACGGGATGGGATCACGGGCATTGACTCGGTGCTTACTAGCTTTGGATACGATTCAGCCTTCGTGGGAACCACCATTGCACGAAAAAGCTTCACGGACGACTTCCACATCACGACTGCGACCAAAAACAGCGTCTCGAGCAACATCACCTCTGCATTTCAAGCAGCAGCTTTTTTTGGTTCGATATTTTGCTACTTGAGTATGTAATGCTTCTACCTCGAAGATGTTTCAAGTAGTTTCTCGGGCTCTAACGCTGCGCGTTTCACAGCCACCGAGAAGATTGGTAGAAAATGGGCACTCCAAATCAATGTTTTGATATTCATCGTGGGTGCGATCTTGATGACAGTGGCTCATAATCAGCTTTCGTATATTTGTAGGGCCCCCATGCTATTCCCCCGGTATCTAGTCTCATTGCTAATACTCCAAGCTAGATGCGGGTCGGGCACTTACAGGTCTTGCCTGCGGCGCCATCACCGCAACGGTTCCTAGTTATATCGCCGAACTCTCCATCTCGTCCATCCGCGGAGTGCTTACAGGTTTGTTCGAAGTTGCCTATCAACTCGGATCCGTCACTGGGTTCTGGATCAACTACGGCATCAACGAGAACCTCGACGTGACGGCACCGATCAGCTGGCGCTTACCTATGGGTTTCCAACTCGTTCCCGCCGTGCCGCTGTTCATCTTCGGACTCCTCTTGCACGAGAGCCCGCTATGGCTCACGCGCAAAGGAAAACTCGAGCAGGCCTGCAAGACATTAGAGGACCTTCGACGTCTACACAAAGAGCACGAATGTACGTCTATGTCACCAAACGAAACGAACGTCGCGGTATCCATCTAATTAATAGTCGACAGACATTCAGGAAGAGCTCCAGCAGATCCAAGGCAGACTCGAAGAAGAGGCCGCCATCGCCTCCCGATACGGCACGGGCACGTGGGCTTTCTTTCGTGGGGCTCTCTCCGAGCTATTGCAGCCGGGGATGCGAAACCGGGTCATGCTTGTCTTTTGGGCTTTCACATTGACACAGTTCTCGGGTGCTGCAGGTAGGTTGTATGTCTCATTTGCACCAACATGAGTCTTACTAATATGCCGCTTGTGCTAAGCTATAAACTATTACTCCCCAACTCTTTTCGGATCATTAGGTATCGAAGACGTGACCCTGTACACGGGTATCTACGGTCTACTCAAGGCCATCGCCTCTGTCGTCTATTACGCGTTCCTTATCGATCTAGTTGGCCGGCGACGGCCCGTCCTCGTTTCCTCGATCGTCTGCTCCCTCTGCCTTTGGTTTGTAGGAAGCTATGTTAAGGTCGCCAATCCAGCAGCCAAGCTCGCGGCTGGGCAAACGCTAGACGCTTCAACGGTAGCAGGTGGCAAAGCAGCCATCGCCTTTGTCAATATCTATTCGGTTGCGTAAGAAAATGCCTCCTCACGCAACCTCACCTCCATTCTCTAATATCTCCGATTCTACAGCTGGTCGTTTGGTTTGAACGGTGTCCCGTGGGTAGTATCGGCCGAGATTTTCCCCGGTGCTTTACGAACAATCACCGGAACGTGGGCTTCACTAGTGCAATGGTTCGTAGATTGTAGCGTCTCTTCTTCTGATGGGAATCACACTTACAAAGTAAAGGCTGTTCCAATTTGTCCTCACAAAAACCCTCCCTTATATATTCTCTTCGTTCGGGTATGGGACTTGGTTCTTCTTCGCGTCTTTCATGCTCATCGCCACGGCGTGGGCATTTTTCTTCCTGCCTGAGACCAAAGGTCTCACCATCGACCAAATGGATCACGTATTGTGCGTTCCCGGGATCCCATTCTCCGTACCCATGGCCAAGGGCTTGTTTCTTGAGCATTAGGCACTGATGAAGTGAAACAGCGGCTACAGGGAGGCCAAATCCTTTATGATCCCGCGGACAGCTGTGACGAAGAAGCTTATCGAAACCATCCTGATCGAAAGACAGCACGCCAAATTGTCAAAGACCAATACCAAGTTTCACTCCACGGTTGCCGAACACGGAGTGGTTTAAGGCGAAAGACCGAGGGTGATGCAAACCGCCCCGGCCATGATGTAGGTACTGGAGTGGTTGAAGTCACGTCAAGTATGCGGATCACATGCAAAGTCATTTGGGAAGGGTGTCCTGGGTATTTAATGAACTAAAAATCTTGGTATGTATGTCGACACATGAATTATTTACTCTCGACTTGCTATACATATGATTCAGACCAGACAACGAACAGTCCCATGGTGCCAAATTCGATTCCTCTTACCCATGCGCCTTCTCAGGATACGACGCATAGCATGACCATTGTCCGAGTATGTACACTACTGCCAGCGGGCCGAATAAACATTACTCGATCTTCAGAACGAGTGATAGACTGAATGCGCATGCCAAGAGAATCAATTAGGCAAAGCCATTGTTCGTCTAGTAAGATGACTAATATACCTATATAAATACCTAGGTATATATGCTAAGTGGTGTATACTCGTTTTCTTATCTCCAGCTTGTTCTTTGATACGAAGCGGACTGGCTACGGGGTCGTCGACGTCAGTTCTAAATTATTTCACACGTACCAGAATTTATTCATGATGTCAATTTGTACATATGTTTACATAGCAGGACTTATATTGCATAGATAATTCTTTTTGGGCTTTCAGCTTTTATACGTTGACATATCCTTCATCTCCTCATATTATACTTTTTCATGCTTTAATTACTGTAAACTTGTATGATGCATTTGATGGTTGTAATGTTTAGTTCAAGTGTTGTAGGTTATGCTTCAATAAAAGAAAGATTTAAAATGCTATGTCTAGATGTAGGTGGTAGTCAAGCCATGAACCCATTTTGGCTTTTCCATGAGCATCCGCCCCATACGCAGCTGGTTTTGTGCGTATTGGACTCATGTTCCAGTTACAAGTGCCGATATAACGACGCTCTCGACTCGCGTGTTGGTGGAGATAGAATCCCAGCATGCCAAGGGACTCACCACGCCCGGAGTCTTTCAGCAAGGAACTGCATGATTGGCATCATTTCTTCTCGATTTTGGGGCATTGTGTCTTCTGCCTTCTTCCACTTCACCTCGCGAACATCGACAAACTCCCTTTTCAGCGTCTCCATAGCGTCGTCGTCAAGGTACTCACTATTTCGCCCGTGGCATATCAGAGCAGGGCTGCGAGCCTTGTCTCTGGCACTAAGCGTGGGAATCATACTTGTAGGGAGTGGCCCGCCAATTGACACAAGGCCTTTGAAAGATCGCTCCGTGGCTGGTTCACCTTCAGACACATCCACGACTCTTTCATCGCTCCGTAGCCTGGAAGCGAGGCCGAGAGCTACAGAGCCGCCTTGACCAAAGCCGAAGAGCACGATGTCGTTCACAGTCCAGCCACATGTGGCGACGAGGGTCTTCTGGATCAGATCTTCCAACACCAAACGTTGGACTTTCTCGAAGCCCGGGTCAGGGTCCAAATCACCGGTGGTGGGCGACAGAGTCAGGTCATCGCCCCAGTGGAAATGGGTGAGCGAAGCTGTGGACTGGGACGGGGGAAGACCAAGCATGGCGGGCGGAAGCGGCGAGACACCGCGCACAGAGATGGCAAGAACACCCGGCAGGTTTATGTTCCTAGCGAAGGAAGCGAAGGAGACGTCCGAGTCGCCCAAGCCATGGAAGAGGATGAGGATGGAGGTGGTGGTCTCTGGGACTTCGGGGAAGACCAACGACACCTTGAGCTCGGGCTCGAGATGTGCAAAGTCTTCAGGGCTGGGGATGCGAGTACGTATGGGTGGCATTTGAGTATCGTTACCTACGAAAGAACCGAAAGAAGATATTCTGCCTGTCAGCAAAAGGCAGAATCAACATGGAAGAGGACGAAATGATAGTGTTACATATCACCGGGTGCGATTGTGTTGAGCCTGGCGCAGCACTACCCTGTACTTAGGTAGAGGTATGGCACCTGACCTTACAGCATAGTGACGACGATGCAGTCGCTATCGGGTCGAGAGTCCACGTAACGTTGACAGGATTTATGAGCCAACGCAAGGTTGAATACAGTGTTTCCAAAGCATAGGTACATGTAGGTGTATATTCGAATGCGGAACATCACAAGTTGGCGTTGGAGGCTGGCTGCCTGGGTTTCGGGTGCGAGACGTGTCTCATGTCTCATGCCTTACCTACCTACTCCGTACATGCACTGGGGAACCAAGCCCAAGGATCCTACTCGAGTACTGTCGCATCGCTCCAATGGCTCAGCTTCATCCTCACTGACCAGCTCCCTCACCTAGCTTTAAAAACCCAGCTTCATATGCGTCCCAGACACTGCGTGGAACGCAGGCAACCCAAAACTCCAGCCTCCTGGCTGCCAACTCTTGATATAGGAGAGCGTCACTACGTCCCCGCCGACCAGCAGACCTCGGTGCCCTCAATGCCACAGTAGTCCACGCTCACGCCAACGCACAACCTCACAACCACCCCCGAATGCATCGACGACGCGGCCATGTCCGACAGGTATGGCGGCTCGTACCGCAACGGAGGCGGTAGGCATGACGACGACGGCGACTACAACCCCTACGGCGACACCTACGCCTCGTCCGCCTCGCGACGCCAGGCTCTCAGCTCCGACCGCTTCGCCCCTCCGCCGCCGCCATCGGCCTTGTCGACGCGGCGCAACCACGGTGGCGTGAATAGCAGCAGCCAGTCCTCCAGCGCCGAGCGCCAGATTGCCAAGGTGCTCGAGCACATTCAGGCAGAGTGGCCCGCCATGGTCGACAGCGACTGCATCCCGGTCTCTCTCGCCCTGCAGCTGCTCGACACGTCCTCGGTCGGCCGCGCCCACGAGTACGCCAATTTCCAGCACACCCACCAGTACCTACAGGATTCGCTCAAGGCCATCGTCCACGAGCACCACCAGGGCTTCAACTCCTCCATCGGCACCTTCCACAAGATCCAGGGCAGCATCCACGCCTCCCAGAAGCGTGTCCGCCAGCTCAAGGACGCCCTCGCCGCCTCCCGTGCGAGCCTCTGCGCATCCGACCCGGAATTGCGCAAGCTGCACCGTTCCTCCGCCATGTACGACGACGTCCTGCAGACACTCGCCGAGCTCGACGACCTGCGTACCGTCCCCGACCAGCTTGAGGCTCGCATCTCCGAGAAGCGCTTCCTCACAGCCGTCGATGTCCTGCAGGCCGCCACCCGTAAGCTGCGTAAGCCCGAGCTCGACGACATCGGCGCCCTCGCCGAGCTGCGCAGCTACCTCGCCAACCAGGAGACCGCCCTCATGGACATCCTCGTCGAGGAGCTGCACGAGCACCTCTACCTCAAATCTCCCTACTGCCAGGACCGCTGGGCCGCGCTCGCCAAGAGTCAGGGCTCCTACAGCCATACGTACGCCGACGTTGCGCCCCTGACCCCCTTCCACCTCGTTCTTGACACCCTCGACCTCGACCACCCCGTCGCCGAGGATCCCTCCAAGAACCCCGAGGCTGACACCTTCTGGTACATCGGCCTGCTCGTCGAGTCGCTTAACAAGCTGGGCAGGCTGGAGAATGCCGTCGACACTCTGAAGCAGCGTCTGCCCGTAGAGCTCTTCTCCGTCGTCAACGAGACCATTGACGATGTCGACCAGAGGCACCCGAGCTCCCTGCGTGGCGGCTCGACCAATGCCCAGGGACTGCATATCTACAGCAGCAGAGAGACGCAGATGCGCGCAGACGTCATTTACGATCTGCTCTGGACCCTTTACGGCAAGTTCGAAGCCATTGCCGAGGGTCATCGCGTGTTCCATGAAGCTGTGAAAGCTCTGGTCCGGCGAGAGGGGGCTGGAAACAACTCATCTCTGCTTGGCAGCTTCAGGGAACTATGGAACCTGTATCAAAATGAAATACGATCGCTTCTTCACAACTACGTAACGACCGACGCCGATGTGTACCAATCTGCATCGTCCCCAAGGAACGGTGCGGTGAACGGGCACAAGGACACGTCGAGAGAAAATCTGTTTCGCTTCTCAGAGGCCGATCAAAAGTCCGTCGAGATGGCCACCGAGTACGAGGCTCTCGACGGTATCATCCAAGCCGCTGTGCCCGGTTTGACTTCCAATTCCCGCAAAACCCAAACTTCTGATAAGAAAACCATCGGCAAGGAGTCAAGAAGAGGCACAGCGGGCGGGGGCTTCGAGAACAGGAACGCTCCAGGCTCGTATAAATCTCTAGTAGAGCCTAGCGTGTTCAACATGAGTTTGCTCTTGCCACCAACTCTGCTCTTCCTCCAAAGATTAAGAGCAATTGTACCGCCGGGCTCTGATCTGGCAGCCAGCGCACTTACGTCTTTCCTTGATAACTTCTTGGTTAACGTTTTCCAGCCCCAACTGGATGAGACGCTTGGTAAGCTGAGCGATGGTGTTCTGACCGAGATTGATTCTTTCCAGCAAGACTCTGAATGGCGTTTGGTCGCGCGGCGGCCTGTGTTCAAGGGCACCACGGCATTTTTTACCGTCATCACGGCCTTTTGTCGTATGCTTGGCACCATTCCTCACGATCAGGCTCTTAGCTCTCTCGTCGTATCCCAAATGATGCGATATTACGATAGATGTTTTTCATGGTTCAAATCATTGGTGTCCAAGGCTCAAGATAGCGCTGCCACCCCGCAGTCTCTACGTTTCTCAGCAGAGCTGGCGACTACCGAGGGCGAAATCCAGGAGACTATGCAAAAACTGTGGACATCTGATAACCTAGACCGCGACCTCGTAGAAAAAGAGGTTGGCCTCCTAATCATGCGCACCGACGAACGTGCGCTAGACCCAAGCGACGTCATTCAAGACCGCGATGTCATTTCATCGCTATGTCTTCTTTACACCAGCATGAAATGGCTTTCTACCAAGGTCGTAGGTCTGAGACACATCACACGACATGATACCGATTCGTCGCAACACACCATTCCGAAGGATCAAAACCGCCGATGGACTTTGCTCAATGACTCTAGGCAAGCTAATGGGGAACAGCAAGGCCCTGTGTATCTACCGATGACACAAGACACCGTTCAGTACGCATAACTCCTTCCCAGCCACCACTTCCTACGTCTTACCAGCTAACCCAATTTCAAGGTCATTCGACAAAATCGTCTCCTCTTACGAGGAATTGGCCGGCACGGTGCTCCTCACACTTCACATGGAAATCCGCTGCAGGATCGTTCAGTCACTACGAGTGGCTCTGTCGCCCGAAACTGCCCCCTACGTTCTCGGGGACCGCGAGATCAAGGAACCCGACCCACCCATAATATCACTCAATTCCGAGCTGATTGCCTATGATGAGACGGCAGTGCGGTTTCTCCGTGACCGCGAGATTGCGTTTATGAGAAGGGGCCTTGCCTTCCTCATGAACTCTTACTTGGTGTCTAATGCGCTGTTAACGCAGCCCATGAATAAGCGTGGCTGTGAGCGAATGCAGCTCAATATTCTCGTCTTGCAGCAAAACCTCAAGAATATCGAGGCTGGTGTGAGTCTCGCGAGGGCAGCTAACTATTACGGCTTATTCGAGAAAGGGCCTGATGCTATCGTAGAGAAAGCGAAGAACGACAGGCAACGCGAGAGAGATGAGGGGTCTATACCATCGGTAGAGAGGTTCAACTACGATGAACTTAAATCACTGTTAGAGCTGTGTTACAGCGAACAGCTCGCAGACCCAGAACGCGGCGTCAATGCCGCTGCTAAGAGACAGATGGGCGAGAAGGGGCTAGCGCTCAGTGAGGTGATGTGGCAGACCTAGCCAGCTATAAAGCAAAGTCAAAAAAATCCTCGAAACAGTGTTGCCACTGGCCCACCAGCATATCATGTCAGAGCTGGGGAAATAGGACGTAGAACGATCAGGGACAAATCAAATCCCATGATGATGGAAAGTGAAGATGCCATACCTAAGTCTCTTATACATAGCGTAACTACAACCGCACAATGCGGACATGATAGAAATAGATGTTACAATAGCAAATATGGCAGGCCGCAAATAATCATCTTATTCCACCTATCAGTCCCCCTGATGGTCAACCCTGTTGCAGGCAGGCTTGACGACTATCTCACATTGGCCAAATCGCGAATCCTTTGATGACAGGATATAGCTGGATAATCTGGATGTGACCGAAATGCGAAGAGTACATTGATCCCCTAGCCGCTTACCTGGCAGTCTACACTCAATACTTACAACAGTCCGTTACCAGGGGATCTGTACCGTGAGTGTACAGGGAGGTGGACACCGTAAGATAAACGCTGGCTGGGGACTATCCACGGTTTGTTATCTTTCCGACCCCATTCTCAGAACGAACGCTCAGACTCTGTGTGGCGACCCAGCAAAGAGTCTTTTGGCCTTTTGGTGGCGCATTGCAGAGCCAGATTGCTATGTCATCAAGACCCCAAAAGCAATGCCTGTCCAGTGTCAACCCGCCTTTCTATGAGAAGCTCAGGCTTGCCAGAGCGGTTGGCGGGACATGTTGATCAGTAACACGGAGTCGGGGATTCCTTGGGAGTCGGTTTGAAAGCTGAAATCGATGCATAAGCGCAACCAGCCATGAGCGCTCTCCATACTGTACTAATACCCCCTTATATCTCGCCACGCTTGCCCCGCACGCCCTCTTACAGCTGTGGGCGTTACTTCACGGACGTACGGGATGATGTACACATGGAGCACTCGTAAGTTAAACATACAGAAGCAGCAAGTAGTGCAATCTAGCTGGGTGGTGGTCAGATGAGTGACTGTTGACATACTAGCAATTTCTCACATTTGTGAGCAATGGATCGCCAACCCATTCCAATGAGACTGCATAGAGTTCTGTACATACCTAAGCTACAGCAAGCCGTTAGAGTTATTACAAAAGAGGATGACTCCAACCAGACCTGGGCACATCATACGCCAAACCACAGACGTCAGTAGCGCCGTGGAAGTGAGTAGTGTACCTGAAACAACTAATTCAGTTGTCCTCCTTTGTCAGCCCAATCAATTGTAGAATGCGATTGCGACACGAGTTGTGCTTAACAATACAATTATCTAGATGGAGGGACATTGACGTGGGTAATGCTATTCATAGATTCGATCTTGTTGTCCTTTAGGTATACATGCCTTGTAACGACTTCCACTTAAGCACTACCTATAAGCTTAGGTGGAGGGAGTCCGTGTCCGTTTTTATTTTGCTGTGTTACTTCATGTGGCAACTAAATTACGAGTATACTTGCTTTGACCTAGGCGTTTGCACTTTCTCTATTCAAATGTGTTATTGTAAGTGTGCCCAGGGTCATCGGCCTTTGTTTAATCCGCTATGTTATGGTGAATATTGGCAGGTCGACCCGTGCCGAATTGGAGACTTCCATAAGTCAACTTGAATACAGTCCATGTTTTGCTATACAAGACACGGCTACTATCATTGGCCATCATCTTTACCTACTTCTGTTACAAGACAGCGAATCAAAGGACAGTCTAGGCAGCTTAGTATGTTCATTTCGAGACACTATATAGACAGCATCAGAGTTGTTGTCATAAGAATGTATGGAGTATTTGCGGTACATTGATCACGCACGGAGTACTGTGCAATTGGTCTGTTCATCGAGTCGCCACGAATCCCCCTATGCTGTAGCTTGGTAACTCCTCTGTTGGCTTGGGGGCAATTGGTCCCATACGGTACGGCATCGATTGTCTATCGGCGGGGTGCAAATTATGTTTATTCAGCACGCCAGGCTTTGGTCTATCTGGTAGGCTGGCGATTTGGCAATCGGCGAGGTGCAACTTTGTTTATTCGGCACAGTGCACATGCATTTCTTGGCGGCCTGTCGTAGGTCTAACGGTGCACCACCTGGTGCCGTATTGGCAGCTGCCACTGACTTCACAAGTCCTTAAATGTCTTCCTTCGTTGCCGATCGCCAAACAAAACATCTTCCATCGTCTCTCATTCGGCGTCCATGCCTGCATTTGGCGACAGTGATAAAACCACCACACCAGAGGTCAGTTGCTTGTCACATGCTTAGACATGGGCATACACAAGCATCCGCTCATGACAGGTACGTATTCGGTGCAACACATCAAAAACAAGCTCACTCATATAACAATCATAAACAGATATCTGCATCATGTGCAATTGCCCACTCTACTATCTAGCTACCTCAGCTATTAGTATATGGGTGTGTATGTAATTGCCGCCAATTAGTACCCCGTCGCCAGCCCGATATCTTCTTTGCCTCTCGTGCCTTCCCCAAGGTGATGAGGGAAGGCGACATCGTCAGCAATGCCCCGCTGCCTGTTCATCCTTGACTAAGGTGTCCGATGGGTAGGGAAACACGTTCATAGCTGTGTCCCTAAGGGAACAGCGGATCCTTACGTCCTCTATAGCCATGGTGGCGGCGGGCGTGGCCATCTGCGTTGTGCTTGGATCGGAAGTCCTTGTCGCCACAAGAGAGGCAGCGATAGATCTCATGCATGTTGTTGTCACGCATGTAGGCAGAGTCTTCCTTGTGAAGCTTGGAACAATGCGAACCAATAGCCTTCCGAGTGTTCCTCATAACGCTGCCACAGGTGTGGTCGTCTGTGTTTCGGTCGCTCGTACAAACGAACTCGTACACGGGCTGGCCAGCGTTGGCATGAGCAGTATCGATGACATAGCCAGTCACATCGGCGCCGGGGCGTTCGGCCGGTCGGCCTGTGTCGATGTAGGTGCCGACGTGTCGGTCAGTGGAGAGGGTGACAGAGTTGGGGTTGACCGAGGCGTCGACCGTGCAGCGAGGTCCTTCAGTAATGGGGCCAGCGGAATGCTCCTCGTTCGGTCCTGTCAAGACGACGTCAGCATGACACAGGAACGACAAGAACTAAAAAAGCAATAACTCATACCGAGGAGGCGGAATAGGGGCATGGGTAGAACGGGCGGACGGGTCGGACGGTTCACGCCGCCACCTTGGGCATTGGTCGCCATTTTCGGCTGCTAAATCAACATCAGCACGCTATCGCGACAGTATGTTACCCTAGCAGCATGAAAACAGATCAAAAAGACTTACATGCGGCTTAGAGACCTGGTGTTTGGCATCAGATAGGGGTGTGGTGGTGCTATGGTCCAGATAGCAAGCGATGCTTTTAAACGATGCTCACTTAAACGTTTCTTGCATGAAGAGGGGGAAGAAAGGGTGGGAGTCGACGAAATTTTAATACACAAACCAAACGCGCTCGGGCCACGCAACCAATTACTGAAGGCCATTCAATGCCACTCCTGGCACTTAATCTTGGTCACGAGGCACCAACTATCGGACCATTCAGGTCTATGAATCTATCCGTATTAGGATGATCGAACCAATCAAAAATATAGCTTTATTTGTTTTGTGCACTAAAAGGGCAAGCACACGGTCAGGGGTTGTAACCAGGTGTATTGTGCGTTGACTTTAATGGAGTTAAACAGGTTCCGATGGGTTGGGCTGGGTTTTCTCTCATTTTCAATGGGAAGCGCGAAGTAGGACCCCAAAGGTGACTCGGACTCGGGCTTATAGCCCATGCGATTTACTGCAGTCGCACCTCGGACGGGCAGGTGGGTGAGATGAGATGATGTCTAATGCCATCTACTTGTTCTTGCTAAATCACTATGTTGAGAATTTTCGGCTGACTTATGGGATAAGGGAGCTTTGGGGAGCCTATTTGATATATAGATTTTTAGTGAAGCATTTAGATCAGGATGCTCTTATAGTTTAGATTAACTGTATACTGTATAAGAAATCAAGTAGATCAGCAAGTCGTCTCATGTAGATTCAGTAAAAGTGCCGCATGCTGACGACAGCCCCTTTTTGGATGCAATAATGGGCATGTTTAAAGGACCGGCCAGGACTGAGAGTACCCGATACAGAATACCCGAAAAGAAACACCCAGCGGTACGTACCTGGGGGAGAGAGGTAACTGTATCGAGTTGTGTCTTTGTCAAATTTAATTCTCTCCCTTGCTTTGAGGAGTTGGCTGGCTCATCAGACCGGCCACTTGTCAGACGGTCACTCATCAGACAACCATCATATCTGCATAGGACATTCTCAGAAGGTGCAAGACCTTCCCCGTCGAGTAACAAGCAACGTTAGTTGTTGAATCACCCAACGACTACATTGGCGAATCGACAAAGGAGTGCAAGACCCAATCGTCAGGAGAGTATATTGCTAAGTTGCCAAAGACAGGTACATTGGGATGACCACAATGCTAAAGCTTGGCTTCCGCCCCAGCACATGCTGCTGACTACCGCCCTTGGGCACGTTACTAGGTATGTACAAAAGATTTGTAGTAAGCTTTAAGCGAGTCAAGTGTCATACTCTTGGTCTAATATTCCACCCTTGGGGAAATTTGCCAAAGCACAAGATAGGTGTGACGTTGAGTCTTATGGAGGGAACTGTACGCCTTGCTTGATAAAGAGAGCTCATAGATCAAAGACATCACAATAACGCAATGGGGCTTTTCCAGATTTCGTCTATTGACCTCTGCATTTGTGTCGCCTTGATAATCCTCTAACCACTGTGTTACGGGAGCGAGAACTCGTTTGATCAGAGAAATTTGCATCAAAATCAGACTAGTCCGTGCCTAACTAGAATTCTGAACCCTGATAACAGGTGATTGCGATCCATTGTACCTACTACTTCTCACATTTTTCCTTACACAGATGCCCAGCCAGGGATCTTAAGAAAAAGGTTGGCTTGTAAATGCTTATTGTATCAAAACTTTCATTAGTCAAACCTGTGTGTTTATAAGTGAAGAATGATCTTAGTCGCGGGACATTCGACACATCATGCATGCTGTTTGCTCACTAGAATTGTACCCGTGTACCATAAGCTCCTGCAAATTACAATCTTACTTTGTAATGATATGGACCATAGCTTTGAGCATAGCACTCTAGCTATAAAGCTGCCAAGTTATTCGAGGTACAGATCTGTCTTGTCTAACTATCAGCTCAATAGTGATGTTGCTCAAACCCAGGAGATCATCAGTGCCTACTAGGACCCCAACGTCTCTCTGGCACAAACGCCGAATCCTTTAAGAGAGGCGAGTGCCATAGGCTGAGTCTACTTGTATACTGAAATACCGATGGCACGCTGGCATTCACCGAGCAGTATAGTCGACTGAGGAAAGGAACAATTTCCACCGAGATCTCCTTGGCTGGGGATAGCAAGCAGACTAACTAGGATTTACGGTGCTGTTTCTAACTCTAAATGAAAAGGGGCCAAAGACTATTCGATGCTCTATAAAAGGAGTCGAATCGAAGCCTTCGTGAATCTGACAGTTTATTCCCTTGTTCTGCAACCAGTGACGTTTCTGTTAAATCAGTACTCCACATGATATTTGACTGATGATAGGGTGTTGAAGCGATCTTCTTATAGCAATAGTCCAGAGGCTGTGAACCAATTGTTAATTCCGTACGACCTTTTGGCCAACTTCGAGGTGACATCGTGTCTAGGGGAGAGCGGAAGACTAGGTTTAGGTCTAGGTTTCCCTTTTGTAGATCGAACTTGAGAGAAACTAGGCCGTAAACTGCGTGATGATCAACACTGCCGATTAATCGACTATTGTCTGGCGAGGCGATTGTTCAACTGACTTGATATTTCCAGTGCAGAAAGAATACCCATCGATTAGCAGGAACGTAGAGCAGAACAACAGCTTACATGTACCTAGTAATTGAGGATCGGTGATTCCAAACTCAGCGCATCAGATTATTAACGGCTAAGAACTCTACAATGTTCGTACGGTACTTTGTCGATATGACTACTCGAGTAAGTGCGAAGCTCGCGACGAGACCGGTCATCAGATGTATAACACATTAGTAGCAGAATGGTGATCCGGCCTGCTCGCAGCATATCCAGGAGAATCAGTTCAATCGTATGACTGAAGCACAAAATACGGTTCAACTTGTCAAATATAGGGCTCACGAACAGTATCCGTTCAGGCCAAAGAGACAAACAGTAAATATGTAAGTGTGCAAATATGCAACTCTGTCTGATCAAGACACTGATGGACATTGTGTTACCGCAGACCGTAAAGTAGCAAGAATGTCGCTAAAGCACGTGATTAAATCACAGTCCCAAAGTCTTACGAGGCTGTTCCCATCAACCAGCAACAATGAAATTCCGCCTCGGGAGCTATAGTGACCAACAAATCTTGGTTTGAATCAATACGGCACCACTTCCAAGTTACTTTTAGGAAGTATACGGATCTGCAGAAGTTCATCCATACATCATTCTTGCGATCTGTAATAGCCAGAAACAAAAGCTGAAGACGTGTAAGACGTACAGGATGAGAGGTCCCGGCAATTCATGACAGCTCCCATGATAGGCAGTCGTATCGTCTGACCCACCAACGTGGGAAGAGGAACAACAAAACGTGACCGTCGAGATGGTCAACCAGAGGCGGAGATAGCCGCGAGAGATGCGCGCGGGGCGGCGGTGCAGCCGCCATGCAGGGGCGCTCTCATTACCTTACCTCCTCGCGTACCTACATGCAAGATTGTGTGGCCAAGAGGGGATCTTGGCACGCCGGACAGCGTTGGGCAGTGGCGCTAAAAGAATACCGGCGCAGTGATAGGGATGTCGTGGACTTCTTTTAACACCCATGGGAAGACTTCCGAGACGCAAATGGTAGGTAAAAACGGATGAGCAGAGGCGGCCACGGCTTCTATCTGGGCCTCGACGGGTTGGTCACAAGAATGCAAGTGTACCTGCATGTTGGCAGCTCGGCAGGTAAGTGTATGATAGCCCATACTGGCGCATTGTTTGGAGAGACGAACAATGACGTTTGAGGTTCCATCGGGGCTTTTGTCGGCAGCATGTAGACGATACATGATGTGGCACTGCATACTATCGGTTCCTGGTGGTGGTGGTGGTTAGGTAGTGGTCGTCGTCCTCTACTTGCATGTGCCTTACAGCCGTGACCCGTTTTGGGAGACGGCGGTGTGCGAAAGCTGACGGATGTCACCACGAACGGCACTCTGATACTCTACAGCGTACACGGCACGCCCAACACCACATCTATTGGCGAAGCTCTCTCTGCTGTCCGACGTGACCGCCAGGTTACCACTGGGAGGCATCTGCGCGACTCACTTCTTTTCTGTGCTCGCAGCAATGGCGTCTGGGAATGGCTTTGAGCAAGCGACTCGGGCCATTGGAGACACTTGAGGTGCCCGAATGTGGTGCTTGGCCACCGCATTGCGGGAATCATTCTGTGACAAGTGTGGCTTGTGAGCACTGTTTTTGGGATCAATTGGGTTAAGCAAGTGGCATCGGGCCCCTGACCAAAAGACTGCTGGAAAATCTTTGCGACGGCAGAGCACGGCGCGCCCCCTTTCCAGGCGTTGCGGCACTACCTACGAGGAGGTACCCAGAGGTCGTCGGTACGTGTGCAGGTCCGGCTAAAGAGTCGCCGCAGCCCAGGGGAACCGAGGGCTTGAGCCAGTCACAGGCCTGTCTTGATGCCAATTTCGGGGCCGCTCAGCAGGGCAAACGCACGAAACAGGCTCGACAGGGACGCAAGCCACAACTCATTGGCGTCAATCCACCCCAAGGTATCTCGTACCTGGCGAGTCTGGTGACTAGGTACATGTACATGTACCAAAGTCGTCCGGAAACTTGAATTGAAGCCGTTCCTAAAGGTCGATTCTTGCCTCTTCGCATCCTGCAGCTCCTCCTGTTCCTCCTCATTCTGCATGTACTCGCCCTCCAGCAGTGCCCTTCCATCTCCCTCGCACAACACCTCGATTTCCACGTCTGATCCGTACAACTACACCAGGACAGTCTATTTTCGAGAGAACCGTGTCTGGCCTGCGCCCTCGTTGCTCGCCCCGGTGTTCTGCATTCGCTTTTTACCCCGTGGTTACTGCAGTGTTTTCCATATTACGCGTGTCCATCTCCTTACTTCGTCCTCGCCGCGCCCCTTGTCTCGACCCTCCAACTGCACGCAGACAACCCCAGACGGCGACGAACCACTTCTGCCCATCCGTCTTTGCTACCTCGACTCCCAACTGACGCACATCTCTGCGCGCTTGCCTTCCTGTCTTTCGCGCGACCGATGATCCCACCACGTCTGAGCAATGAGCCGACAGAGACGTTGATTCCCACTGGAAGACACGACGCCCATCGCTGCCACGCTTTCTTCATACATTGTTACGCTCCGACGTCATTGTGACCCGCGTTTTCACTAAGTCATTCGTTTCTGCATATCCATACGCAACGCATCCATCCATCTAGGCTTTCATCACCACATCAACCGTGGTTTCGGACCGCCAGCATCACATAACTCACGACTCCCCCAATTCGATTAGCTCTCTTTTTCAACGGACCATTTACTCTTCAGAAAGCAGCCTGGACAACATGGCGTATGTGTCCACCATGAACCCTTCCTGCCACCAATCTAACAATGCCTCTACGTAGCAATATTGGATCCGCTTTCCGCTCCTTTTGGCATACTATGACCAGCTACGACCGCCGTGAGCATTTGCCTTCTCTCTGCATTCCCTACATCCGTTCTCTAATACCTCTATATAGACTCAAACTTCGATGCTCCCCACCGAACCGGCCGTCACGTACCCCTCAGCCGCCAAAACACCCTTACTTCGGTGGCTACCGCTTCGGATTCTCGAGCTGATGTAACGGCCCCGTTCAGCGATGATGTCGGCCGGTTACAAACACAGTCTGAGCACACGGCATATATGGGAGCCGGTATGCCCGCCGCCTCGCCGCTTTCGCCCGGGCCGAATGCTCCCTACTCTCCGGGCATGAGATCACTCAGTGCACGACGCCAGGACTCGAGAGACGATGGCTTCGAGACGGTCAGTAGCCCGGGCGACATCCCCATGCAATCGTTCGCCAACGGCGCCCCGCCCGCACCTCCCGTCCACCATTCGTGGAAAAGGATCGACAGATGGGCTGAGGATAACTACCCCGAACTCTGGGACCAGATGTGCGAAGGCTGCACTAATAACGATCTGAACGAGCTGGAACACCAACTCGATTGCTCGCTGCCCCAGGATGTCCGTGACTCGTTGATGATTCACGACGGACAGGAACGCGGAGGCTTGCCAACCGGCGTTGTCTTTTCTCACATGCTCTTGGACTGCGAGGAGATCGTGCAGGAGTGGGATCAGTGGCGTCGGGTAAATCAGCAGTACCTGCTGGAGATGTCTGTTGCGAAACCCGCCGCTCCCTCCAAGGCGTTCGGAGGTAGTGACGAGGCCTCTTCATCTCGCTCCGTACCAGGTTCGCCCAGTGGCTCTCAGAAGTCGTCCTGGCGGCAAGACTTGCAAAGCCGACAAGACTCTGTTCCCGCCGGTGCTGTGCAGCGGGCATATGCGCACCCAGCCTGGATTCCGCTGGTGCGAGACTGGGGTGGCAACAACCTGGCTGTTGATCTGGCTCCGGGTCCCTCCGGCACTTGGGGGCAAATCATCTTGTTCGGCCGAGATTATGACACCAAGTATGTTGTCGCCAGATCGTGGTCCGCTTTCATGGCCATCTTGGCAGATGATCTCGGCAGCTCTAAGTGGTACGTTGACGAAGAAACCAACGAGCTGAAGCTCCGTGAATTCAAGACGACCCGTGTCGAGCCTTCGTATTTCGATATCCTTCGCTGGCGCATGGACCAGAAACACGGGCGAACGGCCAAAACCACGGCTAAGCGGAGGTCTGGCATGCCGGCTGGTGCTGTATCCCCCGGCGGATCTCCCTACGCAAGCCCCGCAGACGCCAATGGGGATGCTCGTGGACGATCATTGCAGCGTCTCAACAGCCCTTCGCCGCTGGTCAGCCCGGCTCGGCCGGGCTTTGGCAAACCTAGCCCCTTAGCGCGCGTGGCCGAGGAGTCGGACTTTCCGAAGCCGAAGCTGATGACCAACGGCGTCCAGCCGACGAAGCTTGTCGAAGTAGAAACTCCAAAACTGGGCGCCGGCGCCAAGTCGCCCATCCAGGCTGATGCCTTGCCCAATGTCATAGATAAAGAAGCCCCGCCGCTGAAGGCCGACGCCGGCTTAATCAACGACCCCGCCGACGAGCTGGAGGGTGGAATGAAGACAATAGAGATTTGATGAAAATTACACGATGACGCACGACAGGCCATGTGCCGCGACGACTACATAGACAGCAAATGGGCGGCGTTCAGAGGCGTCAGATTTGGTATTTTTCAACGATCAAGCATTTCACTTTCAATACATCACCCCCGGTGAGCTCATAGCCTTCGTCTCTGCTGGGTCACCGTCGCTGGAGCTGTTCAGCAGACAGTACCTCCATTTTGATGGTTCCACAATCTAGGTCGACATAGACATGACATTCTCATTCTCTTGCATTCACCACCGACATAGGTTGAGCGGTCGAGGCCTCCCGCTCTAGGCCAAAGCTTCTAGCCTCGGTGGCTTTTAATCTATGTACCAACACATGTCTATGTAGCTTCGTTTTGCACGTGGAGGGCTTGGATGGCAGGCAGCGGTAATTCTTCTGCCAGACTATGGAGTTCAATTCCCCAGGCATACGATGGGCCTGTCCAGTAAGAAGATACGGGCGGCGTAGTGTACAAAAGAAGGGGACGGCGTTTTCAACCTTGTTCTTCGATGCCACGGGATCTTCCGCGAGGAGATTTGACCCGAACTCGATGGTTGGTGCTTGGTTTTCACACTTGGTGGATGACAAGTCACTCAATGTACAGACCGCTTCCCCAGACGAGCTGTCTCATGAGGACGAGACTACTATAGTTTATAAAGATAATGTATGAATTTGGGGAGTGCCCCAATCGCATATGTGAAATATCCATGCATAAATCCTAGGAGACGGGTTGTGGCTGCTCGTCAATCTTGATGAGCCCGTCTTGCTGGAAGGGCGAGGTTAAGGGTCCATCATTGTTGAGCGCTGCAGTCACGTGACCTACCTCAGCTGGGGGCAGGCAGCCGGCGTCATCGGCATGAGCGAACAGCAGCTTAGCCCTCCCAACACCAACCGCCAAGCTCAATGGTTCAGCTCAGCTTCGACAATCCACAACTCGATCCGCCGGCTCTCCCTGTCCAGGCCCACGGAGCCCTCTTCGTCATCGACAGAACATCCCTCGCGCAAGCCTAGATTGCCCGCCTCAACCACCGCACCTCCAAGCAGGTGCCCGACCCGTCTCTCGCTCGCCATGGAAGAAGAGCGACTTTGGAAGTTCAGCAGGCCCGAGTGGCTGAATAGTGTATGGGCGCGCAATGCGGGCGTGTACAGCGCTGGTGCTCTTGTACGTGACTGCACCTGCTATCCTATCTCCCGCGACACCGTGTTTCCGTAGCCCTCATATCCCGCGACGCTGTATGCTAATCCACGGCTTCCGCAGTTCTCCCTCGCCTTCTACGTTCTCATCGACGCGGCGACGTGGTCCAAGTCTGCAAACAACGGGTCTGATGTGCACGTGACATTTATCGACTGGCTTCCATTCATTTTCAGCTCCCTCGGCATGCTGATCATCAACTCGGTTGAGAAAACGAGACTCTCGGCCGACTCGTTTAGCTACTCAGGCTCCGGCGTTGCCTGGAAGGCTCGTGTTGTGCTGTTCCTCGGTTTCGCTGCCCTTGCTGGGGGCATGGCCGGCGGCGTCGTCGTCTTCGTGCTCAAGTTCGCCGTGCAGGATGTCGGTTGGCCTATGCTAAGTATGGGTGTCGAGAATATCGTTGCAAATGCGCTGGTCGGCCTTAGCACCGTTGTGCTTTGGGTCAGCCAGAATATGGAGGGTGAGTCTCATGTTGTTCTGGAGTCTCGCCTCGATCGTAGGAGCACGCACGCGCGCCTAACTCACAGTGTCTTCCTTCCGTCAGGATGCTGGTATAATTAGCTTCGGTACCAATTGCTAACACCGAGGTTCCTAGATGAGTACAGTTACAACTTGTCGCTATGAGAGGCTGAAATATCAGTTTCTTCGTCACGGTGGTGCTGGGTTGAGCGGAGTACGGGAAATTTGTATTGCGAGAAACACTACGGGAGGCTGAGACTTGAGTTTGTAACTTATACTGACAGCAACTTGAGAAGAGAATACTACGCTTAATATGACCATTGATTCGCTCAACCCCATGACACGTGCTTATGGATTACTTTAGGGCCTTTTGATACGGCATACTAGCAGCACTTCAACCCTTCAAAGACTACCCTGCTTACATGGCATCAAATGTCAACCTCCATAACGTTGTGCCTCCGGATCATGATCTTGGATGTGGGGTCGAAAGTGAGTTCAAACCCCAGAACGACTTCCTGTGAAGTAGTACCGGCCACTAATGTCCACTCATATTTCACAAGAATGTGGCAAAGCGCGATCTTTACCTCATTCGCAGCGAAGAAACGCCCTGGGCACGCGTGGACTCCGTACCCGAACCCCAGATGATCTGCTCCCGCCGCCGTAACGAGTAGAGCTTGGCTCCCGTTGTCACCGTCGCGCATGCGAAGGAAACGATAGGGATCCCATTTGAAAGGATTCTCATAGACTGTCGGATCGCGCATGCGACTCATGTCCACGACTACTCTATCCCCGCGCCTGAGATCGAGTCCGTTGGAAAGCTTTACGTCTGCTTGGCCGTAGCGGAACATGGAGGCTGCAGAACCGATCAGAGCAGATCTTCTTCTGTTTTGTTCATGGGGAGCTCACCAGTCTGTGCAGGTTTCAACCGTTGAGTCTCTTTAAGTGCACTGTCCAGTAGCTTCAAGCCATGGAGCGATGCCTTTTCCCACCCACTCGCACCGATCACCATAGCGATTTCTTCACGCAGCGGCGCAAAAAACTCTGGACTTTCTGCAAGCTGCACCATGAACTTAGACAGCAGATCCGTAGTTGTGTGGATAGCCACGAACGACATTCCGAGTTGGAAGAACGCAGGTTCGTATGGCTGCCCTGCTGCCTCGCCCTCTGCCCATTGCAAAGCGTCATTGAAGTCCGGACTCGCGCCTCCAGCTTTCGCTTTCATTGCGCGTCTCTTGTCGATCACCGACCCGATGACTCGCTGCGCGTCTTTGTTCTGCGCTCGGAGGGTCTTGCATTCGGGGAGAAACCAGTGGACAACTGGCCTGATGAACTTGGGATACGACCGCAATCTAGCGCCGGCTATAACCAGCGTGAGAGTGTACTCGTGGGTCAGCCGAAGCCATTCGTCATTTCTGCATAATTCGGGGCCGACGAATACTCTGGCGGATAATCTGGTCACAAGATTCAGGACCGAAGTGCTGACTTGAACTTCGCGCCACTCTGAGACATATTAGAGTATCTCGTCCGGCGATGTTCAAGACTGTATTCTTACCCGGTGAGTTGCCGAATTCTAATGGTAGAGCGAATCTTACTTCGTCTGATACGGGCTGGGTTATTCTCGCTACGGATCGTTTCGACATCGGTTTGGATTTATATCCCAGTCCGCATCTCCGTTCCATGGTGCCTACCTAGAGATTTCGTCAACCGCCACTTCGTGACTGCGGCCAAGTGGTCAATAGTCAGATTGTGGAATAAGAAGCCTGGTGTGTGACCATGCGAGTTCTAAACATGGTGAGCCAGTGACAACATGGTGGATACGGAAACATACCCTTGTGACGATTTCGCCAAAGTGAAAACGACGATCATTACGCAGCTCTTCTGCGAATTCCGAGGGGAGGTGGATACTCTCTCCATCTGCGGTACTTATGCGGAACGGGCTGCCGGGACACAGGCCTTTCGCTCGTGCTAAGAGTTTCCCGGTTTCTAATGGTTCGTATGACTGGGTTTCCTTAGCATATGGCTTGAATGTTGGTGGCTTGACGTCGCGAGCCAAGTCACGGTACTGACTTGAGGCTTTAGGACATTCCACGGGAACCGCGGGGGAGGATTCATGTGTGGAATATGGCCTAGACGATCTTTTGACGAAGAAGACGCTACGAGTCAAGAGACGAGGAGCAGGAAGAAGGTGGCGATGTACGGGATTGGTGCGCCGGAGGCTTTCTCTAGCCACGCTATGGAGCTAGCTAGAGATGATATGCTGGACATTGCAGACATAGTATTATTTCGCGTTGGTTCCAATCCCTACGATGGTGTATGGTGGACGTCGAGAGGGTGGCATAGCCATCTTCCAGACGGATGCGCAACATGTCTAGTTGATTTATATGTGCAAAGCTACGCAATCAGGTAATCCTAGACCCCTACTCGCCCGTCGGATGCACCCCTTCCCCGTCCATCCGGATGCAAGTCCAGCTTAACATTTGCGAAAATGTGTCTGCTGGGAGTTGAGAATACCATTAGCCGTTCATTGTGAATGCAGGGCTCCTTGCATGGCCGGAGTGTCGGATTGATCTCAACCCCGGTTATGTGGTTGATGGTTCTCGGGGCCTGGGTCTGGGTCTGGATTGTCCCTCTCATCAGAGCCTTGCCTCTCGCATTCTGGTTGGCAAGATCGGATACGGCGCGGTGTGATTGGTTGTCCAGAATTACTACAAGTCGACAGCGCATGGTCAGGGACATTGCATGGAGTACCACTTTCGGGCTCACGGAGACATGAGCAGTTGAGGAGCAAAACCGTTTATAAAGGCGGGTGTGTCATGGAAATCCAATGTTTCCTTGGGTTGCGTCTTGTGCGTACACATTCTCGTCTCTGTCGCCTTGGGTGATTAGCCTTATGGGTTGGGGCCTTCACGAGCAAGTATCTACAGACACCTTATGAAAACTCCGCCGATAATTCCAGCACAGCAGTAGTGATGAGCAATGCTGGTAGCCCAAGATGGTGTTTCGGCAACGCTTCGTGCTTGGGTTCTACAATTGCAATCTGGGTTGTGGTATTCTGTAAGGTACTGTAACCTGTAGTTGGGTTGAAACTTAAATTTGATTCCAAGGTCTGGCCCCACCTACTGTACCCATTTTCCCGACACAAATCACATACCTAGTCGAAGTCATTCTGAACACTGCCTGATCCATGCCCTCCTCGACGTTGTCCTGGCGGGAAGCCATCCCACAAGATGCTTTGCAACAAACTAACAGGTTGGCACTCTCAAAGCGCTCGCTGTCGGGATCGACACGAACTGACTGGCATGGGAAATAGCTGTGCAGACACCGAACATTCTCCTGGTGCCTTACAGCTTTCACCACGTGGAGAGATACCACGAGTGGATGCAGGATGCAGAGCTGCGCGAAGCAACCGGTTCTGATCTCCTGAGCCCACAAGAGGAGCTAGAGAATCAGCAAAGCTGGCAGAACTCACACGACAAATTGACCTTCATCATCTGCACATCGAACGCTCCCCGCGATGAGCCCGATGTCGTGAGGGCAGGGACCACAGACAACAGAGACTTCATGATCGGAGACATAAATCTGTTTCTCGCTGCTGATGACGACGGCGACGACGGGGATCATGCCAACGACGAGAGTTACGTTGGTTGCAAAGGCGAGTTGAGCATCATGGTCGCGGACAAGCGCAACAGAAAGCAGGGATATGGGTCGTTTGCCCTTGACTCATTCTTGCGATATCTCGGGAGAAACTTGGATAATATCCTGAACGAATACTTCGACAGTCTTCGCCCTTCAAAACCGCAAGCCACGGAGGCGAGGCTCAGATATCTTTTTGTCAAAATGCACAATGAAAATAAGGGCAGCATTGCACTATTCGAAAAAGCAGGGTTTTTGCGTGAGGGACACGTCGACTATTTTGGGGAGGTGACCATGATCAACCGGACATTCGCACGGGAAGACGAGGATACACAACATGTCCACGGCTGCAGAGAGCTCCTTTACGATAGATCTTGTGTAGCGCATCTGGAGGAAAATGCCTAAGCTCGAGAGGTATTTGACGTCTCCTTTGTTTAGTTGATCAGCTAATCAGCTAATCATCGGTAGGGCAACATATGTCTAGTATGTTACACTCGATGACAGCACGTGCAATTCTCAGTGTGCGATCCAAACAAACCATACACATATGTAGACTAACACAAAAGTGACAACCAGGCACTGAGTCCTTTTACCTTCGTCAAAGAAGGGAGATTCAATGATGAGAACAGACAGACAAAGGTACCGGAATTGTGCGAGTATATTCTATGTTCGAAACACCCGGCGAATATACAGTACAACCTGTACAGGGTGCTGAAATGCATCACGACTTCCTACACGAGCTTGAGAGAAACTGAATACATTAAAGTCACCCGTGCAAGCGATGGTTTGAAATCCACGTCAGATGGATCCTAATAATTGAATTTTTTTCTCTCTCCTATAGGCAGACTCCACTGCACTTGGTATATAGGGTCTCGCCTTTGGAAATCATCGCCGTATGCGTGCTCAAATGGCGGAAGGAAGTAGTTGTGATGTTGCGTCCGAGAGTTCTGTCCGTTTCGTCCATTGTCCTCTCGTAACAGCGGAAAGTTTACCAACGCAGGCCTGCTGGCGCGTACTCATCAACAGGAAGGATCAGGCTTAATGTATGCGCAGGATCTCTGTCTGCACCGTCCTCGAATTTGTAGTACGCCCTTGTGAACTTGACATCTTAGAGAGATCGGTAATTCTGGCTGACCACCACCCATCTCCGCAATCCCCGAGGTGCTTTCTGACTGTGCGCTTCCCACTGTTAATCCTTCGTTAGTAAATCTAGCCTCAGCATGCAAAGTAAGCACGAAGAGTAGCTGTCCAGCTTCAAGTCATACATACGCCTCGAGCCAACAAAAACATGAGACAGAGTTAGTCACTTACATGTGGTACCAAAAGCCAGGCTTCGTTAAAAGCCTTCTCGATCGGTCCCTCCGAGGCATTGCTGAAAGCAGAGGCAGGTGTGGGAGCAGTGTCGTTTGCTCCAGCTTTGCCGTACTTGACGGTTCCACCGACATGGATAGAAAAACTCAAGCGCTCGCCGTTCTCGATTGACTTCGCAATCTTGGCCTTGGTCGTAGCTGTTCCCGTGGTGCCATCCAAGGTTGCCGGGCATCCAATAACATAGTTTGGATTCACGGGGTGCGCATCAAAAGTCGTCACCTCGTAGTGGACGTGAGAGCCTTGGGAATGGAGCAGTGACTCCAGGGCCGCCACAGACTCGACCACTTGCCCATTGACGCTGATGTCGGGCTTCACAGGGGCAGCTGTCAAGTTATTGGATGTGCTAGCGTAGAACGGAGCGAGGGAATGCTTCTTGTTGAGCGACTCGTAGTATGCGTCTACAAAGCTCGTTGCCGCTGCATTTCTGTCAGTCCGGTGCTCGAGGAAGTGTGCTATTTCATATGAGTCGAGGCAAATGCCTCATTGATGAGCAATATGAAAAGAGCGGCATGGTTGATGTAAGATATAGCTTACCGTCGCTCACGACCTGGGATTGGTTCATGGGTGTGGGAAGGTTCGCCATCTTTGCCCTCTATGGATGGACACTGTGATGATCGAACGCGGAGGTGCTTTTCTTTGCTCCTTGCGTGCGTAGTCGTTGCGTCTCAGACCGACGTGGTTCGGCCTTGAATATGAAGAGTTTGGGCACCTCGGCGATGCGTGATACACATTAAGTAACACCTAAGCAGCGCCAACGGGGACTAGAAGTCCGCTGTGATTGAAAGCACCGAGGCGCGATGCGTTGTTATTCCTCGGGCGCAAACGGGTAGCGACAGCACCAATAGCCTAGATGTGACGCATCATTCAAACATGTGCACAGACATAAGGTGAAATCAACGAAGTAGGTATTCAATGTTGGATGAAACTTCAATGTTGAATGAGTTTGAAACCAAGTGTGCATTGCATCCATAGTGGGTCGGCCTACTGGTTGAGGGCTAGAAGCCACCTAGCGCGCTGACAGATGCAGTGACCAGCACACTGAAGGTACCACCGCCACCATAAACTGCGATATTCCATCAATGACCAAGAGAGGTGTGTGCCTTCCAAGAGCCCGACGTGCAATATACCTATCAGGCGCTGGTCACTCTTTAGGATTTACGGGCACACTTTATACGGCGATATGTACAACACGGATGGCCCGGCCGTACGAGCGTGCAGAGTCTCTAGACTGCCATCCATACCTTATGTTATGCCAGACCATCTCATCCCCAAGACGAACCTCTTTGTCCCGATTGTTGATTTACTCATTTTCAAACTACGGGCTCCTCTTTCTGAAACAAGAAGGTGAGTGTCGCGCGAAGATTAGGTAGACAACGAAATCTCCTCGTAACCCCCCAGAGACAGTCCCAGCTGTTGCAAGCCAAGCGATCAGATGGCGATGCTCGCAGGGGAGCAATTGCTGGATGGCAGCACCGATCGGTTTCACGCGACCTTGCAACCACCAACGATTCTCGACACGAAACAAGAGAATGAGCCAAGACATCATCACCACTAGCGCTGCCGGGTGTTTACTGGCAAGGTCATGCTTCGCTGTAGCGCTGAAATATGGCGGAAACCGGAGGGCCGCGCTCTTCTGTTCTAATATTGAAGAGGTAGTGTTTGATAGCGTGAAGCACGCTCGTAGGACGTCTAGCAGCCGAGTATAGCCATCTTTCTTTCCCTCGGGGAAAGGCATTGCATCTTTCAAGCGAACAACTGCATTATCCCAAGTTAGCATTGGTTTGTACATCAGCCGTCTAGGGCAGATCTATCTACGAAAGAGGACATTTCGGCCACATCGTAGGGATATGGAACTGAGATGCTGGGAATGTCTTGAATAGTCACGTAAAAAGCGCATACGTTCTCTATCATCGGGTGAATCCAAAGGATTCCCGATATCCGTCTTGGTCATCTGGCCTAGCAACGGCCGAAGTGGCGATGAGAGGATTTTAGGTGTAAACTCGGTCACGATGCGGGTAGCGCCATCAAGCATCAGGAGCCATTCCGGAGGACTCTGTGTCTTTTCATTCAGAATCATAAGCATCGGGTCGTTTGTGAGCGCGAAGTGGTGTGGTATGATCAACACAGCACAGACACACAGTGCAAGGGAATCTCTTTCGAGGTCTGTCGACAACGCATCTCTGAACAACGGTAAACTCCTTGCTTGGTGTGTGCAGGCGATTTCTTCGAGCTCTTCGGACTGCTGGGGAAACGACATTCTCATGTGCAGCGCCGACAGAGCGAGGATCTGGTGTAGAAGATAGTCATGCTGTGTGGCGAGATTCGAGACGTGCTCGGCCCAAGCTATCTCTGATGGTATATCGTCGGCATGGTCCACTGCCACATTTTTAATGAAGTGTCGGAAGAGAGCAAAATCAGTCGCACTGAATTTCCGATTTACTTGGTACTTGGATTCTGATGGCTCCAGAGTGTTTGATTTTGCGTCGTCGCCCAGACTGCATTGGTAACCCTTTTTCACACAATATGAGCAAGGGTGCTCCTCATTGCACTATGCGACCAACGAGGTGAGCCGTCATCAAAACTGGCAGTCTGCGTGAGAGATATGCGCATTACCTTGATCTTTCTTGACTTGCATCGGCTGCAGCCTACACTCAGCAGGTTGGTGAGCTGGGTGAGTTGACTGGATGCTGGGTCGTGTGCCTCGCACGATGCCAAACTTACCCAAACGAGATTTGTTATGCGCCCTGCGCGCAATGGCTGGCCTCTTTGTTGGACACATTCCCTCGGAACATATTCTCCCCGAAGAGCCTCTACGATATCAAGTGGTTTTGAGCTCAACGCGATACTCCATGTTTGGCTTCACTACATGGGCCTAATAAGGCTGCATCGAGGCGCAGTCAGTCCCCTGGCGAGCCTGGTCCCCGTTTCCTGATGGGGCCCATGGCTTGATACGGCCGCCCCTTTCGTGCACCACCATGGGTTCTTGTCGTCTACTTCATAAATGCCCGTGGAACCACCTGTATAATTGCAATAACAATACTGGGAGCCTCTCATCAAATACAAACCGCCACCCCCGACTGACAAGGTCAGGGAACGGGCGCGGCACGCATCGGGTGCGAGCGGTTGTCATTTGCTGGCTCGGCTCGGTCCGGTTCTAATGTCGGCCCCGACGGGACATCTCATTACCCTATAACTTACCCTACAATTACCCTATAATCTGCTGCAAAGTCCATGTCCTCTCTTTTTGCCTCTTTCGTTCTATTGTCACGAGTTGACGGCGTCACTTTCGTTGAGATGAATCCCACCGACCGAGGAGGGTAGGGCACAACACGCCCTGTCTTTGACCAGATTTGTGGGAACATGCTACGCGCCGATGCCGTCCGAAAAGCTGTCACGAGCTAATACTTTAGTCCTTTGTGGTATATATACCGTAGAGAAGAGTCAAATGCGACTTGGTCTTCTTGTCTACCGTCGAATACAGTTGTGGGAAACTTGCGATCTTAGGAGAGATTTCAGTCGTTCTACTCAGCTCTCGTTTGACCAACCCTAGTCGACGCAGATCGTAGAGTTATTACCTTGCGCTTTAAGGACCGACAGCCGACTGTCTTCCACATTTCAAACCAGCATGGATCCAAAGGCAGCAGGTCTCTATATCGAGACACCATGTATACCATCGCCAGAGTTATCTCGCAAGGCAGGATGGCAAGTATACTCTATCTTGACGCTACCTTCACTCTCTTCTCGTCGACTTCTCGCTAACCCACTCCAAGTAACATATTCCTAAAACTCGAGAACCTCCAGCCAGGCGGCTCTTTCAAATCGCGCGGGATAGGAACCATGATGACGCGCGCCGTCTCATCCTCACCTACGGGCAAAGCACGATTTTACTGTAGCAGCGGAGGCAACGCCGGCTTAGCCTGTGCAACAGCAGCTCGCTCTCTGGGCCTGCCATGTGACGTCTTCCTCCCGTCTATTAGCCCAGAGCTCGTCGTTCAGAAACTCCGGAGCCGTGGAGCCGTCACACATCGCGCAGGTGATTTGTTTCCTCAAGCTGATGCCGCGTGTCGAAAGCAAGCCGCTCTTGACCCGGACGGGCTGTATGTCCATCCATTTGACAACCCGGATCTCTGGGACGGGCACGCAACGCTAGTCGACGAACTCGCTGCGCAGGACGCAAATGGTTTCTTCGGGGGGGATCGTGGCATAGATGCTATCGTGTGCAACGTTGGCGGCGGGGGGCTACTAAACGGTGTAATGGAAGGCATAGCGCGCAACTACACAACAAAGGCAAACGGTACCGCCAATGGGCACGTATTAAGGCCCAGACCAAGAGTCTTAGCCATCGAAACAGAAGGCGCCGATTCCCTCGCCGCAAGTATCATTGCGGGGGACCATGTTACGCTTCCAGCAATGACAAGTGCAGCAACGAGCCTAGGTGCACCACGAGTCTCGGCCAAGACATTCGACTGGGCTCAAAAGTACGACGCAACAGTCATATTCACTGCACCTTCATCTGCATCTGAAGCGTCCAAGCCCCCACCCCAGCTTATCAGCGCTGTTGTATCCGACGCAGCAGCCGTGTCGGCCTGTGCAGAGTTTCTGGACGATGCGAGACTGCTCATCGAGGTCTCCTGTGGCGCAACCCTAGCCAGCGCATATGATGGCGGACAGTTACTACGATCTGCTCTGGGACATGGCATGGATGATGAAAGCTGGTCTCGGATGAATGTTGTGCTAGTCGTATGCGGTGGTTCACTCATCTCTTCCGAGTTGTTGGCAATGTATAAGAGTAAGTTCGGAGTTTAGAGAGCCAAGTCATGGGGAAACGTAATCATAGCCTATTGGCAATTGGGAGGCAATACATGAGCCCCGCCGCGGCTTGATAACCATCGCGTTAAGTGAAATACGGACCACTGCACGAGGATCAGGGGAGAGACTAGGAACCCGAGTATAAAGGATGGTGAAACATTTTTAATTGCTATTTCTGCTCGTAGCAACACTGCTTGCTAATTGTCTAGTACAAGTGAATATAGTCCATGATAAGGTGACGCCTAAGCGAAACCGTAACAAGCAGCTCCTCTTCATGAACTACAGCCAAGCCAATGCAATGTAACTTCAGGCGCAATCATGCAGTCCACGAAAACATTGTGGGCATAACTGCTATCCATGGCCATTCAACGTTCAGCCCACAGAAGCCTATGACTTTAGCTCTTCCAGCAGTCTCTTCCTATATCCCCAATACCCCTTGCGGATAGGATCCCACTTCTGCGCCAGTCGATTCAAAGCCAACGTGGCGCCATCCTTGTCGCCTGATCCCGCACAGATTTCGGCTAGACAATCCACAGCATGCGAGCTTCTTACCTCTTCGTTCTCCTCGCCGAGTTGCGAAAAAAAGGTCCTAACAAAGTCGACCACCGACTCCAGAGGCCTGCCTCCCTTGGCCAATACACCGCGAAGGTAGTTCCAAGGACTCTGATTCTGAGGGGCAAGTTGTATCATGCGTTTAGCATAGTCGACTTCTCGATCGATGATGCCTTGGGGGATCTTGGGGTCGTGCTCTGTGGCGTGAGAGTCCGGTGTGCTCGTTTCCGGATTACTGAATACTACGAAGAAACGGTGTGACCAAGCCGAATTGTTGCGTACATCCTGCTTGATCATGTCGTTTACACTAGTGAACTCCTCCTCAAGATTCCATAATACCAACTTGGACACTAGGAACTGCCGGTAGCTCCACACGTGGTAATTTTTGGTGTCCTTTTCCAAGATGCGCGTGATGAAGTTTCGCTCTGATTCGACAAGCTCGGATCGCTCAGCCTTATCAGACTGAACCATAGGGTAGTGCTCCTCGATCAAAAGCTGGCGGTGGTGCCAGATCTGATAGTTCTTCAGGTGCTCCAGGGAAACTCTATTCAGCCACTCCAACTCGTCTTTGATGGACATACCGCATGACTTGATGATATCGAAGCGGTACAGCCATACAGTATAGTGGGCCGGGTTGAGCTCTATGATGTCTTCGGTCAGGCTCAGGCAACGCTTTGACTTTTCCTTCTTGGCCATGACGGCGCGTAGATACCCCATCGCTGTGTGAGACTTTAGCGACGAGTGGGCGAGAACGGGGACGTAGTTGAAATAGTACCTTCGGCGTAGTCATCGGGATACGCAATGGCGGCCAAGGCGCCTTCGGGCTCCTCCTGGGGGATAGGAACGACATCGTCCCATCCAGGGTCGTTTACATAGCTGAAGGTGCGTACGCCGGTATGCTTCTGTCTGATGGATGCCATCTCTTGGCGACGCGTCTTCTCGGCCTCGATATCTTGTGGGGTGATGGAGTAGCGCTTGCCGGTCTCGGGGTTCGTCAGCTTGATGCGTGCGGAATGACGGCGCCTCCTGAACGAGTCGCTCTCGATGCGCAGGAGACTGAGTTTCGCCTTTTCGCTGCTGTACTGGGCAAACTCTTGGGGTGCGTAGTTGCCAATGTCCCTACCGTGGGCGTCGAGGCCCCAGGGCTTGTCGGTTGGGGGAGGCACACGAAGCAGGGTGACGTTGGCGTCGTTGAGCTGCTTCCACACCTCGCGCTGAGACTTCTTAGAGAGCCTGTCGAGAAAGCCGGGGGTCCTTGCCGATAGAAGCGCGTGGTAAGTCTTCCTGTCGTTGGGGCTCAGCGCGTCGATGCCCTGCTCGTGGACGATCTTGCCAATGGGGTCCGCTTCGGCCCAGCGCTGGTACTGCACCTCCCGGATGGTTTGAGGTTGCCTTTGGGGCTCCTGTGTTGGTGCCTGTGGCTTTGCTATGAGCGTGTCAGAGGATCAGCTTTTGTCTCACGCACTAAGAACGGTGCATTTGCAGGAGGGAAACACAGCTAGGGCGCAGTCTGCAATACATACAATCAGCTTCCTTTGCCTTGCTGCTCCCCCCTTTATTTCTGGCAGGCATGGCCGCAAGCTCTGAGCCGCAGAGAAGGTCGAGAGAAGTGCCGCTACCTGGTACTTAATAAGGGTCTGAGGGAGGCTGTCGCAGATCCATGGATGGGATAATGCTGCAGCCAGGAGAATCGACGGCGGCGAGATGGTGGGGTTGTCTCTCCCAAAAGCGTCCCCTACAAGACCCCGCGTTCAGGCATGCTGCTAGCTTCCAACCTATCCTATATCACTGGTGCACATCAGCAGCACTCACAGGTGCACACACCCTCTATACCTAGTAGTAGGGGATATCCGGTGTGGCAGATTTGGCTGAAGGTTACGGAAAGAAAATTATAAAGAATGTTTGAGGAGCTACCTGGTACTCGGGTGACGAGCCAAGCTTGGGCGGTCAACTCTGTTCACTGAAGCAGGCAGAGAGATCTTGACAGGGTTGGGATGACTCTATGAAGGAGACGAAGACAAAGCATCAAGAGGCTTAGCAGATCATCTTGGGCATGGGCATAGAACGTGGGTGCGAACGTCAATGTAGACCAGAGCCAAAGTCGCTTTTCTCGCCTTTATCACGACGGCTGCTAGCTATATGCAGGGTATCGAATGAGTACGACCTACAAATAAGAAGAGGAGAGGACACATGAGGATGTTGGTACGGTAGTACTTTACATGCCTAAGCACATCTATTGAGGTTGACAATTATGACGGTCCCCTTATAGCAAGTTCAATTATTGAACTTCAACTTGGATACTCTAACTGGAAACTAAACCTGGGCGAAGTCTGCACTTCGCCTGCGATCGTGATCCTTGTTGCATAAAGAGATTCGACCGTCTGCACTCATACTTCAGCAGGATATAAATGTAATCTGCTTCGTGAAGCAACAATGCCACTGCCGTGACTGCTGTCCGAGTTATATTGCATACAAGAGAAGCAAGGGAGATGCAGCTGACTATCAAGCTTATAGGCCTAAGATATTTGATATTTGAAATTGTCATGATAGAACGTCCAAGTCTCAGAATGCTGTTACCCTTGTGCTGTGCGACGGACCGCAAGGCGAATGAATCTAACTCTACTCCATAAAATATACATGCAATGCTTAGTCTGTAGGTTCCTGTATTATAGCCCCATGTTAATCTATAATACAATGAGTTGATGTGCGGGCACACTGGGAGCTGCATCAACGCAATGACGCCACCCGCTCTTGATAGAGTGTTGGAGTGTTGGGGGGCATAGTCCGTGGCCATTTCAGGCAGGCCGCTGACCTTGCAGAATGCCGAAGAGTGCGGGCTATCGGCTTTCCACCCTCCAAAACTTCCAACCTTCCCTTTCGCCCGTGCCTCCGTGGACGCCCACCAGCCTCTCCACCCCTTCCGTCCCGGACGCCTTGAGGAACGAGTCCAAGTCGATCTCCATGCCACCATCTTCATCATCGTCCAAGCCGTTCTTCAGCACCGCCGGCCAGAGCACACCGACGCCGTCTCCACCCAGCGTCGTCTTGAACTGGGCGTAGCCTTCCGAGTCCAACTGGTCCTCCAAGGCCCGCAGCTTCTCCAGCGACACGCTGGGCTTCAGCAGCGTGATCGAGCAGCCGCCGCCTCCCGCTCCCGTTAATTTGCTCCAGCCTAGTCCCTGGAAGTCGATCAATTCGCGGATCCGCTCTAGCCGTGGATGCGAAACCCCTAGCGATGCGAGCAGGCCGTGGTTGATCGAAATCAGTTCTCCCATGCGCCGAAGGCTTTCGTCTTCTTCGCTGTCGAAATCCTCCTCGTCGATCAGACTCTCCGCCGTCCGCGTCACCTTGTCCACCGCGTCCAAGATACTGCCCACCAGTTTAGGATGCGTGTTCTTCAGCTTGGCCACTTTGGCTACTTCATGCAGTGTCGATTTTGGCGTGCGCGTGTCGAGGAGGAGTAATGGCAGCTCGGGAAAGTCCCAGAGCGGCGTGACGATCGGGGGCTTCTCATAGTCTGTGCGTTGGAAAACGACGGCTTTACCTTGCGTGGAGACCGTATTGTCGACGCCAGACGGATTTCCGTGAATGGCCATCTCGGCGACGAAAGCCCAGCGGTTTATTCTTTCAATCTGTAGGCGAGCCTCCTCTGGCGGTTGATCGGGATGCGGCCCCGACAATGTGCGAATTTGCAGCAAGAGAGCTGCCGCCAAGCAAACAGCGATGGATGCGCTGCTTCCCAAGCCGGCGCCAATAGGTATAGTAGATCGCAGTGTGTACACGCAGCCGGGGAACTTCTGCGATCCCAGAGATAGGAAGAGATAGAGGAAACAGGCCGCCGAGTTCTGGTGAATCTTGCGCTCTGCGGGCGATTTGTGGACCGACACATCGACCAGATGCGGCTGGATGGCTTCCATGAGCTCAGGGTCGATGCTCGTAACCAAATCGTAGTAGTACTTCTTTTTGGAAGGTTGGGAGAACAACTCCCAGGGCAGATCGTCAATATTCCACGAGTGGATCATGTCGATGTCTGGGAATCGGATGGTGAATGTGCGTCGCGACTTGGAGAGTGTCGTGACGTGAAGATAGGAGCGAAGCGAGATGGAGGCGGCGATGGCAGCCTATAGACCGAGAAAAAAGCACGTCAGTGGTGTCTGTAGAAGCTATAGAGAATGCGAGTAGCGCGAGCATAGAAAGTCATGCGCTAAGCTAGCGGACGTGAACAACGCACCTTGCCGTGGACAACGGCATGCTCGCCAAATACAATGACCTTGCCCGGGGCGGAGACCATGAAGGGGGGCATCATAGGACTGGACTTCCTCCGGGTCAGCCTGCCGCGTTCCCTCGGAGTCTCGCTATCGCTGGAGGTTCTGCTGGAGACCGAAGTCCCCCTGCTGTCTCCGTTCAGCCCGGAGCCGTCGTGGAAGCCATTAAGTAGGCTGGTCATCTCCGAAGATGAGCTTTCGGGGGTGGAGGGCACGCGTGTCATTAGCACCGCTGGGGCAGTGGCTGCAGTGGGTGAGCGATCGGGGAAGCAAAGCCCCGTCGTCTCGACGTTGGCGATCCGAGAGCCTCCGCACAGGAGTCGAATAGTCAGGCTGGGGTTCCAGGAGCCGGCTGGTGGTTCTTTGTCTCAGAAGTAGCGGCGGGCTCTGCGATGACGACAACGAGCGAGGCTGCCGAGACACTAGGGGAAAACAGAGGGATGTGGTAATAGGATCAACAGACAGCACCTATAGAGTCAGGGACACCACACGGCTACGCTGACGGAACTTGCTTGTGCTGTGACGAGTGATCTGTGAGTCTGTATCTACAACAGTAGATAGAACAGGAGGTTCAATGCTAGTGAGGTATGGAGTCGACAGTGAAAGAAGATTTGCGGACAGGTCACGGGCTTAGGGAAAAGGGAGAGGGACGAGAGAGCAGGAGTAGGTAGCAAGGAATGGCGCCGACAGTGGACATGAATGGATAATGTACGTGGACGGCAGCTTGTATGGCCTCATTGGCCTGCATGACGGACGGATCGTGGTAGTCACGAAAGCTACCTCCATTTGTACGTAGCATTATTAAAAGTACCTGGCTTAGTGGTCATTAATTTCGAAGGATCTGCTCGTCTGGGCAGCCCGCACCGCCGTCCTGGTTCGACTGAACAAGACGACGTTGCTAGCCTCTCTCGCCCTCTCGCCTAGCCGGGCGACTACCTAGTACCTAGTAGCACGGCACGGCTCTTACCAGTTACGACATGCTTGACCTCGCCCCCGTCCCAGTCCATACGGAATGGACAATTTGCAAGCATCGAGCGCTCGCAATCCTCACCCGCATGCTGCAGATAGACGATAGCCCACGGGCACAGAGACGTCGACAATCATGCTGGCAGCGTTCGCATGCGTTGCACGCCGTCCCATCCTCAAGCTGTCTGTCTTGCGGGATGCTGCACGCACTGCGGCAGCGGGACATGCGTATTTCTGTCCTACCTTATCTGAGAGTGTTGAACAGCTCGTACTCGGCTTCCGATCCTGGTACACCACGGCCTTAGAGAGACTTATGATGTGAGGGTATGCAGCCGCTTGGTATCCTGCATGTACATACAAACGTGCGTGCACGGGGCCACGCAAGAAATGGATGGGCAGTGATAGTACTAGTAGGTACCTACCATCGCCCGCCAGGCACTGCGCAAGGGCAGTACAGATGCTGTGTATGGCCACGACACCCACGACACAGGTACCCGACCGATCGAGATGGTGATGATGACCTCAGCCTTCCCCGTTTCCCCCAATTCGCTGGGATGCAACCATCACAACGGCGAATGGCGGGTCATCCCACTTCTGCTGCTGCTGCTGCTGCTCGATCACTGATTCATTGTACCGACAGGGGCAGGGATCTGGCGAACAAAGGGGAAGAATTTATGACAGCTTGAAAGTCGAAGCTGGACTCACCAAACTGTCGGATGACAACCACGAGCTATTCATTGGGGACTGCGGTATCATTCCACAAGACCTCAATGTGATGGCAACCTCGGAATCCCTCCCTTGCTCTCTGGGGTTCTAAAGTACTGTACTGCACCTCGGGCGCATCCCCAGCTGTTCGCACAACGAGGCGGGAGACTCTGAGGTCGACTATCGTGCATACCTGTCAGAGCACCAGGCTATCGATTACCGTATTCGCATTGTCCAATGCAATCCTCTGTTCTGGAACGACTGCCCAAGCACTGCAATAAGCTGAACTGTCCCAGGCTCGCCAGGGTCGTTCTCACAAGTCAAGATCACTCCACTCTGCTGGTTTACTCATTGCTTGCGATGCATCGGGACGGCCAATCGATGCTGAAGGAAACAAGGGCAATAGCGAAACAGGGAAATTCCGCGTGTCATGCGCCAACTGCTATTATTGGCCAATGCTCGCCAATGCAGCTAATCGGAAAACAGATTGGTCTCCTCGCGGTCTACATACATTGATCCTCAAATTTTCAAGCAAGGGGCTCACCTGTAGTCGTCCTGCAGTAGCCCACTTGCTGCAGCTTCTTGCATCTCACTTCTCGCTCACCTCAATGGGTACAAGAAGCGAGAGGGAACAGTTGCCGATAGTGCTTCCACCGGGATCCCTGCCCTGCCACGCCAGAAAGCACGCCAGACGAGGTCCTGATTTCTGAATCATGGAGCTCTGATGGAGAAGACAACCCAGTCCACTAAAGCAGGAAGTCTTATTACTACGATATTCTATCTCTGACCCATCAATGCGACTTCATCGGAGTATCCGCCTTCTGGAATATCATTCAAGTGTTTCACGTCGTCGTATATATAAGCATATACTTCTCTCTCTCGCGAACGTATTGAAGAGCCAACGAAAATAGACACGATGCCAAATCACCAGATGGCTCAACGTGGCGACAGGGCCTGCAAGGACAGGTTAGACGGTAGAGACATACCACTACAGGCGAGCCAGGTACGGATGTAATCTGTAGAGGGCCAAAGATAGCAGACGGCTCCGCCCTGTCTCGACCAGTTCTACCGTACTGCAGTCGCTCCGCTGGCTTGGAGTAAGCTGACCAAAGTGGTACATGTAGTATTTGAAAAGCTCCAGCTAGCTGCACGTTTTCAACGCCTCGTGTTTCTACGGCATGTAACCTGTTTGAGAGAAGTACCTTGTCTCCCTTCCGTATTTATCGGACAATAGAGGTATCTCTTCTACCTCCGGTAGGCCATGAATACATGCACCATGTACATGTAGTCTTGGTGGTCTGTGATTTGCAAATACCCGATGCTTTCCAGTCGCCTGCCCCACCATTCGTCCCTGCCGATATTTATTTATGCCATACTTACGGCTTATACGTACATGTCAAATCGAGGCCTGGGTCGTTTTCCAAATCACCAGCATCCAAAGGCGTGGCGATAATCCTTGGTCGTCCACTTTCCAGTTCCCCAGACGAGATTTGACTGTTGAAAGGAATGTGTTTTAAACCTGCAAACTAATTCCCGAACAGTCATTATCTCGAGCGGTGGACCGCATATAGTACACAAATGGTGCAAACTTAGATCTTGTTTATCCACGATATCATGCTTGAAATTCGCGACAGCCGCGACAAACACAGATGTAAGGCCAACAGCAATCTCAACGCAATTGGAAAGCCGGCCGGCCGGCCAATACTGGTTCCAGTAACCTCCGATTAAAGGTGTTCCTTGTCTCACGTAATGCTTTGTGCATAGTGCGGGTTGCCTTATGTGAAAGGATTGTACTAAAACACAGGCGTTGTTCTCAATAGCCACACACGGCTCTCAATCAGCTTGATTACTATGTGTACGAACGGACTGTATGGAATGAGGCACAAATGGCCTCAATATTGGCCTTACGTAGCTTGCCGGCACGCAGTTTAGGGCACGCGAGAGTGCGGGTTTAAGAACAATATTCCAAAATCCCCCCATCGTGATTCTTTGAGGCTCTGACGGACTGCGGGGTACAGTGTAGGATGGAATCCGGAGGCTCTACACTGCAAGTGGTGATATGTTTACTGATCCAACATCAATCCGTCAGGAATTGTAAGGAACCAACCTCCTTAGAGCGAACCGCAAACCCCAATTTCAGCCAGTCTCCGTTCTGAGCCTTTGGTTAGAGCAGTGAAGCCACATACATCTTCATCCTGAGTATAACGCCACCCTTGAAACGACTTGCAATAGACATATCCCAAAATGGCCGTCACAAATCTTGTTTGGCTCACTAGTTCCTCGGACACGTTCACAGCCGACAACAAAGCCGCTATGCAAGGTGCCTTTGAGGCGCAGGCGAAATGGGTAGCGCGAAACGTGCCCTCTGCACCGGAAGATAGAGAGGCACGCGGCGTAGCTCTATTCCAACAACTCGAAGACCCGCGCGTAATCATGGAGAGCGCGCATTGGTCGTCGACGGAGGAACATATGCAATGGCTAGCGAGCACCGAGTACCAGGATAGCTCCGCGCCCCTAGCGGGACATTTCGATTTCTCGAGGCTGGAGTACTTCCACCTTGACACCGATGTGTTTCGGCCGGTGGACGAGGCCAGTGGTGAAGTCTCACTGCTGAAGAACCCTATAATCAGTATCGCTAGGATCCAAGGCCCGTCTACTAAGAAGGATGAGCTGTGCGAAGCATGGGAGGAATCGAAACATGTTCTCGAGAGTTTTGCGAAGCCGAGCGTGTTGAGGAGTGGGTATAGGGTGCAGAAGGTTGATCCCGAGACCGAGGAATTCCTCTTCTTTATAGGGTGGCCCGATGCTGCGACTTACCGTCAATTTGCGAAGCAGGCTGATTTCGAGAAGTTTACCGGGCCGCTGGGTAGCTTTGCAGAGTCTCACGATATCAAGCATTATAAAAGGGTCATATAAGTCAATGACTCATGGGTTCCCAATCTGGGTCTTTCAACTGCGAGCTGTGATGGCTGAGAGGCGCTGGCTTAGATGTAACTTTATTGGCAAAGACGTAACATCGAAAAGTGATGTGGCGAACACACAAACTGGACAGATAAGAGTACTCGACTCCTTCCAAAACTCATAGTGTAATTACCGAGCAGTCCCTGGATTTCCAGATGTGAAGCGCAAGGCACGAGAAGTTTGTCATTTGGACCATTGTATTGTCATAAGCATCTTTGGTGTGAATATCTTCTTTCACAGAAACCTCAGTTCCATACTATCCGTAGACGCCGGTAACGAGCCTGGTCAGCCCGTGTGCAACCCTTATGCACATGATTCTTTCATTTCCGTACACGCCACACTGTTTCGTTCTCCGTTGTCTGTCAGTCACGTGAGGCCTTGATTGTGTCGTTATTGCCCGATTTCCAGAGCTCATCTCGTTCCGTCATGGTGGCTCTCCCACTCTGAATCCTGCTCAGTCCCAAATCCTGAACTTAGGCTTTGTCTGACTTCTAGGCAGTGTGCTTGCCCTTCTTGTTCTTCTTGGGGACGTCCTTGATCTGCAAGTCTGCGAGTGGGTGCCAAAATTAGTTTGGATGTCTCGTCGTGCTCAGAGAGAGGCCAAGGGCATACTGGGAGGCAAGCTCTGCTTGAGCTTCTCAGCCTTGTCGGAGTCCTTCAAAACAAGAGTGTAGAGGTGCTTGGAGCAGCGGACCTTGAACTTGGTCTGGGAGGACTTCTTGTTCTTCTTGATCCGGGCGGCTACATAGGTAGGTCTTCGTTAGGATTGCGGTTGTCTTTGGCAAACAAAAATGCGCATGCATAGACCGAACAGGCTGGGGACGCATTCTCGGATTGGGTCGGACGTACACTTGGCGTCATCGCGACGGCAGATCTCGATGAACTGTGGCCCGATTGTCAGCCCCCATGCGTCGTATAGCTATCGCTGTCGTAGAAATACATACTCTCTTGATGTCGGCGATTTCCTGCGGCATCTTGGCGGTTGAGCTGGGTGAAGACGTGGGATTGAGGTGGTGCGAAATGCCGGCAGCTTCTGCGACAAAATATTGGAGGGACACCACAAAATTGTGTGAATGGCAGGGTTCGTTGTAGTCTAGCGAGGTACCACCCGATAGCGCGGAGCAGTAATTGTGGATCCCGACACAATCGATAAGAATTGGCACTTACTATAGTAGGCTAAGTGCGGTGTCTGCCTTGCCTCAGGTGGCTGTGGCGCGCGGTTCCCTGTTGCTACCTAGGTACCTACCTAGACCTGTGAACCTATCGTCGTCATTTGTGGCGCAAGCTTTATCAACCTACTCCAACCCATGATACCTCCTACCCGTGGACCTTACAACATACATGTACATGACTTACATTACCTACCTACAAGGACAACGAGCTCCATAATGCCAGATACCCTTGAATAAATGGTTGCCTAAGCTTTCAAGACCAGTCATTATGAGATAATAGCACGTGTGCCGAGTTGCAACGCCTGTTGACAAAGACTTAATATTATTGTCACTTCATCATTCCTAGATTTACTATCGCTGTCAAAAACATCCACAATGCCTACCCCCATTGACAACGCCATGAGATCTAAGGTATCACCTGCTAAGTAATCCCATCACGTTGTAAGCCAATATTCTAATTGTTTTCAAGAACGCTGTTCTAGGTAACTTTGAGACACACTTGTCGATATCGCCGTAGCCAAACTGTACTGATGGAACTCTACTTCGAAGCGTTCTCTGGGCTTGTCACGGCAGCAGTGGTGGTAAATGGGTTTCTTGAGGCAATCGGTATGAAGAACATAACTGACTTGGATCCAGTGGTCGTTTTGGGGAGGAGACGTCTTTCCGGCCTCAGCCGATCCCAAAGGCGACCCCAACACATGGACGAGAGAGGAATTAAGACGATGGTTAGCAGCGGTGGGTGCAGGTCCCCTTCGTTCATTTACCTGGAGACCTATTAACGCAGATGAGATAGCGTAACCTTCACCCAGGCGCAAATGATACGGAGGAGCAGCTCTTAGAGAGAGTGAAAGCGAATATGAGATGATCGATGCAGGGACGACCGCCCAGGATGGGAATGAAGACTCATTGGAGAATGGGGAAACGTGGACACGCAACTTGGGCAGGAAACAACCAGAGGGTGATCGCGAGTGATAATTGGTGTATTTCCTCACCGTACCTAGGTAATGCAAGTAGTACTACTCTGCGGATATGAAGATATGGTAAAGATACTCATTCTCGCCTGGGATCATTCGCCGTGTTGGATATCCATGTCATATCGGGGGCAAGTCTACCCGGATAAGTGTTTCCAGTCTTTGATTAGGTACTACTGTGCAATCAAGTTGTAGCCCAGAGCTTTGCGAAAAGTGCCCGCATTGTCGAATGTCGTCGTGATGCCAGGCGCGCCAAGTACCTTACCTATCCCATGTTCCACGCTCAAAAGGTCCCGTCTGCCCAATCTGCGGCGGATGGAAGCCCCACCAAGACATTCCCGCGCCACGCCTATCCCGTACCTGACACGGTTTCGTGTTGGAGCTTGGCCCCGTTTTTCATACCCGTCATACTACACTCTACCGTCGAAGCAACCTGCTTATTTGCTTCGATACCGGTCTTCACTCACTCATCAATAATCCATTTTGCACTTGTCAAGATGGATTTTCTACAGGTAAAGATTGCTTCACGCCCTCTGCTCTTCCTTTCGCGGCTGACACAGATGGTAGCGCTTGGCGCGCGCCCTCGACCGCCCGCTCTTCCCGTGGAAGAAGCTGATTCTCGGCTTCTCCATCGGACAGTACTGTTTTGAGGAATTCCTCTCCTGGCGCCAGTACCGTGTCCTCAAGAACACCAAACCCCCAAAGGTCCTCCAGCAGGAAGTCTCTCAGGAAGTCTATGACAAGAGTCAGGAATATGGTCGCGCAAAGGCAAAGTTTGGTTTTATTCGGGGTCTCTGGGGCCAGATACAAAACATCGCCTTTATACAGCTCGATGTCTTGCCCAAGCTATGGTCGTGGTCTGGTGACTTGCTGCTTCGTTTTGCGCCCGAGCGCTTCACGGGCGAAATTTCCCAGTCCATTGTCTTCGTCCTCTCGTTTATCCTGATCCAGCAAGCCCTGTCTCTACCCACCAGTATCTATCACACCTTCGTCCTGGAGGAAAAGTTCGGATTTAACAAGCAAACGCCTAAGCTATTCGTCACCGACATGATCAAGTCAAACATCCTGGCCTTCGTCTTTGCCCCTCCGATTTTGGCTGGCTTCCTCACCATCGTCAAGAAGACAGGCAACCAGTTCGTTACGTGGCTATGGCTTTTCACTGCAGCTCTCCAAATGTTCATGATTACCGTCTACCCCATCTTCATTCTTCCCCTGTTCAACAAATTGTCCCCTCTGCAAGAAGGCAAGCTGAAGACGGAAACCGAGGCACTGGCTAAGAAACTCAAGTTCCCCCTGCACGAACTCTTCGTCATTGATGGAAGCAAGCGCAGCGCACACAGCAACGCCTATTTCTTCGGTCTGCCCTGGAAGAAGCACATCGTCATCTACGACACCCTCATTGAAAAAAGCAAGGAAGAGGAGGTTGTCGCGGTCCTGGCACACGAGCTCGGCCATTGGAAACTGGGCCACACAACTAGTCTTTTCGGCATCTCCCAGGTTCACGTTTTGTACATCTTCACACTATTCTCGATTTTCATCAACAACCGCTCTCTGTACGCGGATTTTGGGTTTTTGCGGGAGCACCCGATCATCATTGGATTCATCCTGTTTTCGGATGCGTTGGCACCCATGGACACCATCATCAAGTTGCTAATGAACATCATGAGCCGGCGATTTGAATTTCAGGCTGACGACTTTGCTCGCAACCTGGGGTACAAGAAGGAGCTTGCGGCTTCTCTGATCAAGCTCCAGATCCAGAACTTGAGCACGATGGATGCGGACTGGATGTATGCTAGCTACCACTTCTCGCACCCCATCCTTTCGGAAAGACTCAAGGCCTTGGAGTGGACGGCAAGCGAGAAGGTGACGGAGGATAAGGCCGAGCCGTTGGAAGCTGAGAAGGCAAGTGGTCGTGAGCTGTGAGCTAGATCAACTAGGAACCAGGCGGGTTCATAGTTACGACGTTTGGTCTCAATATACCTAGCTATATGTACATTATGAAGCCATTTAAGACCACATACAGGTAGACCTCAAAGAATGTGTTTTAGGTATCACCTCCAGTCTTGATGACGGTAGAGGTACAGCCTGACCTCGTTGCATGTTCGGAGCGGGGCAGTTCTCGTGTGTAGGTAGCAGGTATGAATTCGAACGCGATGGTTGAGTTGTGCACGGAGCTGGGGGGGGGAGGGATGGATGAGCTTGGATAGGTGACGCGACTGCGCGGGCCCCACCTGCACCAACAACGTGAATCCCGGCCACTTTAGAGCAATACAGCGCGTGTGAACGCGATTCCTTGAGAAAACCACTTTAACTCCGGATTGCCTTCATTGAACCTCGATCCCGTCCTCTTCTATCGCAGGCCCACAAACCCCAACAAGAGTCCCATGACACTTCGACATCTCAGCAAAACATAACTCGAGGCCGGTTGACTACAGGCCGGAGTCACAGTCACCACAATGGCGACAGCCATGTTGCCACAGAAGCGCGCCCTGGGCGACGCATCCAACCGACGCAACATCCCCTCCACGCCAGCTTCCACCAAGCGAAGACGACTGGAGCCTCTGACTTCGTCGCCTGCATCGCGACTCAACAGCTCCCAGAACGGCCCTGGTCTCAAGCTAGGCTCCAGCCAGCCCAAGAGTGTCTTCGAGTCCGAGGTCCTCGAGAAGCTGAGCCAGGATATCTCCGAGCTCAAGCAGTCCAACGCCGAGAAAGACCAGGCCTGGGAGCGTCCGCCCGTCGTCGATTTCGACCCCCGCCGCGACAGCCTCACTTTCCAGCAGATCGAGGCCGAGGAGGGCTTTCTCAACGGCGGCCGGCCCACTGTCAAGTTGTTCGGCGTCACCGAGAATGGCCACTCCGTCATGCTGCACGTCACCGACTTCAAACACTATATCTACGTCGCCGCCCCTGTATCCTTCACCCCAAAGGACTGCGAGCCTTTCAAGGCCTATCTCGAGACCCAGCTGGCTCAGCACCAGCCTGCCATCTACTCTTGCCACCTTGTCTTGAGAGAGAACATCTACGGCTTTCAAGGGAACACCCAGAGCCCCTACATCAAAGTCACCGTCACTGACCCCAAGTTCATCGGCAGAGTCCGCACTCTGATCGAAACCGGAAAGGCCAACTGGAAGGGTCTATGGAAGGGGGCCGAGGGCGGTATCATGACTTTCGATAACCTACAATACGTCCTTAGATTCATGGTAGACTGCAAGGTATGCACACCTCAACAACTGGGGAAAAGCACATAGCGATCTGACGTGATTAGATACCGGGCATGTCGTGGGTCCAAGCACCTCCCGCCAAATACTCGCTTCTTTCCGAGGCTCACCGACAATCGAACTGTCAAATTGAAGCAGAGATCAGCTACATTGACCTCATTTCTCACGAGCCCAAGGGCGAGTGGTCCAAGATGGCACCATTGAGAGTCTTGTCGTTCGATATCGAATGCGCGGGTCGAAAGGGTATTTTCCCGGAAGCCAACCAAGACCCAGTCATCCAGATTGCCAACGTGGTAACGCGATACGGAGAAAGTAAGCCGTTCATCCGCAATGTCTTCTGTCTGGATAACACAAGTCCGATTGTCGCTACGCAGATTTTGTCTTTTGACGAGGAACGCGATATGCTCATGAGCTGGAAAAAGTTTCTCGACAAGGTCGATCCTGACTTGATCACTGGCTACAATATCTCCAACTTTGATTTCCCATATCTACTCGACCGCGCAAGACATCTCAAGGTGAATGGTTTTGAATACTGGACACGACTACCTGGTGTCAAGTCTGCTCATAAAGAAACAAATTTCTCAAGCAAACAAATGGGCAATCGAGACACAAAGGCAACAAACACCAACGGTCGGTTGCAGTTGGATTTGCTACAGCTTATTCAACGAGATCACCACCTTCGAAGCTACACGCTCAACTCGGTGTGTGCTCACTTCCTTGGGGAACAAAAGGAGGATGTGCACCACACCATGATTACCGAACTCTTCAACGGAACGCCAGAATCTAGGCGTCGTCTTGCGCTCTACTGTCTCAAGGATGCCTATTTACCACAGCGTCTGATGGACAAGCTCTCTTGTCTAGCCAACTATACAGAAATGGCGAGAGTCACAGGAGTTCCCTTTAATTTCTTACTCTCGCGTGGACAACAAGTCAAGTTCATGAGTCAACTTTTCCGCAAGGCTTTGGAGCAGAAGCTGGTCATCCCCAATATGAGATCAGAAGGCTCAGATGATCAGTATGAGGGTGCCACTGTCATCGAACCGACCCGTGGTTACTACGATGTGCCCGTTGCCACTCTAGATTTTGCGTCGCTGTACCCCAGTATCATGCAGGCCCACAACTTGTGTTATACAACGCTGATCAAGAAGACGGCCATCGAGAAATTCAATCTCGTAAAGGATGAAGACTATGTTGTCACGCCGAACGGCGATATGTTCGTGACTATCAAGCAGCGCAAAGGTTTGCTGGCGCAGATTCTGGAGGAACTATTGCTTGCCAGAAAACAAGCCAAAAGAGAGCTTGCTGTGGAAACGGATCCGTTCAAGAAGGCTGTACTCAACGGTCGACAGCTAGCTTTGAAGGTCAGCGCCAACAGTGTGTACGGTCTGACTGGTGCCACAACCGGAAAGCTTCCTTGTCTCGAGATCGCCAGAAGTACAACGAGCTATGGTCGGCAAATGATTGAGAAGACGAAAGACGAAGTTGAAAAACGTTACAATCCCGGAAACGGCTATAAACACAAGGCTGAAGTAATCTACGGCGACACAGATTCCGTCATGGTCAAATTTGGAACCAATGATTTGGCCGAAGCCATGAAGCTGGGAGAGGAGGCCGCTAATCTCGTCTCCGAAAAGTTCCCCAAGCCGATTAAGCTTGAATTCGAAAAGGTATACTTCCCCTACCTACTTATCAACAAAAAACGTTACGCAGGTCTTTTCTGGACGAGGCCTGAAAAGTTCGACAAGATGGATACCAAAGGTATCGAGACAGTTCGAAGAGATAACTGCACGTTAGTGCAGACAGTCATCGAGAAAGTGCTTCGGATGATCTTGATTGATCGGGACGTGCAAGGCGCACAAGAGTAAGGCGGAGTGGCTCCATGAACCTGACAGAAGAGTACTAACCTTGTGCTCTAGTTACGTCAAAAACATGATTTCGGATCTGCTCCAGAACAAAATCGACATGTCCAAACTGGTCATCACGAAAGCTCTGACTAAGGAGAGCTATGACGCCAAGCAAGCGCATGTTGAGCTCGCTGCCCGCATGAAGAAGCGTGATGCAGGGTCCGCACCTGGACTGGGCGATCGGGTGGCCTATGTCATGGTCAAAGGGGCTACAGGTTCCAAGAACTTTGAGAATTCGGAAGATCCTATCTACGTGCTCGAAAACAATGTGCCTATCGACACAAAGTATTACCTGGACAATCAATTGGCCAAACCTCTGGGTCGTATATTCGAACCCATCCTCGGAGAGACAAAGGCCAAGTCTCTGCTTGCGGGAGCCCATACCCGTTCCATTTCTGTGGCTGCGCCAACTATCGGCGGGCTCATGAGATTTGCCAAAAAGACGATGACGTGCATGGGTTGCAAGAAGCCCTTGGTGGGCAAAGAGGAGAGCACAGGCGCTGTGTGCTCGAATTGCGCGCCTCGCGTGGGTGAACTGTACAAGAAAACTCTGGACAAGGTGTCAGATCTTGAAGTGCGGTTTGGACGCCTCTGGACGCAGTGTCAGCGGTGCCAGGGCAGCATGCACTGTGAGGTGATTTGCAGTTCCAAAGACTGTCCCATTTTCTACATGCGGATGAAAGCCAAGAAGGACGTCGAGGACGCGGGCAAGGAGCTCAAACGGTTTGATTTCGACCAGGCTGCTTTATGGTAGGGACAGGAAAATATCATTGTGATGCATCACGGCGAGGCGTCAACGGCGTCTTGGATTGTATATTTAAAATGCTGGATGGATGACTTCGGGTTGTGGACTACTCTGGGTGACTGACAGGAGGGATCGAAGACTTGATGAGCTTTGAGATGTAGCATAATAACCAAATGACCAAACATGTTGAATGAATCGCTGCAAGCGCGCATATGGGCGCTGGCCGTGGTACTCGATGAGCAGCCCAACTTGTCGAGACTGAGGTAATGCTAGACGCATTGATCTACAATGGCCGGAGAGTACCTAGTACTAGTCAGTAGGTGAGCATTATTCATTTGGTGATGAAGAAAGAATTGGAAGGGCCATTGAGATGGGATGGATAAGCATGGCATCGTTTGCAGGCAGGCGAACTCGGCCGACGCCGATGTTGCGCCGGTATCGGATCGGTATAGCTCTACCTTAGCTTTGGGTACTAGCCAGTCGCCAGTGTCTTGAGAGTTGTGGGTTAGGTGAGGTAGCTTGTGATGCAGTTGTTCCAGTCGGTGGACTGCCTCTAGCCTGCAGAGCCTGCTGCCGGTGCAACTCAGCTAACAGTGTTCCATTCTGAACGCAACAGGAGTATGCCGAGACCGTGAGGAGCACACGATTTTGTGTGAGTTCGGGCTTCGTAGATCTTGGCCTTAGGATGATGGGCAAGCCTCTTGTAAAGACCCTGCTCGCCAGGCTGTGGATGATTTTGGCGAGCACTTGATGAGTTCCAATTTGCCGACGTAGCTAGCATTGATCTCCTGAAGAGAACCCCCGTTTGCTGCGCGTGCGGTAAGTAGTCGTTAGTGTGGACAATATGCAAGGCGATGCACCTGCATCATGCACCCAGTCAATCACCAGTTCGTCAACAAAATGCCTCAGATGAGATATTGTGTGAAATAAGAAAACGCAATGGCAGCGCCCAACTACCTACTACTGCGATATCGTCGCGTAGCCCGAGGAGAAGGCAGCCCCCCAACGAGCCGCCACGCCCAGTCTGCCCCGGTTCCAGCCCTTCGTCACCCTCGTGCAAGCCATCGTCCTGGGACCGACAGACAAGCAAGCGTGCATGTTCATGCCGACCAAAGCGCCGTCTATGACCCACCCTCGCCACTGTCTTCGTCGCGGCATGGCGTGGGGATTTTCTTTCACTTCCGCCTATGGTCAAAGGCACGCTATAAAGCTCAACTCGTGTCATACTATCTTGAACGCCGAAGACGGTCATCCACCCATTGAGAGCTGTTCGAATGATCGCCATGCCGCAGCATGAGATGTTCTGTCGAGTTTGCGTATATAATTGCCCGCTTGACTCGCGGCTGCTTCGTGCGTTCTCTTATCAGGTGTGACATCACTTCTACCTAGAGCTCTTTCTATACAGCCAAGCACCTTAGAACTTAGGCTGCCTAAACCATCCAGTCAGAGATATATAGGCTAGGCTTCACGTTTCGTCTTCGCTGCGCTCTGTCGATCGACACATTTCATCTTCACCCTGCCCAGCCACAGATAAGAGGACAAGACGCAAACATGTCTAATCTACCCCCCGAGCCCGAGTTCGAGCAGGCTTACAAGGGTAAGGAACTCCATCACTTATTAGGTTCACCCAACGACGATAGTATAGGGTATGCAGTGAGCAACAATTGCTGACCCGGACCCCATTAGAGCTTGCTAGCACCCTCGAGGACAGTACATTGTTTGAGAAGAACCCCGAGTTTCGAACTGCTTTGAAAGTCGTTTCAATCCCAGAGCGTGTCGTCCAGTTTCGAGTCGTCTGGGAAGATGACTCGGGCGGTCTCCAGGTCAATCGCGGCTACCGCGTTCAGTTCAACTCGGCCCTTGGTCCGTACAAGGGCGGTCTCCGATTCCACCCTACCGTCAACTTGTCTATCCTCAAGTTCCTTGGTTTCGAGCAGATCTTCAAGAACGCTCTCACGGGATGTATGTCATGCAGGTTGCGACCTCCGGAACTAAAGCAGTGAACTAATCATCTTTGGCAGTGAATATCGGTGGTGGTAAAGGCGGAAGTGACTTCGACCCTAAGGGCAAGAGCGATAATGAAATCCGCAAGTTTTGCAATGCGTTCATGTCAAGACTGTGCCAGCACATCGGCGCTGACACTGACGTGCCCGCCGGTGATATTGGCGTCGGTGGACGCGAGGTTGGATTTATGTTCGGCGAGTACCGCCGGGCAAGAAACCGATGGGAAGGCATTCTTACTGGCAAGGGGCTGACCTGGGGTGGCAGCTTAATTCGACCTGGTAAGCAATCTTTCATGTCACTTTCGTCACAACGCCATGTAAGAATAAGCATGTGAGCTAACGCGGTTGATACAGAGGCCACTGGCTACGGTCTCGTCTATTACGTCGAAGAGATGTTGAAATATGCCGGCAAGGGTACCTTCGCCGGAAAGCGTGTCGCCATCTCCGGCTCTGGTAATGTCGCCCAGTATGCCGCCTTGAAGGTAATCGAACTCGGTGGCACCGTTGTTTCCTTGTCCGACTCACAGGGATGCTTGGTTGCTGAGGGCGATGCGCACTTCACCCCTGAGCACGTGAACGAAATTGCCGAGGTTAAGCTCGCCCGCAAGTCCCTGACTGCATTCTCTGGCAAGTCGGCATTCAAGTATATTGAAGGCGCTCGTCCATGGGTTCATGTCGGCAAGGTCGATATTGCTCTTCCTAGCGCTACGCAGAATGAAGTCAGCAAGGAGGAGGCTCAAGCTCTGGTAGACAATGGCGCACTATTCATTGCTGAGGGCTCCAACAGTAAGCCTAGCCCTTTTTCCTCGCCTAAGAAAGAACCACCATCACTAATTCAACACAGTGGGTTGTACTCAGGAGGCTATTGATGTTTTCGAGGGAGTCCGCAAGGCCAAGGGCTCCGGGGCCATCTGGTACGCTCCAGGTAAGGCCTCTAACTGTGGTGGCGTTGCTGTATCTGGGCTTGAGATGGCGCAGAACAGCCAGCGTCTCTCGTGGACGAAAGAGGAGGTTGATGCTAAGCTTAAGGACATCATGCGCAATGCTTTTGAGAACGGTCTTAACACTGCGAAGGAATATGTTAAGGCAGCTGAGGGCGAGCTGCCCAGCCTTGTTGCAGGTAGCAACATTGCTGGATTTGTGAAGGTTGCTAGGGCTATGGCCGATCAGGGTGATTGGTAAGTACCTTTTGGAAGTCGTTTTTTTTTTTTCATATTGGGTTGCGATTTTACTCATGCAAGCTCCCGATGCACCGCGAGGAGCAAAAGCTTAGCCGAAAGGGATCATTACTAACTCATAATGCGTAGGTGGTCCCACTAGTTGTCATGAGCTATTCGTGACTCGAGTACTTTTGGTGGAGTTCTAGTGATGAGTTATATATATATACCACGGGGGTTGCGGTTAGACGAAAAGGTCGGCGTTGTTTAAGGTTACGGTGCTAGATTCAAGTCATGTGTTGTTATCTTACAAATGGCAATGTCTTTATATCTTACATTCTGAAGTGTTGCATTGCGTTATGTAAACTGTCCACATAAGACTCCTTATGTCTTAAGTACGATGATGATGCTTAAAAGAAGTTTCCACGAACACATTCAGCTGTGGCATGTATGAAACCTTAGATATTTTCAATTTTGTCGTTTGATTTAAATGGACCACAGAATTTTCTTCAGCTATAAAGGTTCGTTAATGCCACATTGAATCAGAAAGTGCACATATATGCCCAAATTTTAATTTGGGTGCTTTGTTTAGATCTGATCGCAGGAACGATATGGGTTAGGGAGTTTGCTGGTTAGGGTGGGTGCAGCTAATCAAAGACTCCGGATTACAGCGAGCCATACCTAATATAGCTAGCGCGGTAAGGGGCCTTTGGTTGTTTTTAGGCCTTTTAAGCCGTCGAAACCGTCGAAAAGCTAATGTAGGTTAAAAAGTTTTCTAGACAGGCAGGATAAGTAGGGCAGGTCCTGCAATATGGGTCGTTTTCTTTTTTGGCTTAGAAATGCTGGCCTTTGATTGGCGGCAGCGATAAGCCTGTAGCAAAGAAGTACGTAACGCAGCAATAACAGCCCTGGAGCGATAACAGGCCCTATAGCGATAACAGGCTTTATAGCAATAAGGCCTTATAGCGATAAGGCCTGTAGCAAAGAAGTACGTAACGCGGCGATAAGGCTTTATAGTAATGACAGGCCTTACAGCGATAAGGCCTGCAGCGATGACAGCCCTACAGCGATAGGGCTTACAGTAAAAAAGCATGTAACGCAGCGATAAGGCCTTATAGTAATAACAACATCTTTGTAGCGATAAGGCCTTATAGTGATAACAGGCCTTATAGCAATAAAGCTTTGCAGCGCTAACAAGCTTTATAGCGATAATAGCCCTATAGCGATAACAGCTCTGCAGCGATAAGGCCTGCAGCACTTCTGGCACCTCCAGCACTCCCTGTAGCTACACTCCAGCCACGTCAGCCACAAACAAGCCCCCAAGGGGCCGCAAGGTACGCTGAGGTAAGCGGCAGCGAACCGAAGCGCATACGGAGGCCACTTAGCAGTAGCTTACGCACTGTATATATGTGGCTTAGTTAATTGAGGGACCCCGGGGCCGCAGGGCGCGGTAAGGTGCGCGGCAGCGCACCGAACCGCGCACGGAGGCCCTGGCGGTCTCGGTGTGGCTAAAGTATGGCTGTAAAGGGGTGCTAGAGGTGCTAAAGGTGCTGGAGGTGCTGCAGGGCCTTATCGCTATAGGCCTTGTTATCGCTGCAAAGCCTGGCTAAAGTGTGGCTGTGGTGGCTAAAAGAGGTGCTATAGGCCTTAAAATTTGGGACCTAGCACCGCCTAGCGGGGCCTCATGTTATATGGAACAGCAGTTAAAAGACGACAGAGGGTCGTGATACTTCCTAACCGGTGAATAATTCGAATAACCTGCGGATAATTAAAGACAGTTTATTTATAAAAGCACTCGGAGGCACTTGTTATCAGCTTTAATTAATGGTTATCGTTTTAATTTAAAATTAATTAGCTAGGCTTTATATTTTTAAAACCCCGCTTGTTTTCTGTTTTTTTTTATATAAAAGTATTGTTATAAATTATATCTTAAAATAAAAACGCTTTATAAAACATTTAACATTTATATTAATGTTATAAATTTAAAATTTAAAATGTATTTAAACATTTATTAAATATAATATAAATAAAAAGTTAATTATAATTTAAAAATAAAAATAATTAATGTTATATTAATTGTTTTTAAAAAAAATTTAATTAAATTAATTTAAAACTTTTATAATCATTATTTAAATAAGTTTAATATTATATAAATAAAAAAGCTTATATTAAAAATCTTTTTTTATAAATATATTAATAATGGATATAGTTATTATTTAAAAGGGTAAAAAGATTTAAAGTAAGCTTTACGCTATTTAAAGCTCACGGCATTACATTAAAAGGGTTCTTTTTTTAAACTAGCTAAAATACTTTTAATAAAAAGCAACGACTTAAAAGATAGTACGGCAATCGTAAAAGATATCGCAACTACTAACCCGTTTTTAATAAAAAGCATAACTTTAATAAACTATTCGACCAATAATATGCACTTTCAGATAGATAAATTTCCAAGCATTATAACCATTGCTAGCTTTCAAGGTCGTTGCTAGCAGTGCCATATTTGCAAGCGATGTTTGAGTTTAAAAATATCACCTCAAGGACGCCATATCTAGAGAATTGCTGGGTCAGCGATCTATACACCTACCGCAACACCGCAGCAGGCCTTGCTAGGAATACCCGCTTGTGTAGGTACTGTGCGTTTGACGGATTAATATAGCAAGACCAACTCATTGTCCCTTAAAAGCTTGGTGAAGTTATTAGGCAATAGAGCATTTCATATAAGGGACGAGGGCAATAAAAAAGGGAAGACTTTTAATGTCTTAACCATTAACTCAATCATAGCTATGAGCCAGTTATTGTCTTCTATACAAGCCATGAAAATGCTCCGAAATAAGTGCGATATAATCTTGGAAAGAGGCAACTGAGGAGACCACAGGGGGCACAGATCTAATGGCACAAGGCAAACTTGTCGGGAACTCGATCTCCATTTGATTAAGTGACCATATGCCTAACGTGCTCGTTTAGAACCTGTAAGCTAGTTAGTAACAAGTATGTGGCCACGAGTCGTGTTACCAGGTCACCGGTTTGAACAAATGATGTATCGTGACAAATACATAAGAGTTGTAGCAGCAGCTTTCACATGAAGCGGCGCTAGAGGTGCCACATAAGTTCTGAGGATTGTCTCTATGTGTGTATGAACTGCATGCCTCTGAACAAGCAATCGAACCAGTCCCGTTGCACCGCGTGTAGTACAAGGCCCGGATGTCTCGTGTTGGTGCCATTTACACCCGCACACTGAACACCGTCCCTGGATCTTGGCAGCACATCGAAACCAGAGGCTGACGAGAAATGGCTACTCTGGTCTGGTTGTGTTTTGTTTGTTATTTGACTATGATAGCACTGCATAGAAACGACCCGCAAGGTAACCTCAACCTAGGAAGACTGGTGTACAAGTGATTTGAGATAAGTAAGAAAATCATACAATGGAGAAGACTGATGATCAAATCAGGATCTGTGTTGTGTCACCGTCCACCTCAGACATCCACGGAAAAAGCTTGTCAAGACACATGATTACTCACCGTCGGAATGCTTCCCAGCGAGAACAAAGGAGAAACTTTTCTTACAGACTATGTGTTAAGTGCCGAATAGCGGTATGACTTCCGCTTGGTTGGCAGAGAGGATTCGGATCAGATCATCTGATTCCGCAGAGAGTGATGTTTAACTGGTTAACCATTAAGCTGAAACTCGGCGTTCTATCCTTCCCTCGCTGCTCGAATGCTGCCTCGCGAATCATATCACAAGACTGAAAGTTCTTCGAAGCATCGTAAATGCCTGTGCTTCTTGTAAGCGGTAAGGCTATGCCACGGAAAGATCCATCTTGTCTGACAACATTGGTATACCATGAGGGTTGTCTCGAGGCGCTTGCCGCTTGGTTACCTTAACACCTGTAAATAGCAAGTTCTTGGGAGCCTACATATAGAAGTTCGTAGGATCTCTTCCGGAATCGAGGGATTACATAGAGCTCCCCGAAGCGTACCGAAGAGGCGATCAGTTCAAAACGAAGTATTTGCCGGCCTGCATTCTGGTAGACGTACAGTGTAGCTCAAGCGGTTGCGAAAATAAGGCTAAGAGAGACAGCCGGGTCAGCAAGCTTTTGCCGAATATCGTACACAATGTTCTCGGTGCATTCCCCATTGGGAGGACTTCCCCAATCACTGTCATCCAGAGTCTGGGGGGGCCGAGCGTGGCTTCATGTAAAGGACCAAGAGAGATGCCAGCTGCGGACATCCAGATCAAGACAACAACTTATTCAAACTAAGGCAGCCACGAGTTTCACGGCATCTGCCCCCTCGAAACACTTGAACGGCGGTGGTGGCGAGGTAGGGTGTCAAGGCTACGCTCAGGAGGATGTATCGCTAGATGGTTGATCACAAGAGCTGGTGTAAGTAATCTACCTTGTGACCATATGAGCTAGTCACGGTGGACGTAAAGGTGAGGCAGTTTTGCGCAACGAAAGACGCTACTGCCACACGAACGTCTCGCTCTAACAGCATTATGCCGTCTGAGGTGGGCGCCCTCTCCATAGCTATATTGAGACGGATTGATGGAAAGGTAGCAGCAGTACGGCGGCAAGACTGCATTTGCGACGCCTTGCCGAGATCGAGATATATTGAAGATTGTGTCGATTGTGCCAATCAGAGCCACTACTTTGCATCTGCACTGCCTACCTCTCTTACGATCCCTCGGTCTGCGCTGGCGTGATGAGCGAATACTGACGTCCCAGAGCAGCGTCGCCTTCGCCAGTGGTCAGCCACAGATATCAAACACGGGGTAGGTTGGACGGCGATTGGCATGGCTCTGCAGGCACACGGTCGCCAGCAACTCTGTAGTGCATACTCGGTGGTGCTGGGACACGCGATAGGCCGCACACATGTGGCCATTGGCGATTGCGATTTGGCAATTGGGGTCCTGTGGCTGATTTGGAGTAGGTAGGATGTTGGTATTCTTATCTACCGCATGTCACTGCACAGCCATTTGTTGTTCGCTGCTGTAGAAATCCCAACAGGAGCTGTTATTGCATCCGCTCGCCGCTGCCGAGGCTGTATTCGCCACCTGCGATCACCATCGATTCGCCAACGCGCGGTCGTTGTCCTGGCTCGGATCGTTTTCTAAGGATCTCGGGGGGATTGGCATGGTGCATCCACCGTTCCTGCACGCAATAACGGCTGAAGAAGGACAGATATGAGAGGTATGGTACTTTTCGCGGTCGGAACACGGGCGAGGAGGAATCCTCTCCCCTGTCTGGCGGCAAAATCCTTCCTGTCCTGCGGATCCAGTACGCAGTGTAATCCGCACACATGTAGATGGATATCTCGAGTGTCCCATTACCTGAAGTCCATCATTCATTCCTCTTGGCGTGTTGCCCCGCCCGAAGCCAGATGTGCATGTATCACCGGCATATACAGTGTAACAAATAGGGAATCCGTATCTTAGGTATGTATATACGGACGGGAGCCGAGCGGGAGTTCAACATGCTATTTGCTGATAACCCGAGACTGGACTATACATAGGTAGCTATCATACTGCGCCCCTCTGTCTGCATGCTGGTGTCATCGCACGCTTGTTCCGAGTCGTGACCCAGGGAAAAGCAATCAGCTTTGAAACACCAACATACTGGTCGTCGTGTTGAATATGGGCCAACTGTTATGAGTTATGGACTCGGGTACCAAATAGGTCGGAACGCGTACCGTCACGAACAGGTTCAGATTGCGTTTTCAGCTCACCCGTTCACTAGCCAATCAGGGCCTGCATTTGCTAGGGTTGCTCCTTTTAGCTCACTCACCAGCTACTGAAGGGGTACATGTGTAATCTGTATTCGGGCAAGAAAATACAGTAAAATAAAAAACACCGAGAGTGAGATACTATGTAGATAGCAGGATTGCAGGACAGCACCAGGTTTCCCGGATTTCGGCGGACGTTGTCAACTATAACCAAGCCAATGACTGCCTGTATGCAATGCAATCATCACCAAGACACAGAGTCCCAGCCCCCGTCGAAAGATGAGAATCCTCAATCCTGTTCTTGCTGAGATAAATGCACCAGCATAACCGTCAGCATAGCACATCTTCTCCTTTTGCCTTTCTCCTTTGCGCTTTCGAGAGGCGGGATAGGAGATCTGCAAATCACAATGACGCGAACAATGCGACGACATGCGGCATGGCAGTCAAGAATAGAAACAATCGACAACGCTGCAACTCCAACAACCTGGGCGAGCTCGGAGCCCACAAAACCATGACGGTGAGAAATCAGCGCTAACTCTGCAGGCCTCGAAACTAAACTAAGTATCCTGTACTACCTTGTTGTTGCCGTTGGCGAGTGTTGTGGTACGGAAAGCAGAAACATGTCCATTCAAGTTGCACTAAAAATAACGTCCTTCAATGTTGAAGCGTGCCACAATCGACCTGCAGAAGCGATTGTGCATCATATGTCTCGGGGAGTTGCTCTTTTCATTCCGCTCAGCTTCGTTGGCTGCTGACAACCCCCATGATGGAATCCATGGGCATGGGCATGGCATGGCATGATCGGAAAGCTGGTCGCTGGGCAGTCAGTGCCGCCCATGCAGACGTTATGAAGACGATTATTCCGCTATGATTTGCTCCCGTGCGAACTGGCCGGCCAGTACGTCCGCCTCCGTGCCAATGGTAGCTGTGGACGTAGCACTCACTCACATGCATTGCTCCGTACCGTCGTGAATATTTGATGCCCGAAAAAGATTACCGCATCGTGCCATGCATTGCTGAACGGCCGATTCGCTCAACAAGCCAATCGAAATCCGTGTTCAGGGGCCTCTTCTCAGCCTAGCCCCCAGCAGCGCCACCACACCTCATAGCTAGCTCGGCTACTTCTGCAGAGACAGGCATTCCCTCTAGCCTCCAATCTCCTTTCGGTCACTAGAGGACGGACGACCCAAGGGTCGAGAGGGGCGGAAGCGTTGTAGGGCTATGGTTCAGCTTTCTAGCCCGCTGTCAATGGCTTCCACCACCGTCTCGTCTGATGGCTCTCCCTCCTCTCGGATATGTCCTGTCTGCTGATCGAGGTTGGCTTCTCAAATGGTGCCCCTGGCCGTGAGGCAGACTAGTCCAAGGGTTGTGTATACATTCTGGTTGATATATATGAAGCTGCAATCCTCACGGCCGAGACGTTGGCAACCCCAAGGTCGACTAATAACCCAGACTCTTTCATCCCTTGCTATCACCGCCTTCAGCTATAAGAGCTCCCTTGCTTCTCATCTCGGGGATTCTTAACTACGATTGGATTGTATAGTGTTGTCTCTTGCGGTCGCTGCAGAATCCCGAGCGCTTGGGTTTGGATCCTCTAACGCGGCCCAAGCCGAGGCCATGCCCGCAACCGTTCCGACAGACATGGATAGCTCCAACGGGGTCGATACAGGTGCCGAGACTGGTCAGGCAACTGGAGTGGACTTTGCCACCAACGGCATGAACAACATAACTAGAACCAATGGCGTCGAAAAGAGGTTGAAAGCACGTTCGGGCACATGGCCTGCGAACAAACATGTGCGCACGGCGAGTCAGAGTTCTTCGTGTGGCTCAACCGATGTCGACCAAAGCCCAGGTTTGCCCGCCAATGGTGTTGAAAATGGCTTCCGGGAGAACACGCATTACACAGGCGCTAATGATCACCACAATGATGTTGGCGGGCCACGATCTCGAGCCTATGCTCATATACGAACGTGGGCCGATGATCCGAAGAACCCTCAGTTTCCGAGAATATCCAAGGCCATGGAGTTGATGCGCCACGAATACGACTGTGTAGTCATTGGATCCGGATATGGTGGGGGAGTCGCTGCGTCACGAATGTCGCGCACAGGTGACTCGGTCTGTCTTCTCGAGCGTGGTAAAGAGCGCTGGCCCGGAGAATATCCCAGTACCACTCGAGACGCTCTCGAGCAGATGCACTGCTCGGGCGAACTTGCGCCACCATGGCTTCCTAAGAAAGTTGTGCAGACAGGTGACCCTACTGGCATGTATCATATCATCTTCGGGAACGGTCAAAATGCTATAGTTGGAAATGGTAAGCATACATCCAACGTAAATCGTGACTTCCCATTACTGATCTCGTTCACAGGCCTGGGTGGAACGAGCTTGATCAATGCCAATGTTTTCATGGAGGCAGACGAAGATGCCCTCCGGCTTGAACATTGGCCAAAAGAAATTCGAGAAAACAAGGGCTGCCTTATGCCATGTAAGTAGAGTTCTCAAGCATTTGTGAAGCGGTATTGGCAGATACTAATCATATGCTGACCTGCATTTCCTCAGACTACAAGAAGGCTGAGGACGTCCTGGAGCCCAAGGAGTATCCTGAAGACGTGAGTAACTTGTGTTATTTTTTACCTATTCTGGAATTTTCGAGAGTCAATTTCTTTATTCTCTACAAGCGTGTTTCGAAAAGCCCGAGCCATGAGCAAACACGCTATGAAGAGTAATTACTGACTCGAAGTGTTGCAGTGGCCTCAACTGCCAAAACTTGAACTTCTCAAGAAGCAGGCGGAATATCTTAATCTGCCAGAAAAGTTCCGTCGAGTGAAGCAGACAACAAGGTTTCAAAATGGGCCCAATAGTTGTGGTGTTGAAATGTCTGCGTCTGCTTCCACTGGTCAAGATCTCACTGGCATTAATGACGGCTCGAAAAACACCATACTTGTCACATACCTAGCTGATGCGTGGAACTGGGGCGCTGAAATTTTCTGCGAATCGGAAGTACGGTATATCACTGAAGCCCCAGATGGGAGGGGATACATTGTCTACTTTGCATGGCACGGCCGGAACCGCGGCCACTTCAAAGCGAACCTACATGGCGACCTCATGTGGGTTCGTGCCAAAAAAGCTGTGTTCTTTGGTGCGGGTGCTATTGGTACCACCGAGATCCTGCTTCGAAGCAAACAAATGGGGCTCAAAATGAGTGAAAAAATCGGCCTTAATATGAGCGGCAATGGCGACATATTTGGGTTTGGGTAAGTCACGCTGGCTCTCTTGCTCATTGGTGTTAGTTGTTGTTGACCCGTCCAGATACAACACGGATCATGAGGTCAATGCAATGGGAAAACCGTTTCCGTCACCATACCACCCGATCGGACCGTGCATAACGGGTGTTATTGATAACAGAACTGGCCACGATAATCCTTTGGACGGTTATGTCATTGAGGAGGGGGCCGTTCCAGGAGCGCTCGTGCCCTTTATGCAGATGCTTTTGACATTCTTACCTGGCAGCGTTGGGCCAACTGATCAGTCGTTAGTTGACAAGGTCAAGTCCAATCTAGCTCGCGCAGGAAGCACGTTCCTGGGACCATACTACCGAAAGGGTGCTCTGGAGAGGACACAGGTCTATTTGATCATGTCCCATGACAGTCAGTTGCTTCTTGTGTCCCTTGGCTCTGATACTAACACAGGATACAGGCAACCAAGCTTACTTGACCCTGAAAGAAGACAGGCCTGTGCTGGAGTTTATAGGCGTTGGTCGAAGTGACCATGTCAGGTACTTGAACAATGTCCTGAAGAAGGCTACCAATGCTGTGGGCGGCACGTTCATTCAGAACCCATTTGCTACGCTTTTGGGCGACCAGGTCACAGTACACCCCATTGGGTAAGACCTCGGAATTTGCAATAGTGGTACTAATGGGTCTTGGGCTAATGTATTTCAGTGGTGCCTGTATGGCCGACTCTGCATATACTGGCGTGACGAACCACGCTGGTCAGATCTTCACCGGCGATGGCACAAAAACCTATGAAGGTCTCATCGTAACCGATGCCGCAGTCATTCCTTGTGCTCTCGGAGCCAATCCCTTTGCGACTATCACAGCCTTGGCAGAACGCTCGCTGGACCTGTATATCCAGAGTAGGGGCAAAACGAGCAGCATGAAAAAAAATGACCTGCTTGAGTTATTCGGATCTCCTAAGTACCCGAATCCTCGTCGAAAGGGCAAGTGGTTGGAGAAAGTGGAGGAGAAAGAAGAAGACGAAACGATATACCACACGCACAAATCGATAACGAGTGCCCGTCGGCTCAAGGATGGTGGATTCGGTTTCACTGAGGTTATGTCTGGATACATCCATCGCCACAATGGCGAAGGCTATTCCAGGGACAATCCCGATATCTACGAGCTCGCAGCCAGGACAGCGGAATCCATGTGCGAGCAAGCACGGTTTTTCCTCAGTGTCCAAGCTTTTAACACTAGATCTATCGTGCATGATCCTCTTCATACAGCAACGCTGACCGGAACCTTTGTGTGCCCGACGCTCGAAGGTTCGCCGTTCATGGTCCAGCGCGGAAGGTTCAATCTATTCCTAGTTGACTGCAAAGCACCAGGGACTCGAAACCTCACCTATGACTTCGATATGCGTGGTATCAATGGCCGAAAGCTGCACTTCCACGGATACAAAGTCGTTGACTCTTCGGTTGCTCTATCCCCGGTGCATTTCTGGAAATCAACTAGCACACTATACGTCACTATCACCGAGTGTGTCTCCGCAGAGAAAAGAGAGCAGTTGAACGCAGAAGAGGATGGGCTGGCCGGTGGCAAGATCGTCGCCAAGGGAATTATGCGGATCAAGCCGCAAGACTTCGTCTCTGAGATCATGACTCTGACACCAACCGGAAGCAACATTTTCCACAAGATGAAGAGTGCCGCAAACTTCATGACTTTTTTTACGCGAAAATCGATCTCGTTGCTCCTAGCACCATTCACCCCGCTCCAATATCCCAGCCAGAATTATTCAGGATTTGATAATAATACGCCACCAACTGATACCTTCAAAGTCACAGCCCGCGATGGCGTTGTCACTAGTCTTCATTACTGGGAACCTCGAGTCACTCCCGGATGCAAAGTGAGGAACCTTTTCATGGTTCCGGGTGCATCTGTTGACCACCAGATCTTCGCACTTCCCACGATAAAGTTGAACGCCGTCAATTATTTTATGCGTTCTGGTTACCGTGTGTTCATCACGGTTCATCGTATCGGCGCTCTCATGGTCGCACAAAACAACTGGACAACGTTCGACGCGCGTCTTGATATCGAGGCATCCTTGAACTATATACGCGAACATTTCCCCACTTATGATGACTCCCTTACAAGTGAGGGTGAACTTGAGAGCGAGAACAGGAACCGTGAGCCTGACGCTATCTACACAATTGCACATTGTATGGGCAGCGTGGCCTTCTCGACCGGGTTGCTTGATGGCACTATCCCTGCAAAATGGATCAAGGGCGTGACGTGCAGTCAAGTCTTCATGAATCCGATTTGGAATGCCATGAACATGATCAAGATTCTGGCACTTCCCATACCCGCTGACACGCTCTATCGCTTTTTCGTGGGCTCTTGGTTTAGCTGTAGCACAGGGAAGAATGATAGCTTCTTTCAGAGAGGCTTGAATGAGTTGTTGCGATTCATGCCTGATGAGCGCAAGGAGATATGCAACAATGCCAGCTGCCACCGTATCTCGCTCGTGTTTGCACGCTGCTGGAACCACAGGAATCTGAATGAGGCTACGCATCGCCAAATCGACAGATTCTTCGGTGGCGTTAATATGACTCTGTTGCATCTGCTTATGAAGCAGGGCTTCGATGGCCATGTAATGTCTAATGGGCCTTTATTCGAACGTCTTGACACACCGGATAATATCCGAAAGCTTCGCGGTATCCCCTTCTTACTCTTTGTTGGTCGTGACAATGCGGTTCTCAGTCCCGAGAGCACAGAAAGGACTTACGAGATCTTGACCGACACTTTTGGTACTCGCGCTGACGACGGCATCCAGTATCGTCGTCGTGTTGTGCCAAATTACGGGCATCTAGACTGCTGGATGGGCCGGAACGCTTGGAAGGATGTCTATCCCTTCGTTAGGGAAGAGGTCGATCGTGTCGTCCGTGGCCCTGATTATCACTTCCAGGAGCCGGATGATAAATTCCAACACATGATTGCTTCTGGCGAGCTTCTAGCAAGGTAGAGACGCCATGAAGCTCGCAAAAGGCTTCCAGATGGAGTTATACGATGATATAAACGTGATACTATACGAAAAGCCCCAGTAAAGAGCAGCTCCCATGACTGGATCATGAGAACATGCTCTTGTTTCTGATAGACAAAGGATATGTGAGAAAGGCGTTAGGAGGATACCCCCGACGCTTTCACCAAAAGCTTCACACTTTCGAAGCCGCTATATCCCTACGACTCATTGTATAGACATTTGTGCAATTATCTATTTCTGTGTTTGATCATTGACTGGTCCGCTTTGGGGAGCTAGCGGGTTACGCTCAACATCTTGTTCAGTCAGAGTACAACGATCGTCTGTACAATTACACTCTTGGACGACGCTCACTCCCAATTCCAAGGTTGGACACTTCAAGTATTGCTTTGCGAGGCAAAGAAGTGTATATGCCTGTAGCATGAAGTTAGGGTTGATAACTCACTCTAAGGTATACATCTGCGCATATCTTACCTGGGTTGAAAATCCCATACCAGTTAGTAGTCATAAGAAATCTTGTCCATATTGACGATTCTCGCCGTATCTGTGTGTATATATGATTGAGGGATAGGCACTATGCGGTCCAAACGTACATTGCGTGTCATTGTAGCCTATTTATCTCTAATTTCAAGCCATCATGAGCCTCGTTGTCGTCACTGACGGACCCTTTCTTCTTGTGAACAAGATAGTGATTGGGTCTTTCACATTGCAAGGTTTCCTCGTTCTCTCGTGAGATTGGGCATGCAAAACGAAGACCGGGCCTTGCGCAGTGAATACAAACCACCGACGGAGTGGTTCCGGTGATCCCCTCGACTGCTCACCCGGCGCCCCCGATACATCTTGTTGGATTTCTCGGCTCACTCCTCCGGCTCCCCCTGGCTCCCCAGCTCATCTTGTTGGGGCCTGGTATCCCAACGGTCTGCCCTATCTGCTACTCAAGCCTTCTCTCCCATTAAGGAGTGTCTGATGATAACGTCTTGCCTTGATTGCAAACCCGCAAGTTCTCTTAGGTCATCCTTCTTCCGCTCGTCTTCAAGGCTTCCCTACTTGCTACCATTGCCTCTCGTTCAACCGTTAAGCTACCGGCAACCCTTGTGCTTTGCTTTCCTTGACTTGAGCGAGGAGCTAGAGGACAACTTGGGCGACGAGATCGTGGAAGAGGGCCTAGTCTGATTGCAGGTGCTGCTTCCCACACATCATTCCTTCCATCTTTTTCCCATCTGGATTACACTGCCTTGACCCTCTTTCCACGACACACATTCCAGGTAGAAGCAGGTCTTCATCCTTCTACGACTTAAGTGTGTGACCTCCCATCCTCTCCTCTCCTCCTGGTAACCCTTCTGCTTTCTCGTTCCAGCATCTGACTCGATGTGATCATCGCTTGATGCTTCACTATCATTATCTCCTCGTCGTACTCTGCGATTCTTCTGCGGGGCAACAACACTCTGAAAGCCAGAGCAGGGCGTTGCTGTTTTGCTCAAACAGGTCCCACGTCCACCGTCGGACTGCTTGCGCTTTCCCATCTCTTTCGCGGTACGTCCATCTCCAACTCTGTGAGACTTGCCGCGGGAACCTCTGATTCAGGCCATCTTCAACTTGCCACCGCCACATGTTCTGGTTGTCCAGGCACCATCTACTGATAAGCGTTGCCTCGCCGCCAAGGCAGCACGCAAACGGCATATGTTGCCTGGTAGCAAATCTTCGAGCTGGTATTAGGTGCGTATTTATGTTGCTGTTCATTTGGCTTACAACTCTGTTGCGAAGTACCGTCCACTCGTTCCCACGCAGCCAGGAAAGGAGGGAATATGAGTGATTGCTCAAACATTCGTTGTTTCCCCCTCTTTCGTCTTACCTGCTGACAAGATATAGAGAATAGTGACAAGAGCGAGCGGGACGACCTCATTCTAGGATTGACGTCTTCCGTCGATGTCCCGCGATTTATACCAGAACGTCGCAGTATATCCCTAAGCTATGTACGAAGTTATCGCGATCGCCAGCATTTACCATTTGCCATATTATCAGGTGAGAGACATTTCTGCTTATCTACTTGTGTCTATTCCTAATGGTCAGAGACTGATGGTGAAAGTGATTAGGTATATCGTTATACGGAGTTCAACCCGACGGCTATACTGCCTAGTGGTCGGCCAATTACAGGGCTGCTCGGGCAGGAACCTAAACTACTACAAGCGCAGGCCAGCCACAGCGGCAGCCAGGCCACGGCACCCCCCCGGCGCCCCGGCGGCCCCCCTGTCGCGGTTCAGCCGCGACGCAAGGCTCGCAGCAGTATGGCAACTCCCTGTACCCCATCTCGCTCTGTGCTGGCGCCCATCACGTATGCCGCATGACTTACACCGAGTCTACATATAGTGCCATCCTCAACGCCCTCGTACGGTCTCCGGTCTCGTCGCAACACTGCTGCTGACGCTGACGCTGACGCCAACACCAAGAATGGGCCCGGCGCCGTGCAGAGCCCTCGCCGACAGCCAGAGTCCATGAGCCGGGCCGCATCCCATACGCCCAAGTCCCACACACGTCGTCCCGGACGTGCCATCGCGAGGGCCAAGCCCAAGCCCAAGTCCAAGAGGCGCAATTCGACGGCGGACGCGTCCTGGCACCTCGTCCGCGACATCATCGACGAGAAGGTGCAGGACGGCGGTGTCTATTACCGGATCGATTGGGCCGGCACCGACGAGCACGGCCACCCCTACGAACCGTCTTGGGTATAGCAATGCACTCACACTTCCCCTGATGTATTAGTTAACGTGCTGACGAATTCTGCAGGAACCGGCGGCACTCGTGAATGACGAGGCTCTCAGCGCCTGGAGGGATAAGAAGAGTGCCGGCCTGGCCAACGCTGCGCATGCCACCAGCCAAGAGACAGCGCTGTCTTCTCAAGCTGCAACGGACGAATCGACGCAGGAGACAGATCGCGTGCTGCCACCCAACTGGAGACGGAGCCACGGAAAGCGAGGGGGGGCGGACATCGATGCTGCACAAGCAGGGTCAGATCGAGGAGCTCCGATAGTAGTGGAGATACCGCATAGTTCGACCTTTCGCACATCCGAGTATCGAGCCCTACAGGAGACGCAGCAGACTTGGCAATCAAGCTCACAGCCTAGCTCACAGCAGCAGGAGCGTCTGCGTCCAGACTGCGCCAGACAGATACGGAGCTTAGACCAAGTCATCCCGGACTCGCAAGAGCCATCCGGCTTCTCAACGGGGCTCTCAAACCACAACAGCTACCCTCTTGCTTCCCAACAAACAGACAGCCAGGCCTCGCTGGCGGAACCAACCGAAGATATCTCTTCTCACCAGCGGGACTCGTTCAGTGCCGCCCGCCTGTCGGCTAACGCGCTGCCTGCTGTCTCTCACCACTCGTCTCATCCCTCATCTATTGGCTATTTGACACAGGTAGCATCTGATTGGGACACCGTCCATGCTACTTCTCCAGCAGGTGCGACACGTAATAACGTTGTTCCCGACTCCCAAAACACCGTCGTGTCGCAGCATACCAACAGTCAGCATTCGCATCATACTGATAGGCCCTCGTCCCCAAGAAATTCTCAAGCAGCTCAGATCGTGCAACCCCTAAGTAGTCAGATCCACGGCACTATCTCCCAGGGACTATCTGACGTCTCCATATATGACGAGGACACAACCATTCCCGAAACTGCATCCGATCAAAGAAAGGTACACTCTAATCACTTTAGTCAGGCATTGAGTGAAGTCAAAAACGGGAACACCAAGACCTCTGCTGTCACATACGAAGTGCCCGCAACTGCTTCGAGCTCGTCTCGAGCTACGGTACAGAGCCACACCTCAACTCCAAGCACAGTTGCACCCAGCACGCCGACTAAAATGGATCAGCCCGAGCCGATCCAGCCGGTCTTGTCGACCAGAGAGAGACTGAGACAGCTTAGAGAGCAGAACTTCCGCTCTCCTTCTTCTGTGCCGGCAACAGAGTCACCAGCTATGTCTGTCGCAGGCACTCAATTTTCAACCCCACGGCAGGAAGCTGTAGGTGATGGCAAAGGTGATGACGACAAGGCGCAGAGTGTCGTCCCGTCTGTGCTGGACACGCCCTCTGCCCTTCCGTGGCAGCCCGTCGGTTCAGTGGACACGCCAGAAGCAACGTCCACCCTTGGGAGTCACCGACTCTCCATCGTTAGCGCTGGAATGGACACGCAGAGCTCAAATGGAGTTCCAGAGGCTGACAATCTTCCGGGGTTCAACGATCATCCCATGGAGCACACAACGACTCTGGATCCGTCCGCTCTCACATTGTCCATTGAAGACCCCGTCGAGAATGACGTCCAAGCTAGTCCCTCGGTTCTGACGGACGATGGTTTTACTACCGGCCTGCCTGATGGGGATCTTCCTATGCGCATCTCCGACGAGGATGGGAGCCAGGAGAATTTTCCGCAAAGTCTCATCCCACATATTCCCACGGGTCCCAGCGAGTACATAGTTACCCTGCCATTTCAGGCTAGTAGCAGACCGCTGTATAATGACATTCTACGCGAGAACGAGACATTGATCAATGAATACAACTCATCATTCCAGGTGCTTCCACACGAAACACCGCGACAAAGCACTATCCAGAAGCTCGACGCCATGTTCTCTCGTCTTTTCGATATTTGCGACTTTCCCCCTTTCCTTGATACAACCAGATCCCTACCGTCAAACCAAATTGCAAAACACATGCTTGATACCAACTCAAAATTCGCTTTCATCGCCGAGCTACTCGATCTTCTCCAACAATATAATTCAGACAAGACGATTCTTATTCTTGCTCGAGCCGGGGAGCTCTTAGATTTACTCGGTCATTTGATCAGCAGCAAAGGCCATCGCTGTGTTCGAGCTGATGGACAGATTACCGATGCGATTGACGCCAACCACAATCTGACTATTGCCATTTTCCCTACCGACGCGATTCCAGAGACTCTACCCCAACACTGCGACGTCGTCATCGCCTTCGATTACACCTACCGCCCAGAGCTGAGTGCAGCCATAGAAGCTGACCACCTCGTGACTTTGGCCCTTGTCACCGTCACATCTATACAGCATATCAACATGAGCATCACCGACGATTTGCAACCATTGGAACGCAAGAATGTCCTTATGATGGCACTTGTAAAGGCAATGGGTTACATCGAGGACCCCGAGCCAAGTTCATTTCTATCGCTCGTCTTAATTGCCGACAAGTTCGCAAAGCGCATCCAGATGCCAGAAGATGACGACGACGAGTTCTACTGGGATCCCGATAATCTACCGCCTGACCTATTTAAGGACCTTCACGCCGTGAGCTCCCAGTTTGAATCCAGTGCAGCGCAGATTGTTGGCAGTGGCAAACGACCCTATGTAGGTCTCGTTTTTGGTACCTGTTCGCGTGCGAGAACTAATATGCGTAATAGATTGAGGACGGTGAACACCGTTTGCCCAAACGGCCAAAGCTCCACCAGCCGGCTGTCGTAACTAATCTCAGCCATGTCAGTGACAAGGTGAAGGTCATGCTTGACAAGGACCCTGATAGTGCAGACGAAGCCACGGCCGTAGTATCTATCAAAAAGCTAGAGGATCTTCAAGCTAAGGTAAGCCAAACAAACCCCTTTACTCTCTTTGAAGGACGGTCGCTTGTATGGACGTATGGACGCTTATTGACCCGCTGCAGAATGCTGCACTCGAAAGCAAATTGCACGAGAGTCGAGTTCGTGCGAAGCAGTTCCAAAAACTCAGCGAAAGGGCCCAAGAAGAAGTCAACAACCACGTCGCTACGGAGAACACGATTCAGAGACGTTACATGGAAGCTTTAGAGGAGCGTGGCAACTTTGAAGCAGCTTGCAAGGCTGCTAAGAAGGAAGCATCGCATTTCAGTGCTAGTCTCGATTCTGCTCGAGGTGAGATTGCCTCACTCAAAGAAACACGAGCAGAGCTCAAAAAGAAGCTTGCCGAGGCGAATGCCACACTTGTCAGTTCTTCCAATCCAGAGGTTTCCAGGACGGCCGGATTGGAGAATGAGCTGGCTGCCGCCAAAGCGCAGATAGCGAGCCTCGAGAAGAAGGTGACCATCGCCGAGGTAGAGCGTGATCAGATCAGAACCACATATAACCAAGCGACGCAGCGGGCCATGGAGACGTCGGCCGAAAACAGGGCCTACGACCAGCAGGTTAAGAATCTGCAGCGTAAAGCCGATGAAACCATCACCGAGGCCAACACAATCCAATCTACAGACAACAGCCGAGAGTTACAGCGGCTGTGCGCGGAAAAGAGCGTTTCGATCCGACAGCTCGAGCTCGAGAACAATCGACTGAAGGAAGAGCTTAGAGTTGCAAGGAATGGACGCAGAGAGACGCGACAGTCTAGTGTACCGCGCAGTCCCAGAATGGCGGCGTTGGGCATGAGTCCGAGGAATGGCAGAGGCCCAAGTGCCATGGGCCCGAGTAGCAGTCGAGGCACCAGTCCTGCTGCCCCTGAGAATGCTAGCTCTGGCAATGGGCAGAGCGCTCTATTCAATCAGACGCCTAGCGGCGCCAATCGATTTGCTCACTTGCGGGATCCGTGATCTCACATTGGTCATGGTGTAAAGATAGATGGGTTATTTCGGCCAATTTGCTATGGGTTGGGGTGGTTGGCAATGGAGTGCACTTAGACACAGACGGGGTTTCCCCGCCTTGCATAGCCTTGCAGCATGGCGCTCCGGCTGGCGTTCGGATCAGGCATAGGGATAGTGGGTTACGGTAGACAGAAAGAAACGGTATCAAGAAACCCCATGATCAAGCTGAGCTCACGTGAAACGAAATGTTGCGCCGACCGACCGTATCTTGAAAAATGCGTCTAAACCCCAGACGGATGCAGTTTCCGGTACGATAATGAAAACATGCGACGATTACCATTGCGGAACTGGCTAGGCGTTTGTTTAGGAGCGGCCAGCGCCACCTCAGCGACTGAACCTGATGCCAGCATCATTGAAAGAGATAAGGCGCCGAGCCAGAACAGACTCAGGTTTGGCTGAAGCAATGTACTTGAAGAGTAGTGAGTCTAGAAAAGCGAGGGTCGATTGAGCGAGACTGAATTGCCGTGCAGGTAGCAACTGGACATGGGTCTCATTTTCGCTTGGATACATGTCAAAGTCTGCGATCACACACGTGAAGATACGGTATCTAGCAGAATGCCAGGCGCTGGCTCAGCTGAGTCTGAGATTCTGTTCTTGCCCCTTGGCCCCGGATACAGTGATAACAGGATGCAGAAGGTAGATAGATTGAAGCCTCAAACCTTGGCACACGTCGTTGCAGCGGCTTGTCACAGCTCCACATTCGACCATTATTGATAATCCGCAGCGCGCTATCATCGTCGCTTGCCTGCATTCGCATTTCAGAGTTTTCTCAAGTCCGCGGCCCTGTTGCTACTCACAGCACTTTGCTGAGCGTTCGCCCCAGTTAGGTACAGCCTTTACAGCGAGCTGTTCCTAACGCGGTAAGAGCATCGAAGATCGCGACCTATCAAGGAGAACTCGGCCGCGAGCTGAAGTTTTGCGCATACATAGCTCCACAGCAGGACGCAATCTCTCAGCTATGCCAAACTCTGCCCAACCTCTGCCCAACCTCTGCTTTCGTCTTTCCCCATCCTTCGCGCCAAAGGCCAAGGATGGCGAGATAAGCGGTACGTGTCCATACCGATCGGACCAGGAGAAGCCGTGCTAAGTGCTTCAAGCTTCTGCAAGTGAGCATCACGGTCCAGAACCCGGGATACTGGAATCAGGCCAGAGGTTCTGAGCACCATAATGTGTCGCTGGTTTGCTGTACCGTCCTCCGCAGTACATCCCGTTCGCATGAATCAACAGAGCTCTCAGAGACTGACAGCTAGAAATCAAATCAACCGGGAGTGACTCGGGAGCACATGGATGACAAGTACTTTTCCAATCTATGTGCCGATGCTATGCCAGATCTCCCCGTCGTGCCCGTCCGTCTCGGCGACCCGCCATCGAGTAGCCTGCAGTAGCGCGGAAGAGGCGCTACATTGGGTCTGTCGATCTGAATGCTTTACGGGGATCTAGCCAGGGCAACAAGCCTCGACATTGGTTGACCACTGGAGCTCACTATCGCGAACATCAGGTCCGGCTCGTAGGCTGTACAACAGCGGCCTCGGCGGCCAGCTCATTTTGCAGTAGCGTCTGATATCATGAGATCATCGCCAGGTTCTTACCTTGACGGAGAGCCACACGAAGATATGTCCACACAAGATGGCAATCATTAGTGCCGTGGCATTGGGCCTTGAGCTGAGTACAGTATGATGAAAAACGCGAGCTAGGCGTGATGACTAGGCTGGCAGTCTTGGTAATCGAGGCCGATCGTCTTCTATAAGATTGTCTGTCGTGCCTGGCGATCTCCCTGAGGCTGTCTTCAGTCCTCTCTGGCTAGTGAATCACTCCCCTCAGACAACCACCACCAGAATCCGTTCAAGATGACTGTCAAATCCATGGTCAAGGCGTCGCTCATCAGCGCACTGCTCTCTCTAGCCACAGCGACGCCGTGTTCGTACAACTGCACACTCGCCACCGGCAATGAGAACCCATCACAGAAGCTTTCTGACCCTGCCTATGGGCCTAAGCCGGGCGAGTCCGATGTCTACAGCAGTGACGACAAGACCTCGCCGCCATTCCCAGCATATCTGAAGGACGCCATTCTGCCAACCAAGTGTGGTGCTCCAGGCCTTGACGACACCATCTGGCAGAATCTGCTGTCTGCAGAATGGATCATCTTCTCATTTTACCAACAAGCGGCTGAAGCGTTCAACGCATCTACGTTCATAGAAGCTGGATACCCCAACAACACATATGACCGCATCCTGGAGATCCGCAACAATGAAGCCGGACATTTGCGTATCTTCCAGAACGAAATCTCCGCAACTTCCGTCAAACCTGGAGCTTGCGAGTACCAGTTCCCGTTCTACGACGCCGACTCCTTTCTAGCACTTACCACTGTCCTTGAGATATCATCTATGGCTTTCCTTACGGGCTTAGTTCAACAAGCTAGGATCCCTTCGTCTCAGGGCGCCGTAAGCTTCAGCCCTCTTTGGGTCCAGAAAACCTCCGCTAATTCAGCGTTCTAACAGTTCCTTGCCATCGCCGAGACGGAAACCCGCCACGAAGTCTGGACTCTGCTCGAAATCTGGAAGGAGAATCCTTTCGGTGGGCCAGCCGACACCATCTACCCATACCCGGATCAAATTCTGGACTCGACCAACGCATACATTGTGACCGGTTCTTGCCCCAAAGAGAACCCGATCTATCCCACACCTCGCCAGGGTCTCCCCGCGATCGGCGCCGCAGAAGGCACGGAGTCATTGACGCCCGGCTCACAGATCGTGCTCACCTTCCCAGACGAGACCAACCAGCCAGAATTTGAGGCTGGCACTCAGTACTATGCCGTGTTCTTCCACTCCGTTGCCAACATCAGCGTGCCGATCGACACTGCCAGCTACCCCGCGGAGAATATCACAGTCACCATCCCCGCTGCCTTCGAGACCAAGGGTGTCATCGTCGCCTGTCTTGCGGATGCTATGGGTGCTCCCACTAAGGAGTCGGTTGTCGCTGGCCCTGCTGTCATTCTCGAGCAGCCGGCTTACTTGGCGCCTCTCCTCATCTAAGGATGGGATCGTTGTATAGGGGACATCTGCAGATGGAATCATAGAAGAAGAACAGCGGCCCGTGACATGACTAGTCACATATGATGATATATGCTGTAGTTTTTAATGTCTAGTACATATTATGTAATGCGAATATCACCAGGTTTCTAGACAGAAGATGAAGTACCGGATTAAGGGAAGAATTGTTCCTTTGTAAATGTGTGAATCCAACACTTATATGAATTGAATTGTACCTTGCAGACGGATTTCAGATCACCGAGAATTGTATCGTTCATGAGTTTTGAGTAGCTACATGGGTTCGAACACGCTTCCAAATATCCATCTCGAATATGGTTCTTCTAAGATTTGGTAACTTAAGAAGGTAACTTTTAAGCATCGACATAAGTTTATTGTTTAGTCAAAGAGTGTAACGGAGTCGCTACGGTCTAACTTCGGATACTCCGTCTTTTTATATACGAGGACCGAAGCAGCCTTAGAGCAAAGCCTCGTATACGGAGCAACCTATCAAGGCGAGCCCGAAAACATAAGTATATGGCTAGCCTCGAGTACTACTTTGTACACCGAGATATTGCATCGTGAGTTAATCACTTGAGCTTCCAACACCCCCCTTGTAGAGTGCAACCCCTGCTCGATCATGGATCAACCATGGTCCTGGGTTCATAGGTCATCCACCCAAACCCCGACCCAGATCATCTTCCTGGAGTCTAGAGCGCCGCTGTATGCATGAGTATGTATGATCACTCTCTCAAACTCTCTCCCTGTCTTCTCCCTCTCCATTGCGGTTGTCGAAATGGCGTTAGATCATTCCACGCTCTTAATCTTCTGTGTTGGCTTTGCTACGGCGGCCTACTTTGCGACTCAAAAGATGGTCAGGTATGATCCGCGCGAGCCGCCTCTGGCCCCTCAGTCGATTACTATACATTGGGCACCTCATCGGAATGTCGCGTGGCAAGTTCAACTACTTATGTCCATCTCAGGTACGATCTGTTTCCATAGCAACAACCGACTGTGTCTCTTCCTGACTGTCTAAAGCAAGTCGGTAAAGGCTCCCATATTCACCATGCCTCTCCCTGGGCAGAAGATGTATGTTGTCCCGAAGCCAGATCTCGTCTTAGCGGTCCAGAAGCAGCATCGGACTCTTGCATTTCTACCTGTCGAGGCCAAGTTTGCATCTACCGTGTGTGGCGTAAGCCAAGAAGCGCAAGCAATTCTCGCTAAGAACGTAAACGGCGATGACGGCGACTTCGGACTGTCGATGGAATCGTATGCTGCGATGAGGGCCGCTCTAAAGCCTGGCGCCGACCTAGACAATATGAATCGCGCCATGATACGGGAAATCTCCAATTCTCTAGATGAGCTTCTGCCGAAGGATTCTCGCAGATCAATCTTTATGAATGGTTACGCATTGTGATCACAACAGCAACTACTAGATCCGTGTATGGCCCGATGAATCCATACGAAGACCCTAATATTATCGACGCATTTTGGTAAGATATCACCCAATTTCTCTGGCGCCGTGCGTAGCGGGTGAAATGGTCTAATATGCGTGGACCTAGGCATTTCGAAAATGGTTTCATGTCAATTCTTGTCAGCCTCCTGCCATCGCTCGTTGCTCGGAAGCCGCTAAGAGCTCGTACAAAGGTGGTTCACGCTTTCGCCAAGTATTACAAGGCTGGTGCCATACGCCAGGCATCAGCTCTGACGCAGAAACGGTACCAGGTGGATGTGAGTATTCGGAGTCTTCCATTTTCCTTGGAGCGAGTCTCAGGAGCTGAATTGTTCATTCTTCTCCCAAGACACCCAACAGCTGCAAATTCACCCCAAATATATTCCAAGCAGGGTCATGACTGACTCCGATTTCGTGGTAGGTGGATAACAATGTGACACTGGAGGATATTGCTCGCTACGAAGTTGGTGGTTCAATCGCCGTCCTTGTCAATACCGCGCCCGCCGCCTTTTGGACTCTCCTTCTCATTAACTCCTACCCCGGGCTTCTCGACGATGTCCGAAAAGAGATAGATGCCTGCGCAAAATCCAGAGCAGACACCTGAGCTGATATAATTGTCAAAGAGCTTGACATTACAACCTTGAAAGAGAGATGCCCGTTGCTCCTGTCTTCTTGTCAAGAGGTTCTTCGTTATCGCTCAATGGGAACATCGGTACGACAAGTGATGGAAGACACCGATCTTGATCAGTGGCTTCTTGTCATTCACCAAGATGGCTATATCTGGGGAGACGATGTGGATGGATTCAACCCCCGCAGATTCCTTCAACGTCAGCGCCACGCGTGTTTCCGGCCCTTTGGTGGCGGCAAGACCCTTTGCCCCGGCCGGCATTTCGCGACAAACGAGATCCTAGCCGTCGTTGCGACTTTTGTTTCGCGCTTTGACATGAAGCCAGCGAGGGGCAGCTGGACATTGCCTACTGCGATGAACACTAATATCGCCGCTGTTGTTATGCAGCCTGATCACGATATCGAAGTTGATATCACGGTGCGGAGAGGTCTGAAGCATAAGGTGAAGTGGATTATCAACCAACAGAGTCTGAAGCAATCTTTGCCTTGGTGACTGAAGACCACGATGAAACAGCCTGAATTCCTGAAGCTCTTTGGTAAATATGAAGCCGCTTCGGTACCGTACTCTGGCACAAATACGGTAAGACACTTGTGTAAATGGGGGTTAGATACCTGTTCGTCGTGACACTAGGATTGTAAATCTTGACAGTTAGATGGAGCTGTTCCGACATCGAAAATCCCGTTGTCATTCATCCATCAGTAAAGAAACTATGTGTCTTCCTATCCATGACCCCAGCTGTCTCGTGACGTATTAAACACCAAGAAGTACTGCACTCATCCCGCTCTAACCTGCTGAAACCATTGGAGATTGATGGCCGGTAATAGTGTCAATGGATGCCATAGGACCGCAACTGTGCTGTCCTACGTACACCCACGGTACCGTTATGGCGGATGTAGTTGTCAGCGGCCATGCAAGATCTACATTGCGTTGTTTTGACTGATACATTGCAACTGGCTGAAGTTTTATGTCAATGCCCCTGGCGAGAGTTAGGATGACCGCTACATCTTCATTCAAGCGTCGGTAGCGATTGTACTTGTCTTGCATAATGGCACGCTGATTCATATGAAACTCACAACGTGATGCGGCACGCTCCTACGATATTATATAGGGGTTTAGGAATGTATGAGGTAGATACAGGCGTTGTCTGTCGTACGATTCGAAAGCTTATTTAGAAGCTTATCCCAAACTCTATCATCTCAATAAGTTTTTAGAATGTTCCCATTGGCTCCCCCAATCATGCCAGCCTTTTCCAAGGCTGCGGATACATACAGAGTTCCGGCTGAGCAGATAGAATGTCATCGGTACACCCATCTTACACGAAACACTAGCATTGTGGAAGTGGCATATTGCTTCGCTTCCATGTCTTTATTATATTCATTCAGTTATTAGTATCATCTACAGTATCCCTCTGTCTTTTCAAGCACGACACATAGCTCTACACGTTTTTGAACTGTACAGATATTGTAACATAGTGCGAATGAGGTCTCACACCGATTTTTTGACGCATTTGATCATCATCCCGTCATCCAAACTCCTGCCTGTGCATTTTCTCGCATCGTCTGCGATTAACATGCTGGATGCCGCCAGCCCCAGTAGCACGCCGCCAACCATAATCAATAGATATGAAATTGATAACGAGGCTCGTAATTGTAATCGATTTCCCCAGCCAAAAGAATGCCGTCCCCTCGTCATCAGAAAAGGCTGTGAGGTATCCTGGTTGATAGGTTGACACAGCACAACCACTTCCACCATTTACGCCTTGCGAGAACGGGTGGTGACACCGTTGATCTTCTTGGCACCAGTCGTCTTGGCCGAGGGGCTGGTGGCGACGACGTGCGGGTCGGGGAGAGGAGCCTGAGACATGCGGCGAAGGGTCTTGCGCGAACTCGGTGCCTTCTTGTCCTTGCTATATGTGGCGAAGTAGAAGGAGATGAACAGGACAAGGTATGAGGTAAGCGTGCCAATTCCGGCAAAGGCGGCGAACTCCTCTCCAGCGCACTGGCCGGCATTTGGCATCCACTGGAAGTAGCTGGAGGTGAAGTAAGTGTAGGATGCGAAGTAGACGAAGCCTAGATTCTGGTTAGTTACCTGTTCATTCCTCCTTTCCTTGCATTTCTGCATCGGCCGATGCAGGCATATATACATACCGAGATCGATGACGAACTGGATGATCTGGAGGCGGGTGATCCACTCCTTCCACCAAATCTTGATGCCACGGGCACTTTGGAAGTAGTACCAGTACATGACGACATGAACAGTCAAGTTAAGGCTGATAACAACCCAGGAGACCGAGGTAGATCCGATGAGCTGGGTGTAGCAGAGGAAGGCTGTCGCACCGTGGTGGTAGCAGTGGAGGAAGGCTGTTACGAGTGGTGTAAGCCACAGATTTTCACCAACAGGATTTGGGTAAATGCATACTCAGGGGCTTCTTCTTCAGAAAAAGAAAGACGGTGTCGATGAATTCCAGGTACTTGGTCAGATAGTTCAACTGCCAGACAAATTAGCACACTGGTTGGCGATAGTTCCAGGTCCGAGAGGAACAGATCGGCAAGCAGCAAAGTCTTACATAGTATAGAACAACCAAGGGTTGAGTCCAGCCACCATCAGCGTCGCAGATGGCAAAAAAGATGCCCTTGCGGACAACGGTAGGTAACAATTGCTCGATGAAGAGAACCAGGAGGATAGCGCTGACGGAGGTGAGGATAAAGTTGTGGATCAAGAACAGGGTCTTGAGCTTGAATGGCTCTCGGTTGCGCATCAATTCACGGCCACCGAAGATGACAGTGTAGTATACAACGCTGAAGATGAGAGACTCCCTGAGTGTCGACAAGGGAGTCTTGCCGGCAACAAATCTGAAGTCATCGGCGGGGTAGCCGACCACGGTCTCGAAAGCCTTGTTGAATATGGGCCAGAGATGGACACCGAACGGGCGATCGAGGGTCGGAACGGGGATGGACTCCCACAATGCTGCGGGAGAGGAAGACATGGCGGGCGGAAGGGCACAGATGCTCGAAAACAAGGTGAGCAGAGGCGAAGCACGCACACGGCAAGCGCAAAAAGGGTCGAATAGTGACAGTAAAGGTTATATAGTAGTCGTCGTTGGTACGTCGCTGGAGCAGCGGTAAAAGAAGTCGTTGAAGGAGTGACAAGAAGGAACAGAAAAAGTACGGGTGGTGGACCTACGACACGGCCTCGTACACGCAGCAAGCAGCACCCTCTCTGTCCAGTGAAGACGACGAAAGGGAAGAAGAGTGAATCACGCGAGCCGTGGGATGAGACGACAAGTTGCGCGTGCAAGGAGGAGGGAGGAAGATGATCAGACTCCTCAAAAGGGGATGTTTTTTTGGTCCCCAATCCCGCCTGGCCAGAGACGACAAATAGCCAATCTGCTTGGCGCACACTCGATTGGAGGGTCACCCCTGTCTGGCCAAGAGTGCCCACTAAACATCATTGAATCATGAGCCTGGAATGCACGGGTTCTCGGCCTCCTCGGGACGGACGCCAAGCTCCATGAGGCCTGTACGTGCCTAAAGGAGCTCGTTTTATGTCTCTATAGGGGGGAGCAAGCTGTGCAAGTCTATTTATTCCAATACACGAACAAGCTACAAGTATTGTTGCCCGAGATTACTTATTCGCACGTGTCAGAGGCGCTCCCGTCCTCTGCTAGGGCTGATCAACTTTTGTACAGGATCAATTACAGGACGGAATGACAGCAAGCAGCTGCGAACATAAAGTGGCTTGGCAGGCACACTTCACAATCAAAAGCTCAGAGCCTCGGCATTCGGCTAGTATATTCGCACCGAGTCCACTTGGAATAACTCAACCACAGCTGGAGCTTAACTTTAATAAGGTGCAAAGCACAAAGCACAAAATCTTTTAAAATCCAGGAGGATATTGGAAACCCAGATCATGAGACTGAATGTAGGGAGATCCATGCCATAAATCCGAGCTCGACTCTGCCAGATTCCACTTGCTTGGTCAACAATACTCTGTGTCATTGAGACTATGTTGTAGCCGAGGATGTGAATAAACCCAAGACGGCGCCGTTGCTGGCATTCCGTCCATGTTGGAGCTAGCGAGCTTGGTGAGTGCATGTTGTCTTTGCTATGGAGGCAAGCAATAACGTCTTTTTACGACAGCTATGCGGCACTTCTCACCAGAGTCATTGGTCCCAGTATATCATGTAGAGCAAAGTCTGGTCAGTGGTATGGTACTGGAGGCCTGCAGGGCTAGTATGGGAACAAATGCCGGGCGTGGGCTTTCGCGAAGTGAATAGCCCATAACCTACCTACAAACTGAACCCATCGGAAGTCCTCAACCCAATATCTGGGACTGTAAGAATGCGAGTTGCCATATGTGATGAAACGTATGACTATAATGACGATGTAGGCACCACAGGGCGGTTAGAGACATGAGACATGGGGTAAGCCGCTTGCTAATAAAGCCGGGTGACAACTCTAGTATGAACCAAGTAGCTATCGTCTATCATATGCTGTCTTTGTCAATCGAATCTAACTGCACTTCCGCAAATTCCTACCTGAGTATTTGAGCCGGACAGCTGATGTAGAAAAAAAATTGCCCCTTTGATGTGCCCGGCCTTCAACACAAAAATGCAGGTCGTCGGGATGAAGAGACAAGTTGGTGTAAGCAAAGAGGTTAAAAAGAAGAAAGAACAAACCAGAATCTACCCAGACTGCACAAAAGAAACTACTTACATACAGTGCCCATTAAAAGTGTCAACAATGCAAGGGGCCGAATATGATGCAGTCCACTGCAGCCACATGCAGGTTCAAAAGTTGTTTGATATCTCACGTTGATGTAAGAGCTCGAGCTTGGTGCAGAGCTACCTAGCTGTGTGAGCTCGAGCCAATGGGCATGTTCAATTTCCCTGGCCTTTTGGCAGAAGATGGTGAACAGCCAAGCTCCCCCTACCTCGGATCACCATTGAGACGAGATTGACACCTGAAGACGATCGAAGCTCAATTGATAATAACCTCTTAATTGGTTTCCCAGGAACTTGAGAGAGTTGGAAAGTGCGGGTCTAGGGAAGTTCAGGTCCCCATAAAACACAAGCCAGAACCCCAATCAGCACTCAGCATTTCGTGAGCGACATTTCGCACGTCTTTTCCCACGACTCCTTCGCAGACATCGTTCGATGACAGAATCCACCACTGGAATCTGTGCAATCGACCCCCGAAAACTGCGAGGCAAGAAACACCAGCACCACCACCCCGTCGACCCGACACCCTGCTGCTCGCCGCTACACCCTCTCCGCTCTTTCGATTCCCTCTCGCCCACGCCATGTCTTCCTCTCTCCTTCGCGTCGCCGCCCGCGGCCCAACCCAGACCTTCTTCCGCGCATACCGTCCCGTCGCTCCCTCCCACGCCAGCGCCGCCATGGTCCCGGGCTTCGTCGCCGGCTCTGGCCTCAACTTCAGCACCACCGTCTCCCGCCGCAGCGACCACGAGGAGACTTTTGAGGAGTTCACCGCCCGGTACGCTGCCCCAATTGACAGCTCTGTTCCTCTCTCCCGATTGCTCCCGAGCACCGACCGGAGTCTGTCCAGCCTGCCACCCACAGACGTGCCCATGCTCATCAATTGCTTACACGTCAAGCTCAATCGACGCTAACATGTCACCTGCTGCAGTTACGAGAAGGAATTTGACGGTGTACAGGATGTCTTCGAGCTTCAGGTTCGTCATGTCCTCTTCCTTCCCCTTACCCACAGACCACCAGCTTCCAGCTCCACCCACTATGGTCCCTCAACCCCGAACCCAACTCGAGGGTCGTCACGGCCAACGCAACGCGATCACGCACTAACACCATCCATATCACAGCGCAACCTGAACAACGCCTTCGCCTACGATCTCGTCCCCTCTCCCTCCGTTCTCCAGGCCGCCCTCAAGGCCGCCAGGAGGGTCAACGACTTCCCCACCGCCGTCCGCATCTTCGAGGGCGTCAAGGCCAAGGTCGAGAACAAGGGCCAGTACCAGCAGTACCTCGACGAGCTCAAGCCCCTGCGAGAAGAGCTCGGTGTCGTTCTCAAGGAGGACCTATACCCCGATGCCCCCAAGTAGATGTCTCGTCCTCCGACATGGCTTGGTACGCCCACATTCTATATCGATGGCTCGGATTCTGGTCTCTTGATGGGAAGGAATGGAAATGAAATCGAATGGAACTTCGGGCGGCTCGGCAATGACAGGGAATGGCATCTATGGGAACCGGCTTGCGTTCCATCCAGAGGAACACAACCACAGCCCCCATGTGTACATGTCTAATACTATTACTACAACCCCCTTCACCAATCGCATGTAGATGACCTAGTTGTGCCTTGGTAGGGATGGCAACCGGCAAATAGAGGTGGGCGTTGATGGTCCAGCATGAGAGATAGAGAGGCGAGGCCGCTAGTCATTTTTGTTTTGTTATTCGTCCATACGTGTAAAGAATCTCTATTCAATCCACGGCCCCCTATTTGCAGTGACTCTGTGTGACATTCGCCTTCCTGACTGGCAGGATTATGCAAATTTTTCGGAGGAATTATGTACAGTCACTCGAGGATCCCGCCTCTCCGCCTCTCTTCACAGATCGTTACATACATTTTGACCTACTAGGTAAACGGTGGCATAACCATCTTAAACATTATGTTCGAGAATAAAAGGTCCAGAGTTACCGGCTTCTGTATTCGCGCAACACGGAGTAATCCTAAGCTGGGTTCAATTCAAATCAATAGAGGGAGACTATGGATGTCTTGTTCGAGCACCACATACCATCAAAACATGAAATCCCAGAGCCAAGTCATGTTTTCTATGGTCCTTCGGAGGTAACATCAGAAAAACATGGTAAGACGGGCATTGTCAGGATTAGATGCTTTGATGGGTGAATTCTTCTCTCCATCAAGCGTAATGGACTGACACCGCGACAGGGTAGATTGGAATTGTCCAATTATCTGCCTTCTAGCGGAAAACCTTAAGGGGCATGGTCTCACAACAATTCAACTTCAGCTCGATATATGGAGAGAGCCTCGCGATTGTTGCTGATTTAGTCTTGATATAATTCGATGTGGCACATGTTCTACTTCAGTCTCCACTGCAGATCTGCCCATTCAGACCTCGAGTTTCTCATGAAAGAACCCCGAAATGTTGCGTATCCGAGCCCACAAGTAAATATTCATTTCGCTCAGAACAAAGACTTGACTTTCAGAGATGAATACGAAAGACCTTGGGGTGATACTAGAAGGTCGAAAGTAAACCTATGTCTTAATCATTCAGACGTTGATTATGTATAGGGTTTCGGAGATGCTTTGCATGGTGTTTTTGTGCAAGAACGGTATGCATATTAAGCAAGGAGCGCGTGGTATCTTGTTGTCATCTATGAGTCGTCGGCAAATTTACAGAGCAGAACAGTCCTTATTCCTTCTGATACTCCGCTTGCTGTGCACCCGTGTGTCTCCCCATTATACATCGTTTGAATGAATCTGCTGATAGCCAAAGCTCCGGCGCCATTAGTTGTTAGTACCTAATATATCTCCTCTCCCTCATGTGTCTTATGCGATGCACCTCTAGACACTAGTTAACACTCGTAATAATGATCTTCCTCCTCATTGAAAGTCTTCGTCATCTTCATTATAGTCCTTCTGTCTGTCCGATAAACTCAACCGGTATTAGCCAGTGGCAGTTGGTGGCGGCGAATGAACAGGACTTGGGGTGGGTAATGGTGACGGCGTTTTCGCCGCAAGATTCTCATCGCTAGCAACCTTGGTAGTATCATCACTTACTTCCCGCGATGGATGTAATCTTTCTGCAATTGAGGGCGGTGCCAGCAGTTCCTGGCCACGCTGTGCTGGAATTGCGGGCCCCGCTGGCCCCTGTGCAGGATCATCATCCGAGACAGCTACTATTTGCTCCAATGGAACGACCTCAGGTACCGCAACCGGCCTCATTCGTTGGTCGACTTTCAGGACCGCGGCAGCTAGTCCCCTCACACCCGCCGCGATCAGCTCTGGACGCTCCCATGCCAGAAGACCGGGCTCGCCGAAGGCTCGGTTGGCATGCAGGACGTTATACTTTGTTTTAGCCCAACTGGGGCACGAGTATGTCTTCTTTGCAATATCAGGAAGCATGGGAATCGTTGCCTCGACGTCTTCGCTTCTTTCGACCGAAGTTTGCCTTAAACTCCCACCGAGGAACACGGTAACAGCGACTTTCGGCTTGACAGTTGGTTTTCTCCGGGGTTTCTCCGCATTTTGCAAACAGTGTGCCCAGAATCGCAGGGCGGACTCGGGCCCAGGTAACCAAGCGAGTTGTGTGAAGTTGATGATCTCCGTCGAGGTAAACTTTCTTTGGGGTGCTTGAATGCGGAGCCCCTTCATGGCAAACACGAGGAGGCCGGTCGGTGAGTCGCAGAGCGCATAGGCTAGCGTATTAGGTTCGGTGAGTCCGAGTCGGTTGAGACCAAACTCTGCGGGGCTTGTCTGTTTCTTAGACGTGGTTGTACCGCCATGGTGTCTCAGTGCAGAAAAGTCTTCCTCACGATATCCCAGTATTGAGGCTTCAAAGAAACTCGCAATGGACCATTTTGCCCACTCTAATGGTGCCTCTTGAATCTGCGGCTGCGCCAGTGGTGGGGAGATAAGATGTGTACCGATGCAGGACTCTGTGTACTGCATTGCAAGGTACTCGGCAATCTTATAGTCTATTTGTGCAGGCGAAGCCACTCCTGCCGCCGCATTTGTCGCGAGATAGAAGGGATACTCTAGGCGCTTCATCAATGAATCGAGGAGCTCCGCTGTCGTTGAGATCATTGGAGTATCGGTAGGGAGCGCGTCGCTGAAGCCCAAACCGGGCAGTGACGGGATTACTAGGTGAAAGGGTTGATTATTCGAGGCATCTTCTGGATCGGTAAATAGTTTGATCAGATGCCCCAGACTCAGGTTGGAGAAGGGGAAAGGAGGAATCAAACAAAGTGGAATAGCGTTTGCGTGCGATGAGCGAACATGGATGAAATGTACCCTGATAGGCGCCTCGATATTTGCGAGACTGAATGCTGTACGAAATTGCGGCAGATCATCGTTCATAAGTTCCTCTTGATCTCGCCATGAGTACTGCTCTAGCCTACCAGGAGTCAGCTAAGGTTTTCGAGAGTTATAACTTCAGATCATGACAGATTGATCGTGAAAATACAAAACACATGGTAGAGCAATCTAGAAAATACGCTGAATGAAGACTCATTCGCGCTTTTTTTCGTTTTTTTTTTTTTTTTCAAAAACGTTTGACATGATGACATAACTCCGAATTGTGATACAGAGATTGAACGAAGTAAACTGCCTAAGGTTGCATTACTTACCAAAAGTCGATGAGTGGCTCGACATGAGACTTTGGCTGCCACCAATGCCGAGACTTTGGCTCAGGTTCCTCATGGGGCAGCCTTGTGAGCTCCAGCTTCTGCTTGGTGAGGTTGAGATATCGTGACGAGACCTACTGACGGGTTACTACGAGTATTCACACTAACGTTAAACTCGTAACGCACATGTATCCTATAAGGATGTATCTCCTCATTCGAAGTAGCGCTACCAGGAGAAGCAACAGCTTCCTCGACTTCGGTGGCCATCAGGCAAGCAAGTCGACGGGCTCCGACTTCTCGCGTACCGTAGACTCGCTATCAAGAAACGTATTTGAACGATATACGCGACTATAAGATGAGCGTTCGAAAAACCTGAAAATGGGTAATCTGAACTCGAGAGAACGAGCGTAAGAAGCACAAAACGCGACCATGGAAAAGATTCACTACAAACAAATTCTAAAAAGAGACAGCCGGTCGTTTATCAACGACTGGCGGCGGACTCGAAAAGAAACAGCTGCTCTTTAATTAAAGCTGACTTGTTTTAAGGGACCTGAGTGGCTTGACCCGTGTGGCTAGATGTTTCCTTAAATGGAGTAGCGCGCCTGAAAACAAGGCAGCGGCAGGGTCCAAAGCCTGTTTGGGCTCTGCAGCAGCCAATTGGGACGTCGGCCAGGGATATCGAAAATCAGGGTCCTGGGGACCAGGGGCCAAGGCCAAGTGGCGGTGCATACGTGTACAACTCAGGATCTGCTCAGGGTTTCTTCCCATTGCTCCGTCAGGCATGATTATTGAGGTACTCATGGCCAGGCGAGCAGGGAGGCGGAGATTATCACCCAGAGTGGCTCACGCGCCGCGACGGTGTTGGGGATGGTAAGAATGGCATGTTTCTCATCAGATTCTCGAAGATGGGTGTGGCTGTAACGTGGAGAATAACGTCCAGTTACCGCGAGAGCTTCGAGCCTCATACTATCGTTGTTGTAGTCGTTGTGTAATAAGTGAGGCATATTGCTATGATTTATTAGCAAGAGCAGGGGCCTCACGGTTGGCGCGGCCGGGCTAATGTAGTAGCCTCGATTCCCAAACAGCCGTCTCACCCGTCTCGAATACACTATTACCAGATTGGTTGAGATGCTATTACCGTGTTTAGTCATCTCGGTCGAATGTAGCCAACAGGAAGAACGAAAGGACGAGTCGAAGCCCAGGCAGAGCTCGGCTCGGAAGAATCTTAGGATACTTTCACCGCGTATGCGCGACGCGCTAACACACCGGTCATTACAGTATCCCTTTGATTGCGACTCCGACTCCGTGAACTTCCACCCCCCCTGACGTCCCCACCACCCCCGGACCACACCTTTAAATGTATTTAATAAATAATACAACGATAGTTTAAAACGATTTAAACACAACAATAGCCTGTAAATGATAAATAAAAATTACTTAGTATATAGCTTAATAGCTTTTATATCAAGCAATTTTTTTTCAATTAATTTAAACGTATTATATAGGCGATATTTAGCAGTGAAGCGATATATATAAAAAGCTTGAAGTCTGATTGGTCGAACCCTTGCCAGGCTAAAGTCTTGGCCGTACCGGAGTCGGAGTCGCAATCAAAGGGATACTCGACTTTCATACAATACATTATCGAGCACTTGGCAGACTCCATGCAATGGGCACCCGACCACCAATTCACGATCCGCTCAAAGCCATGAGATCGATTCCCACTTCTAATTTGGAATTGCAAGCGCTACGATGCCAGGCGTTGGTTTTTCTGGTGTTGTAGGTAATTGTTCCAATCTGTCTAGGCGTTGAGGCTCATCGATGAGGATCGTCGAATGGTGCGGGGGACGACCAGGAATGTAACGATAGACCTCGGCAACTTCCACGACGATGGCAAAGTAGTTCTATCTCGTTTTCGCTTTCAGTAATGTCCCACTGACACCTACAAGAACCAAACAGTCCATTTTCTACCTGCTCCGCCGTCAAGAATACTACGAGACATGTCTGCGCGGAGGAAGACAATCCTAATCACGGGCTGCAGCCAAGGAGGCATTGGCGACGCGCTTGCGCTCGAGTATCACCGCAGGGGCTTACGAGTCTTAGCAACAGCGCGAGATCTGGCCAAAGTTGGACATTTGAAAGACCTAGATATCGAAGTCTTAAGGCTTGATGTCGTGGACAAGGCGTCACTGAAAAAGGCTGTCGACGAAGTCTCTAATCTCACCAACGGCACCCTAGACATTCTAGTCAACAACTCGGGCTCCGGTTATTTGATGCCGCTATTAGACGCAGACTTGGACGAGGCGCGTAAGATTTTTGAAGTCAACGTAGTGGGCACGCTGGCTGTGTGTCAGGCTTTCACACCCTTGCTCGCAGCAACTGCCAGAGCCGGCCTGCCTGCACGAATTGTCAATATCGGATCTGTGACATCAAGAATGCAAGGTCGGCGCATCCCTATCTGACGCAAAATTCACTACCCATATCAAGTATCGGCGGGCACAATTCTCTCAGACTCATGGTTTCCAGCCGCTCGCAAGGAACCCGGAGCTCGAGATTAGCTGCTGACGAGAGCTACAGTCCCCTGGCAAGGAATATACAACGCAAGCAAAGCTGCGCTGCACTCTATGAACGACACGTTGCGAATAGAATTGGCTCCCTTCGGTGTTGAAGTACTCCACATCATCACCGGCGGCGTTCAAACCAAGTTCTTCAAGAATTCATCGGGCGCTGTGCTACACGAAGACAGCGCATATGCGCCAGCACGGGATATCATTGAAGCAGATGTTGCCGGTAAGGCTGCAACGAAGACACAAACCATGTCTGCCGAGAAGTACGCGGAAATTGTTGTTGGAAATAGCCTCAGATGGTGGCCCAGCAAGGAGATCTGGATAGGGGGTAGGGCAACTCTGAGCTGGCTCGGCAATCAGTTCTTGCCAGCCACGATAAGTGACTGGATTATCTCAAATTTCAGTAAGTCTTGTTTAGAAAAGCACCAACGGCAATTCCCTACTGCCCATGTGAAGCACGCAGAATAGGGAAATCCCGTTACCAATGCTGGAAGCATGGGCTTACACCCCGTACCCCTCGAAACCCCGGCACAATACACGTGTGCCACACGTCATGAGGATTACTGACTTTTGGGTTGCTCGCAGTGGGATGGTCATTCGGAGGACTCAAAGAAAGATTGCAGCCGCCTGAAGAGGAACCGACAGGAAAATGACATATGTAACGAACCTTTGTCAAATGGCAACGATAAAGGGTCACCCGTAGGTACCATGTCGATATAATGGCGCCTGACGGGAGAAGGGGGTTGGACTCCTAATCTATCAAGATATACAGCACCGATCATAATCTCTAGGCTCTTTGTTACCATATTGTGCTCTAGGCAGTTCTTAGCCGAACTGGCAAACTTCTACATATCGACCCAAGGGGAAGTCATACGGTATCACGAGCTACGTCTGGCTAGCTCGTATTTCCAGCGACACACAGGGCCTGAGACAGTACTCCAGTAATGGCAGAATAAATCAGGGATATGCTATGAAACTCGCTCTTCTGATAAACGCTATTACACTTCGCGGTGCCGCAATTTCCTAACGACCACCTCGGGTTTGCTTCTCACAGATCTCTCCCTAATTCGTACTCAGGTAGTAAGATAATGCTCTCAGCCACCCGCTCATCAGTGCTGACGGCTTGAATCAACGCAGCCATCTTGCTCGATAGCGATGTAGAGCTGATTTTGACCACACTTGATGACCTCACCGCCATATAATGGCTGGCCGCTCGAATCGGTTGTCTCCCAAGCCGATGTAATCAGTGCAAGGACATAACCAATTCCGATCCTACTTCAAAAGAGTCAGAAGGCTCTTCTACCACAGTCACAGATAAGAGAGTAGAGTGGATCGCGACAAACGGCGACTTACTCGGTCGGAATCTGCTCTGTGCCTGTGGCCCACCATTGACAAGTTTTATAGCCATAGAGCATGTATGGTGGCATACTAAAGTCGTCCTGAAGCCATCCATCCGTAACCCACTGTAACAACTTCAGTCAGTAATTACTCTTCATGGGAAGTTGCTAGTGTGTCGAGAAACTTTGGATCATATTTTTCGAGCTCATGAGGAACTGACTCCCGAGGAACTTAAGATAAGATAGAAAACAGCTCGAGGAAAGTCTTACATAGCCTTGATGAATGGTAGCAATCCTGCGTGACGGCGGGAGTGGAGTCGGGGGCGTTGGGTCTGTCACGGAACTTCTGAAACTGGCCGCGGAATTCTTGTTGTCCTGTTGGTTTCCAGTCGGCATGCCATCCTCGCTTTTGCAGGGCAGAAGCGTAGGGCTCGGGGTTGACAGCAAGGGCTTCGATTGCAGCCGAGAAGAAGCCAACAACCAACAAGATTGCCAAGGTAAGAAGCTTCATCATGTCGAACTTGGACGGAATATATTTGTGTATTAGGGATGTGTTCTTAGTCGCTGGTGAATGCCCAGTGATTGACGGAGGTGGTGAACCTAGCAGAGAGGGTTACCGATAGTTGCTGTGAGGGTTCTAGCTTGGAATCGAACGGAGTCCGCCCTGTACTGGTAGAGTATTAAATAGGGAGCTTGGGAAATTCAGCGTTGAATTATGCAAGCGTCTGATGCTTGGTCTACACAAATGCTGCCTTGCATCATTGATCTACAACGTTGTGGTACTGAATTGATTATAGGAATTAACAAGGATGACAGCACAATCACTCATTCCGAAGCACATTCACCGCCTTAGCAAGATGATTGACCTAGTGTAGTAAATAGGTTCATCCCAACTATCGGGTTCTCATTAAGTGGTGGTATTGACAATCATAGGTACGGTACGATAAGTAAAGGTTTGAAGGCTACTCAATGCGGTGCGTCACACTGCTCGTCTTCCCTTGTCCCTTGCTTTTTCCTCGTAACGTCACAAATAACTTGTGTCATGGCTACCTCCGGACATGTTACACGGGTCCCCTCTGCCATCATCGCATCAATCTAAAGTGTTGTGGCAGCAGTTCTCCAAAGCCACCCGCTAGTGGAGTCTGTGTAGTCATCAGAATGGTAAAAGGCTTTCCTGGGACTACCTGTGTTATCCTAATCTATAATTAGGATATTTATAGTTATAATCCTGCATCTCAACCAATACGCAAAGTGTCAGATTAGATTAGAGAGTGTTAATCGGGCTGACCGATGTCACAGATGGCTTCTGAATACAAAGAAGGATATGACTCGGGCATTAACAAACTCCATTGCATGTCCTTGATCTCATGAAACGGTCGATTCACTGGCCACTGGCAATCAATTGCCGACCTATTTGTGTTGTTTTACAAGTCACAGCTACACAAGTGCACCACCATTGATAGTTGGGTCGTGTTTGCGTTCTCAAATGCTATGTCACACAAGGTAGATCGGTGTATATCAGGACTAATGGGTGCTTTGCCTATCAGCTCGAGCCACTCATGTGCATAGCGATTATCTTTAATCGCTGATCATCAGTCTTAGGGTATCTCGAGCATAGTTGGTAGCCTTCGAATGCCCCGAAATATAATTGAGAGGAGCTTACCCCTCTGGTGACCATCAAACCTGTTCCTTAGTTTTGTGCCATTCCCCTATCCACAAGACTTCAAGCCAGAGGATACGTAGCCACAACTGCATATAATGACGAATAGCGATGATTAGTGGCCACTGCCTGTAAATGCTTGTGACGGATATCGAGTTATTGCTCTGAATCATTTCGTCGTCAGAGAATGTGTTCCCTCGAAGATTCTTCATGATCACTTCATCTTTCATTGGACTACCTTGGATAATGTAAGATTCTAATATCTTTGTTTTGTAAAGGTAGTAGATGACTGTTGGTTTATTAATGCTCCTACTACTGAAGTGAGCAGCTCAGGTGAGGTCGTTGAGTTGGCTGAGTTGGATGTGTTGCAGCGATTCTTTTTTGAAGGTCATCTATCTTCCTCCTCGGCTGAGTTGATAAAGCGAGTGTTGTAGTGGTTGACTAAACAATGCGAAACTTCCACAAGCCCTCTTCAAAAACGAGACACAACTCTCTGTAATAAAGCCATCATGCCTATTCTCCAGGGTTGTCAGGTCTAAGACAGTCCTAGTTTCTCTTCCAGAATTCTCTGTTTCGCCGGGGTTCAATCTTTCGAAGTCGTGGAGTAAAAATAATAGCGTGGCAAAATTCCCGCTAAGTATAATCCTATGTTTAGCTTTGGAAAATCAACACCTTTCACGTGTCGTCAGAGGATATCACCTCGGCATACATAGGGCTGAATTCCTTCCCTTACCCAATTACTTACGTGTAAATCGCCTTCAAGCAACTGAAAACGGCGAACAAACAATGTTAATCCACGTAATTGAGTACTATACAATAGTTGCCTTAGTGTTGGCCTCTACTAAATGCTCACATGGGGACCCTGTGCCTTTTCAAGTGCTTATGAATATCAGATTACATCCAAAGACAGCCCGTTTACATGTCTAGAAAATGATAACCGCAAATGTAAATCCAAATAAATGGCGTAACGAATCTTAGTTGTTCGATTCTAAAATGTAACCAAGTTGTGGTACCGAGTAGGTCCGTGTAAGTCAACCAACAGGTTGGCAACTTGGAAGCCTGGAGTCCTTATTATATGTCATCACTCAATGGCAGACTCCAGCGGCGGTTTGAGCAATTTATTCACCAGTCTTCCCATTTATCGTCTACTTCTCAGTCCTATATCGCACATCCCTGGTCCTAAGCTTGCAGCGCTTTCGCGCTGGTACGAGCATACTACGATATAGTAGAGGGCGGAAGATACACATTCAAGATCAAAGAATTGCACGAAAACTACGGTAATGAATTCAACTGCGCAGATCATTCCACGGTGCGTACAGTTTTACTAGAAGCCAATAAGCTACAGGGCCAGTTGTGCGCATCAGCCCGTATCAGATCCACGTCAACGACCCATCATTCTTCGAGCAATTATATCGCCAGGAGTGCCATGGGACAAGCACGCATGGGCAATAGATGCCTTCTCAGCCTACGGCGCAACAATTTTCACAGAAGATCATGCTATCCATAAGGCACGGCGACAACCTCTTTTGCGGCACTTCTCGAAAGCAACAATCGTGGCACACCACGGCATGATTAGAGGCTACCTATATCTTGGGAAGCGGCATTCCCCACATCCGGCGAGACAGTGAACCTCGGCCCTGCCGTTTCGGCATTTATCCGCGACGTGGAAAAGGGTTTCATGCTGGGTAAATGCTACGGCAGTCTCGAGAAGGAGGATTTCAACATCGAGCTCAGGACCATCGGGGAGGGCGGTGGGTGGCATGGCGCATCTCCAAACACGTCCGGTTCTGGATTCACATGTTCAAAGCTATACCCGTTACGTTCGTCATGAAGTATGGTGACACCACGCTGAAGCAGTTCTTTGGCTACCTACAAGAAATCGAGAGGGAGACAGAACGGCTCTTGAAAGAGGCTATATCGTCTACAGACGCAGCAAATAATTGCAGTATAGCCCATGAGATGACGAAGTCGAAGCTACCACCGGCTGAGAAGTTGTACTGGGGGATCTTCGACGATGTGTCGACTGTGACGGGTGCCGGAGTCGACACTACAGCGGCCGCTCTGAGGCTGATATTCTTTAGTGTTTACAGCAATCCGGTGATCTTGGGTCTACCCCGAGCAGAGGACGACTTTCGATATCGAGCAGCGACGACCGAAAACTCCCTCCTCGACAGCGATGTCTCCGCTACTGGCACAAAGAGCAATGGTGACTGAAACGCAAATGTAAACATTCGGAAGGTGTAAAAGATAGGTGTTTTGTGGTAGTCCGTCGACATAATCCGTTGGGTAGCAAAGCAGGACTCCAACCAAGGTTTTGAAACCTGTCACCAACAAGATTTCATAGCCACGAATGAGATTTATGCCGTGCACGTGAGTTGGCCATCGAGCTAGCAAGAATGGAGTGATTGCTTACTGGCATGGGAGCAGGTGTGGAAAGTATGTCTTATCGAGACTAGATGGCAACAGTGTCTGCCACTCATACCTACTAGAAATGCAAGAAGTGTATTCGATGGACCATTAAACCTGACGGAAACGCGAAGAAAGAAAAAGAAGTATATGATGAAGAGAGAGAGAGTGAGCTGCAAAAGGATACGGGGAAACTGAAAACTGAAACAAAGCAAAAATGCATTGACCGGGAATCGAACCCGGGGCCTAAGCAGAACTCATCGAATGGGAAGCTTAGATGTTACCATTACACCATCAATGCTAAGCTGTGCACGGCTCGTGTACGAGACCGTCCATTCGAATTAGTGGAGTAACCAGTAATAGAGTATATATAGTCAAATCTCTCACTGCGAGATGTTGTGATTCACAGCGGACGCCAAAGACCAGGGAAAGGCGGGGTAAGTTCCAGCGGCTGCTAGCGTGTCAATGGGCAAGTCCAGTACCGAGAGTACCTAAAGTTGTGGGTTGTCCATCAAACAGCTGGAGGGGTCGCAATCAATTGACCCACAACCTCTCGACGATGCGTCGCAGTGCGGCGGGATGGGAGCCGCCCGCAAACTCGCAGATCGAACCCCACCAACAGCTCTGCCAACGGACTCAGACTCCAACCTCACAAACACCACATACCTGCATTCGAGCACATATATAACCGATAGACCCTGTTTACCTCCAGACTGTCAACTGTATCTCAAGAGAAAGTGACAGCAAATCATTTCACTTGGCCTGTCCGACAGAGCCAGAGAGCGCCACGTCAGCAATGGCCAGCAAAGGCAGCGACAAGATCGACAAGATCATAGCCCGCCTGCAGTCACGCATCAGCGAAGGCGCATTCTACGAAGCCCAGCAGCAGACCCGTGTTGTTGCCGCTCGATACACAAAGGCCTCCAACTGGTCCGCCGCTGTCGACATCCTCTACAATGTCGCCCAGTCCCTGCTCAAGGCCGGCCAGGGCGGCAGCGGAGGCGATCTCTGCGTTCTACTCGTCGACACCTACAAACAGGCCGAGCTCAAGCCTGATTCCGCCAGCAAGGGCAAGCTGCTTACCTGCTTGCGCCTGTTCGACAGCGACGAGCCCACACGAAAAAAATACATCGGCGAGATAATAGCGTAGGTGCATCATCTATCTGCTCAAGTGTCCCGAGAGCTACAAGACTACATGTACAGAAGCTGACTCCAGTGATCTGCAAGGTGGTCCTCCAAATTCGGCGAATACCCAGCAGGCGATCCCGAGCTACACCACGTAGCCGGCTCCCTCTACGCAGAAGAGCATGAGGCCTACGACGCCGAACGCCATCTCGTCCTGGGCACCAAGGACTCTGCCGAGGTTCTGGCCCGCATGGAGTATGAATGGTTCAAGGAAGACGATGCCCACACCGCTGCCACATACGCCGGCCGAGCCGTCCTACCCTATCTGATAACGGCCAATGTGCGAGCTGCCAACACCTCCTACCGCGTCTTCACCAGTGCTCTCAACGAGGACAGGTCGGCCCAGCTGGGCGTGCAGGACGTGAGCAGCAACAGCGCCGATATTCGCATCTACCCCAGCATACCGCTCCTCAACTTCCTCGGACTCTTACTGCTGGCCATCCAGAGAGGCAGCGCAGACCTGTACAGACAGCTGGCGGCCAAGTACGCGGGCCATCTGAAAGAGCTCGAGATGTGGAACGAGGCGCTGGAGATGATCGCCGAGATGTACTTCGGCATACAGAAGCCTCGGCAGAGCAACCCCCTGATGGACATGATGAGCGGGTTCTTTGGTGGGAGTGGTGCACCCGCGGGCGGGAGCTCCAAGAAGCCTGCTGTAAAGGGACCGACGCCGATGCCAGCGGCGGAGGGCCTGGACTAGCTGGTCCAGAACCTGTATCTCTAAGGCAGGGTGTTCGTAGAAGGATGCAGTATAGAGACTACTACTTAGTTTAAGACAAGTGTTCCTTCGGGACTATATTTCAACGGACGGGCGCCTGCTCCTCGGCCTCGTACATCCAGTTGTCGTCAGCTAACGCAGCGACCTTGGCCCTCATGCTGGCTCGTAAAGCCTCCAGTACTTCTTCTTCCACGTTAGCGGTGATTCGTGATTAATACGTTGCGCGAAACTAGGGGATGCGATGCGCAAACCTTCGGGCTGTGCGGGTATGCGGGTGCTCATCTGATGCTGCCGGACCAGCTCGGCCAGCTTGCGTCTCTCGCCTGTATGCACACACGATGGTCAGTCAGGAACTGAACATGGAGGATCGTCTTTGTGTGGCGGCTCGTACGTTCATTCTCCTGTACATCATCAAGCGCGGGGTCTTCTTCGGCATCGTCGAGGGGAGGCGTGGGCGGGTCGCCGACCTCGAACTCGCCGTTCTGGTCGCGGATGACGATCTCTGAGGCGTCGGAGAGAGCTTGAGGATCGAGGCAGACGGTCTCGGCTGGATTGGATGATAAGAACGTGATGTCTGGTGGGGTGGAAGATGGTGTGAGCTCTGTACCTGGAGCATTGGCGTCTGCCGACGACGTTGGGCGGCGGGTGAGCTGCGATGTGAACAGATTCCGTCGCACGCCGCCTCCTGTGGTGGTCGCGGCGGCCCGCGTGATGCGACTGGTGGGCTGTCGCAGGTTCTGTGGTGGCGCTCGGCCAGCCATGGTGCGATGTGCTCGTACGAGGACGAGGAGAGGGCGCCGTGTAGGGTGTGACGAATTGCAAGTATGTCGACCGCAGTGAGGGGCACGCGGGCAGGATTGTATTGTTGTAGGGGAACTCTATCCACACGAACGCGAGATTTCTTCGACTCTGCAATGGAGTGAGGATGCACCGTGAGGTATTGGATCTTGAGCCAATGTGCGGGAGAAAGGTAACTTGCGTTGGAACATTCATTGACTCCCGTCGGTACTACGACTCACGACGTTGGACGGCAGCCAACTAGCCCACCGACCGTCCAGGTTAGCCAGTATCTAGCCGCTGGGTTCGGGTTGCATCTCCACGGCTGACCTAAATTGCCTGTTGTCTTACCAAAGGTCATATGGCACCATCTAGCAATTTGATACCGACCCAACGCAACCCGAGTACTGTGCAGTCAGCTTTCTACGGTATTTTGGGACGTCACGAGACTTGATATACTCCGCGTTCAACATGTGGTTACCATACTCCAGACTTTTCGTTAGAAAAACAAACTCAATAAATATCAGCTGGCATCTTCGTGTTGATACGCCCTAAACATGAAGGAAAAAGACTATATTTAGTGCGAAACATGAGTTCATTCTAGTTTCCTGGATTGTCTGGCCATACAAGCCTCAGCAGACTCTCTGTATACTGTCTCGTGTGCCACGATAAGTGTGTAGCTGTCAGATTCTGTGGGGTATGTAGACATGGAAACGATCAAGTTTGGTGCCAAATACTCGAAGCTATTATGCCGTGAGCCGTGAGACTGTAGACCCAGGACTGCCAGATGCGAATACACCCATCGTAACACTCATCACGTTACACCTTTGCTTTGCCAAGATGGGAAGAGGCGTAGAAAAATGATAACATGCATCACTTACATGGTTGCTTTCATGCCTTATTCACCTAATTGAAGCCCTATGATAAACAGGATTCATATATTATGCATTAATCTCACTGTAGAGCAGAAGATAGCATGCATCCGCTGAGAATTTTGACTTCAATGGCAACGTGGACATGGCCAAAGCAGAAGAACAGAATCAAGCTGGAGTTGTCAGTGGCTCAGCCTACCCTATCGCCACCCGTGGTGTCGCGCTTTGTCGCCAGCAACCCACTGAAAGTTGAAACAGCCACCAACCTGCAAAGACAAAGAGAACGATTAGAGAACTTGAAGGCGCGATCCTTCGTATGCGCGGGAGTGCTGGGGTACGTTTCTGTTCCCGGAGATATCAAAATTCATTATATCGCTCTGGGCGTCGTGGACAATGGAATCGATTTGACGCGAAGATGTTTGAGCCCGTCTTCAATATCCAGCCCATTGGCCGCTTCACGGGTGAAAGTGAGCCTGTGAAGCGACCCAGGGTAAGTTTCTGTGAAACCTCAACGATGGGATCTAGCTGTCCGCCCTGGTCGACTCCCGGAATGTGCGACTAATCATGCTGTAGGAAATCGCCTGTTTTTCGTACGACGACAAGCACCAATTTCGTCTAGACGATTCTTCATTGCAATGGTACTATCCCCCAAGAATAGGCGCAGATCTATCCAGAGGCTTCGACAGCTTTGATAAGCATGATGACTCCGGGGATGAGCATCTCGATAGTCTGCTAAAGACCATCGCCGCACATGAGCGCGAAGAAGGCAAAAAGATAGATGCGCATGTCGTCACATGGCGTGGAATGATGACAAAGGTTGTTCCTAAACCTTCGCAGTTTACAGCTCGTTTCTAACTCGCAATGATAGATAATGTCTGCTCCCTTTGAGGATCGAGATGGGTGAGCAAATATCAGCTGGAAAGTAGTGCCTACGTGCCTAACTATCGTGTTCATGTCAGCTTCGAAATGAACGCTACATTATACCAAGTGCGCCAACCAAAGTGCCAAACTCTGAGTGCGCCCATGTGCTGATGTCTATCTCAAAGGACTGCCTGTATGACTCAATACGTCACAAGTAATACTGATAACGTCTATCTAACTGTCAGTACAGCTTCATCGAAGAAAACCACGAATATAAGCAAGCCAGCAAACAAGAACAGAATAGACAACAGCAAGGCCGACGGGGACAGTTTTCTCCCGAGATGATGACATATTGGGGTATAGACAACGCTGGGAAACCATTTGGATTTGCGTATAGGCTAACTGCGCTACTAGGCTACAAGTTCGAGACGCTTTCATGCCTTCCTCGGCCCTGGGGCGAAGTAGACCGTGACTTTATCGAAAATCGCGACGAACACACTGTCAACAATAAAGCCCAGTACTGCTCGATAGTTCGAACAGGGTTGGGCAAGACGACTCTCTGTCTCGGCGGGGAAGTCGATGCCAGTACGCTTTTTGATAAACATCAAACCTTTCTATACACTTGCTAACGCAGACCTCCAGTATGGGACTCCAAACCCGTGCAAAAAGGCGCTCCTACAAACTGGGTAGAGCTCAAAACCAGTGCAGAGATCCGTGACGGCCGAGGCATGCACAACTTCGAGCGGAAATTGATGAAATTCTGGATCCAGTCATTTCTCCTCGGCGTCCCGAAAATCATTGTTGGGTTTCGCTCCCAAGGTGGTATCCTCACGAAAATCGAGGAGATCCAGACAGCCTCTATCCCCGAGACAGCGGCGAAACGTGGCGTGAAGAGTTGGGATGCGAATATGTGTATCAATTTCGCTAGTTCTTTCTTATCATGTGAGTCGATTCGAAGAATAGAGCCGCAGTACCGCCGAAAGGGACTGCTAACATGTTACAGGGTTGAGAGAAACAATAAATGACGAAGGTGTGTGGAGAATTCGAAGGAAAGCTGGATCCTCCATGATCGAAGTGTTTCAAGTCGAGGAAGTTGGACATGGTAATGTACTCACTGAGGATTTCATCAACTGGCGTATCAAACTTAGTCTGGGCAGTAGCGACACCAGTTGAGCAGCATCATTTTGCGGCCAGTTTTCGTAAGATGTCAATGGATAGTCTATAATCTATGCATCTTGCTAACGCTATACTGTGATCTATGTATCTTCTGCTTCTTTATGCATGCTGTTGTGGATTTCGTCTAAGTTATGAACGCTGCCTTACGCAGTGAGATCAACTTGCATCTTTCTGTTGACGGGCATGAATTCACCGGCGGTCTCAGCCGTGCTATAGACGGTCTTTCCTCTAGCTTTCGGGTCTATGCTGTCATGATCAATCTCAAAAGCCAAATGATTGAGAAAGTTGTAAATCTAAGCCGGAACATTTATCAGTGTTGAACAATTTGAAGAACGAGGACAAAACGTACGGGTTTGGCATGCCATCTGCTGCCATCCATCTCATACCAGCCGAGATGCCCACCTAATGAAGTCGTGCAAAGCACGGTGTATGGATTCTTAGCAGCTTCGGGCAAAGGGAGACCCATGCTCACGGCGATGGGGTCGTCGAGGGCATTCACTGCGAGGAGTGGAATGCGAACGGCCATGAGCGCATCGACACTGGAGGCGTCGCGGTAGTAGGCATCTTCTGTTGGGTAGCCCCAGGTCGGACATTGGTAGCTAAACGAGAATAAGCCGCCGTTTCTTAAGATATACGACCATATACGTACGCTCTATCGAATTCATAAAGATATTTAACTCTGAAGAGCTCCGACATATCGACGTTGGTGTACTTCTCGATTTCTTCCTTGTGGTTATTGGCCAGCTGTCTAAGTGAGCCTAGCATTTACGTCAGCACGAAGGAGGAAGCAAGGGGGCCAGACACCCAAGATAAGACCAAACTTACTGCCCAGCGCCTTTTGGTAAATCTCATGACCGATCCAAGTGCTTTTCAGCACTTTACTGCCAACCTCAAGATTCCAAGGGTTCGAGCAGACGACGGCGCCTTTCAGTTGGCACTCGGACCCTTCTTCGCCGATGTACTAGTGACAAGCTTTAGGACCACAAGCAAAACAGGAGACAAAGCAGCGACTCACATTGGTAAGAATACAAGCGCCTAACGAGAAACCCAGACCAAAAAGAGGCCTGTTGGGATAAGTCTTCCGCAGCCATTTGACCACCTGCCTAGTGTCCCAAGTCGCCCTAGCATTATACAGCAGGCCAGTCGTGATCTTGCTCTTGGCACAACCGCGCGAATTAATGACACAGATCTCCCATTTCCCAGAGTCGGCGAGCGGCGCAATCCCATGTCGGAGATACACTTCGTGAGAGCCCCCCGAGAGGCCATGAAGAACGATGAGCATGGGACGAGTGTCATCTGATTCCAGGGCGGCTAGCTCCTCTTTGGTGAAATAAGTCGTTCGAGGCGGCAGTGACTCGTCAGACTCAGTCGATTCCGCCGTCAAGAAGTCTACAGTGAAGCTGCCGTTGAACTTGGGTCGATCGGCGTCGAAGATCTTGCGCTTGTAGTGGATGGGGGGCGCATTCTTGTTCACCGTGGTCCAGATCGTCTGCAGGTGGCCGTTGAACAGCAAGGGGTTCAATTGACACGAGGGCACTGCGTCTTTGCAGATCTTGAGCAGGTCTGTTGCTCTGCCATCTGTTCCCTTCAGAGGCAGCGATTTGGCTGCGGTTATGAAGTCGATTTTGGCCCGTCCGAGCCATTCCATCTCGGCTGATGGACTCGAGAGCTGTTATCGGTGAGACTGCTTACCGAGTCCTCAGTTGAGCGACCGCTTGCTGGTTAAGTCGCAGTACTTGTGCACAGAAGGGTAAAAGGACGAAGAACAACAATGTCGATCTAGCTAGATGCACTAGGAGCTCTCGAGTTTTCGAGTCCGAACAATGGATCAATGGCAACAGTGACAAAAGCACAGCTCAATATCTAATACATCACACACGACACGTTCGCGGCGGCGAGTCCGGGCATTGACACCGCTACAGAAATCAGGGACGGCCCCACTCTCGTGACTTGCCTCGGCCGCTACCGAAATACAGGTCTGCAGGTTCTGAAACTAATTTTGTGGAATTCGCCACCACTAGCGACTATTTCGAACAATGCTCTGCTAATCCGTACCTCACCACCTAATTTTAGGCTAGATATACATACTATGAGCTCCCGCTGAATTTGCTCAACACTATCTATTATCGTCACGCCTTCTAAGTCTGTACTATTTCCAGACACTACGTAAACCTGCTACAGCCGTATATTATTAGGCCTAGTAGTGTTGTATTGAGGCCTGCTAAAAGGTATATATTAGGCTTAGGACTAGGTCCTAAAGGCCTCGTACGGGCTTATAAATGTACGGCGTTAGCCAAATATATGAATAGCTTCATTTTCGTCACATAGCAATCGAAAAGAACGATAAATATTGGTCCTGGATGTAACTTTCAGGCCAGTTTGTATGGAAAAGTGACTGATCTGCTCAACGCAACTTGTTCAGGTTAGTTGTGGTGGAGTAATCCACAGAATTAGTCTCAGAACCTGCAGACCTGTATGCGGGACGTGAGCGACCCATCTCCATAGAATAGGTAAATAATAAGCACCTCGATCTCGAAGACGCCATTGGATTAGCAGGATGCCATGCCGGTCAACATAACAATTGATAGTATCAAGCATGGGCCCTGTAAGGTAGCTATAGTAACCAGCCGGGCAGGTTTGCTTCAAGTTGTTCTGCATGGCTTCTACAGTTATCATCTTCTGCTTTGTTAAATCCAAGATCTGGCTTATAAGGATCTTGCGCCTGTCTTCACACGACTCACAGAACTGGGTAGATTCTACACACAGAGGATAAGTACAAGGGCATGAAGTCGTATCTGTCCATATGAATGATTAATACGATTGACTTTAATAATATTAATAATCCTCATTGCCTACATACAGCCCGTGTTCAGTGTTCGAAGTAACGTACTCACTCACATGTAAGAGGTGTTCAAATCTACATGGGTACCTACATGTACTTAAGTGCCAGAGGCCGGGCAGCGGCGACGCGGGCGCGGTGTGAGCGAGTGACCCACCGATCCACGACGTGCAGCCAAACCGACGACGCCCTCGGACACATCACAAGACTCTCTCGTCGCATCACACAGCGAGACAGATCTACCCTCCCGAATTTCTGCGCGCACGCCGGCGTCGACGACGATCGAGGCGCATCGCACAGCAGTCCCAGCACCCCGGACGGCCATGAAGGACACGAAATTATGACCTACCCCGGCTCTCAACCCCATCGCCATCAGCTGGGGTTCAACAATCATCAACAGGGCCAAAATGGACAGCGGGACTACCAGTTCGCCGACGCCTTCGATGGCCAGATGAGCATGAACATGAACGCCTGGCCCGGCGCTCAGCAACAGCCGCAGCAGCAGCAACAACAACAACAACAACAACAACAACATCAGCACTATCAACATCAGCAGTTCCAGCCCCAGTACAACAGTGGCAGCTTTGCGACTCACAGCGTACCGCAGAACGTCTACCCGCATCAAGTCGCTCAATCTCAGGCTCAGGTACCGCCGGCAGTCCAGAGCCATGCTGCTCTCCACAGCGTCCAGCCTCAGCAGCAACGACAATATCCAGATCAGCAACAACAGCTTCAGCAGTCGCCCCAGCTCCAACATGCCAACTACCAATTCCACGCCTACGATCCCTCCTTCGATCAGAGGCCCCAGCCTTACGCCCAACACCCGCAGCCCAACAACGATGGTCAGCTCAGCCAACAGCCCATTCCCCGCCATCAACACCAACCTCAGTATGCCCAACAGAACCAGCAGTTCATGGACTGGCAACCCATGGCGCCTCCCACGACACTCGCCTCGCCCATGCCGTCCTACCAACCACAGCAACCTTCGCCCCATCAACGGCCAACCCAACACTTGCCACCTCAGCAGCCGCAGCGCGTGCATTCCCCTCTAGTCGCCCACTCGCCTCAGCTTCAGCAGCATCAACACGCCAAATCACCCGCCCTTACCCACTCGAAACATATTGCCCATCAAGCCGTCACCAACAGCCAGCACAAGAGCTCCGCCACCGCCGCCGTCCGCGCCGACCACGCCGCACGCGTGTCTGCCAGTCCGCGCATGGCTGCCCAGCCGCTCACCCGAAGCCCGAGTGTGAGCTCGACGAGATCGACCCCAGCCCTCGTACCTCACTTCCACGATACCAACGCCCTGCTGCTATGTGTTGCCGAGGATCTCCTGGCCAGATCCAAGAAGGGCGCCAGGGACATCGCCGGCGCACTTGATGAGCAGAGAGTGTCTGAGTACCAGAAGATGGTGGCAACCGCTCTGCACTGCCTTGAAGTCGCTATTGGCAGTAATAAGCTGCCAGCCCGGACCGAAGCGCTTGCACGCCTTCGCTATGCGAGCACTCTGTGCCTAGAAACCGACAATGTTATGGAGGCAGAAACCGCTCTGACCAAGGGCATCACCTTGTGCGAGAGAGTACGTAACTCTGTTCCGTGCCCTCTGTGATTTGTGTTGAGCCCGCTAATGTTCAACCGCAGAACCGATTTGTCGATCTCAAATACTCTATGCATATGTTGCAAATCAAACTGCTATTCTCGCAGCACAAAGACAAGGCGGCGCTGATTGCCGTGGAAGCACGCATCAAAGAGGTCGAGGTGTAAGCCAATCATCCTAAAAACTTGTACCGATACGATGGTCTGACACGTGAGGACAAGACTGAAATATGTACACTGGATATATGCCTTCCGCTTTCTCAAAGCGTCCTTCTATCTCCAGTTTCCAAGCCCCATCGAGGCCCACGCCTTGGAGAACCTGCGAGCAATCAGCGTTGTAGCTAATAACAGGGGCGATCGAGCCATCTTTGTCTTTGCTTCGTTACTAGAGGCTCTGAGCCATCTTCAGGCTATGAAAGATGATGCTTACGTGCGCATCCAGGGTTGTCTCGCGCAAGCATCCAAGTACCAATTCGAGACATCTGCGCGCATCATTCAACTAGATGTGTTAACCCTCATCCTGGATCTGGCTTGCAGTCTACAACAGAAAGAGCCCGCCATGATAGCGCAGAAGACAAAAGCTCTACAGAAACGTATGGATGAAAGTGTTCGCGACGAAAGCTGGCATGACCTGGACAGAAAGCTCTGCCTTCCAATGGCCAAGCAAACGACTGGTCAACAGACCATCAGCCGAGACACCTCCAGTATATTGCAACCAGGTCAAGATGGAGATGCATTTGATTACATTGTTTTGTCCTTCTGGAGCAAGCTGGAGGCTTTTGCCACTCAGTAGGGAAGCTATTCAAAGCGTATTGATGATCAATGCTGACCTGGCTTGTAGATATACCTATAACGGTCTGGCTCTTCTCTATGTACAGCCCCGTGATACGAAAGACGCGAAAGGCTCAATGAGTTTGACGCTATGGGCCGAAGCAATGATCCAACTGAAGACGAGTAAGACGAGGCTCTAATCGAAAACATGCTTGGTCCCTAACATTTGCTACTAGATCCATCCAAGGTCCGAGGAATACCTTTCTGCTTAGAGGATGCTATTCAGAATGCCAATTGGGAGAAAGAAACCACGTGTTACCTACATATTCTTTGCGCTTTGTACCACGCTGCCTCGGCGGATTGGGATGAAGTGAAAAAAAGTGTAAAAGTATTAGAAACAATGTCAGGGTCAACATTGGGCAACACTACTGTTCTGTATTCATTATACCTCCAGGGAGTGTATCACCAAGGAACCGGAAACATTCAGGCCGCCATCCGATCGTACAGCGACCCAGGGCTAAGTTTGGAGTCTATCAGTGGGCGAAATCGAAAACGAGCTGACTCGGATGTCGCGTTGTTGGCTGCCTTCAACATGATATGGATCATGCAAGATCCGCGATATCGGAACGATCCACTTACCCAAGATTTACTCGAGCGGATCCGTCCATTTTGCATGGAGTGTCCGAATCAAGAGATTCGCACAGCGTACAACCTTGTCCTAGCGGCAATCCACACGGATCCTCCGATGCCGATGACGTCGGTGAAGACGCACATCTCGACGGCCCTGAGCATTGCTAAGAGCTTCGGAGACGTCCAGACGATGTCTATCGCGTTAAGTCTGATGCGGGCGAAATTGTTTCAGAGCATCGTGGGAGACCAGGCGTTGAAGAGCGCAAAAGCTGCCAGTTTACAAGCGAGACGCAGCGGGAATACACTCTGGATGAGTGTTGCCGACGGCATGCTCTCCCAAAGTTTCGAGGTTCAGGGGCAGATTGCGGAGGCCCAGAGGGCTTGGAACGATGCCGTGGAACATGCTAATCGAGCCCTTCCGAGGATTGGCAGGGAATAACGATATTAGACATCTGTGTACGGCAAAATAATTGGTTTGAGTCCAGTTGGAGACGGCTCGTGGAATGTACCATAAGGATGCGGACAAAAACAGAATGGCGTAAGATGTTTAGGGTGTAACATGTATGCTTATGGGCATTGCTCACTGGATTAAGGAAATGGGGAATGGCCAGGTCGATGATATATACCCTATTAGTTTTTTATGCCATTCTCGTTGATGCGTTTGGTCTTGAGAAGACGCTCCGTCTGTTTCAATGAGCAACACGCCTATAATCAACAGCACATCCATTTAGATGGTAGCGATCATTTCGACACGACTATCAGAATGGCTGACTTTGGCTTCGTGATAGGACGGGCTGTCGGAATAGACGTCGTAACCACCGCTGATGCTTTAGCAATGGCTTCGACTCTACTTTCGACTCTTCTCCCTCGGCAACTTCCTTCTAAGAATTTGATCGCAACTTATCCTGCAAGCATCGTGTTCTCAGCCGGTTCATGCTTGGAACGCCAACAGTGACTATGTTATATTGATACATGAGGTGATTGTACGTGCCGAAAGAAGACTCAAAGAGAATAAGTGATACGGCCATGTTGTCATTGACTGTCTTAACTTAACCTGTCAATACACTTGAATTACCTGGCCGCACTTCCCACCACAACTGCCTGTATGAGTATGGAGACCATAGACCTGCATTGTTGAACATAATTAATAGCTCAACGATCGTTGTGTCACATGGCTCTACTAGGATCCGCAATTACAGGTACCTCAATAATGTCACTGCTTAGGTACTTGTTATCACTATCACGAATATGACCGAATCTGCGACAGCACCTATTAGCAGCACTACCACCAACGACGTGTAGTTAATGCGACAGTACCTACCTCTATAAGCATACGAACAAGCTCAACTTGTGTGCTTTTATAAACATGAAAGTCTTATCAGTGGCCCCAGGAGTATTTGTCGAATTGATTCACGTAAAAGACTAACAAATCTCAGCTTGAATCGCCCTCTTGCGAAAAGAAAAGATAAAAGGCTTGGACTACCACTGCAAGATGGATATGACCATTCGTATTGTTAGACAGAAGGACACTCTCACATATCATCCGCGGGAACCAGTAGGTTAATGAGTTGAATCGGTTAGCCAAGTATTCCGCTGCGTAAGCTCGCAATGACTAGTTGATTGCATTGTAAGAGCCAGCATGGGTCTATACTTTGCTACGTTATTACTCACTGGGTTTGATCTCTACGCCTAAAGCAGATAGTATATACGGGGAAGTTTGTCGTACCATCAGATTCGGGATTGTCAGCTGGGTTAATTTAGGGTCAAGGACAAGTTACTTGTGAATGATTAGTTTGCTCGAGATAAGTTGCACTTGAATACAGTTTGATCAGGTTGATGCTCTGAGATATTGCACATGGCCGAAATCCGCCGTTCTCATTCAAACGAGTTTGGAGGGAAGAGATAGTCTTGAGAAGGACCGGTTACCATAAGAGTGGATCGACAGTGTCCTTTGAAGGCAGTTGACTAGACAATTTTCAATGCTGTTAGAGGCTCTAAAGACTATAACTAGCCAATGTGTAGCGAGGATCAAGACTTGAGCACTGTTGGCAACTTATTGGTGTTACAAGGGCGAGGTATTGAAGTGTCTAGGTAGCCCCAGGTATGTTTGAAGTAAGATATGTGTACATGAGCTCAACAAACCTCTCGTCCTTCTCAGCCGCTCACCTACCTTCGACTTTTCCTCTTATTACGCTTCTCAAATCGTAATTCAGACGGATATAAATCATGTGCTGTTTGACTGCGTATAATGCTAGCTTTGTACCCTACCACGAGGCTTTGATGGAGTAGATGGTAGAGTGCTATACAGAGAATTATGAACTCGCATGTTGTCAGATCGACACTCCTTGAGATTGCTTTCTGACGGCAATTGTCCTCGTCTACTGTCTCATGGCTTTGAGCTCGGTCTTCGACTTACTTGGTAAATCCCTGGCTCTGGCGGCGGGTGACTGGGTTTTTAATGGTCTATCTAGTTTCAACGAATCGACGGCAGAACAAAGCTAACTGCCTACGGTACTGACGCAGTATCAACTACAATAGTAGTGATGAGCAGCCTGCTGCTCATGCAGCCGTAGCGCAGAGTGAGTAGCTGATAACAAAGCACTATCAACTGCCTTACTAGGGCAAAAAGGATACAGAATGAGCACACGTGGCTTTCTGGCAACTATGTAGTTGCATGTTCCGAAATCGGGATCTTTCTTTCCACTACCGTCCTGAGTCCCGGGGCTAAGTCGCATATGTGTATGATATGTGCCCCAGTCCCATGGGTATGAAAATCTAGATCGTCGCCTCGTGGAAATACAACAGCGATAACGTCAGACGGACAGACAAGGGCAGTCTCGCGAGTACAACTCACACAAAGGGTATCATCTTGCGGCTCAACTACGGTGTTACGACGCTGTCCTTACATAGCGTCAATTTGGGCCTATTTTCACATGCTATGACACATCGAGGGCCAATATTTGGGCTGCATCTGCGAGGCGTATGCCCATCAGCCCCATCGACCAGTCAATAGCCTACGCGCAGAATGCCGGCGGCTACTCGGCAGACAGAGAAATACGTTGTCTGACAGTATTGTACATAAGACGCGTGAGATTTCGGATTCAGGAATCCGCACTTTCAAGTCCCGGATTTTTCAGTGTCGTGACCCTTGACTACACTTGTTTAGTCGTCCCACGCAAAGTCGGCTGGGGTAGACGTTCGGATCGTGTCGCCTGTGTCGCCTGGCTGGGCTTGGTTGCTGACGAGTGGAGTTGTACATAAGTTCCAGGTTACACAATGCGAGAGCCAGTGTTGGGGACACACGTGAGTGTCAAATCCTACGACGTCGAATGGCTGCGTGCAGGTGGTGGGTCCCGTCGTACCGAGAGTCGTATAACAAGCCACGGCATATAGGCACTGACGAAGGATTGCCCAGGCGAGACATTGTAAGATCAAAACGTGGTAGAGGGACCCGAGATCGAGTTATTCCCTCAATCAGAATGAGCTGCGCCTATCCGCAATCAGGGGGTCCCTGGAAACTCATCTGCATTATAGTGCTAAGGGACATCAGGATCAGTCTTCCCTGTAGCGATTCTGACCAAAGCCGGCTGCCTGCTATGTATGTGCCATGTGTGCTAATTAACATGCATTCATTTTCAGGCGTCATCGCATCATCGCAAGTAGCCCGTCGCATTGATAGGCGTACGTGCACATTCTCTTTACCTACGGGGCAGTGGATAGATGATTAGAATAGCATCAGGAGAGGCCACGCACTTTCTGCCGAAAGTCGGAAAATGAATAATATCGGCCGTTACTGGCCGCTCGGGAATTCTGACTGTTCCGATGATTCGGCAGAGAGGCCGGAAAGGGTCGCTTCTCCTTGCGTCGCCTTGCGAGCCACAAATGGAGTTTTCCATAAGAACCTCCACAATAATTTGAGTTCCGTGCGCAAGATAGAATGAGAAGGAGTGTCATCCTGATGCAATTTCTATTGGCCTTATTCCAGTGTGGCTTGCTGGGATCATTAATCTCTGGGATCAGCAATACTCAAACCCAGGTCAAGCATCCCATCGTTTACAGTGGACGTCAAGATGCACGATGAAACAAGGAACGAGCTTTCGTGGGCTTCGGGGTGAGCTGGGCAACGGGGTTACGTCGACTCTCCGCATCCGGGGCTGACAATTGTCAACGGCGATCCGCGTCTCTCGATTGTCATTTCCAAAGGCGCCAAAGAGCTTCCAGAAGAAACTTGCGGCCTAGAAGAAGTCTAAGAGGAACGATGGATTGGATGGCGTGGTTAACAGGTCATGGAAGTGCAGCTTAGCGCAGTACCTCAACGGAACCTGCCAAGTTGCCAACAACTGTTCAAGATCAACAAGCGGTCCTTGCTCTAACGCCAACAACGACTGCTCTCGGTACCACCCACGGAGTCTGATGTTATTGAAATAGACCTTGGCTTGCAATCCGCCGGGGTCCTCCAGGGTCCTCCTCTCCAGGGACAGGCTCGGGATAGAAGAGCGGTGATCGTAGTCCAACGGGGAGACCGATAGGCATGCCGTTTTGAGTATGTGTGCGTACAGGGTGGGAGGGCGATCTGACATTTGGCAGTATCTCTTTGTGGGAACTGTGTAATACCAACAGAGTCGTGCAAATTGTACGAAGAGGTCAAGTTATCAGTACCAGTATGGCACCCTCGGATGCCATAGTGACACCTCACGCGCCGGACGGCGGAAGTAAAAATCGAAAGCAGGCTATATCGAAAACCATCATCTATATTGGAAGCAAAGCCGACGGGAGGGCAGAGGGTGCCCACTCGCTGTCGTCCCCTGCTGCGCAATGCCACGAGGCGGCGGGGCTCTCTATCATGTGCCCGGCTCAGACAGAATGACGGAAGGCCCAAGCTCTCAAGCTCACGTACATACCTTCAACTGACAAGCTACAACTCGTTGGTTGTTCCTGACGACCCTTGTGGCCGGTAAACAGCCGCTTGCGGATTGGGAAGGTAGTTGATGACAGCCTCAGGCGGCTTTCTCTTGGCTTTAGTGATTTTCGTGATTCTGGCCAGACCGAACATGATGTATTGACCTGGGCGTCCATCTACATACAGTACATGCTTGGGCCGAGCCTGGGTACGTTGCCGTGGCATATTCTAAGGCGAACAGTCTCAAGACAGTCGTACGACGCGACGTACACATAAGTACGTGGAGTCTTGGTCAAGCTCAACGCTAGACTAGGCACACAGCGAGGCTGACACTGGCCAGCCAATCTCCCTGTCAACTACCACTTGCTCTACAGTAACAAGTCTTATATCACGCATATGTCAGAGCGGTGTGTAGCACCTCTAGTGAAGCTAGTAAGGTATGAACTGTCTAATGCAGATGACAGTGTCGATGGATCGTGTTTTTGGCGGCTTCAGCTGGTACATGGTGAAGAAGGCAAATCTTGCTTTGAATACGGACTTCAGAGATACCGATTCATGAATCGTTTCATCCTCACAAGGACAAGTAACAGGTGTGAGGGAGCGAGGGAGCGCGTATGTGGGCACTTACGTTGGATCGAATTTTTGTGAACCAGGTCAACAGTCAAGGTTGTTAAGTCGTAACTCGTACGTAGGAACAGTGTTGATTGGGTTGGGAGGGACGGGCGAGGTAGTCACTTGTTGCCGCTGGTGAGCATGGCTGAGAGAAGCCTACAGAAACGTAGGTTACACTCGATCCTATAGAAAATAACGAGGTATGTACGAGGCGCGTCGTACATGACCGTACATCGTATACCCGATCTCATCATAGAGAGTACATAAAAGGGCGATGGGCCTTGCAGCTTACACGTGCCGATCTTCCAGGCCCTTTTCATACATAGTCGCAACGGCCCACGGGGTCTGGAAGAGTAGGCTTTTATTCAGCCTCGGCACTTCTCCCGGACTGCCGCAGGTCGCAACCGAATGTGACCTCCCTTTCGCCTTTCCAATATATGTGTATGCGACGATGCGTTGCTGACTGCCGCCGCTATTTGAGATTTTTAGTAAGTCCTACCTCATAGAGTCCAACGCCGTTGCCGTAGGCGTACATACAAACAGGGTTGTGATTTTAGTGACTAATTAGTGACTAAAGACTAATTAGTCAGTCACCCTACTGACTAAGACTAATTTCTATTTAGTCAGTCTTAGTGACTAATTAGTCATTAAATTAATTAATATAATTAATTAAAAAAAATTAAAATTATTAATAAAAATAAGGCTAGCCCGGAATAATTCCGGAAAAATATAATAAATATTAATATTATTAATATTATAATAATTTAATTTTTACCGAGTTTATTATTATATCTTAAAGATTTATACGGCTATTTTAATATATAGTAATTTTTAATAAACAATATAGTATTAAAAATAAAATGGATTAAAATAATTCTTAAATAGATTCGAAAAAAATATCTTATTATAATATAAATAAAATATTATTTAATACATATTTTTATTATTTAATATTATAAAAACTTAATTTTATATTAGTTTTTTAAAAATTAAGTAATTTTTTAATTATTAATTAATTATTAAAAACTGACTAACTTTAGTCTTAATCAGTCAGTAGTGTGACTAAGACTAACTTTAGTCAGTCAGTAGGGTGACTAAGACTAAAAAATCTGACTGACTAATTAATCACTAAAGACTACAGATTTTTTTCACAACCCTGCATATCAACAACGGGCACACATGACTTTATGTTTCAAGCTTGGCTTCGTAGCACTTGCAATTCCCTAGCGTGTGCACTGCGGCTTCAATTGCTATCCCTTTAATTGCGTATTCAACTACAGTACGGCCAAGACTTTAGCCTAGCAAGGGTTCGACCAATCAGACTTTAAACTTTTTATATGTATTGCTTTACTGCTAAGTATCGCCTATATAATACGTCTAAATTAATTTAAAAAAAATTAGTATAAAAGCTATTAAACTATATACTAAATAATTTCTATTTATTATTTACAGGTTATCGTTGTGTTTAAGTCGTTTTAACCCATCGTTGTATTGTTTATTAAATACATTTAAAAGTGTGGTCCGGGGGTGGTAGAGACGTCAGGGGTTGAACTTGTAACTGTATGTAGTTGAAATCGCAATTAAAGGGATAAGATGGGACTATTACATCAATAGCGTTTATGCAAGATGACACACGGATCCCCTTGCTATGTTCTGGGATGGGGGACAAAGTACAGGGCAACGCCATCTTTGCAGGGCAGCGCAGGGCAGCGCATGACAGGTGGTGGTGTTGTAGAATCATATTCCGTTGGTTGCAACTCTTACATACGGTAACCTGTACCTAGTATTATACGTAGACCAAAGCCACACCTTCTTTTGGCGACCGATCTTTTGTTGGACTACCGACCCCCGCTCTGATCTTAAAAACCGCAAAAGGAAAATCATGTCCAACAATATGTGTACATGATCTTTTGTTCAGGCCTCAGTGCCCTCCAGAGTCTCATAACCAGCTTGAGGGGTTTTCCCTCATGGCGTTACGTATCCCCCTGACACGCGTGACAAGAGACGTCTGGGAAGTCTGGCCACGCAGAGATAGGTCGACAGGTAGAGCCGGATCAGTTACCCGTGATGCATCTTCCAAACTAACTGTAGACATGATGTGGTGTCCTTGTTAGGTACATAGACACACCAAGGTCCACACAGTATTGTTAGCTTCACCGAGATCCCAGAGGGTTCTCGGGAGTTTGCTAGTCCGTCCGATCACTATCGTCATCAGCCGAAGGAGATCAGCGGTAATGAGTTTGCAGTGCGGAATACTAGCCTCATAGAACTTAATACGGGGCCGGGCCGAAAACTTGTACGCATGTCATCCCCGATCCCCTCCCATCTCGCGTCCTTTTTCCTTCTGTTGATGTTTGCTCTTGGCACCTCATGTCTACATATATCACACAATCCTACGACTCCCATGGGTCAAGCCCCTTATGCCATGCGTTATGGACGAGGATGCGTGTTCAGATGTGATTGTTGATAAGGTATATTAAAAGTAATATCCTCAGATGGGAAAGATGGGCTAAATATATCTCTCGTGAGGTTCCGTCCGGCACTGTCCACCTGCTCGGTTAAGGATGACCCTTGTCTCAATCAAGCTCACTGTCTGGCGAGAAGTACGAGTCTTGCGTGCCCCATCTCGGCATCGTACAGCGTACGGTATACTCCGTTCACATTCCTATCGAGCTACCACGGTATTGTTCAGTCAGTGCTGACCGGTCTCTGGCAGACTATGAAAGATCTCTTGGCGAGTTGCTAATAACTTTCGCCAGCGGGTTGGATCTTCTACTACCCTCGCTACCGTACTGTACAATAAGGGTCGTCACGGATTGTAACACGTTGGCTTTGAGCGTGTTGCTCATCTCATTTTCCGTTGCGCCCGTTACTCAATGTAACGTGTCTCTCTGGTCGCCCTGCCCTAGGAGCCTCCACTGCCCGGCTCTGAATGTGTTTGCAATGCGCGTAATGACAACTGGGAATCACAGGCATGGCACCTTAGCTGATATACAGTATCTACGTATAATAATGCCGTTATCTATCGATTTCACGTCTCGAGACCCGGCTTGCCAGCCAATATTGAGGTGTTATCCCCGATCACATGACGGAAATGGCCGATGTTCTTCCCCACAAGTCTTTCACAGTACCTATATACGTGTGGCCGGCTGCGTAATGCAACCAACACTCGTAACAAGAGATCAAGACGCTTTCACATCCGAGACGCTATACGGTTTACAGCCACGCGAAATACCTTGGGTAGTTGCTGCAATGACTGTGGCACTGTCTTGCAAATCGTTCGCGGTGGGAATGTAACACAAGAACAGATCTGTCGCCGCCTCTGACTTGCAGATCGTGGCTGGTCAGCCTCGGGGCACATGTCCGAATGAGGAATGCGCTTATTATTACGTGGACAGATGTACGATGCAGTGGGACTTCGGACACTATTGAAGCGAAGAAGGCTTCTAGAAGGTCGCGTGGAAAAGCTGACGTTCGGGTCTGGAGTCCTTAGCGGGCACCCAAGAGGAAGAGAAGAGCCGACAGGGGACAGGGGGCTACCGTTCTACAGTACATCGAAGGATATATCCTCGTCTGGAGAAAGGCATGTCGGCGGCATCCTGGTCCGTGATCTGTGCTTCTGCCCATCCTCCTCCCGAGTTTTGATCGCTTGTACAACCTCACCCTCCTCGATCAGCATACATGGCTCATCTGCTAGTCACATGTAGGCACCAGTCGCGTTATAAGTCCACGGCTTTACCAACCATCTCCATAACAAAGACGACCGAGGTCCTATGTGGAGATATCTCGGTCCCGAGCTCTGACCATAATACCGTTTCCACTGCCGACTAGTACCGGCTTGCAAGGTTTCTGTACCCCCAAAGAGCCGCCGCTAGGAGCTGAAAAAGCATGAGCCACGATACTCTAGCCAGTCTGCATCACCCCTCGGTGTCCTTAAGACGAAAACCAATGAGTGCCCCAGCAAGTCAAGGCCACGGTAATGATATACCGTCTACTGCCCAAACCCGCCAGTCCATGCCTCGTATACCTCATCAAGAGTGAGGCACTATCTCAGGTGCTTATTTCTTGCCAATGGTCGAGGATTGTGGATTCCTGACAATCCGTTACTCTCCTCTAGCGGAGGTGGACTGGTTTCATCTTGATCAGCAGAGGTGCAAGGGGTGGATTTCCAAATTTCCGACGGACATCACGGTACAGACTCCTGACGTCAAACGGCGATCTGGTTGATCTTCTTCTCCCTCGGAGCAAGCTGCGCACAATGGTCATGGCTTTGTAAATCGTGCAAATTTCAGCCACGCCCCCCGGCTTCTCCATACTCCCTTGCACATCACCAAGGCGCATGTCCAAGTCAAGTGCCGAGTGGTGGTGTCACATACAAGTCTTGTCGCCAATGCAATCTCAGTATTTCGTATCGCTGTCGCAATAAACTTAATTCTTTACCCCCACACGGAATCTTATGTACAACAGTTTCATCGATATGGCCAAATTTCACAATACCCGTATGATAATGTTGCTCCCCTCGAAAGCGTCCCGATGCGATTTAGAGAGACGTAGGAAGACGAAGTCGTCCGGCATACATCACCTATACCGGAGATTTGAACGGTTAAAACTTAATAGAGAGGTGTTTACCGTGTATACCTTATAAGCAGTAATCATAATAAGCCACGTTGAGAAGCCACATGTCTTCCTCGATTACCTGAGTTACCTGAGTTGTGCGAACTTCGGTCAGTCAATGTAAGCACATATGTCGAATCGACCATGTTTCGATTGGTGAGATTAATGAATCTCGAACGCTCGGCACGCCTTGCCTTCCCTTAGCAGAGCGTCTATAGCTCTAGTCAATCTAGATGCACTACAGTACTAGCAGAAGGCCATGCTCGTTACATATACCACTATTGGTCTGCTGGGGGGTAAGATGTAACGCCCACGAGTACTAGTATTGCTTTCGACGCTACGGGTAGTATGCAGGCCAAGCAAGTCACTATTTGCGACTCAACTTGGTATACGCCGTATATATTCGTACTCTCACGAGCCTAACTCTGGCGGGTTTGGGCGGGCGAGGCAGCCCACTGCGAAAGCCAACGAATTGTGTCTATGGAACCTTAGCGGAGAACACGCTGACTTGACTCGTAATACGGAGGTTGGCTTACTTCCTATGTTATCACGGCTATCGGTTTGTGGTGGTATTGGCGCCTTGTTAGTTCGTGGTGTAGTGTCAGATTGTTGGTCAATAAGTACTGCTGGCAATCGGGTGGCACGGGTGGTTGAATCCTGTTTTGACGACTGCTTTACGTGGTGCCTACATGTATATATGCCAAGGGTGCTTGCACATGTGCCTATTTGCAGCCCAATATCGTCTGTTGGAACCTGGAATACTTCACAGGCTGGAACGGCGCTATAGAGCTGCCGGCGTCGGGAAATCCTCGACATCTGCCATGATTGAAAGCATCTTGTCTTCTGTATTCCGAGCTTGGCCCGCACAGAGCCCTTGGACTTGCAGATAGGTACGCCTGCTTCGGCCCTCCTTTCGGCCGGTTTGGCTTAATATGCCCCGATAGTCTCATGACGATCTTTGCGAGTGACGTGTTTATGTTGTTGTTGGTTTCACCGCCACAGGCCAGACATAACGAGGTGTTCAGCTTCCAGACTGCCAAGCCAACACAGACACTTTTTCTCTGAGTAAGTTGATTTCTGCAGCAAACCCGACATGGGGACTGTCCAATCTCAAGGACAGGGATTTGGAAACCCACGCCGAGCGCAAGCCAGCTTCTCGACTCATTCTAGCCTGGATAGACTATTCTCGACTTGGCGAGCATTAGCGAGGAATGGTCCCAAAATCGACTTTGTCAGCTCAATCGACTTGGGTTGACACTCTCGACACTCGACTCGGACTGGATCTCATGGAACCAGAAATGTTTAATCCGTAGCAACTCAGTTCTCGCTGTTGATCCAACCATAAAGTTTGTTGGTATTAGCAGCCACGCTACAGGACAGAACGCGGGGTACGCGCAAGAAGGGGTCTCTTCTTCACTTTGCAGCACTGCGCCAGGGATGTGGCTTCACTTCTGTCGCCTCAAATAGAGAGAGTGCGATAGAGCACCCCGACGATGCGTTTCTCTGTTAAGTCCGAACAAAAGGCCGATGACACTCCCCCTACAATGAGAAAGCCGATACAGTCTACAAAGGTCCCATACAGTTGGTCGAGTCTGCGCACAGCAGTACAAGGGATCTGTTCAGACTGTCCTCCCTTGAGCAGGGGCAGAGCAGGGGCTCATGGCTGCTAGCAAGGATTCTGACGAGTGCCGCCGACACGTTCAACCGGCTCTGCTGACTCCCGCGTTCTGCGATTGCGAGCGCCCAGCGTACCGGGAGTTTGGTATGCACTAAGCAGGACGTGCCGACGCACGCGCTTCTTATTAGCCGTCATATACCTGAGCTGAATGAAACCCTACCTGCCCCCCCAGCACACACATGCATTTGCTGCATTGTGCGATAACGCGTCGACATACATCCGTATCTCTCGGTACAAAGTCTACTAGCCACGGACATGACCTACCCAAAGGGCTAAGAGTCGTACGTGAGCTGGGCTTCACGAATCGCACCAACCACGCATAGCCACCAGAAACACCCACCTCTGCTTTTCTGTGCCGGTTCAGCCGTCTGGACGAACTCTCTGAGGGCAACGTTGAGCGGCAGTTGTATGCCGTCCCGCCATCCTATTCAGGCCCTTGGCATCTCGGTACCTCTCTTGACTCGTTGCATATGAGTGCGGAATAGGACGAGGACTCCGTCGCCAACCTTCTCGGTAACACCACATCACCGTAACATCAATGAGCTGTATCTTGACAAGTCTGGTCGAAGTCTGATCACGATGCAAGCCAGCCCTGAAACCTATCCCAATATCACCACGCGGATATGGAGGGAGTGCTGCCTGAAACCTACTTTCGCTACATCCCAGTTAGCATATAGAATCCCTGAATCCCCCAGCACTTCGTGGGCAGACGTAATGCTGGAGTCACTTCGAGCAGAAACCTGGTTTGTATTTGTATTTGTGAAGCGGCGGTAGGTGTGCGTGCACGACTACGATCTCGCCGCTTCGCCTGAGCAGAACGTGGAACTAGCCGTTCCTCCGACCATCTCGCTCACCCCGTCACTCGTGTCCTCCGCTCCGTCTCTCCGATGAATGAAGGAGATCGTGCTAACACGAACTAGCCACATGCTAGTTTACATAGCTGCTCGAAGTCAAGACATCAATATCGAATCAACATTCCTCGCACGTTCCGACCCACTTGATCTGAACTTGGTACCTAAGAATAGGAAACCCTTTCCGGCCTCTGTCACGTTAATTAGATCGGATTGAAGTCGATCCACCATCGTGGGTACTGGAGGGTAACTTCCATGTGCTTGCATTTGGTCATGTCTGCTTTTGCAGCGCGACAGAAATCTCGGGCCCTCTTCTCTTTCGGCCGGAACGTATGACTTTGTTATTATACTAGCATGGTTCTGGGCAGCACTGCTGTCTGGCTGTTACGTACAATATGTAGGATTATTATTTACTTGTCGTAGCTGTAGACTGTACCGACTGAATCAACCCCCAAACCCCACGATCCACGATGCTGAGACTTCGCCCTCCTCGCGTAATGGGGGCCGGGAAACCTAGTAACATTGCTCGCTTAATACAACATACGTGACGGGCTACCTGAGCTGAGCTGACCATGGACATCATCTCACAAGTACGTATTATTTGTCGGGGGTCCACCTACCATGCGATGCGATACGATGCGGTAGGCTAGTCGGTCCATTTTCGCCATGACCTGTCGAGTCTGTCTCATCCGCTACTATCAAGCCCTGCTTGGTGCAAGGGTGCTCTCCCGCCAGATCCCGCAGCCGAGAAGTATCCTCCACGCCGCATGCAACGATGGCCATCTGCAAAAGTTGCCGCTGGGCTAGATGATTAGCGTAGATGTGTACGCCGTACAGGAACGATAGACTAGACTAGGGTAGCGGCGAGGTCCTTTTCTATGTACCAAGATGCTCCAGCTACCGCAGTGCTGCTTGTTATGCGGACTGCATAGCTAGCCGCCTGTTAGTAGCATGTACTTCTTGGTAACGATATCTTCAACGAGCGCCACATTATACTCGCACTCTTCCTTCTCCTAACCCCCGTTCAAGTCTGCCTGGATGAACCTCGCTTTGCTCTTCCCAACTTCCTTTCTTCATCGTCGTCGAAGCGCCAAGTGGGATTGCCCATGCACATAAGCGTCATCAAGAAAGAGATTAGTAGCTGGGTAGTACGACTCTTAAATTCTACGCTCGACACCTTTTCAACCGAATTCCGAGCAGGAGTGTTATTTGTCGATCTCGCAGTCACCTAACGTATACCAGGTCGTTTATAGGCCCGTCAGCATTAAGTCGATTTGGTTATTGGGATTACAGTGTTTTGGACAGTTTCGAAGCCATTCGCAAATACTATCATCCAGGCAGCCGAGAAGTCGATTTGAAGGCTCAGGACGAAATTGATCACTCGGTGGTGAGAGTTTGGAGGACTTTGCTCAGTACACCGGAGCGGTAGATCACTGGGCTGAGTTTGGTTTCTTTTTTTGGTTGTTGGTTGAGAAGACAGTGCACTGAGCATTGGCTCAAGTCACTACTTCTATCTGACTCAAAGAACTTTCTGCCATAGAGCTGGGTTTGGCCATCAATTCGATCTCAATGGGGATTCATCCTAAACTGGATCTTCAGCGATCGTCAGCCTTTTCAGTGACGCCTCCTGGGCTTGAAAGCCCACTATCTACGGTCTCGTTGCCCAAGGCCGCCGACGAGAAGATTTATGGTTACGCAGCCCCCATATCTCCTCCCATGTCCAACCATGAATCAAGCGCAAGGTCCAACATGTCGCCCGGGAACGATATAGGGACGAATCGGGATCAAAGAAACAGACTCAATGAGCCACCACGCCAGCAATTGCCGTCGTTGAGTAGTCTCTTTGCTCCAAACCAGCATGTACGACCGATGAACTCCCCGGTGTCAGAAAGACCGACTCCGCTTCAAGCAATTCATTCGCCTTTAGATAGACCGGTGTCTGCGTCGACTAACTCAGAGAGGCCGTATTCCAGCAGTTCGTCGTCCTATTTTCCTAACGTCTCTCCGACTTTAGGTCAACTACGACCTGTCTACGAGCCAAGACTATCTGAACGACGGCCACTTCCTTCGGTGGCGCAAAGTTTTCCTGGGCCACTTTCGCCCCCGATACGTGAATACGATGCGGCCCATCATGGCCAACGGGGTGATGTCGGCAATGACAGACGCTGGGTACAGACTAGCCATTCAACCTCGAGACTGGTAGATTACACGACTAATTCTCGACCCTCCACCCCGTCGTTCAGGCCAGCGAGCGACCACCGAGTACCGCTGCCTTCTCTTGGACTCAGTCTTGGTTACGAACCAGGACAGCATCGGATCGAAGGTCAAAGGCAACCAGCATCACGAAGTCATTCACCAACCTCAACTATTAGCGCTAATCCGGAGAGAGTTTCGAAGGATAGCCTTGGACCCAAGATTTGGACTGGCTCACACTTCTTGCCCCGATTTGTTCGACAAGCTGATGTTCCTGGCGAGGGGTTGTGCTATTTTTATGACGATGGCACGCACTGCAAGACAGTCATCGACGGTGAACCCGTCAATGCGCACTGGGGCGTGACGAAGGCTGGAAAACCGAGAAAGCGACTGGCTATTGCATGTCTAACCTGCCGGGAGAAGAAGATCAAGTGTGATCCCGACTTCCCTCGCTGTGTTCAGTGTGAGAAGTTTGGAAGGGTCTGCAAATTCAAGAATGCGTAAGTAGTCTCGTTCCTGAATAGTCGACTTATCTTACTAACGAGAGTTCTAGTCCTCGTGGAGGGCACAACACTTCTCCGACGTCTTCATTGCCCGAGTCACAGGAAGAGCACCGACAGCTCCGCGCACCACAGCGTCCTGTGGAACCTGATCAATCCAGAAGTGTTGCAAGTGGTAACAGATCTCCTACGCTTGGCAAGATGGGACACCCCTCTCCTGAAATACCTCATCTACCAGCGAAGAGAGCGCGGTACGCATACGAACACTATCCGCCGCCACCTACCAGTTTCCCATTAATACCAGCACCTGATATGAAGCCTACTAGCGCCCCATGGCAGCACCGCGAGTTGCCTAGGATCCACGATCTTCGCAAATGGCCATCCGAGTCATACCTGGTCGATTCTTCGCGTTCCCGTTGAATGTGAAGAATCAACAGGCCTCATGGATAGGCCCGGTTCAAGCTTAGTTCAAGCCTTAGTCTGTCCGAACCACCATACGCAACTACTACATCATATCGTGTATTACAGGTTCGAACGATGGATGAAGCAGTGCAATCTGGTTCGACCTTCCAGGGGGCAACTTCTCAAAGTACGAGCAACGGCAACAGAAGCTATGAGGCACCAAGAGTTCGACAAGTGGTGCACTATTGTCCAAGCGAAGCAGTGTTTCTCTCTGGCTCTACCTGCTCAATACAGATCTATCCCCGATGGAGTCTTTGAGTATTACCCTGTGTCCGCACTGATTTTGGCGAGAGGGAATAACGTCTTTGGATCAACCCGTCCCGGCAACCCGAGCATTACGCAGCAAAGGGAGGCTGTTGCCACTTGCCACCGATGGCGCGTCAAGCATCCAAACACGGCGGGCAATAAGCTTCCTACCATCCTCTAAAGTTGCCACATCGGTGCACGACACGAGAAGCACAACGGGACAGCAAGTAGCGACTATCTCATTCTTGCATATATTGATTACATCATCGCCATTGTCGGGCGTTCATGTACATGATTTGTCATTTGGAAGCACGGCATTTGATTTGGAGTTGAGTCCCGGAGGTTCTACATTTAGGTGCATTTTTTTCTCGGGAGGGTCATGGAGCATTGTTTGTTAAACGACATTTTCAGGTGTCTTGCCTTCGGATTCAGGGTTAAGAAGGCGCAACGGCCGTTTGACGATAGTCATCTACACAGTTTATCGTTTGCATATACCCTTGTACTTCTGTGGCAAAGAAATGTGATACTTCATGTTAAATACATTCTTCAACAGCAATAGAGCGTGAATATCTGCCTTGCCTCTAGAGCACCTGCATATAGTAATTCAGCTCTGGTATTCTATTATAGCTCGCCACATTGACACGAAAAATGCCTCATTTCCGTTTGCCACATCGAAGATGACAAAGAACACGTCCATTCTTTCCTTTTGGATGGTAGTCTTTCAGTCAATAACTATTGAAGGAAATATGCGAAACAGATTGCCTTGAGTCATCCGTGCCTAGCAGAAACGAAATAAAGCGTCTACGCTAAGAAACACATGCGTACAGGACCATGCAAGTTCTTGAAGAGCCCATCCATTCGAAGTTTCTGTCCAAGTCAGTGAGAATTTGCTTTAACGAGAATACATGTAGCAATGTGTCATCCAATTCTAGACAGTGTACCCAACAAAATCGAAACGTTCCCCGACATTATTCAATTCTTCAAGGTCGTCTTCGATATGACACAAGCCAGGGAGGCTTCTCAATTTGTCAGATACTTGCAGCAGGCAAGGATTCCACGGAATAAATAAAGTAGATCATTGCGTTGTCCATGTTCATTGCAGGACAGGCAAACAACTAACAAGTACCTACCGACCGGCCGTATGCTCGGCCAGAGCTTTCGGCGACGCCTTTGGTAGATGTTGGCTGTATCACATCATCCGCACACTGTCCACACCGCCAACACGCAGAACACATTCGGATTCTCGCAAAGACGACCGAGCAGAGTTCCCTTCGTCGGTCCCTTTGGCCGTTTGAAAGCAGGGTGTCTACCAGGATTCCCATGTGACACAAGCTCGCAGCGTGATGGTCTGCTGGAGCCAACGAGGCTTGGTCACACCTGTAAGTACCAGCCTCACAAAGTTCCTAACTTCCTATAATGTATCCAAGCCTACATAGCCGTATTGGCATTTATCGGCCACGCGGAGTATCTGGGACCGCAAAAGCCGTGTGATCACGGTAATACTCGCACAAAGCTTCCGGACACGACTTGGTACGTACAGCGAGTTCCCGTCGCTTGGAGACCCAACAGGCTGGGTGCAATTCGTATCGGAGTTGATGAGCGAATCAGAGCTCACTGGACACCTCAGCGCTTACCTCTCTCTGCCTTGTAATCCGTACCACGACCCAGAGTGTTGATGCAGAATCCTTGTCGGATACTGCATGAATCCCATCAACTTGTGCGCACTGCAGATTCTAGAAGATACAAGCGCTGCAGCAATATGCCGCATACGCAAGTCCTCTTCGTACACTCGACAAATACCTAGTAGACGTGCTCTACAGTACTTGTACTCCTTTACCCCAGTTGTGACACATCCAACAAGACAAACAAAAACAGCACACTCTACTCGGTACTCGCCCTTGCAACAGACAGCCGGTAATTCGCCTCGGCAGAGGCCAAAGGATCATGTTGCGTCATGCACACGTCCATGTGCGGCATGGGAGCCATGCTCCGCTACGCAGCCGAGAGCGAGATGAGATGACAGCGCGACGCCTTCACCAGTTCACGATAGGCTACAACCCCTCCATGCCGCCGTCTCCAACCCCACACGGACAAGCATGTCGAAACATGTTGCAACCACTTGTTACCGGAGACAGCATGCATGCATGCATACTTGTTCAGCTCTTATCCATACCTGCTCGCCTGGCTTCAGCGCTAGAGGGTCAAAGACGCGGAGTCTTGAAATGATGGGCCCATCTCGCACTCCGCATTGCGGCTTATTCGGTTCTAGCCCCGGAGAACAAGTTGTGCGGTTCTCGAAGCATGCTTGATACCCAATTACGCGTCGGTTGGCGGCGACGCCCATCATCCAAAATCTGAATAATCCTTACGTACCCTGCGTAGGCTGCTGAGACTAATAAGCCCATCCGCCAATTGATGCCGATATGTTTACCGAAAATGGCCGTATAGGCAGAAATGGCAACATCGCAGAGAAAAGCATGCCACGAATGTGTCCACTATAATTGAAGTGGACTGTACTGTAGGTAGGTAGGGTACGTGTTGGTACGCAAGCATCATAGATTATATTCAAGCCGTGCGCAGCCTTGAATATTCAATGACCAAATACAATCTCATGTATAATGAAGCCTGTAAGTGATGCATGGAAATCTGGAGCAACAGAATTACGTAAGGACGTGCATTGCGGGATTGTCGCTGAATACACACTGCTCTGTGCTTTAGAAGGGAGAATGTTTATAAAGGCAAGAAAGATTCAGACTGTCTAGGACTCTTTAATGGCCACTCATTCAATTTCTACAGTAACCTAGCAGTCTGAGACACTTTGCTCAGAGGACTGCATCTGAAGTCTGTTACAGCGACTGGTCGCCTGGTCGCCGGTCAAAAGAATAGGATCTCGAGACATGGAAGCAGATTCTCAAATGTAACAACTGTCTATTAGGTCTTTTGCCCAATCAGTCATCGTAAGAATGGTCGCCGTCTTCTTCTACGGCTCAACTTTCGATTGTCAAATCACTGGTTAATACTCGGTCGGTAGAAAGGTAAAGGTTTGGCGCAGCACAGAGACTTACAAGAGGTTATCCAAGAGCGCCATTGTAGCACTGCGTCAACTGTGTGCGAGCATAATGATGGGGGGTAGCCAATAGGGCCGTCATCGCTGCGAAGTTTAGTATGTATGTATAAGGAGGGACTGGAGTTCGACTGTGTGTCGTTGTGCGCAATGCTTGATTACTTCTTACACTTCTCATAGGAGACACAGCATCTAAGACCTAAGATGGAGCGATATCCGTGCCTGAGATTTATCGCCAGCTTGTCAGCGACAACATTGCGCCGCCATTCAACTCCACGGCCGCACGCTTTGTATCCGACATGCACACGAACGGAAGAACACCATTTCGCGGCAGGAAGACAGTTGAGACGGGACAGGGGCCATCGATGAGCGGGAAGCGGGAGTCTATCGATAAGCTGCCGGTAGATGGCAGATGGCGGTAAATTAGAGAAGGCCTTTCTTGGCGAAAAATGGATGTACGTGTCGCGTTCGAGGTACCGTTATTGCACATCCCTATCGTCTCCAGACTACGAGTAACAGTGTCCTTGGACGCGTCTGACCGCCTGTCTCTTCTGCCATTTGCGGTCTTTTGGCTTTGCGCACTGCTCTCGGCTTCAATTGCGTTCTTTTGAGCATCTAAGTGTGGGCGTTGCTTGGCTTTAACTTTATATCCTCTATACGCCCCCCCCGGGGACTTGCAGACGATCGTCCATCGCCAGCGCCGACGAATACCTGAGACCAATCGACACGGCACCCGCCTCTTCTGCCCCTACTACCCCTCCGAGCTCTGTGCGAAGATGGGCTGGTTCACGAGCCTGACGGGCGTTATTGCGCCCGTCTTTCTCATCACTTCGCCCATCTTGTCCTACGCCGACCAAGCGCTATCCATGCGCCGCTTAAAGTCAAGCGCTGGTTTTTCCCTCGATATTCCCTTGATCATGCTCGTTGCGTCCATGTTCAGGTGAGATCCGCCAGCCCTCGCTTTTGTCCACGGCGGGCACATTGTTGACGGCCGTCGCTAGGATATTCTACTACCCGGGCGCAAAATATGACTTTGCTTTACTAATACAATCCTTCTGCAATATTTTCATGCAGGTTATATTGCTGAAGATCGCTCTTGACAACAGACCTGGCCCGTCCTCTAAAGGGGGCGACTCTGCTCTCCCCTTCGTTGGTGCCCAGGACGGGCATCCAGGCTTTCGACGGCCCTGGAACTTCTGGCAGTGGCGCTCTACTAAGCCGTTGGTCCCCCCTTTTCCACACCTCGTATCTTCGCTGACCTCGACTGTCTCAGCTACTGGCACTTTCTGCTATATCTCTTCGTGTCCTTGGCTGCTCTCGAGCTCCTCCTAGCCCCATTCGATTCGGTTTACCCTGCCTACTCAGTCTTGATCGGCTACATTGGTCTCTCAGTCGAGGCCACACTTCCGCTTCCTCAGTTATATGCCAATGCACAGTCCAAATCCTGCAAGGGCTTTCGGTTCTCCGTACTAGCGAGCTGGTTGATAGGTGACGCGATGAAGATGTTCTGGTTTTTTACAGCCACAACTGAGATCCCGCTGGCTTTCAAGCTATGCGGAACTTTTCAAGCTATGTGCGATGCCTTGATCGGTCTTCAATGGTATGTACAGACTGTCCTTCACTGACTCATTGTCACCTGACCCTGGACGCCATCATGCTGACCTCTTCTCTACAGTGAGTAATATATCGGATCTATGAGATACTTGACATTTTCTTCTTCCGGAAAATCCAGATCCTTTCATGTTGAACGTTTTTGAAACGATAACAAATAACTGACGCGTTGAACTTCAACCATAAGATGCCTTCTATGGTGACAAGGGACCTGAGCCGAGACAACTACACGAGTGGCCTTCTCCTGCAAAGCAATCATCCTCACGGCCTGGGAGTGCGTGGCAATCGCCAGAGAGGCGGACACCGAGTGGAGAGAAGACATATTGAAAGGACTGGCCAAAGACCATGATTCGCATAGATGCACAGTTGTATAGAGTAATATTACATGAATAGACAACCCACCGAAACAAGAGATGTGATCAACTGGACAATTGCTTCAACTATTCTGCATATGCTATGGTGTCCATTTGTTGATGCAAGCTGATAAGGTATATTCTTCTAGGAGAGCAGTACTCAATCACAACATCAACAATAACAAAATATCTAGGATTCGAGTCAGACTCAGCCTAACTGATACCGGAGGTTGCAATTCAAGCTCAACATAATTTAGACTTGATTTCACTGTATTGTAGATGCGTGGTGAGTGGGATATCTTATCTGCTAAGACTCATAGGGCTGACAGGGGTTGGACAAGATATGGCCCCCTGTATTCACCCCAGTGAAGTGGCGTGAATAAGTGATAGTAGATACATGAGCTGCACATGTATTAGCGATCCAAACAAGACAAATCTGATTTGGCCAAAAAAGCAAAATTTCAGGCTCAATATTTGATTCATTTATCAGCGGTGAATGCAATTATTCTATATTATGTGACTATGTGCATGTGCGTAAACACCAGTCTAATCCAGTACTCTGGTCCCTACTAACAGCTCTGAACAGACCTTCACATAGATCAACCTACTTTGACGACCAACCTCTCATCGAAATACAAAGTTCAAGCGATTCCTTTCTTTCCAAATCCACAATATGTGCACTCGTCTGTATATTATTGTTTAGACTTTTTGTAATGCTTATTACGAACTGCGTGTCCCATATATACCTCTTAACTTCTCTGAATCCAATCACAGATCAACAAACCAAAGCAGTTCTTGTTCCTTCTCACCAAGGGATATCAACGACATTTTGGCCACAAACGTCATCCTTTCGATCCTTCTTCTCTGACCTTGACTTCAACCATCGAGAAGCGAGACCTATTCCCTCAGATTGAGCCAAGTCCCGCTCTTTGGTGTGAGATAGCAGGTCAACTGGCAAGGCAACAGCATATGGAAACCCTGAAGCGTGCCTGCTAGTTGTAGCTCCGGCCGTCCAGGAGGTAAAAGAGAAGGAGCCCGGCTCCGAGTCCGACTGCACCCGCTTCCGGAGGTCCGGCTGCCTTCCGTGCCATCCCGGATCCAGCACCCCGGGGCCGTCACCAGCTTCCGGTCCCTTCCGGGTCCCACGCATTTTCATACACTCTCAACAACTGATTGGCATTGGCCAAGTGCTAGACTCACCAGGTCACCTACTTCGAGGCCACTTCAAAGTAGGTACCCATCATCATTTGACGTTTCCTCCTTCCTCACCAGCTGAAACTACTTCTCATCTTCAAATATCCATGCCGTCTCGTACTCAGGTGTTATTTAATCTAACCGTCCTCCCTCTATCATCACCCAGCAACGCATTGTTTCTAGTTCCATCAATTAAATGCTCAGAGCAAAGATTGAGTTCTGAATCGCTCTGTGCAAGGTTGTCGCCTTCTCACTGATTCAAAGCCCACAGAGACCGACATCAAACACATTACGTCGTATTCATTACACGAGCAGGGAAATTGTTACCTCGAACTAGACAATCCCCTTTCTACCTCTCCATCCGAGCAACTTTCTCCGTTGCCAGTTTCCCTCCCGCAAAACTTGACTGTCATCCCAACTACCAACACGGTACGTAAACTCGACGACAGAGGATCTTCCTGCTCCTGAGCAACACTCGCGACTTATCAACCCCCCAGCAACCCTCAAATCATCCCCCCCTCATCTGCTCTTTCCTTACACCGGTTTCTCCCTGCCTTCCGATCGTAAGTGCGGTTTCCAGTTTTCTGAAATTACTACCATCTATCATGTGATCGTGTGCTTACCGAGCAACCTCTTCCTTTTCATACAACTGCTCCACACATAAGTATTGTACCTTCGCTCAACGTCAACACCACTCTCCTTCTCCATCTCCTCATCACTACGGTCAACAGTCCTTCTGACAACTCGCGCCTATCGCGTACCAAGCTCTCAGTTCCAACATTTGTGTCAACGTCTCCAGTAAGACTTCGATTTTTGATCATTCCCAGTCATTTCATGATTTTCGCTCTCTTCGTTGCGCTCGACGTCTTAGGTTTCAGCTATTGTCTGATGCCTTGCATCTTGCACGTACCAGCTTTTCATCCCATGTCAACAGAGCATTCCTGCGTGCTTGCCTTCCATCCTTGGGCACATCACTCTGGTTGACACTTCCTGCCTTTGCCTTTCCATTCCACTTGTCATCCTATTTGCCCTTCTACATTTCGGGCGCTATATCCTTCTTATTTAAGATCCACACAACCCTCGTGCCTAATTCCTTTCACACAATCCATAACCACTGCATCATCCACAACGCTCGATTCCTCTGCCAATCTGTCACCATCCCCAAACACCATCCGCTGACATCTTTGCCGCAGACTCGGCCAGCTGCTAACTTCTGAGGAAGCATCATTGCATATTAAGTCGTTCAAGTCGTAAGGTCACACACTTTGACAAACTCCTTCTCCACCAGCAATTTTCCTTGATCGGTCGCCAACTCCAACACTACCTACCTCGAAAATCCCCGTGCGCTGGCGTCGATCATCATCACCTGCCACTAATCATCCAAGCTCGAGCAGCCCTCTACAGGTTCCCCAAGTCTGAACGATCACCATCATCATGGCTCCCGCTCAGAAGCCAAAGGCCGATTTCAAGACCTATGAGTCCTCCACGCGCCTACTCGCGGCCGTGATTGCCACCACCGGCTGCAAGCTGGACTTCAAGGGTATGTTGTATTTCTTTGGTTTTACACTTTGCTGCTGTGTTTTCCTTGTACCCTAATTACCCTCTCATTCCTACACGGTATGTAACCAATTCTACACAGAGCTGGCAAGACATGTTGGCGGTCGCGCTACCAAAGACTCTGTCAATCACCGTCTCCGACCGATCAAACATCTCGCTAAGCTTCAGGTCCGCGCCCTTGAGCAGGGTCAGGATCCGGGTGATCTTCCGGTGGAGACTCAAGGTACTGACTACATTCATGATATGCCGCTTCTCTTTTTTATCTATCCTTTTTGTGGTCTTCTTTCTTCAACATTCGTCCTTGTTTCTACTATATATGTATCCCCCCTCTTCCTCTATGGGTTTGCAATGCTATATGTCGTTTCATCGAACATGGCCTTCAAATCTAATGATCCACAGCGATTGGTGATCTTGTTGATGCCTCACCGTCTGCCATGGAGCACCGTTTTCGCCCGATCAAGAAGTTGGGGCAAGAGCTTATAGCTCAACTGAAAACCAAGAACACCCTCATCAAGTGCGCCACTGTCAAGCCTTCTGAGCTCAAACGTGCAGGTGTGGCGGCCTCTAGCGAGTTGCTTTTGGCCGAAGATGGTGAAGACCCTTACCCGTCGGACTTTTCACATGATTCGTATCTTCTCATCTCACCACCCCAAAAAGTATTCATATCATGAATGAAAACGACCAAAGCTAAATTCTTTCGAATCATAGAGATCCATCGCCTCTTCGGCGAGTCGACTCCTAATGGCATCGAGTGGCAGTTCCGCGATATCAAGGCCCTGGCCAAGGCTCAGAAGGAGGCAGCCGACAAAGAAGAAGACGTCACAGCCTTGACTATCGGCAACGCTGGCAAGGGTGGCAGAGGAGCTGCCAAGAAGGGAGCTGTCGCTGGCGAGAAGACCGCTGCTACTCCGAAGAAGGGAGGTGCTGGCGGTAAGCGCAAGAGAGCCAGCAAGAAGACTGACTTCGACGACACGACCAGTGAGGAGCCGATTGAGCTCGACGACGACACCGACGAGCCGACCCCAAAGCGCGCTGCCACGAACAACAAGACACAGGCTGCTGCTGCTGCTACCCCCAAGGCTGCTGCTGCTGCTACCCCCAAGGTTGTCGCTGCTACCCCCAAGGCTGTCGCTGCTACTCCCAAGGCTGTCGCTGCTACTCCCAAGGCTGTCGCTGCTACTCCCAAGGCTGTCGCTGCTACTCCTAAGGCTGTCAAGCAGCCCGCCCAGGCTAACCTCCCCGCTGCCCCCGCCTACCCTGCTCCGCCCGCGTTCGATGGTGGCTACAATCGTTTTACCACCTCGGGCGCTCAGGACAACTTCAACGTCGATCAGATGTTCCTCCCCCCTTCTGCCGGCACCGGTGCCGTCAAGCAGGAGCCCTCTGGTCTAGGTCAGTACCTGAATTACGACCATGTCCGTGACCTCATGGACGAGGGACTTGAGGACGGCGAGATCTGAGCTGTCTCAATGTCCCCACCTGTCTGGCTCTATCTCAAATGATAGAAGACAGCCCCCATCTGATTCTCTCTTCCCATCACATCATCTGTTGCCACGAAGGAAGAACACGAAGTGTGCACCAATACTCAGTGTATAGTCGGTCACAGAATCCTGGCATCAACATGCTTCATTCTTTTCTCCTCTTCCCCGCTCATACTCGACGATATCACAAACTCGGCACCAGCTCGTTGCGACACGACAAGACCAAGATAACCTGCTCCCTATGCCTGGTTCCCGACCTTTGCCACTTGATATCGGTCTTCATACCTCGGATGGTTTCATCTCACCGGTCTGCCTAGTTACTTTGCATCACCACAGCTCTGGCCGTGGTTGATACGGCATGGTTCCAGAGGCTTAGTCGCGAAACGAAGTGAGAAAGGAGGGGAAAAAAGAGGAACGAGAAATAAGGAAAATTCCGAAAATCATAGAGAAAAAATGGGTGTGGATCAGGATCAGTCAGGGAAAAGGACATAATGGTATCATTCTCATGGCTTCGGCCTACGAAATGATACCTTCCTTAGTACCAAAGTGCGCTATGGTATTTCTTATAGTCAACGTTGATTTCTCATCATACTCTCTGTCTTCTTGCAGTGATTTCATCCTCTTAAGTGACCCGCCGAAAAGGCGAATCGATAATCCGGTAAGGGGGCGAATAGACCAAGCGGCGAGGGGGCAAATAGGTCAGTGGGAGAGCAAGCAAATACATAGACTAGCGAGAATCCGGATAGACTGAGCGGCGAGGGGGCGAATAGATAGACTGGCGCGAGAGAAAATTGATAGACTGGCCAGAAAGCGAATTGATGAATCGGCAGGAAGACATATAGACAAATCAGGGACAATGCGTGTGATAAATGCTTGTGGCAGTGGCATGCATTAACTCGAACAGTATGAATCACAACCTGTTCAGAGACCTACATACAGAGCTTAGGCAGCAGTGATCACTCGCTGCATACGCGACCCGTTATCTCATGCGAAATGTAAGAGTGGATTAAAAGAGCTGAATGCACATAACGGACCAGTAGAAGGGGTGATAGCCGAGGGAACAACCTTGTATAGTAGAAGGATTAATCCTATGTTCAAGCTCGTCGCGACCACGCTGATTATCGAATTCAAGGTGTCACTTACATAAGAGGTAGAACAATGACCTCAACCAACTTTGGGTAGGATAACGCAAAGTTCACAGCCTGCGTCATAAGCGTTTCTGGGCAGAGCACTGCCAAAATGGCAAAGACTTACACAATCATGCTCATGATTCAGAATACACTGATGGAGGTTGCAATGTGAATCACCGAAGAGAGATGCTTTATCAACATCTAGGTCTCAGACACTGGCAGAAATTGAAAAAAGTCCGCCTAATAACAGTATGAAGGTTTTCATAGTTCATTACTGGCACTGCTAATATTGATGCTATGATGAGATCGCTAGCAAGGCATGAATTGTTTCCCGTTCGGGTCGACGACAACCAAGTTGACCAATCAGCTTGACATGTAGATCAATACCTGGCGCAACTCACTGTCGAGTACGATGTTCAAATGTGACACTAGATATCTCAGTGACTGACAGGAAAGTTCTCCGCAACTTCCTCTATCAAATCTTACTGCTTATCTGGCAGAATTCAGGTAAGGGACATGATCTACCAATCATTTCGACGTGGCTATATAGTCGATCCCAAACACTAATCCGTCAAAAAACTTTGTGGAAGACGAAGAATGAACAAACCTTATTGCAGGCAAGGTAGCAATGCTAATGAACTTTTGTTCCTGTTTTGCTAATTGTTTATCAAAGCGAGGCCCTGAGTGTCGCCAAGAACATCTGTGTACAAAAGCAAGTGTCGCAAACCAACCAGTGCTTGACCACCCCAGCGCAGTGAGCAGCCCCGAACTTCTGCCGAGTGCAGTGAAGTTTATATATCCCAATAAGTGCAGCACTCACATCGGCACGGGCCAGGACTAATTAGGCAATGACTTCCGCGGTTGCATCAAACCTCTAAATAAGCCTTCGCTTCCAGCGAAGCCAGCTGGGTCGGTGACGAACAACGACGTTATCCTAGGGTTTACTGATGACTTTGCCGTGTCGATTTTTATTTTTTAATCTATTTGTTTTTTGGATTATCTATCCATCCATCTGTCTATCATCCATCCCTCCATAGCCTAACGACAATGCATTTTACATCATGTTCTCTTCCCTTTTTCTTGCCTATCTTATTCTTCTTTGCCTCCGTCTTTTTTCCTTCTCCCCTCCGTCGTCTTCTCGATATTATTCTCCTCGTCCTTACCATCTCCGACCGGGAAGAATATGCTGTTGTCGGAGTCGGAGTCCCAGCCACGGCCTGCTTTCAACTCCTCGCGATACTTACAACCCTGTCAGACATATCCTTCGGCTTAGATGGCTCCTGTGGTGGTTGAGAAGCAGCAGTGGTAGTCTTTGGGCTAAGCACAAGTGTTTCTATGTAGCGTGGTGTAGTTGCCAGGGCTCTGTCCATCTTGGCTCTAGATGTATCCTGAGAACTCGAGTTAGTCATCTAAGAAGGAAGTTGGCAAGCGCACAAATCCATTGATTCTAAGGGGACAATGGAACGTGCTTTATAGGTGTGAGTGACAATATCCAGGGCGTGACCAAAAGACAGGCTAACACAACCCTGACGTGTCTAAATGAACAAGAGCAAGGTGATGCATATGACTCAGACAGTGAAAAGAGTCAGGATATATCGAGATAGCTGGAAGCAACAATGTCATTTGTAGAGGACTCTTGACGAGATAGGTGTCACGGAGGTGAGATACGTCTGATTAAGAAAGCTTTGGGAAGTGCTGCAGATCCTCATTGAGAGTGAATGACGATGGGATGAGATTCCAAGTATCTACTGAATAGCTGTGAGAATAACTACTGCGTCTGACCCGCCTGCCACATGCTCCATAGAGCATGGCAGACTCCTACATATAGGAAGCCGAATAAGTAGGCCATTTCAATGACAATAGGGACATCAAGATAGACAAGAAAGCTAGAAAAAGGGTGAATAAATGAAGACACAAGATAACAAGGAAGCTATGCTGTTAGGGGATGAACCAACAAAGCTATGACATACATTGAATTCCTGTTGCTCGAACCTTTGGAAGTAACGACATCAACTGGAGGAACTTAACGCAATGCATGGAGCGAAGAACGTGCCAATGGAAATGCTTTGGACTAATGGATTCGGCAAGACTCTCGTGACCAGGAGCTTTGCCGTTGTCATTATAGCCACGCTTCGTCACCATGTTTCCAATGAAAGCACCATGTTTGGGGTCGTATGACTTAGATAAAGCTTACAACGGACCCTAATGGCTGTCTTATCCCTCCGGTAGGCATACTGTTCTTCCGCCGTTTTGACGCCGTTGCAGTGCTGCCATTGATATATATAGGGGTGCAGCTTGGGGAGATGACAGTCGATGTTTCTCTTGGCGTTGGTGCAGATACTGCCGCAAGACTGGCTGCTTTGGTCAGTTGTCGGTATGGAAATGCATAAAACAGTAAGGAGGAGGGACATCACCTACAAGGTAAGTGCTGGTCTCCGAGACATTAGGAGCAGTGGATACTCCAGAGTTACTACTTCGGCTGCTTGAAACTTGGTGGAAAATCGAGGGTACCAGTGAGAGCGGACAGCTTAAGATCATTGACGGAGCATCAACCAGGACATCTTGGATAAAAGGACTAACTAAACAAAAAAAACAGTTAAACAAAGTGCAAACGTTTGAATAGTTAACAAATTCTACGTAACAGCCGTAAAAAAAAAAAAGGGGGCATTAAAAGGGAAACATATCTATGATTCTCCCTTACTACATAGGTTTCTTAACAATGTTAAAAACTAAGGCAATGAAATAAAGTGTAGATATTTAACAGATAAAGTGAGCCTCGTAAGACAAAAGTCTGTTTCTTTTAGTATTTAACTATAAAACTCATGTATTTTAAACCTGTAAAGAATATAGTAGTAGTACAAAAGACTGTGACCATCAAAATAAGTAGTTTAAATAGCAACATAAGCTCATGCTCACGACGTCTTAAGCAGTGAAGGGTCGAACCTTGTTATAGCAATGTACCTCTGGTAAATCTTCGTCATCATAAAAGCATTATAATTATAATCGTCTTTAAGAAGTCGTTCAACAATCGCCATTTTTGTGTGTGTAGGCTAGAGGATGTGCATTTGGTCACAGGTGTATTTCTCACAGGTTATCTTGGATAGCCGAGGATTAAGATATTGGACGACTAGTCTGCAAAGTTGGGCTTAGAAGGACACAACATGGGGGTCTTTGCACTTGTCACCGGCGTAGGAGTTTAAGTGCCACGATATCATTAGGGATTTTAGTCTAACTGTGACTATTACCTCGACTGACATGGAGGAGTGATGATGAAACCATTGCCAGTGGTGCGGGTTACATTTTGGTGTCGAGCTCTGGCGTTTTGAGAGCAGAAAGACAGGAAATGTCTTTGCTGGCTCCGCAACGAAGATTCCGCAAATCATATTTACATCCTATCGCACAAAGTTAACACGTGTCTCAATTATCTGAACTCTCTGCATAAAGTGTCCTTACCTGCATCAGCAGTTATTGGAAATCGTAGGAGGCGTAAAATAGATATCTTGCGGTTACTTGCAAGCAAGCTTCATGGAATCGTTTGAATGTGGATAATTGGCGGAGTCAATTTGAAGTTCGTAGCCTTTGCAGTCCGTGCTAGTTGGTGGTAACCTGGACTCTGCAGGAATCATCTGTGCTGTGTGCTAAAAAGCTCACTCAGCTCGACCTTGCGCCCAGTGACGCCAGGCTGGTTTGACAGGGGGTCTGAAGAGGCGGCAGAAGCAGAGGCTCTCTTCTCCCTGGCTTCACGCACTTTGGACCACATCTCATAAATGAGAGCCGCGTTTGTCTGGCGCTCTGAGTCCTCTTCGGCATAGGTCCAGATACCCAGGACCTCCGGGGAGATGGTGGTTCCAGTCTCCAGCTTCATGGTAACATCGGCAGCGGGACTGAGCTTGAAGATGAGGAGGTCGTTGGACAGCTCGAAGTCGTCAATGGTGGTCAGGTCGATGGTGAGATTGTCCAGGCCCTTGCGGTTGAGGATGAAGAGGCAGCCGTTCTCACTCACTTCACCGGCATGCTCGCCCTGAGAGCAGATGAACATGGTGCCCTCAAGCATGCTCATTCGCTTCCACTCCGAGGGCGGCTCAAAGGTGTAGAGGACAGCGTTGGCAGCGATGCTCAGGATACTAGTGATGCTGGGCACATAGCGGCTGATGACACTCATGTTGAGCTCGGTGTTGGTCCTGGCAGCCAGGGCGGCGACAGGCTTGGCCGGGTGGGAAGCCATGTACTGAGCAGTATCGGACTCATAGTCGGATGCTGTGAACTGTTGCTGGAGCGCCTCTGCCTGGACTTGCTGGGATCGGGCTCTGGTGTGGCCGTGGGGCTGCTGTTGGTATTGCTGTTGTATATAATTAGGTGGCAGTGGATGACGGGTTTGGCCCTTGCGAGGAGTTGACGGGGACATGATAGGGAAGATGTTGGTTAGATGTGCCGTATGGCTCAATATCTTGCGATGCTTGAATCAGCGCATGAACTATGTGCAGAGAATAAGATGCTGAGGTCTGGCGCAAGATGGAAAGCGTAGCTGACGGTGCAGATGTTCTGTGAGCTGTCGTCGGCAGTAGTAAGTGAAAGCGCGGCTGGGCGCGTTCTGGGGTCGAGGCGGGGTTTACATAGGTATATGTACGCTTAACTTGTGCTTTCTGCCACGTCGAGTACCTAGTAGTCAGTCACTGTTTGCTTGTAGATGAAAAGACTCATCGTCAGCTATGCTGAATGTGTTTAGTAGCACATGCATCAATGACAGGGCCACTCACAAACGAGTACCAAGGCCTGTGAAGCTACAGCGTCTTTGACCTTTGCGATGTTCCAATGTTAGGTTTTGGTTGGGAAGAACTGTGGTGGGGGCAGCAGGTAGGAGTTGAGGTTCACCTCTACCTGATGATCGTCCCATCTACAATGAACATGGGAGTGTCAGAGCCCACATGCACTGAGAGTCACTGTGCTGCAAACTGTGCGTACCTCTGGGGTAGCTACGATAACGATAAGACAACGCCCGTCTGATCTACTGAGAGTGGCGACTGCTGTAAGTGACGGGACGGAGGTAGGGTCATTCATAGAGGTACCTAAGGTAGTCTAGGTAGGCAATTGCTTGATTATCCGTGACTTGTTTTTGCCTCGTTGCTTCCAGTTACACGCTGTCTGGCACAGGTGCAAGTGAACAACATATCTATAGGTAGCTTGCCTATTGCTTTTCTTGCATTGGAGTGGAATGTAACAGGTTGTTCCCTGGTTGGTCCAATCCGTAATGCCGCATGGTAGCTCAGTGCTGAGATCGCGGAGCCCCGCCATGGTAGATCTCCACGACATGCGTTCATCGCCGCCCCTCCATCTGCCCTCGTTGCATCTTGTCGCATTCCCATAGTGCCCTCCTAGCTCCTAGGTACGCCGCCGCCGATCGTCATGGCTTTGCCATAACTTCAACATCATCAGTGTTGTCCTCTTCCCTGTTTACGTCCTCTCTCTGTATAAATAGGCTTTCGCAAAGCCCACCTCTCCCAAAATGCCCAAGACGAACCGTGATTCTTCCGTCGCGTCTGCAGCCGATACTTCTGAGCCCGCTCCCTTCGACCATGACGACCCCTCGACCACCCACTTTTCCCTCTCTCGCAGGGTCCATGCCCGAAGATCTGAGTACACAAGGACTCACAGAATACGCATAAAGATTGGCTCCTGGAATGTGGCTGGCTGCCCTGGAACCGACAAAGACCTGGCTAGCTGGTTTGTGGATGGCGAAGGCCTCGAACCTCGATTCGACTCAGACCTCGCAAAACTGAACCTGTCAGAGAATAGCATTGATCTCCAAAGTGACGACAGCCCAGTTCAGGCGGCTTCAGGGCGATGCAATTCTTCTCAAGATTCGGCTGTCGGCCAGCCAGGGCCAAGCGATGCACACGATGAACCCAACATAAGAGTTTTGGGCGGCGACAAGATCGGACTGTATGTCCTGGGGCTCCAGGAGATGGTCAATTTGAATCTTGTACATCAGTCCTTCTACTCGGACCCAAGCGCTGTTGCAAAGTGGCAAGATGCCCTCGAGGCAGCTTTGCCCAAGGGCTATACACTCATTGCCTCCCAGCAGCAAATCGGGCTGCTACTGCTTATATACGCATCTCCGGAGGTTGCGCCGACCATCTCCAACGAATCGACGCTGTCTATTGGAACAGGATTGTTGGGCTATATGGGAAATAAAGGCGCCGTTGTGTCGCGCCTTCTCTTGGGCGACACCACTCGCCTAGTCTTCTCAAACTCCCATCTTGCGTCCGGCCATGACCAAGGCAGTATGGACCGTCGATGTTGGGACTATAACAAGATCGTGTCTCAGGCCAAATTCTCTCCAATCACCCGCTCTGGCGTTTCGGAGGACGAGGGCGACAAGCTAGGCGATGAGGATTTTAGCTTTTTCTTCGGTGATCTCAACTTTCGCCTAGATGGTCTACCTGGCGATGACATCAGACACATACTCACGCTCCACGCACGAGGCGAATACGACGTGACCAAACAAGACAGCTCTCATCCTCTCGGGGAAGAAGGTGTAATAATACTCAACAATAATGAAGACGACAGCTCGGACGGTACTTCGACACCTGGCATGATTTCACGAGAAGCCTCATTTGACAAGGGCGACAATGATGAAGACGCTGAGCTTCCTGACCCCGATGCTTTCATTCCAGATCCACACGACGACCCAGCATCCCTCCAAGCGACTATTGACTCTCTTCTACCTCACGATCAGCTCTCCAAAGTCATAAAAAAGCGCAGAGCTTTTCATGAAGGTTGGCGGGAAGGGAGCATATCGTTTTTGCCAACATACAAGTATGACGTCGGTACGGTCGGTCTCTTTGACACGTCTGAAAAGAAACGTGCACCTAGTTGGTGTGACCGGATTCTGTATCGGACACGCAAGGATTACGATGACTATACGAAAAAGTCCCAAGATGAGATCGACGCAAAAAAACGAGATGAAGACATGAAGCAAAGGGGCATTGACCAGGCAGCTGATGACGAGAGCGTGTTGTTCGATTACGATCCTTCTGCAGACTCGAGCGACCCAATGGCAACGAAGGATCAAGCCTACGAAGTCGATGAATACAACGAGTATGAAGACGACGATGATAATGCAGAGCCCATAACCACGAAAGAGGGGTTTACAGACCAAATCAGCCTTGATTTGTATACTAGTCATCAGCGCGTTACATCTTCGGACCATAAACCTCTTGTCGCGATGTTTACGTTGAACTACGAGGCCATTGTGCCCGAGTTAAAGGCCAAAGTACACGCCGAAGTAGCCAAAGAGCTAGACCGCGTCGAAAATGAGGGCCGACCTGGCATCACTATCGTCGTTGATGGGAAGGATTCGACACCACGCGGCGAGAAGGGCGCTACAGATGGCAGTGACGGAATCGACTTTGGTCCCATTGGGTTTTTACGACGAGAAACTCGGTCGCTGACTATTGCGAATACTGGCGGCGTTGCGGCTCAACTTAGTTTTCTAGAACGACCACACTATCACAATCGGGATGTTGATGACCATCAGCCTAAATGGCTGGACTTCAAGTTTACACACACACTGGGCGGTTCCAGCGAGGGCAATGATGATAAGCTCGGTTCTACTATATCCTTGGAGCCTGGTGAAACAGTCAATGCGATCATTAGCATAGAAGTTCGGGATTTGTCGTTTGTACGCGCTTTAAACGAAGGTAGCAAGACCCTCGAAGATGTTTTGGTCTTGTCTGTTATCGATGGCAGAGACTATTTTCTTTCGATCCGGGCGGTCTGGCAACCATCATGCTTCGGTCGGTCTCTGGAAGAATTGATACGAGTACCACGTGGTGGGATGAAAGCATTCACACAAAAGCGACAAGAGAGAGGATCCATTCCATACAATCTCGAGGTGCAGAATTCTTCACCCACCGAGCTTTTTAAGCTCACCGAGGCGATAGAATCTATTGCAGAACGCATGGTTGCGGACGAGAACATGATATATGACATCAAGGTTCCACGCGCCAGCCCGGGCTGGCCATTTGACAAGAAGGCCTCTCAGTCAAACAAAGACGATGATTATGTTACCCTCCGAGGGTTGATCATCGAAGCATTAGAGAATGACGAGCCGATTTCCGATGCTCTGAAAGCCGACGTTCCCGCATTGAAACGCCTAGAGATCGTCAGCGAGACATTGCTCCTTTTCCTTCGAAGCATGGCCGACGGAATCATAACAGCTCCGCTCTGGGCCAAGATTGAGCAGGCTCTACCGCAGATGGGCAACACGAAATCGCCTGCAGAGATTGATGATGCTAAGGCCATCGTCCTCGATATACTCTCTTCAGCCCCATATTACAACATCTCCTTCGTCTTCCTCACCTCAATGCTTGCAAGGGTCGCTAACGAACTCCTGCCCCTGAACAAAGAGGAACTCGAGACTCTGACTACGAGGAAGCCTAACACTCTCGGTAAGCGGAGTTTGAGTCTTCGTCGACACGCGGGGTCCGCCGTCAACGAAGGTGCGATCCAACGGCGTCTTGCATGGGAGAGAAAGACAGCAGAGATCTTTAGTGTGGCCATCTGCCGAGCCCCGACGTCGAATAATGCGAAAGAGAAGAAGACTGTCGAGGATAAGATGAGTAGTGTCTTGGAGATGTTCATGCGCCGAGAGGGACCGTAGTGAACAGCAGGTCATAACACGAAACAGAGCACTATAATGCCTTGTACTATATCACTGAATTTGTGCATCACGCTGGAATGCACTGGCTGGACTATTGCTTTGGATGGAGAGTTATACCCTTGCGCTACTTGTAGCTTTGGCATTAGTTGAATTGTACACAGACTTACACATAAGGTACACTATCCCTTCAAGTGCTGGTTCAGCTCCTGCTGCCTTATCAGGAAAATGGGCAAGATAGACGGATTGTCTGATTGAACGAGCCTTATCGATATGCCTAATAAGGCAGCAGGAGCTGAACCAGCACTTGAAGGGATAATAAATCGACAGGTCATTGATGAATTCCGGCTCTACGAATTGTTTAAAGCATATGTTGTCCACTCGGGCCGTCGCTACGAAATAACTCATGTCTGTTATCCCTTTAATTGCGATTTTAACTGCTGGTACGGCCAAGACTTTAATACGTCCAGGGTTTAACTAATGAAACTTTAGCATATTGATATATATAACTTTTTTACTTATTTCCGCTTATAGTAAATGTTACTGCATTTTTTTCGTTTATATAAAGCAATATTACAAACGTTATATTTTTATTAAGTTTGCGGTAAACGAGAATTAATTTTAATTTTACTTAAAATACGTCGTTTTCCATTTATTTTAAAGCCCGAATACGCTTTATAAAGGCTTATTTTACCCTTTTTTACTATAATATAGTTATTTAAAGCTATTTTAAAGGCTTTTTTTACTAGATAGCCTTTTTTTCTTTTATATAATACCGTACTGTAAACATTAAAAAAAACTACGTAAACTACTATTTTTTAAGTTTTTTAGGTTTTATACGGGTTTTTGTTGAATAGTTTAGTAGTTTAGCGTTATAAATAGTACGTATTAACGAGTGCAGTTTTTAAAATAAAGCGTAAAAAAAGATACTAATTGCAATAGCGTTTAATACGATGTTTTTATATAAAATAACCTTTTGTTTAATTATTTATATTAACGTAATATATATATTTATTATACGTAATGTTTTAAGCCGGTAAATAAACGATTTTTTGGTATTTTAAAAGTTTAAATACGTAGTTAGTTTTTTTAGTACGTAGTTTTTTTTTAAGGACAATATAAAGGCTTTAGAGCCTAAAAATATAGTTAATATAGCTAGTACGATAGCGAAATTTTTATAAACAAAGTTTTAGATCTTTTTTTTAAGGTTAAAAGTTATTTTCAAAAAGTTTTAAGCTATTTTATTATTTTTATTATCTTTTTTTTAAATAATAAAATCTTTAATAATATTAAAAGTAATACGGGCTATGTTTATAACAGCGATTTCGAGGTAATTTCGAAAATAATAAAAAAAGATTTCGAAAAATAAATAAATTATCGAAATAAACGTGGTACGGCTGATTTTTTAGGCTTTAAAAAAAAGTTACTATTATTTAAAAATAACGTTAAAATCGGTTAGAAACAGCGTTAAAAACAGCGAAATCGATAGCTACCTGTGACGACCCGGTCTACTTAGAGATCGGTTCAGTAGGGTTTTGATTCGACAAGAATTACAGTAGTAGAGTCGGTGGTCAATTATCTTCATAAAGTCGTCAGGAGATTTCTCTTATTCAATTTTAAGAACGAAGTAAATACTTAAATTAAAAGATAAGTAAAAGAATGACTAGATACATGGAACTCCTTTTTTTTTTATAACATTTTTTTCTTTATACTAAATGTAGTATGCTTTAATATACTTTTAAAGCATTTTTGATTATAATTTCTGCTGCTTTGTTTCTTTTTTAGAGCATCCTAGATTAAAGTTACGTAACTTATGCGTATTTTTTAAATATGCATCTTCCTGTTAATCGTGCTCAGACTATTTATTCTTTGCTAGGCTTAAACAATAAGCTAGCTAGAATATTAGTTCGTAACATTATTTCTTTTTTTTTATTATTGTTGTTTTTAATAATAAAAAAGTGTAAGTACTCCGTTTGTTATGTTTTGGTTTTTTTCTTTTTAGTCCCTGACTGATTTCTTATTATATTAAACCGAATCCGAAAACTTCGCGCGAAACCTAAGAACTTTACCGCTTGTCGAATCGATCTAATAGTTGCTTTCAACGATTACGGATACGAAGTTATGCCTTGTACTCGTTGCGACCTTTTCGGCTTAAAGTGTGTAATGATAAATAGGGTAAAAAAATATAAAGAGTGCACTTTTTTAAATGTTTCGTGTAATAGGCGAAACGTGCCCTTTTTTTTTTTTCGGAACATTAATTCCGAATATACTTATATTAAAAAAGAAGAGAGCTTAACCGAAAAGCGTTTTTTCGAGGCTTAACGGAAAATAACCGAAATGCAGCAAAAAGTAAACAATATTTTATTAAAACTGCTGCGTTTTCGCAAATAAAAGGATTTCTTTTAAAAGCGTAGTATAGAAATGGTCTAACGAGGCGTAAATATATTTAATAAGTTAAATAAAATTGAACGGATCGAAAAAGAGCGGCAAAGAGTGGCGGAAAAACAATCCCGTTTATCGGAATCTCTTACCGTTTTTAATTTTGATTAGTCCTTGCTCGATTTTTTAGGTGTCGACTTTTTTTTGTTTTTAGTCGATCCGGGTTCTGGCGGTAAAAGCGTTTAACCACTTCTAGCGCGTTCGCTAAGAACTTTTTAAGTTCTTATAAATTTTTTATATATAAGTAACCTTTTTATTTAACTAGATACTAAAGTTTTTTTTTATACTAACGTAAATTTAGTATATTTTCGACTTTATATTCGTTTTAGTCGATTTCGACTTCTAGTTTTGTTTAGAGTTTGGCGTTTTTTGGTACTGGTTTTAATAATAAAATATAGAAAACTAGGTATATCTTTATTCCTTAAAGTAATAATAGTCGATAGTTTAAATTCGAAAGTTTTTCCGAAATTTCGAATAGTTTAATAAACTTGTATCTAAGTTTCGCATTTGGTCGTCTTTTGGCTTTAATGTTTTTTATTAAAAGATAAACTTTATCCCTTTTTTTAAAAGTTGGCTCCGAAAACTTTTTTTTGTCTGCGTAGCGCTTTATGCGTTTTTATAAAAACATTATTTCTTCTTATAAGTACTAATATAATTTTATAAGCTTGTCGGCTTTTATTTTAGCTTTCGGCGCTGTGATCTTGTCCTGAATAGGTTGCCGTAAAACATTTAGGTTATAACTATAGTTTGCTTTAAAAGGTGATATGCCTATGTTTTCGTTATTTAAACTGTTATAAACTAGTTATGCCGTAAATAACTTCGTAACCTAATCGTCTTGTTAATAATTAATATAGCATCTAAAATATGCTTTTAACATTTGGTTTAATCGTTTGTTTTATTTATTTGCTTAAAAATAATATGCTATAGTTATTTTATGCCTTGTGCCGATAGCGTAAACTAGCGATTGCTAGTATTTCGAGGCTATAGTTCTTCTTCGATTTGTGATCCATTTTTTAAGCCACCCGTAGTTAAATACTACATGCCGAATAATTACATAAGCTATATCTTCCGCTAAAATGGCTTTTCTATATAAAATAAACAATCCATACTTTATTATTTTATTAACAACAACTAAGATACTATTATAATATATTTTTGTTATAAGTTCTTTCGACTTAGGAAGTTTCGTAATAAAATCGAATGCTACTTTTAACTATGCTTTGCTTAGTAGTAGTATTAGCTGCAATAAGCCGTAAAGTTTGTGTCGCTGTGGCTTCGCCTTGTTGTAAAGATCATATTCTTGTAAAACCTTTTTAACTATTAACTTTGTTTTTAAAAAGTTATAGTTTTTTCGTAAACGAGTAATAGTTTTAAACCATTTTTGGTGTCTTGCAAATAGATGCTTGTGCAATTTTTTAACTAATTTTTTTTACAGTTTTGGTAAAACATAAAGCTTATTTTTGTATGTTATTACATAAAACATATCGTTACTGTTTTGCCGATGATAATCTCGAAATTCCGTTTCGTTTAGTAATTTCGATTTTAGAACGTTATTTAAATAAGCTGCTAAACGTTTTTCCTACTTTTTATAGTCGTTAATCGTTATTATTATAGTAAAATTCTTTGTTTCGTTAAGTTTTAAAATAACGTAGTTTTTAAATTTATTTTAAATTTTATGTTTTGTTTTTCTGTTTAAAACATTTACTCTAGCATTTTTAGTTTTTTTAACGTAAATAATTTTAACGTTAAACTGTGCTATAAATTCTTACTATTAAATCTGTCTTCGATTAAGTTCTTTAGTAGATAAAAACGACGTAAAGTTTTTATAATTAGTAAAAACTTTTATTAGCGCTTTAGCTCCGATAAAATAGTGTTTTTATTTTTAAAAAGCATATATAATCGCCATTAATTCTTTGTCGTAAATAAGATAATTTAGTTAAGGTCCGGCTAATTTTTTTGAAAAAAATGCGACTAGGTACAGTTTGCCGTTATTATTTCGTTGCCCGAAATGTTTTCCAATAGCAAAGTCTAATGCATCTATTTCGACTTCGAATTTTTTGTCTAGATCTAAAAGTCATAAAATAAAATTACTAAGTATTTTGTCCTTTATTTTTTTAAAAGCTTTTTGTTCTAATTTTCCTTATTAAAATAGAACATCTTTTCGCGTTAAGTTCGTAAAAACTGCTGCAATCTTTTCGAAATCTCGTATCAATGGTTTTATATAATTGGTAAACCTTAAAAATGCTTTAACTTCTTTGACAGATTTCGGCGGTTGCCATTCTCGAACGGCTGCGATTTTTTTTCTTAAATCTAAATTCGTCCAAGTGTTATCGTAAAACCTAAAAAATCTACTTCTTGCTAATAAAACTTGGTCTTTTTAAAATATATCTTAATCTTTACATTTTGCAATGTTTAAAGTACTAATCGTACGTGTTTTATATGTTTTTTTTATATGTTCGAATATATTAAAATATCGTTTAGATAAACTATTACGAATTTTTTTAAAAATATTTATAAAATATGCGTAAAACGTCGCTGTTGTGATACTAAAGCGTTTGTTAAGCCTTTTTACATAATAAAGTACTCGTATAGTTTTTTATCCATAGCGAATGCTGTTTTATATTCGTGGCCTCTTGTTATTCGAATCTAATGAAATGCTTTTGGCATATCAATCGCCGTATACTATTATACTTTATAAAGCTAATTTCGTAAGTTATTAATTTTTAGTATCGGTTTTGCATTTTTAATCGTAATGTTATTTAACGCTTTATAGTCGATATAAAGTCTTTTTGCTTCGACTTTTTTGCTATCGATTATTTTTAATACCTAAAGTAGTTATAATCGTGCTGAAAATGTTAAAGGTTTGATAAATCTTTTTACTAGATTTTTTTTAATATATTTTTGTTTTTTACGCTTTTATTTTACGCTTTTAAGTCGAGATTTGTAGAATAGTAGCTTAGCTCTTTCCTTTAATAGTATCTTGTAATCTTATAGGCTATGTTTTAATAACGTCATGTTTTTTTTTGTTCTAAATAGTTTTTAAAACTTTTGAAATTCTTTTAGAATATCGAAATTGGTTTCTTTTAACTTTTTCTCGGTTATAAATTAAATAAGTATCGTTTTTAGTCTACGTGCGACCTTTTTTTAAAATACTGTAAAAGCATAACTACTTTTTAGTATTTTTTACTAAAGTTAATCGGTTTTTTAGTTAACTTGTAGGTTGCTTGCTCGCAACTAAAATAACTTTAAAATTATCTTATGTTAAGATATACTTATAATATTAAAAAAAATTTGTTCCTGCTTTTTTTAAATTTCTATAAAAAGTGCTGCAGTTTTTCGTAGTATTTTTTTTCGGTCGTATGTATTTAAACTCCTATTAAAAGTCGTAAGTCCGTAAAGGTCCTTTTTCCATATCTACGGAATGTTATACTTATTAACAATTCGTAGTAATATAAAACTACCGGTTGTTTCGGTATTAATAATTGCTTAAATCGGATGTTTATAATATGTAATTATTATAATTAACCGTTTGTTTTGTATTAAAACATCTATATGTAATAAAAGTTTTATTTTTGCTATATTAATCGACTGTACGTTTTTTACTATCGATTTTCGATATTTTTTAACTGCTTTTGTAGTTTGTTAAGCTTGTTTTTCGTTTATTAGTCTTATATTAACTGGTCTCGTTCGTTAATCGTTTTATACGCTTTTCGGTACAACTTTTTAAAGCTAACTTTTTGTTTATTTGTTATGTTTTTAGTCCATTTTTCGATTAGTTCTAAACGTTGTTCCTACTGCGTTAAGTGATCCGAAGTTTATAATTGCGATGTCGTAAGGTTTTTCTTTTTTATAAATCGCAAAAGTCTTTTTTGATTTTCCTTACTTTTAAGTTTTCTAACAATCTTAGATTTTATAACTGTATGGACTCGGCATTCGTCTTTATAGCAATTGTTAAAAAAGTTGCGGCTTTGTATGCAGTCTTTAGGCCATTCGGGATCTTTCCCGAATATCGCATAGCCTTTGCTATATTTTATAATAAGTATTACTTTTTTAATTTTATCGTCGAGATATAGAAATGGGATTAATTAACCGTGGTTTTGTTTTAAAAACTATTCGTTTTTAAGTTTGTCCTCTAAATAGTATAGACAAAAGTCGTAAATATATAATATCTACGAAAAAGTGCCGTAGCTTTTGCTTATATAGCTTACTTCTTCTTTGTCTCCTTTTTTCATAGCAGTCTCTTCGCTGTATTCGAAATATAATGTAATAATTACATTAATTAGTGCTATATCGTTATAAGACAGATCTTTTTCCATTGCTGCAAACTAATTTCTTTTTGTTAGAGTGCTTTAAATTATATTAATATACTTTTAAAGCAACTATAATTCGTTCGAAAATTTCTTTAGATCTTTAAGATTAGTAACTTCTTTTTATAACTGACTTTGTTTTAAAGACTTTAGCTGTTTAAAAGCTTTGCGCTAGGCTTTGGTCACTTTAGTTTTTGTTATATAAGTACTAGTTTTTTCGATTATGTCGATATTGGCTTAGATTTTTTTTAAGTTTTTTTTATTTCGAGTAAAAGCTCGTTCGAAATAAAGGTCGTTTAAATTCTGTCGTGTAGCTTTTGCTGCCATATCCTTAAGTTGTTTTTCGTAGGATTTGTGTTAACATTTCTTATATTTGCACTATAAAACATACTCGAAGCATTCTTCGCTTTTTAGCTAACCGAAGTTTTTTTTTTTTAGTAAAGTTTTAAGTGTTTTAATAATTTCTTTTTTTTTTAAAGTTAAAAGGCGTCGTTCCATTATAGAAACATTATTATTGCTTTCATTGCTTGCATTTGCGGCTACCTGTTCTTCAAGTACTTTTTTGGTTTTGGGCTTAGAATATTTGTTGGCGAAATATCTTTTTTCCTAATAGTTGTAGCAAGTAACTTTGCTTAAGTCAGTCTTGTTTTTGTTTTTTTTCTGTTGCTGATTTAACTGTTTTTTGTTGTTTATGTCGATTTTTATTGGTCCGGATTAAGTTCCGTAAAACGTGTTATTGTTTTTTTGCTTTTTGCTTATATTAGGATTAACTCGCTTAGCTTTATTCTTCTTTTTTAACTTTTTGGAATAGTTGCGATTGTTAATTCGTATCGCATTTATAATATAGGTTTCGAAATTTTTCGGACGTTTTATCTTGTAAAGATCGTCTTTAACCTCATTTTTAAGTTTTTTATAAAATTGATTTATAAAAATATTTTTATCATCTTAATTTGTGCGTAAAAGTAGTTGTTTGAACTTAGCTGTATATTTAGAAGCTGGTTTTTTTTGTTTTAATTGCTTAAGTTTTCAAGCCGCTGTTTAGGCTTTTTTTAAGTCACTAAAGATTTTTTTAATCCGATTTTCGAAGTAGGCGTAGTTTAAAAACATTCTAATAGTTTCATTTTTTCGTTGATCTTTTGTGTTGTTAAGATAGTCTCGTATAATTAGCTCGAACCACTTAATTGCGCTTCCTTTAAAAAATCTAACAATACAAAAGATCTTCTTAGGTTCGGTCGGCATGCTTTGCTCGTAAAATAACGTATAAACTTTAGCTTAAGTAAGAAATATCTATACATGCTTACTTATATTATCGAAATAAATAAAAATAAGGAACTTGTATCCTTTATTTAGTCGTTGTTTTTTTATAGCTTGTTGTTGCATATTTAGTTGCTTATTAGCATTTTGTAATTCTATAATACGCTGCTGCATAGTTTGTATCTGTTGCGTAATGTTTGCTATAGTTACCGTTAGGCCAGCAATCGTGCTGCTATTAAGTGTCGGAACGCTTAGTGCCATTTTAGGATATCGTAATTAACTACGCAGTTAAACCGCTACAATAAATCAATAATTTTTTAAAATGTAACGACCCGGTTTATTTAGAAATCGGTTTAGTAAGGTTTTAATTCGACAAAAATTACAGTAGTAAAGTCGGTGGTTAATTATTTTTATAAAGTCGTTAAAAGATTTCTCCTATTCAATTCTAAGAACGAAGTAAATACTTAGATTAAAAAATAAGTAAAAAAATAACTAAATACATAGAACTCCTTTCCTTTTTATAACATTCTTTTCTTTATACTAAATGTAATATGCTTTGACATGCTTTTAAAGCATCTTTAATTATGATCTCCGCTGCTTTATTTCTTTCTTAGAGCATCCCAGATCAAGGTCACGTGACTTATACGTATTCCCTGAATATGCATCTTCCCGTCAATCGTGCTTAGACTACTTATTCCCCGCTAGGCCTAAACAATAGGCTAGCTGGAATGTTGGTTCGTAACACTACCGAGGCTTATTTATTAAGTATTATTTAAGCTTTTTAAGGCTTTTTTTACTGCCGTAGCCTTTTTTTAAAAGCGTTTTTGCTTTTAATTTAGTAGTAATTTAATAAAATAAAAAATTCCGATTAGAACGACGCCGTAAAAATGCTATATTTAGTATAAAATATACCTAAAAATAGCTAGGACCTAAATTTTAAAGCTTTTTGAATAAGGCTTGTTTTTTACGGTAGTATTAGTTTTTGATAATTTTTTAAAAAGCATATAGCTTCGTTAATAGTTATTTCGAAAAAAATAACTTTTAGCAGGTTTTTTAACGTTTTTTATATATAAGAATCGATTTCCTAGACTTTCGAATACGGTAATAGTACGTTAAAATCGATATTATCGGCGTCAAAAAAGTCCTAAGTACGAAAAAAGCGAAAAATAGCCTGCTAACGGTTTCGATTTATATATTAAAAAATACGGTGCGTTAAGCTATAAAAATCGGTAAACCAGTAGTTAATAATGTCGATTTTTTTTATAAATTTTTATATAAATTAAAATAGTTAAAAAGACGTATATTTTAAGTTTAGAAATAGGATTTAAAACTTGATTTCAAGTCTAAAAAAAGTTAGATAGCCATATTTTTCTTATTTTAAAATAAGCTATCTATTTTTAAATTAACTATTAAAAAAAAATAGCAAAAACAACTTTAACGGAGTGTTTAAAAGTTTTTTCGTACGTAATAAACGGCTTAATAGTAACTAAAATAGTTAAAAATTAAATAAATTACTTAAATAAGTATTTAATAGCATATTAAGTACGTAAGTCTTTAGATTAATTTTAGTTATTAATTTTTTTAGTTGCTGTATTATTTTATATCGGAATCAAATTGAAAAAAATTCGCTAATATAGCTAAATTACGCGCTTTATAATAAATTAATCCTAATTATCGTTAAACGCGTAGTAATAATGTTTTCAGAAAATAAAACAAAGCCTCCAGATAATCTGCATTACGTACCAAATACGTACTAGAGCGTGACTAGGGGGGTGGTGGAGACGTCAGGAGGTGGTGGAAGTCACCGCAGTTGAAATCGCAATTAAAGGGATAGGGCCAAAAAACAGAACCTCACAAGTTCACCGCACAATTTGTAAATCAAACCAGCCGCGCCACCAATTCTGTTTAAACCCCGACACGCAGTGCGTCGATCTGCATGCAGGCGGCGCAGCGTGGTAGGGTGTGTAGTATTGCAGAGGGGTCTCCGGGCTGTTTGCATCTCGACAGTTATTTGGTTCGGGATCGTGGACGTGCAGTCTCACTATCCCGAGAGGGACATAGACTCGCCCGTTATGCTGCACGTTTCGCATGCGTGCGTTGTATCCTTCACAGGGTATATACAGCTTATTGCTTCTGATTTGCTTCTAGAAGGTCTCTGTCAGGCCACTTCGGCTGGGTGTATGTATGTCCGAATGTGGCCTGCCTCCTTACATGTACCGCCTACCTCCAACAGCGCCTCGAGTGCGTTTTTAGAGTTGAGGGCTCTTGGCTTTGGAATCGAGGATTAAGGATAGCCAATGCTTTATACGAGCCGCTTTCCGAGCTTCTCGATTTCGCTCCTTGCTCTACTGTGCCTCGATATCCGATCCCTGGGCTGTCTGTGGTGCCAAGATGGTGTGATGATTTGTGGCGCAACGGTTTTAAGCCATCAGGCGAGGGAAGAGGCGGTGTCCGGGCGAGTCGGCACGAGATGGCTGTTCACAATACTATAGCCCGGATCCGTCGAGTCGGAAATTCTAGGACGAGCAAGCTAGAAACGATAGAAACGAGCCCTTTATTTAGCGCCCAGAATCTGTCGGGTCTAGGGATTTCGTACAGATCACGCTAAGCCATGACGCTCCACTCCGATACCAGCTCGTTGGTATCGTGTTTTGGAATACCTACATATGGGGTGGTGTCGATTTAAGTCTGCGATAGCATGGTCTGATACTCTTTGATGATGTTATTACTCCATGATTTCGTGTGACAGATAGCGCCAATCCGGAGCTGAACACTGGATGCAGGGTCCTTTGAATGACCGAAGGGCCGTCGACCTTTCTGTGACACGAGTCCAAGGCAACGGTCAACCTCGATCTTGATACTAAATTAACGCGATTAGGTACTAGACATGTTGCACTTGTCAAACCGGACCAAGTGCCAATTCTGCAGCGAAGATCGTCTAGAGGCTTTGGGTGTGCATTCGCACGTGTGTTCAGATCCGCAACTAGGCCGTGCCGCAATGGCATCGAACAGCAGGCACTTCGAGTCATGGCTCATTGAATATGTGGTGTGGAAAGGTAGCGTAGTGATGTGATGATGTCGATACCATGACACTATTGACTATAATCCGTGACAGCCAGCCCATGTCCCGGGCGCGAAGCATAGAAAGCGATCTCGGAGATCATGTCGATTTCCAAAACCGGTCGCGATTTCGTTTGCTACTACTAGTAGTATTTCCAAATAATGCGTTGTGAGTGACTGGTCCAAATCCATCGGGCTGGTTAGCCCGGCGTGGAGAGATGAGCTATTGTTTCCGCAGAGCGAACTGCGATTCGAGACGTCGGCCTTGGGAGATACCAGACGTATTAAATCTGCACATACATAAACTCCCGGCTGTGACTTCACTGGGCTAGGCTCGGGGCTAGACTGGGATTCACTAAACGTCCGAACCTGTCTAGGGACCCTAGTATGCGCTCGAGGGAGCCGCGGTGTTGATTGGGCGGAAGATTTCCTTATCTCTGGGCAGAAGCTACAGCGTCTGCAGCGGATTCTTGGCGAGGCTTGGCTAAATTGGCCTTGCCTATCAGAGGCTGGAGCTGAAAAGACATTGAGCATTCCCTTGTTTCGGTACTGCTTCAACCGATTTATCAGCCTTGGGAATAAGCTGACACACGTGTGTGCACACGCAGTCGAGCGGCGAGGCAGAGCTTCCCTGCGAGACACGGCACGGCCACTGGCATTTGATCGGCACCGGTGGCAAGCGCCATGTCTCGCCATGTTTAAACTCGAGACATTTTTTCTGTAGCATACCTTAGGCCATGGTTGCCCACGTCAAGGCTATACAAGCCGTTCAGTGTGGAGCGGAGACGTTGAGAGAGTGCCGGATAGTCGATGAAATTGCAGCTCGTGGCGCAACTTGTAATTTAGGCAACATGGTCCTCACTATCAACCTTCCAAAAAGGCAAAGCAGCTAGGAATTCGTGCCTGCAGTAATGGCAGTAATTGAGCAGTGGGAACAAGGCGTGTTGGCTCCTTCAATCGAGCGGGCAAGGCGACAGAGCTGAAGTGCGACCCGTGGAAATGGGACCTTCAGCGACGAACCACCGATCCGGCTCTGGAAACGATCGCTCGTTGGAACTTGGAGATGATGATAATTATTGATCGTCATCTGTATTGATATAACCCCGGCCTTATCTACGTTCGCCTCCGTTCATCGAGGCCCCATGGTGAAAGTGACAAGACGGGTGCCAAGTGGAACTCGAGATCGGCCTGGGTGCGTACGCCGTACGGGTGATAAAAGGGCCAACGCTTCGCCCGTCACGGCCGCCTGTTTAACTGTATTCGCTAGACTCACAGGCGGCCTTATCAGCGACTCCACCGCGCCTAGCAGACTCTGGTTGGCCAATGGTGCCAGATTGGGCCGAGGATGGGTGATAGGTACCTCTGGATCTGGGATCCTCCAGGGTGTCGAGGGTGTCGAGGGTGTCGAGGGTGTCGAGGGCGTCTCTGCCTGGGTGTGCGTGGTGTCTTCCACACGCACATGGCCCGAGATGATGGGGGGTCAGGTCGTCTAGCTGAATTAATTCCGTTCATCTCTCATTTATCTATCGTTGCAGCGGCGAGTCCACTAGAACATGGAAGCAGGGGCTGCAGAGGTACTGTTTCATGCAAGGTCCTCTGCATGTGTACATTGCGCCGCATAATACGATAGCTCACTGATCAAAGTCACGGTCCGGGTCGGGTAGCACAGCACAGCTTCCTGTTGCACGCATATGCCGCATTCTTCTCTGCTGCGCATCGAACTGGTCCAGAGTCCCTGTCCTAGATTTAGACCTACATAACCCCCGGCTCCCCGGCTGATGTCTCCTCTTCCTTCCTTTCGTGATTTGTCTCACTTTTTCTCGTCAGCGCCAGCCAGCGACACACTGGCCCGTGTGTGTCTGTAGAACGCAACGGTCCCCTCTCGACAACCTTCTTGTACGAGGATAGGATACTCACTCTCCCTTCGAACCGGCGAACTCCATTCACCCCGTCGTCAACATGTCGAGCGCCGATGTGCTGCCATACAATGGCACAACGGGCGCGGCTGACTCCGGTTATTCCACCGAAACCACTAACCTGAACCTCTTCTACGATGTAAGACTCCATACTCAGTGAGCTTCTGCAAGCTCGACCCGAGAGAGTGTGCTGACATGGACCGACTCGGATGTAGAGTGGTAACTTCGCCTGGATCCTCACATCGTCCGCTCTTGTGCTTCTCATGATCCCGGGCGTCGGTTTCTTCTACTCGGGCTTGGCCAGACGCAAGTCTGCTCTAAGTCTGATCATGCTGTCCATGCTTTCGGTGGCTGTGGTCGATTTCCAATGGTTCTTCTGGGGTTACAGTTTGGCCTTCTCGCATACCGGCAGTGCCTACATCGGCGATCTGTCCAACTTCGGCCTCATGAAGACTCTTGCACAGCCCTCCACTGGTAGCACCGCCATGCCCGATATTCTCTTCTGCCTGTACCAGGGCATGTTCGCTGCTATTACGTGAGTACATCTTCGCCCTAGAGCATGCGACTCAGCTAAACCTGGATAGACCCGCTCTGGCTATTGGCGCTGCTGTCGACCGTGCTCGCATTCTTCCTTGCATCGTCTTCATCTTTATTTGGTCGACCATCGTGTATGACCCCATTGCGTATTGGACCTGGAATGCCAACGGGTGGTCTTACAAGCTCGGCGGCCTTGATTTCGCTGGTGGCACTCCGGTCCACATCTCGTCCGGTGCCGCTGCTCTTGCCTACTCTGTCATGCTCGGCAAGCGTACGGGCTACGACAAAACCGCCGGTCTACCTTACCGACCCCACAATGTCACACACATTGTCCTTGGAACTGTTTTCCTCTGGGTTGGTTGGTTCGGATTCAACGGTGGCTCTGCCCTCTCTGCCAACCTGCGTGCCGTAATGGCTTGCATCGTCACCCATCTGGCCGCCTCCGTCGGTGCCCTTACCTGGATGTTGCTGGATTACCGATTGGAGAAGAAATGGTCCGTCGTTGGTTTCTGCTCTGGTGCCATTGCTGGCTTGGTTGCCATTACCCCCGCCTCCGGTTTCGTTACTCCGTGGGCTGCCGTCATCTACGGCGTTGTTGGCGGAATTGGCTGCAACTTGGCTACTAAGCTCAAGTTCTTGATCGGTGTAGACGACGCGCTCGACATCTTCGCTGTCCATGGTATCGGAGGTATCATTGGAAATCTCCTGACCGGTCTCTTTGCTGCGTAAGTGTTGGTGATCCAGGAATGAGCAACTTTGACTAATTTTGTGGACAGTGATTACATAGCTGCATTGGATGGCGCAACTGTGATTGGCGGAGGTTGGATCAACCACAACTACATCCAGCTTGCGTACCAGCTTGCTGACTCTGTTGCCGGCTGCTCGTACTCATTTGTCCTGACCTGCGTCATCTTGTTCCTCATGAACCTGATTCCCGGCTTGAGCCTCCGCGCTTCCCCCGAAGATGAGGATACCGGTCTTGATGATGCTGAGCTCGGCGAATTCGCATACGATTATGTTGAGCTTCAGCGTCATACCTCTGACGTCATCCCCGGCGAGCTGATTGAGCGCTCCAGTTCCTCCAAGGGCAGCATGCCTGAGAAGTCTCACGAGATCCCCGCATAAGCACGCTAGCAGATGGTGTGAATATAGAAAAGTGAATTTCGCATAGAGCGAACACCCAGTGTGCTGAACCTGGTGTTCCGTTAGCTGTTATCTTAGCACATAACCATTTCTTGTTGATATATAAATCTCATAATACCCATAGCGAAGTATACCCATTTCAAATAAACTGCAGAATCCATAAAGTCGTCGGAATCAAATAGACCGTAATAAGTAGGTTGGAGTCAACGTGATATCCTACGCACCTGATCGTTGGAGAATGTGTGGAGTCCGTGGTAGTGACGTAGTGACGTTTCTTTTGATGTTGTGAGGCTGGATCTCGCCCCGACACAGATCATGCACCAACGCCGCAGGAACCGACAACATCTAAATCGAGTCTGCGAAGGCAACGACTGGAAGTTGAAAGAGATGTAGTCGAGAGCTGAATCACGTGGTCATTTCCGCGCATCACGTCAACCCGCGCCTTTTACGTAACGATTTTCTAACACGTTCACTACCTCCAGCCTAGTCCCTCATGGTGGATACTGCGGACAACTGGGGTTTGACTGATTGACACATTAGGGCCCGAATGTTTCAGCTCTGTTTTTGTCCTGCTTTTGAGTGCGTGGGATGCGTGATTTGCCTAGCCGTTGTCGTGTTGAGTCGTATCGCTAGCATACCGCGGGTTCGAACCAGACGGAGTTGGCTCTGAGGGTCGGAAACTGGATTTCTACAGCGGAAGACCGATACTCAATGCTTGTATTTCCATTATAAGACAACTCATAGTGTTCATTCAGAATATGATCAGAGCCATTAGAGGCTATGAGTGAGCTTTGTCGCTAATGAATGGTCCTAGAGTTGTGGTGTTCCTAGAGGGCTGCGTGAGTGTCGCTGGTGAGGGTGAGCGACCAATCGAGCTCGTTACTGTGACGATTATAATTGCAATACGCCAGGGTACTTCAGACACAATAAGAAGACCGCGATGAAAGTTTTCTTGACAAAACAAACTTGTGACCCATGCACAAAGCAACATTGAACACATGGCAGTAGTCACAAGTAGGTCGTAAGGATAGATATACCGGGAGTGTCGAGAGCGTACAACAATTTGCGTCGTTCTAAGATCTCTGCCGCACTGATGAACATGGCTCTCAGCCTTGCATGATCTGTCGTAACTGTCGTTGAATCATCATCTATCGTAAGTCTTATGCTTGTACATTCTGATCTCATCAGCACCAAGGTACTTATTCACATTCCTTAATTTAAATACACCCAGACATTATGTTTCTCAAACTCGCCCGACGCATCTGGCAATATCTTCGAGAAGACCATCGCAAAGCGTGCGTGTTCAGCGTCGCGCCAAGCGTCAATCCAGGCATATCTGTACTCAGGTGGTGGAATCCGCGAGTCGGCGCACAATACACTCTCGTCCACTTGTGAGCGGCTTTCATATCTATCCAAAGCCTCAGATTGCTGCTCAAGCTTCATGAGTTCCCTAAGCGACGCAGCTAAGCTCAAACTCTCGATGCCTCCCTCCCTACCGTCGTATTTGAGGATTAAATCCAGTGCTTCGATCCGCACGTTTTGGTCGCGACACTTCCCACCCACGAAACAGAGAGACATCAGCACGCTGTTATCACTACTGAACCCGATTCGCGAGCGCTGGTTGTACGCCTTCTCCACTAACGGGCGGCAACGTCGAAGGATGTCCCAAAACTGCGGAAGATAGTCATCATACGACTGCTCCGTCCGGTCCAGGCAACACGAGACGAAGACGAAAGCCACGAGATGCTGCAGGCGGAGGACCTCGAAACGCTCGACGGCCGTGCTATCTTCGGGGTCGATGATCAGATTGTCTAGCTCTTCCTCGTAGTTATACAGCTGAGCCAAAAACCGCGCCTGCTGTTGAAAAGCCCCACTCTCATCGAAGCCGTGTTCAGGATTGAAGTGATGCCATTTGACCTTGAGCTGAAATGCGGCTATCATGGGGAACAGAATATCCCATTTTCTACGCGCATCTCGAATATCCTTGGCAGGCCGCAAGGCGAAATCTTGGAGAGGATTACGCGTTAATTCGTCGGGTCGGCCAGGATCTTCTGTCAACAGTAGCCAGAAAGCGTTTTTGCCATGAGTGAATGGTATATAAGCCGTGCTGACGCTGAATCGCAGGAAATGATCCGTCATGTCATCGATTTCGTCGCGATGCTCTGCTTGATATCGTCTTCGCTGTTGTTGCAGTGTTGACTCGGCTGCGGCGTCAGCACCTCTAACACGTTTTGCAGCCATTATTCCGTTGTGGACTAACAAAGCTGCGCCGCTACCCATCATCCACTCGAACACAATGAACAAGAGATTTGCAGCCATCGATATTCTATCGTCAATCCCTTGCTTCTGGATACTCGACCGAAGATGCGAGAGTGCTCGTGTGTGATGTTGGAGCGCAGCCTGGTAGTGTCGATTGGACGGCCCGAATATTTTCCATCGTCGCTGAAGTCTGTCACGTGGCTCAGGGAAGTTCTCACGGTCCTGCCTTAGAGCATGCACTTGGGCGCCTATACTGAGGATTGAATGGCGAATGCACTCATTTCCCATGAACGCCCGGAGTGATGTACCGCTCCAAAAGCCGCTATCCGAGTGCGGACACAGCTCTTGCGGGATTTGCTCTTTGAAGATGGTGAAGTACCACGTCTCGTCGTCGGTCAACGAGAAGCCCACGGAGGGCCTCTGCAGGATTTTTGGTGCATCTACATTCTGTCGCGGAACGAGAGCAGCATTGCTGGCCTGACCAGCCCTCGGGCGAGCTGCGAGGGTAGTTGTCGATGCTAGCCTGGGCAATATGTTGCGCGCCGATTGTGCTTTCGACGTTTGATTGGGATTATATCCTTCACAGGCAAGCCCAACTCGCTTACACTCGGCACATGTTGGTTTGCCTTCATCGCATTTCACCTGTATATCGTGTCAGTCGCTTGTACGCTCATGTCATGTTACGTCGGTAGGTATTCATCAAAGCAGTTCAATAATGAATGCTGATAGCGTCCAGCCGGCTAAGTGATGAGTAAGAGAGTAGGACTTGCGTGACGCCTTTTGCATGTAATACATCCTATTCGAGGTATCACGTCAGCTCTGGACGACCCATCATTCTCTCGGCCATCTCTGGCGCCTCCGGGCCCCGTACCTGTGCGGACTTTGGGCTTACTCGCCCTTTTGCGTATGGCCTTGCTGTTGTTTTTGTCCTCGGGTCGAGACGCAGTATTTGAGCCAGCGGTCGACGACGCAGGCGAACCATCACTTTGGGTCGCGGGGCTTGATTGCCGCGAGCCGTCGGCCGCAGGGGGCGTGAGGTGGTCGCTGTAACGCTGCGGCATTGTGTCAGCTGCGATCAGCTCAAGTCGTCGTAAAGTTGTGGCCGTAAACCCGGTCGTAAACCCGTCGTATCAAATGCTTGGTTCGTAGCGATGCGCCTGCAAAGACTCTTCTGGAGAAAAGCTTGAATCTAACAGCGGCCAATCACAATAGCTTGAAAAGGAGCAGCAAGTTTGTGATTGGTTTTGTTCTTCTTACGGGCGATTGAAGTTGATGAGAGGTGAGACACATATTTCGTGAGTCGGCCACGTGCAGGTACTGCACTCGATGATAAAGCAAGTCTCTCTCAACACTCAACTTAGACGATGGGCATCACAGATCCACATGTTCATACTTGGCGCGTCCTTGTCAGTTCTAAATCCCATCAAGTTACAGCCTAGACGCCAAGCAGACTGAGTGATGCACGGACTCATTTCCAGGGACCAGCCGCGCCAGGCTCCCTGACGCAGCACGCTTTTTGCAACTGTTTTAATCTTGCAAATTGTCACGATCGATTGGCAATGACATCTCCAAATCCCGAAGGAACCCACTATTCCCGTCCCGGGGGGTCTCTCTCTCTCAGACACTCGCTTGCCTACCTCTACATACACGTACGCACCTCCATGTATATATGTGTATATACATAGACATACATTAGAACAGACTCTCTGTCAGACTGTGCCGATTTTGTAGACGGTTCCCCAACCTAATAGATTTACTCAAAAACTCAGAAAGTGTGCCAGACTTACAACCATACCAGCGAACAGGCCTATCCGGGGAGTTGCCAATCCCGGTTAGCGAAGGTCTAAGAATAGGACCGCGTGCCACTATGTATGGTCCCCAGTTACAGTAATGGGACAGTGAATCACGGCGAGTTTTGTCTTGCCTTCTCTGAACAGCAAGGGACATGACTTGGAAGCCGAGAAGTTGGCAACACATGACTGCTGTTGAAGAATATGCGAACCGGAGCAGAGGCCGGAGGGCTATGATGCGTCCCCGGGCAACAAGTATGACCTATGCTGGAATGTGGAGTAACTAGAAAGACGATCACCAAGTCTGCCGTGCAGGCATGGTTGCCAGCTCTCGGCTCCGTGCGTATTCTGGCCAGTCTTGACATGCCCTTAGGGTTCAGCAACTCCACTGATGTCTGAAACTCGAGTATAAGGGGCATGTATTGCGCTATGAACAATGTCATTTCGGCACCGACCGATAACCATGCATTGTCTGCAAGGTACCCTTGGAAGCATTTGCAATTTCTCTCTTGTAAAGCGGGACAACCCGCGCTTGTGTGTGCAACTGGACAACCCCTCGTTAAAGAACCAGTGACGACAACGCAGCACTAGGAAGAATCAGTATCTAGAAAAAGCTGTTGTATATAACAAGACAGATATTCCGGATTGGCATCATTCTCAAGTCGGATGTGACGTTTCTGCCCATTTTCCGTGCAATTCCCCCTCTCAAATAGGGGTTACCACGGCTCGATGTTTTACCCCGGACGAAGCAAGATATCCTGGCACACAAGGCAGATACAGCAACTCAACCCTCATGTCACACAGGATTTCTAGATAGGCCGGGGGTCCTAGTACAGCTCCATATTACCCACGTGTTCCGGGTGATTGAATCGTAGGACTCGCGTGTAATGTATGTACACCACAATAAACCCGCAGAAACCAGTAAGACTAACAAGGTTCAAGGTCTCGTCGGTTGGGACATCCTGCCTGCCGAGGCTATCGAAGAAATAAGTGAGACACTTCACACCATGAATAACCAAGGCCTTAAACAACGTACAATTAAGAACTAATTAATAAAAAATCATATATAAAGAGAAAATATAGTTAAATAATGCAAAGAACTACTATTTAAGCTGTTAAAAGTTTCAGATTTATAGTACTTAGTTGTGTAGTTACTTAGTAAAGCATAGTGTATTGGATTGGTGTGCCAAGTAAAAAGTGTATCACTTATTTCTCCGATAGCCTCGGCTGCCGAGTAGAATGTCCAGAGATAGGTACCTGGTATTGGTCGAAGTCCGTATGAAAGTCCGAAAGACCAGTATATCCGAAAGGACGGCCATTAAATATTCCGCATGCTGCCATGCGTTACCAATCAATATCGGTGTATACCAAGCGGCGACTGTTCTGAACCATGTCAGAGCCATATTACAACGGGAGATCAGGTCATGAGTTCGCAACCAGATGCTAGCCTAGCCCCGTCCATAACACAAGTCAAAACTCAGACCGCTACTCCAGAATCCGATCGATAGGGCTGGAAGCTGACGTTTGTTTAACTTTGGATGCTTCTGGTCTCACGATGGATCCACCGATCGTCACGATACAACAGAAACACGTGTACCCTTTGATTAACAGCGAAATAGAAAACTAGTACCATGCCTCGTGCGAATTATAGCCGAGTGCAGCAACGTTCAAGAAACATAGCAAGCACTCTGACCACTCCTTCACACTCTGCCTTCTGGCTTTCTCCTCCAGTCTCACAGGTCGAACCTTTGTTAGTTTGAGCTTCGGACTGACTGGCAAGAGCCAGGCCTACCCAGGTCTCACGTGGGCCTGGTTTTGGACGCTTGCAAGGCTTACGGCAAGGCCGCCGTATGGGCACGCGAGGGTAATGTTAGTACGAACGAGTATAAGTACTGCGCTATGAAATACCTCCCGCACTAGGCGGCCAGGCATCGTTAGGCCTATCGAAAAGTAATAGAGTAACAATACCTCACATGCTTAGAATAACAGGGAGGGAACCTGTAAGAATGTATTCACACTGGACTCCAGTAGCCACTGATGTGGTCAGCGAGTTGTTACAATACGTAATCGTTTTGCTTTATTTGCTAATATCCCCATCACCGTCCTACTATCTATACCTTTATCCGACCCACTAACTATATCTCTATCCGACCTACTGACTATACCTACCTCTATCCGTAGCGACGAACTATTATCTGACCAAAACATCGATCGATTATACCACAAAACGCGTAAAACCTCTTTATCCCTTATTCGAGTCTGAGAAAAACTTCAATCGGTATTAGAGTTAGCCCTGTAAATCCCTCTCATAAGGAGTCTTTACCCCTTGTCTTGCAACAGTGTTGCTATCAACCCTTTGAACTCCTATAGCAACACTTGTAAATCGATACGTTATGTAAAACAGGCAAAGTATTTTCATCGACCTCTTAATAGCTACCAGAAATTAAGTGAGCACAGCCTTAGTGTCACGATATCTAGGCAAAACCGACTTGAATGCTCGAATAGGCTCAAGTATCGATATATGTTTATCTCTGGATTTCAACACTGTCACGCCGCATTACAGCTCTGCGGAGAGGGTCTGTTACATTTAACATCAACACTCTTCGTCGTTAAGGAGTGGGTGTCATTTCAAAACTAGACAACTATCCCTGATATTATCTAGCTTCATGCTAGAGACGCAATAACTGATAAACCGCTTGGGGTCCTGCCGGTCTCTGGGACTACTCGACGCTTCTTTCATTATCAGGTAGAAACTTTGAGTTGCGAGACATCTGTTCGCAAATTAGGTAAAACATCTATTCGTAAGGCAGGTTGGAGCGTGCACCTTTGGAAAAGCCCAATCTGCTAACTATTCAGTAAAAAGGTGGTAATCATAATTACAATCTCATCACTTGCAAGCCCATAAAACATTAGTTTCTCCCCACAGCTTACACTTCAGTCTCAACGCCTGTGTCCTTGTCACCATGTTGAAAGACTTGACTGATGTTTCCTTTGAGTCTAGACAATTTCCCGCCGAGATGGTCGACTTCCCGTGCCGCACGCCACTGCATGATACCGCGGTGTTTGCGGTGAAGTTCCTTATGATGATCCTTATAGTCTCGTAGCTGTCCCTGTACACCTCGGGAGCCATCATCTGGATCATTGTGACCCGGTGCGAGGGTTTTAGTGGCTGCCTGCGTTACCCCTTGTACTGGGTTGCGAAACACGTTCTTTACTTTCTTGAAGTCTGAAAGTGACAGATTAGATGCGCTAGACAGTCCGCCACTATCGCCATCGTCTTCGTCATCTGAACTGGGCGGGGTCGAATCGTCGTTTGTGTGCATCGTGAGTTTCTTTTTGCGAGTTGTGTCGTCGTTATCTTCGCCCTCACTGTCTTCGTTCTCGTCTTCAGATGAATTGTCATCCTCAAGCAATGCTTCATCGCTAATGGTGTCAAGGCATTGCATGACATCGCGCATCTACATAAAATATGTCAGTATCCACGCCATCGATCAGCTTCTGGGTGTTACAAGCCGCTCCCGGGTATTCACTTCGCGGCAGTAAGGTCACTCACTACAACAGTTGTCAGCATAAAGAGTCGTTGAGCGTGCCGAGTTCGCAACTTGGACGGAACGATGTTATACATACCGTCTGTGTTTTTGGATTGTGCAGCATAGCGTTTGTGGTATCCAGACAATCCGCGCCAGAATCGGATGGGAACTTCGATCTCCCCGAGTGGTTGCTCTTCCTCGCTCAACCCATTGTATTCAACACATGATTGAGCTCTGCGAAGACCATCCTTGGAACCTTTCCAAACCTTCAGGCTTTTCACCTCGTCGACTTCATCTTCAAGCTCGTGAAGCCAAAGGCAAGCAAATGCCAGTGTCCTGTCGGGACCCAGCGGGGAGCTACGGAACTCGATAATCAACGACGAAGAATATCTCTTACGCACGGGTAAGAACAGCTCGTCTGTTTTGCCACCTTTGCCTTTCCAGCATCCATTGTCGGAATACAATTTGAGACGACCCATATTCGTTCTAACCTTAAGGCGATGCTTAACCAGTTCACTGTCAAGCCCTGCCTTTGGCGAGACTGGGTCCCTGATCTGTATGGTTCCATAGTCCCATCCCATCAAATTGTTGGGTAATTTCAGTTCGACGCTTCGCCAGACCATGCTTATTCGTGCTCTCCCGTAGCCAATACCACCAATTATGGAGTAGTGATCAATGACTTGGCTGGAATGTTCGAACGCCTTGCGAAGGGGAAGATAGACCAAGCCGATCAGAGGATCATCCTCTCTCTCTCGCGAATCTCGAACGCTCACTATGACCTCGGCATCACGCCAATTTTTAATGAATCGCTCAGTTCCTGCATTGAAGAAAGGCTTGGAGTTCTTGGGTTTCGTACGGGTCCGAAAGATCTTCTTGTGATTCAGAATGATGGTGCAGTAGCTATCGGGCAAGTCGTTAGCCCGCTCAGCCTCATCCTCACTATCGCCCCCGTCGCCTTTGTCTTGTTTCTGCAGATTCTGTGTCTCTAAGCCGGTGATATTGTGGATCTGTACGCTCAAGATTCCTGACAGGAACTCATCACTCGGTGGCGCAGATACAATCATGGCTGTTTCAGCTTCCTTGTAATCTTGCGTCTTCTGTTGACGAACTTCTTCATCGTCGGCAGGCTTGCCAGACTCCCTGAGTTTGTTCTCAGCGCTGTCTGAAATATGTTGCTTCAAATCTTGTTTTGATCGAATGTGCTTGTGAACCGTTTGTTCTTGGAACTGTTGGTGGGTGATCGTCGTTTTCGCAAAATATCCGACCGACCAAAGAAGTGAACCAGGCATTTTCTCCTCACAATCCTCCCCGACAAACCGATCCTCTCGGTCCTGGAACTTGTTTTGTGTCTCCGAACCGCTCATTAGAGATTTCAAGTCAATCTCTACTCTTCCTAAGTCGTCGTCGGCTGTCCATTTATCCGAATCCCATAGTTGCAGACGAAGTTTTTCCTGTGCATTAACCTCCTCCGGTGTGACAAGAATACTAGCATATTCATGCCAACTGGGATCATTTTCGCCGGGAACGATACGCGTGGAAGCGACTGGTTTGCCGAACTTCCCCCAGGAGACCGTAATGTACGAGTCGCTTGAACCATCCATTGGCCCAACCCCACCGTCACCTTGCTTGAAGCCGCTCGCTCGTCTAATGAAGATGAAGACGGTACCAAGACTGACAGTGTCCTTCTTATAATCTTCGCCAACTAGCATATCTTTCAAGTTCAGAGTCAAACTTTTGGGAGCAACATATTCAGCTAAAGCTGCATCAATGGCCGAGTTGACGAAAGACGAAATTAACGGCACGTCTGTTAGGCTGAAACTGTGCTTGGATAATGGCATCTATTGAATTGACACAGGTTAGTATGCTTAGTAAATTATGATGGCTCGGCTCGAGTCGAATCGTTATATTTTGGGCTCCCCCGCCGCTACCTGCTCCACGGCCTCAAAGGCTAGATGACTTACTATGAAAAAACGTTAGCAAAGACTTTGAAGTCGAAAATGAAATCTTTTCACACGTACCACATGATATGCTAGCTTTAGGCTGTCCGAGAAAGGTCATAGTACAAAGTGAAATAAATGGAGGATCGGGTGTAAGTTGCAATCGAAGGCGGAGCGTCATGACGATGCCTCTAAGCTGGACCCAGACCGGAATTGCGACCCCGCCTGGTAGGTAGAATTTGAGGTAGAGATGGGCACTCCTAACCTTTGACCTAAAAGATTGACCGGAAGGGCGGCTACGATAAGCAAGAGCTAGCTCGAGATTGACGAAATCACCTTCTTCTGCCTCCATGCCTTCCCGCATGGCGAGCTCCTCGGATTCATCTTGCTTGGAGTCTTGGTTCTTGTTTTCGTCCCCTTGAGCTTCGTTAGAAGTAGTAGTGTCGTCCTCCCCAGTCCTATCTTGGGGGTTTCCAGGATCGGTCCGATCATTCTGAGAGCCTCCGGAGCCTTTTCGCAGCTTCCCATCGGATTCAACAGTCTGGCTCGCAGCACCAGAAGGTAACCATCGCACACCTAAGATACGTATTGACTCGCTGCCTTGTCCCATATCATCGACACTGACCATTCGGATCACCTTGGGCAGGGATGCCTGCATAACATCCTCAATTTGGTCCACAAGCGACGCGAAGAGATCTGGATTGACTAGGGGCCAGACAGAGGAGATTAGACTATTGAGCCATTGAGTGCTTTCAGGAAGCTCTTCGTCGTTCTCCAGCATTGCAAGTTCCTCGCCTATGTCTGTCGTCAGTCTTCGGTGCAGAGCGCGATGGCTGTTGGTGTGTGAAGGATATGCGGAGATTGCATACAGGACACGTGCCTAGCACTGGGCACCCAAGCGGAGGTACAAATAGGTAACATGAGAAAATAACAATGAAACGAGTATCATCGCAGAAAGATACTTACGACGCGCCGAGTCCCACACTTCGTCTTCGAAGATTTCGCTTGTCTTTTTGTGCATCCACCTCCCCAAGCCGATGATAATCAACACGCCAAATCCGACGACAACAGCAATACCAGATAGACCGGATAAGAGACGAATCCACGTGCTGTTCTCCCACGATGATCCGGATGCAAGTCGCGGTGAAAAGTGTATTGGCAATACTATGAAAACGGCGGAAAGGAGACCAATCATTGCAAGGCCGGCCATCATGGCTTTTTGGTAGAGAGCTGCCAGTTCCTGTCTGGTGGTGTCGAAATCAGGGGGAGGAAACACACGCTGCATGCCATTGATGCCTCTTTGCATCTTCTTCTGCTCTGCTTGTAGCTCGTCTTCCGTTTTGGAGGCTCCTTGAGGACCCGTCGCAGTATCGTGAGAAGTACCTGTCTCGGCCTCGTTCTCTGGAACAGAGTTCAGATCCTTCTCGGTTTGGTCGTGTACTACGACCGGGAGATGTGTGACCGGGTCGGTGACCTCTCTGCCCTCGCCATGCCTCTTTTTCTTCTTCATGATCTTCCGTTTTTCTTTGGGGTCAGACTTGCCTGCGACAGCCTCTGTTGCCGTTTGGTCACCCCCCTCACCTTGGCGCTTCTTATCGGTGCTTGCATCGCGGTCCTCTGCTCCTTCATCGGGGCTGTCCGGGCGATTTTCAGGCTCGTCTACATGGCTTGTAGCTTCCTGTGAACTGTCCTTAGGCGGGTAGTCTACGTAGTTATGATTCGTAGATGGGTACGGGTCATGCCGGGTTCCGGACTGCGGATCTTGACCTTTCAAGATAGCTTTGGCAGATTCGAAAGCTCTCTTGGGTTTGGATTCATCCTCGGGGCCCTCTTGGGCTTTCTCTTCGGTCTCAACTTGGCCTCGTAGCTCTTTACGTTGTTGTCTGTAACCTTTGACAGTAGGAATCGGATGTTTGCCACTATGTGGTCCGCCATGAGTTGTCCTTGGGGCAGACCGCTCCTCTTCGAAATCTTGTTGGCCGCTCATCTTGAATGATAAGTAGGGCTTTCCAGGGCAATGAACTAGGGCTTCTGCAATTGCAACGTCGCGTGCCGGGCGTCGACGGTGCCTTGTTGATAGCTAGGATGAAGAGCAACCGCGGTGCTTCGAGACGACAGCCCGTCAATCAGTCAAAAGCATTAAAGGTAGTGCACATGGGACGTGATGAGGATTCAATCACTTGATTTTTGTGGGAAGGCAATACTTTTGGAGAAGGTGATGTTGCTTGGGCAGAGGTAGCATCGTACAGGGCACGCGAGGACGGAACCAACCACCTATCGACAGCAAACAGTTGGTGTTGGTGGTTCGAAGGAGCCCCTCTGGTGCCAGCCATTGGCCCAGAAAGAATTACCGTGAGCAAATAGGGACAAGATGCAGTGCGAGAATGACAGACCAGGTTCGAATTGGGCAGGGAAGAGCGCCGGTGAAGCTGGGGGATGAGGTCATCCAAGAGGTGTGAAACAGGCATGCTGGGGGCGCTCGAGCTGGGCATTTGTCCTGCGCTCCAGTCTGCCAGTGAAGCTAGCGGCTCAAAAGCTCCCGCCCGGGCAGAACCTGGCGTGCTAGGCCTCTGCTGGGCGCACGAAACGCGCGGACCGCTCCATTAAAACCGTTGGCATATAGGCGGTACCAGAGCACACACAGCGGGGTTACAGGGCCGGACCTGGTCAGCCATCGGATACCGGCAACTGATGAACCTTGCGGTGGTGACATCCCACCAGCCTGCCGTGAGTCCGGCGAGGAGATTCGACGACAATCATCCAAGGAATTGATGCCTGCAAGAGTCCGAGACTGACCTGTCAGATACGGACACGCGCGTCACGCCAACTATCCAATTCGCACCATGATACTCAAAGTCGGCTTAGGAACACGCTTTTCCTATAGATTTACAAGCATTCTTGGTCCCGATATCGCTGAATCTACGTTTTTGATGTGACGCCCGTAATTCAAGGCCAATGGCTTGCAATTCTCTTCCGCGGGAGTAGGTGTGCAAGTCACTTGTGCTCTGTGCCTACCTGATGCAGGACTTTCTGTTTCCTAGACGTGTGTAAGTACGGCTCGATGATGGCAAGGAGTGTAGTCTATGTACTAACAGCTCGAAGGAAAGTCCTGGAGGCAAAGCGATCGCGGCAGTACTCTGGATTTGCGAGTTTGGGGCTATACCTTGGCGACAACTGCGAATAGGAAGTTCTCATGGGAGGTTTTGATGCTTTTGTTCGTGTTGTGACGATGGGCTTGTATACGATCGAACAGCCAGATGGAAACACCATAGGCATGCTTTTATAAGAAGATTCCTAAGATTGACTACAACAAAGAAAAGTACGAGCTACAAAGTACTCACGAGCACCTCGCTAACAAACGTAAGTTGTAGATCGTACATATTTTGATGTCAGTATACTGTCGGCTTGATCGGTGGGCCTGAGTCGCATCCATGTGTAAGGTCGTATTCTGCATGTGCCCTGGACAGTGTTCTACCTAGCACTGGCCAAACTTTTAAGCTGCATAAAACGAATAGGTAGGATCGGCAATCCTATTAATACTCTGCAATTAGGTTGTTTATAGGTACACACCTGACTGCTTATATCTTCACGAAATCCGTGGCATGGACTTGACTGGCAGTGTGGTTGGAAATACGTCCCTGAAGTAGTTTGAAGCTGAGCCCAACTCATGTAACGACATGTCATGCTCATCACCTACTGAAGTTGCTCCTGCATTCTTGCCTTCCATTGTTTCTGGCAAAGCATCAAAGGCTCTAACCCAAGGTGCTGCGAAACATCGGACCCCTTGCCGATGGATCATAGTTGGAATTAACAAAATGCGCAAGCTCATCAGCATCATGCCCACTCTCATTCACCTTTTCTCTCTCCCGCTGCAGCAACGATTTCTGGAATTCGATTGCTGCCTCCGCTTCCCTGATATGCCGCAATCTCTCTTCTCCAGACTGGAGATTGTCTCCCGGTTCCCGAGACACCTGCCTTACCCTCTCACCACAAGCCCCAGATTCCGGAGCCGTGACGTTACCGGGGTGTTGCATCCTACTTATAAGCGCAGGCTGCGCAAATCTGGTGGTTGCCGGCTGGATGAATGTGTCCGTATTGTGATCTAGGAAGTCCCAGTGGCAAGATTCACACACTTCGCCGCAGAATAGCTGCCCACATCGTCCGCAGAGCCGGACATTCTCTTGTGGGAGCAGGACATAGTCCAGCGCTCCATCTGGCCGAGTCTGCCAGTTTGGTCACGAGGGTGCGATGGCCTTCCCGACGAACCCGCTATTGTCTCCGGCTTATTCATTTCCTTTGCTTTGTTTGTATTAGTCACAACTTCAGGTTTCGCCATTTGCACTGAGAAGTTTTACGTTATTTAACAAATTTATTTACTACACCCTCCAACCATTATCTAGAGTTGAGGGTGTGGGGTATCTCGAACATATGCAGGCACGTTCGCAGCATCACTTTCGTCAGGCCCGTTTGTCAGGTGTGGCGCTATGGCCACCACAGAAGACATCATGAAATATGGGATACAGGTGAAGGCGAGTAAGTGAAATCCAATCTGCATTCCCAGATTGGAAGGCAGGATGTTAGTTTTCAGCTCTTAACCCATCCAGCCCATTGTTCGTCTAAGTTATCATGCATTGTTGTATCAGCTCCCAAGAAAGCAATCATTCTAGAGCGTTGCCGATAGCTACTGAGGCGCCCGTCTGCTCTTCTTTTCGACTGTAACACGTTTTCGTGTGCTGGGATGTTTTGTTTTGCTAGCAATCTAGCAAGTCTTAAACTCAAACAGACTTAGAATCTATAGGGAGGTCAGCGGGGTCCGCAACCCGTAGAGGTATTGTCATGCACATTACGTACCGTATCTCATATGAACCAGCTCTCGTCATGTATCGTACCCATTTCACGCTTGAATAGTTACTCTTCTCGAAGACTTTGAGATATCGTACCAAAAGACCCGAGCTAGTGAACATGAGAAGACTGAAGCTCATGCTAAGCGGTGGCCGTGACCAAGCCTTCTGATTCGTCATGCTGGTGAGCTCGGCCTCGGCACTCAGTACAAATTCGCTCTGACCGGTAAACCGGCCAATCTTCCAAACGATATGGTTTTCGCTGGGTTCGTACTTGGCCTTGCCCTGCGTGCAGCGTTCGGTGATACGTGCGGTGTTGAGAGGGGTGGGAATGCGGACAACCACGTTGGTGGCAAACAGCTTTGTGCCAAAATTGGCTTTGACACCTATACTATATTCTACTTTCGTCTTGCCGACTTCATTTACTAGAGCGTGAACTTTGAACGGCAGATTGACATTTTCCGTTGCGCGGTAACGCATGAGCTCGAACTCGCCATCGGGCGGAATGAAAGATATAATGCGATCCGAATCGAACTTGCCGAGTTTAACGCACTGGTGGAACTGGCAGTCTTCCAGAGTTACACTTCCGGCAGCAGCTTTTGTAGCTTTGCTGCCGAGTCTGTTGCCGCTCGGTAGAGACTGGAGACCGTCTTGATCCAGTAGAAGACGATCGTTTAGTCCAAACTTGCACTCGGGGGTGCCCGAGAGGTAGGCGCGCATGATAATCTGACCCGTGACGTCGGCCCGAAGGACCGCGCCGGTGGCAGACATGAGCAGATTGACATCCTCAATGACGTCGACAAAAGCCTCGTTCTTCCGGTATCTGACGTCTGCTTTCCTCCAAGATAGTGCGCCTGTGGCCTGCATTGTGATTTTTGCGGAGTCTTCAGCAGCGCGCTCGGACTTGACGCCTTCGGTGGTGATGTACATCTTCAGAGTGTCTGTCTCGGTGTTCTGAGGGTATCCGAAGTCGATGATCTCTGTTCGAGCAGTACGGCGTCAGCCCGGTGCACCCCCTAGTCCTTATCACAGCGACATTTCTCGCCCCTTACCGTCTAACAGCTCGTAGACGAGCACGAAGTTGTTCTTAACGGCCTCCTCGTCGAACTTGCCAAAGTAGCCCCGCCCCAACTGGATGAGGCGGTAGAGAAACTCGAAGACGAGGGCAGCATTGGCGTTGCTCTTGGTGATGGCGACAAGATAGATATTCTCGTGCTTGACATGGCTGAAGGTTGTGCTCCCGAGGGTCAGGATGGGCGAGCGCACCTGGGGATTCGAGATGACCTGGATACGAAAGACATCGGCGAGCCGGGGGCGGCAGTCGTTGCGGAAGGCACGGAAGATGAGGTTCTCGCCCTTCTGATTGAAGATCAGGATGCCGGACAGCATGGTGCCGACCTCAGGAGCGAAAGGCGAAGGCTGCGAGGACGGGCTTGTTGGGTGGAATAGAGCGGTTGGGTTGCGCTCATCGTCGCTGGAAGCCCGTCTCAGGTCAATTAGCGACACCAAAAACACCCTAAAAAGGTAGCTCTAAGTTCCACTTAACGGTTAGCAGCTAGCACCTGTCGATTTCTATTGCATACACCCCTGATTTGCGGGGCCACATCTTGCCGAGACCCTACAGATATAATACCGCGGTACCTCTTACCACTAAAGTTACCACCTTTTTACATATAATTTTAAAAAACATAACACCTTTAATTAATGTTCTTTTGCTTAATTTCCTTTGTTATTATTTAATCGAACTAAATTAGTATATATTTGCTAATTATTTGTTTACTTAAATAACAAGCTTTTTAATCGTATATTATTAAACTTTATTTTATAAAATTACTTGCTTTTTAATACGGATGATTAAATAACGTTATTAAACTATAAATATAGTAATAGTTATATTTTTTTAGTACTAATTATTATACGTTATTATTTAATAAAATAAATTGGCTACTTTATATATAAATTAAAATTAATTACAAATTAATAAAAGCTAAAACTTTTTAATTTAAACTTTAATTATAAAATTTATTTTTAACTTTAATACAGTTATTATAACAATATATAAAATTATATTTAATTAACCTAAAAAATATAAAGCCAGGTCTAAAATTTTATAAAAATTAAATATTAATAAATATATAATTAAACGCTATTAATATTGCTTTATATATTTTTTAAAACATACTATTAATAAAATAGCTATATCTTTAAAAATTAATATTTTACGGTTTAAATTTAAACTAGTTTAAGCTTATTATATTTTTCTAAATATTTAATTACGAATATTTATTTTTTTGCTTTTTATATTTTTAATTTAATCGTAATAATAAATATTAAAACCTAAGTCCAATATTTTAAAAAACTACTAAATTTAAAATTAAATACTAATTACGTTTTAATTAAAACACTAAAAATTTTTCTCTAAAATATAACAATATCGTTACAATATTTCGCCTATATATTATTTTATTTTAACGTATTAAAACTTAATATATATTTTTATATAGTTTTTTTTATAAGCTTCGGGCCCGGATATTTTATATAAATAATATATTTAATACATTTTAAACTTATATTTACTAAAATAGTAATAAATGCAGCTGCGCCGACTATTTTGCTATAATTGCTATATATTATAATTATAGCAAACTTATTACTAAATTTATAAAATACGTAATTAAATACGTTTTTAATCTAATTAATATATTTTAATTATATTATAACGTAATAAAAACAAACATATTATAATTAAAACGGTAATAAACTATATTTACGTAGTTTGTTTAATATAATTAATTAATATATCTTTAAAATATAAAAAAAAGCTTAATATATTTAAAAAAAATAGATTAAAATTTACGATATTAAAAAAACTAAATTCGAAATTTGCTTTATTATTACTATAATATAATTTAATAATATTAAATATAAATTACGTAACTTATAAACAAATATAAAGCGTTTTTAAGCTATTTATAACGATAATAACGTATAAAATTTTAGCTTTTGAATTTATTACAAAATTATTAATTATAAAAAATAATAAAAGCTTAAATTTATCGTTATTCGCTTTTTTTTTCGTTTATGCCTATATTAACGATAATAATAATTTATATTTTATTTTAAAAATTTAAACTAAATAATTATAAATTAAGCTTAAAAAATTACATTTTTAACAATTTTAAAAAAACTAAGTTAATTTATCTAAATTTTTTAAGCATTATTAAAAAAACTTTTTTTTTATATTTAATTATTAATTATATTAAACTAATCGATATTAATAAAAAGTAATATAAGTTTTATATAGTTTTTTTTAACTAAGGTATAAAGTTATAAACTATTTAATTAGTATATATAATAACGAGGTTATTTTTAAGACTAAATATATTATAATCGATAAAAATATAAATAAAAATAATATTGACTTTAATTAAAGAAAAAATCATTATAAAACCGTTATAATTTATTTATTAAAAATATTAAATATATTAAATTATAATAAACCTTTTTAGTTTAAAAATATAGCTATAAAAATAAACAAAAAACTTAAAATCTATATTATTTTATTTATATATAATTAAACAAATAATCTATAAATAATAAAAATATATTATAATATAATATATATTGAAAAATATATTTTAAATTTAGAAATAATGCTCATTTTATACTGTTTATATATTATATAGCTTAAACTAATAAATATATATTTAATAAACAAACGTTTCCGAAAATATTTTCGTAGTTATTATTTATTATATAATATAAAAAAATTAAATAATAAAAAACTAGCCGATATAATAAAATTATAACTAATAATTAATATATAATATTATATAGTTTTTTATATAAATTAAAAGTATATTTTAAGTTTAAAATACTTTTAGTAATTAATATTAAATACAGGTTATATATATAATTATAATAAGTTTTCGCCGATAGCGTATAAACAAAAAATACGTTTTTATATAAAGTTAAAAACTATTAAAATAATAAATTTAAACTTTATATACTTAAGTCCTAAATTAAGTTTATAGTTTTACTATTATTTTAAATTATAGTTTAATAAAAACTTAATAAATAACTCTTATATTATTTTAATTAAAAATATTAAATTATAAAACGATAATAACGTTATAAACTAATAATAATTTAAAACTTTTAAAAACTATATATTACATACAAATAATATATTATTTATATTTTTATAAATATAAAAAATTTCTGCTTTATTAAAATTAAAAAAATACTAAAGCTTTTATTAATATAAATTATCCGAACTATATTTTAAATTATATTTATTACATATAAAAAAATATTTTATTTATATAGCAATTAAAGCTGCTATAATAAATTAAAGCAAAGTTTATATAAAAAATGTTTTTTTTAAATTTAAAAATAGCTTTTTAGCTAATATAATAATTAAACAGTCCTAAATTTAAATATAAAACCTTATATAATATACTAGTTTTTAATATTTTATTTAAAAAGCTATAAACGTATAATATATAAACAAAAAATTAATAAATTATATATCAATTAAATAAAAAAAAACAAAAACGTACGTATTAAAAAATATATAATATAGCTAAAAAATAATATTATTAAAACTAAAATAAGCTAAATTAAAATTAATACGTTAGTAATAGTTTTTATATAATTTAATATTTATTTATTTTTCTAGTTTTTTTTTACGTTAAAGCTAGTTTATTAATTTATTAACGTTTATTTATTACTATTTTTTTTAAACTTTAAATTAAATATTTTCGTTAAAAAATATATAATATTGCAATAATATTTATATATTAATAATAACGAAATTAACTTTTATAAACTTATTAAATAAATAATATAAAATAATTAAAAACTATTTATTAATAATTTTTAAAAAGCTTAAAATTATATTAGCTTTAACGTATTAAAAATTTGCAACTTATTAATTTAAACATTTTATTATAAAAAAAGTTATTTTTTTATTTAAGTTTTAAACAAAACTAAAAACTATAGCTTATAAACTTTAAAAAATAATCATTTAACTATAAATATTAAACAAGCTTTAATTTAAAAATAAATCGATTTTATTAAAATTATATAGTTATAATAACGCGTAATTTCAAATTTTTACGCCGAAAAATCAAATCTGATATTTTAAAACTTATAAACATTTTAAAACTTCGGTAAAAACTTATATAATTTTATAAAAACCGAGCACGTTTATTACGTTAATATAATAAAAATTAATATTAAATTATCGATATTATAAAAAATATTAAATTTATTTCAATAGTTTTAATTATTTATATTAATATAAAAACGTAATTTGTTTTTATACCAAATTTTTATATAATATCTTAAGTTTACCGTATATATAATAATATTTTTTATTATTATATCCTATACTACGTTAATTTCGCATAATTTTTTTTCGTATAAAATATATAAATTAATTTTTTAACTTTTAAAATATAAAATATCGTTATATATACTAAATAAATATTTAAAAATTTAATTAAAAAGTTATTAAGCTAATACTATAATTATATATTAAAAACTTTTTTTTAAAAAAATTTAAACGATTTTTTATTAAATATACGCTATTTAAATTTTATAAAAAATAAAAGCTTTTTTTTTAAAATTATTATCGCAATTTAGTATAAAAAAAAGTAATAAGCTTTACGTAATATTTTAATTAAAATTTAACCTATAAATAACGTTTGCTATATTTTAAACATAGTTTTTTTAAAATTTAATTAAAATATTACGGCTTTAGTAGTTTATATTAAAAATTACGAACTTTTTAAAAACTTTATATATTTTTTCGTTATTTTTTTTAAAAAATACTTTAAACGAACGTAAAAATTAGCAATATAATAAAAATAAAACAAAAAACTATTTTAATATGAATAAACTTATTTTATAAAATTTAATAATAAAAAAAATATATATTATTTTAAATATAATATAAAAAATAAAGCTTATAATAAACGATTATATTTTAATTAAATATTTCGTATAAATTTATATTATCGATATAAATATTTTTATTTTTGTTTTCAAATCGTTATAAATATAATATAGTAATAAAACTATAAATTTTAAAGCGGTATTTTATTTTAAACAAAACAAAACAAAAAAAAACAGTTTATAACTTAAAAAAATAAATATATTTATAACGATATATCGGTTAAAATATAAACTAAACAATTGTTTATAAATTCCGTTAATAAATTAAATAATAAAAGTATTATAATATAAAAACAAGAACAAAAACTAATCGACTTTTTACGTTATTTTAAACGTTTAGTTTTTAAATTTGTTCAAAATCAAATTAAAAAAATATTTCTTATTTTTATAAAATTACGTAATTTGCTTATTTTTATTAATAGAGCGCTAAAAGCAAATATATCCGGAATATTTCTAACTATTTGTTACATATATTAAATATTATAAATATTACTTATTATATTATACGTCGTTAATTAAAAAATAAATAAAAAATAACTTTTAATACGAAATATATAATATATAATAGCAAATATAACAAGCTTTATACTTTAATTTTCTATTGCCGACAATTATCGCAGCTTTTATTTATTTTTGTTTTTATTATAACATAAATACATTTTAAATTATTTCGTTTATATCTTATTAAGATCTTAAACAAATATACGGCTTTACTAAATAATTAAGCTTTTTAATTTAATATAAATAAACTAATTTAAATATACTAACTTAAAACATTTACTAAGGTTAAATAGCAAAAACATATTTTTAATTCCTATATATAATTAATAAAACATCGTCGCGACTAGGTAATTAGTAAAGGATCGGAACAGGCGCTAATGCGATCGATTGCAGGCGGTACAAGCTAGGGTCGAGTGAAGTTGATAGGCCCAGTTACCTACCATGGTCAGGGGTCAAGCCCTTGTATCCTGGCATCTCTTTAAGACAACTATATTCCTGACTTTTTCACTTGCCAGACAGATCATTCATCTAGTCTGGCAGTCAAATATTCACCTTGCCTTGATGGAACACGCTATTACTTAGATTTGGGTGGGAAATAAAAGAGTTTGGTCGTTCTTCTTCAATCTTATGAACATCATTATGTATCGCAAGTATACACTTCTTGAGGCAAATCGGCCGTGCTCACATCTGGCTTTCTCTGAACACGGCAGATATACCTTAGATATGCACATGGCCCAGCCTCTAAGTCAAGCCAGAAGTCCATTGAGGAGCAGGTATACCGGGTAAAATACACGATTTTGGTACAGAACAATGCAGGGAAAATGATCCTAACACCGATATGGAGTAAGGTACAATTGAAGGGAATACAACATTACTTACAAGGCTGCCCGGGATCAGTCGCCTGAAATTGTCTTGCCAGGGAGTTGTCGACCGGGTTGTGCGTATCCAAAATTATAGAATACCAACAAAGGCTAGGACACACTTGCAAGTACTTTGGAAAGCTTAAGGTAAAAGGGAAATCTCTGGGATGTACGCAGTAAGTTTTTGATCTTGCGCATTAGTCGAGTTTGTACGGGTAAGATGGATTCCAAACGGTGAACAAGGTTTTAACGATACGAGTCATTGATTGAGAGTGACATTCGAAGATGACGACGAAGGATACGAATAGGTAAGGTCGGAGTGATCTTCCATGTCAATATCTAGGGAGCACGAAACCCTTGAATTGTGACTAATAAGTCTTTTCTTTAATTATGTGAAATGCTAAAGATATCTTGAGATGTTTTATGTAACGTTCGCACCTAGGTATGTTCGCACCCAGGTAGAAAATCCGCATGACAAATATCTGAAACCAGAGGATGACAAGAATTGAAGAGGGGTGTTTTTTGTACGTCGCCGGTATCCAACTCCGTCTCATCGATGGGCCGCTATCAATCAAGCTGCAGCCAGAAAGCGCTTCCAGCCGCCTTTATGGCCGTTACCATGGTTCCACCAGTTCCAACCACCACCATGCTCTTGACCATTTGCACCCTGGCTTCCATGATCGTGAGAGTTACCAGGGAAAGGATTGGTGGGGTAAGTCGGAGATGAAGTGTGGCTGGACGAGGTGGACGAGGGTAGGATTGAGCTGATGATTGAAGACGTTGCGAATGTCGTTGGAATGGAATTGGTGACGGGGTCTACGGAGCTTGCAGCACTGTTGGTTGAAGATGGTGTAATGGTGAAGCAGACGCTTGCATCTCCGTAGCCAGCCACACAGGTCGTGACCTGTTGTGTTGAGCTTGTGGGTACTGACAGGCTGGGAGAAGATGATGTTCCAGTGACAGCGTCTGTACTGCCGGTTGTCAAGACAGAACCTGTCGACTCGGTCAAAGTCATAGTCAGAGTGCTTGTACTTGGGACAGGTACTGTGGAGTTGGCAGATGAGGAAGGAGTTCCAGTGACAGCATGCGTGCTGCTGGTACTGTCTACAGAGCTCACTGGTTGACTTGTGATGACGGACGAAGAGCTTGATCCTGGGGTCGGGTAGCTACTCGGGAATCCAGATGACGAAGGGGGGAACGACGATGATAGAGTGGACGAAGGAGCCGTCACTGCATCTGTACTGCCTGAAGTGAAAACGGTGCTGGAAGTGTTAGCCGACCACGCCGTGGATGCGGTCGTGCTGAAGGAGATAGGGATCGTGGGATATCCAGATGGGGAGAGTGATATCGAAGAAGATCCCGTAGCACCCTCGGCACTTCCAGTTGAGAAAATGCTACTCGTGGAGGCGGTGATAGTGACCACCGATGTCAGAGTGCTTGATGACGCCGAAGTGCTATTCAGGCTGGAAGTTGGGATCGGAGATGTGGTGACAGGAACAACAGACAAACACTCGGTCACGTAAGAGTATGCGCCTGAGTATGTAGGGTAGGTAAGACAAGTCGTGGAGGACCACGATGAGACAGTGGAGATAGTGGAGCTGAGAGGCGCCGATGATGTACTGGCAAGTGAAGAGGAAGATGGCACACTAGCTACACTTGACGAGGTGCTAATGGTAGAGACTGAGTCTGATGTACCGGTCTGAGGAGAATTCGACGAGCTGAACACGGTACTAGGGGTGATAGTCAGTGTAGATGTTAAGGTCGGCACTGAACTCTGGCCCGTGGCTGATGAGGAGACAGTTGGCAAGCTGCTGAAAGTAAACGTCGAGTTTGGAAAAGCCGAGGACGAGAAGGCAGACGTAAACTGGGAGCTTGAAGCACCGCCGCTGGTGGACTCTGTCACGGTGTGTGTCGATGTAAGGCGAGTGGCAGAGCTCGTTGTATTTGAAGCCTGCGCGACACTTGAACTCGTCGTGTCGGAACTATCATGTACCGTTCAGTATACATAGGGAATCAATACTTCACATCCTGAGAGATAATTTAAGGCGCTTACCATGTTGATGTTGTAGTTCCAACAGGCTTCGTTGAGCCGCTTGTGAGCACTGAGCTAGAGGACAATCCCCCAGTCCCACTGCTGGAATGGTGATCTGAAACAGTGGATGATCCAACAGAGCTGCTGTTTGTATACCAAGCACTTGTGGTGTGCTGAGAAAAGCTTCCACTTGAGGACGCGGACAACGATTCGGTCACAGTCGCCGTGATGCCAGACGTGAGTGTCACAGTAGTGTTATTAGACGGAGGCACAGTTTGAGTAGACGTCAAGGTGGCAGGAGAAGTTACAGAAGACGTTACACTGACAGCAGAAGTCAAAGAACTTTCGGAAAGAGTGGAAGACTGCCAAGGCAAGGAGGAGGTAAGAGTAGAGCATCCAGCCCAAACAGTGACTGTTGTGGCACACTCAGGAGCACAGGTTGTGACCGTGGTAGTGACCACACTAGCCAGCGACTGTTGGGGCCGAGCACCAACGAGAGAGGAGCTGTAAATTAGTTAGCAATCTGTGCCATCGGGTGGCTGGCTTATGGCTTTTACCTCAGGCCCAAAAGGGCGGCGATATTGTGAGTGATGCGCATTGCAACAGTGCTTGAGGCGTATGGGATTTGGTAAAGAACGAATGTGAGCCCCGAGTTGTGTTGTGTTTTGGGAACGACAGGATCAACCGATCAGGTCCGCCGTCTTCGTTTATATACGACTGTGTTCTCAGCTTTGACAGAGAGAGTTCTCGCTCTGCAGCTCTCTGTTTGTACCAGCACGCTATGAATCATCTCCCAATGTGATGCCAACCCGGTCAATACCTATCGATCTATGGTCTTGCCAGGACCAGGGGCTCTTTACCTCGTATACCTCAGGCAGAAATGGCAGCATGCAGATCCCCGTCGGCATCAGGCCGACGATGCCATGGATATCTCTACCATGATTCAGGTAGAGCGATGTGGCGTGAGTTGGATAATCTTATTCATTCAGCCACGGTCGTGCAGTCTCTTGCTCATAGATCTTATACTATTCCACTGTTTCCTTTAAAAATGATCGGTAATGTAAGAACTGATAGAAGAGAGCCAGCAAGACTTTGGCAGTGATTGGAGTACAAATAACGTCTAGTCACGCACATGGAAACGAAAAAAGCATTCCATGATCTATTGGGCTGTCGAATTCGTACCTGCAACACATACCTAGCAAACATGCCTTTCGTCCCCTTGCAAATAGCGGAGTGTTGTTCATTATGCGCTAATGTATGTACGTTGTGGGCAAGTAACAATGTCATCACAATAGGAATAGTTGGCCAAATAATTTCTGTGCGTGTTGAGTTTCCCCGACTTTCTCTGTTTGCCAAATGAGTGCATCACAGTTCGGTCAGCTACAAAACTTACACACGAGATATGCAGCAAACCGCAGCGTTACTTAATCTAAGTTGGGATGTCAGGGTTTGCTTCGAGAAGACGTGCCTCTCATCTTGATTTATTCGCAAAGAACTAGGAAGGGGAACAACTCTGTTGACAACTACGAAACTCTCAAGCTGTATTTCAAATCAGCTAGCCGGAGTTACAACACAATATCTACAAAACTACGACGTGAAAAGATTTCACGAATGGCAGAGTGAGATCTCGCATAGATAGGCGCATAGATTTAGGAGAAGCTGAGTTGAAATCTCTTGGAAAAGACCCTCAATTCTATGCATGCGGCCTTCCGACGTTGTACGACATTACACAAGCACGAAATCAGCACCGCGAGGAGGACAGCCGAGCCAGATCCAGTCTGTTTGGAAGGCTGAGCCAACATTCACCACTCAACAGCGCTGACTAGCCATCCGTGTCCCGGCATCGTAGCGATAGAGACCTATCCCCATCTCCTGCAAGTTTCACCAGTTCTTTAGAATCAAGCAGGGTCTGAAGATGCTATTTCGGAAATTTTGCGTTGATTGTTTCATCTATATGACCCATCAGCAAACGATACAAATCTTTTAGACCTGCTTGTATTCACTCATTCGCTTCGAGGCACTGGTTGAAGGCAGAAATGCCTGTAAGGTACCCGAGCATGCAGAACACTTGCAATCAACCTCACAATATCACCCCCCATTCCGATTGGTACACGTGACTCTCTGTCTTTCAGCTCTGCCGACTGCCTCATTGGACACGGCTTCACGTGAATCGAAGTAAGACAATCAGAACACACAGTTGTCGGCGTGTAACTGCTCTAAATTTCTTATTTTGACTACACCCATAAGAGGGGTCATTCATCTATTCGTAAAAACAGTACGGACCAAGTAGCAACAGGTATTTCCTGCTTCCTGGCCTGGAGTACGACCGAAGTATACGATTGCAACAGTTACAAACATGAAGGTAGCCGCGATCGAAGTAGTGCGTTTGAAAGAGTGAGATCGGGAACTTACACGGAAAATACAACACGTCTTGGGCGCACAGCATGGTATCCTGCAGCTGAAAAGTGGCAGACCGGATTGCATCGTTTCACACCACAGCCGCTCGGCTCTCGACACCACATGCTCGATGACGCTCGAAGTACTTTTGATGTGGAGTTCGGTAAATTTGCGGTGGCGGGATCGCGAACGAATAGCGGCAGGTGAGGGATGTTGCATTGATAGTTGAGGTAATGGCTGTTTCTAACAAATATGGCAATCATACTTCATGTCGAAGTACAAACCGGAGGAGTACCTATTACGACTGCTGAGTTCTTCGGTGCGGCGAAATTATCTTAACCGGCTGGAAGAGTTACTGAAATGAATCTGCAGAGATGACCGCGACATGCGTGCGAGAGAAAAGGACGGGCGTCTTTGGAATGAGGATTCATGCCTCGATGACGAGTAGATTACTACGATGCCGAAAAGCTAACGTTGTATCGTCTTCCTTCGCCATTGGAAACGAAACATGTATGTAGTATATTACAACATCAACTATAGCTACTGTTCGAAAAGCTCATGTTAGCCCACATTATTATAAGATTGATTGATAGAGTATGAGAATGTTATAGATGTATACTGGAAAAAGGCAATTCATCTCAAGCAACAGAACTATTAGAATATACGACCAGCAGCATCGCTCTTATTCGGCAACAGTCTACTACTCGGCTTCGAGTTTGCAAGGTAAGATATATGCTCTGACATGTCAAAATGCAAGCGCGTCTAATAGTCGATTCCCTTCGAAGAAGAATTACGAGAATGGGCATGTGGTCTTCCCGTAGTCCCTGAATGCCAAATGAATACGAATTGCTGGCTAAAAAAGCAAGTAAAACCCGGTTTCCTTGAGTTCAGATTGAGTAATGTTGAAGACAAGGCCCAATAGACTCCCCCCTTTCTCCCTTGACACGCCGCACCACGACCCAACTCAATTGAGGTCCATGTGCAAGATTGGGATTAAGGTCTTTTGTTGCACATTATGACAACACCAATGCAGACGATGACAACATCAACCCCTCCGACGAGCCGTAGGCCCGTTGCGACTATCAGACAAAACATTCTCCAGGGAGTGTACGACCTGTCGATCTCCATTTCGAGGAATTCTATGACGAGGTGGAAGGGATAGGAAACCAAGCTTTGGCAAGACGAGTGACGATCCTCGAAACTCCCATGACCTAATTTACAGAAAAGGGAATAGATATCGAGTATATAACATGTCGTGATCACCACCCAATGACCAGACTTTTTTTCCCCATCATCAACGATCTCTAAGCAACACTACCCGAGCACACGCACTCTTACGATCTCGACTCTCGCCCAATCCCAACAGCGTCCGCTTCAACAACTAGATTTCAACAATCCTAATCTCACCGCCCCCCCTCCGCCCCAACAAACCATCAAAATGCGTTTCTCCATCGTCGCCACTCTTACCTTCGCCCTCGGCGCCATTGCCGCTCCCACCACCAGATCCTCGACCAACGGCACAACCGTCGCCCAGGCCAACGATGTCTGCGGTCAAGACCTCGATCTCAGTTGCTGCAACAAGGCTTCTCAGTCCGGTGACTCCACAAACCAGTCTGGCGGTCTCTTGGGTGGTCTTCTGTCGGGTCTTCTCCAGAACGGCGATGTGGCCTTGTTCGATGGCTGCTCCAAGCTGGACGTGGCTGCCCGTATGTTTTCACCCCACTCTTCATCAACAACTCGAACAATACGCTAATGAATTCTATCACAGTCATCGGTGTGGATGACCTCCTCAACTCCCAGTGCAAGCAGACCGCAGCCTGTTGCCAGCACTCCGGCACCGAGCAGGTAAGTCAAGTCGATCCCGCCCATCACCGTCCTCGATCAGATCTGACACAATGTTTCAGAACGGCCTCGTCAATGTCGGTCTTCCTTGCGTTGCCCTTGGTGGCCTTTTATAAATGCTTTCCTCGTTTCATTTTACGAATTGCATATATATAGCCAGCTCATTCGTACATGGCTCACTGGGCAACATATCACGGAGTACATGAGATATGTGGATATGTAATTGAGTGTGTTTTTATAACCGTGCTTGGGTCTGGTTTTTGATGATTTCTTTTGGGGTGGGCATGGTGTAGGAGTAACACAACAAATCGAACTTGAGTCGCTCGTTTAACCAGCGTCGTCGGTGTCTTTCTCGTGTCTTAGTGATCTCGGCCCCATTAAGCCCAAGCCGATCTGACTGCGCCATTGACGTTTTTTCTTCAATACTTGTCTGACATGTTTCACTCATAGTCAGCCGTGCCAATTCTCTCTGTGTTGCCGGGAATCATTATTGGGAGGGGATTATTCCATCTCGTAAATTTCCTCTCTTCCCAGACCTCTTCTGCGGGCAATTGTCCAACGAGCTGTGCCGCGATAAGCTCGTTTTCCCGCCATACCCTATTCATGTCAGTGTATAGACCGAATGCATTGAAAGGTTGTCTTTGTACTCACCTCAGTATGTTGTCTCCGACAAGTTTGCGAATCTGTTCGTCGGTGGCTCCTCGCTTCATGACAGCCTCGATGAGTTTCGGGTAGTCAGCCACCGATTCAATTCCATTTGCCAGTGTGACAGTACCATCGAAATCTCCCCCAATCCCAACATGTTCCCAGCCCGCCAATTCCACCACATGCATAATGTGGTCAACGACAGACTCAATATCTGCCTCGTCCGGGTTTTCAGCATTCAAGAAGCGCTTGACAAACATGACCATCAAAACGCCACCATTTTCCTTGAGCCGTGCGATGACATCATCGGGGGCATTGCGAAAGTTCTTCGCTAACCCATAGCAAGCGCTGTGACTGAACATGACGGGGCTCTTCGTGATATCAAGAATCTGACGCATGGCGTCGTGCGACGTATGTGATAAGTCAACCATCATGCCCAGGCGATTCATCTCACGGATCGCCACAGCGCCAAACGGAGTCAAGCCACCGTCAACGCCCGTCGCCGTGACGGTGGATGCGGCTGTCGCAAATGGGTTATCGCAGTTATGCGTGACAGTTACGTAGCGTACACCAAGATCGAATAACTGGCGCAGCACAGCGATGGATGATGCCGCCTGGTGCATGCCCTCAGCACCTAGCATCGAAGGGATCTTCCCTTTAGCGAATTCTGCCTTTGCGCATGTTGAAGTTTCGCAGTAGGCTAACTCGGGATTATCGTTGATGAAGCGTTTGGTAACGTCAATCTGTTCCAGCGTATCACGCACAGAGAAGGTCGGGTCGTCCAGGTCTGCAATGTCTGGGCATTCCACAAAGACGGACCAGAATTGACCCCCAACGCGCCCTTGCTTCATTCGGACAAGATCTGTATGGCTTGCAAGGTCTAGACGTTTCATCAGTACGATACTTCGGTAACTTGAGAGTAGACCAACACATACGATCGCGAAATGTGAATGCAGACGTATTATAGATCTTGTTCTTCAACTCTATGCGCAAAAGATATGGTAGGTCATTGTGACCATCAATGAGGGGCGTAGACTTCAAGATAACCTCTGTCCTTTGCGCGAAGTCCAGAGGATCTACGATCGGGTCTCGACCGTAGAGGTTGGCTATGTAGTAAGAGATGCCGAGGAAAATCAATAGGCTGATTCCCGTAAGAATCGGATTGCGGCCTGGCTTGATGGCATCAGGCTCGTCTTTGTTTTTCTTCTGTCCTTGACCACCTGGCTGGCCAGTTGCAGATTTCGACATTATTGCTGTATGTGTTCTCCGAGCTTAGAGTAGGTGGGTTATGGGCATTCATTTAGATTAGTTTGTTGAGCTCGAACCTCTAAAAGCCTACCCCGCGTAATGAGGCTGCACAGGCAACGAACAAAGAAAGAAAAGCGTGTATGACGATGATCGAGGTATTCGGTGAATTGGGCTGGCGCGTGACATCCTATCATATTTTGTGCAGCTGTCTCTCCGCATCCCTTAGTACCTGTGATAACGAAGAGTACTAGGCCTGCAGCTCTAGGAAACACGTTAGGCGCCGATCTCGATCGGCTCCACGACGCGAATGCCGCCTCTACACCATTTTCGCTTTATGTTTGCCAATAATGTGTGAGCTTCACACAAAATGCCAGATTATCAACTTTGATATATTTGTTTGGACTAAAGTTGGCGATCATTCTGCAAAGCCATATCTCAATTCATGCATGAGGGACAATACAGTACTAAGCTAAGTACGTGGTGAAGATAGGTATCTGCATCCTGAACGACGTTAAACAAACGACGAAGAATAATGCTTTCAGGGACTTCAAGTTTGGTGTTTCATACACGATTGACAATCTTAGTGTTTAGCATGGACCAATCATCATTACATTTGCATGGTATCCTCATGAATAAGACCCTCGACCTACGATTATAGTTTTACACAATCATCCTGGATCCGGCCGGCAATAGTGTCATAAGCATCGTGATATCGTTCAATGGAATGCCCTTTAGCCAAGTTACCGGCCCTTAGCCGTGATAGCCTCAATGGCCAACGCTTCAATCCTTGCCGCGTAGAATTTCATAACATGACAAACAGGATCGCCAAAGACAACGCCCCGTAATTTCTCATCGCTTGCAATTTCTGCGACAACGCCTTCGCTAAGCCGTTCTTCAATTGTTTTTGCACGCTTGAACTTCGAGTGTGGGTTCTTGGATCTCAATACTATGATCTTTCCAGCGTTGCTCAGAGTGCTCGGCGGCACCTGCCATTGGGGACCGGCCGGCTCTTTGGGTTTTGACCTATTTGTCTTCGAGGACGAATTTGAATGTAAAGATTGGGCAGACTTGATCGACATTTTCGATGTCTTTGATGAGAGTGAAGCCTTAGATTTCTTCTCCTGCGGCTTGCTTGGCTTCGATGGCGGGATATCTGGAGGCATAAGCTGCTTATTTGATTCCTTTGGTTTCAAGGGAGATGGCGACGGTGCAGCGAAGAGCTCAAGCAGGCTCTTGACATAGGCCTTATCAGCTCTCACGACGGGGTCTCCCTCGTTGATGAAGCTATAGAATAGTGATCTACGAAGTTCGTGCCTGCTTGGCGTCTGCAAGGGAAACAATGACACTGGTGGCGAGCCAAATGTGATGCAGTGGACTTTCTTAAAACATCCAGTGAGTGAATTGAGCTCGGAAGTAGTGCTCTTAGACGTCGAGAGCATATGTAGATATAACAACGACGCAACAGCGCCACCCGCGGAATGCCCCGTAATGAGAAGTGAATACGAGCATCGCTCGGGATTTTCTTCGAGCAATTGTCTCAAGCGTGCGGCAACAGGCGCAATCATCTTCTTGGCAACAGATAAGAATCCAGCGTGACAGAAATTTCGCGGATCGTCCTATGAGACTGTAAGTACAGCTCAAGTTTATTGCGCCGTGATAGCCTGTGCGGACTTACAAGAAAGCCCGTAGGGGTAGTAGGAGCCGTGTTGAGGTTTACAGCCCAATCCATAAACGACGTTGTGCCTCTGATTGCGAACACAATCGTATTCACCTCATCCATGGGAACAGACTTGATAAACATTGCCTTGGTACCCGTGCGCCAGTCTGCGTCAACATGAGCATCACGCTCAGCCCCTCTAGGCTTTTCATATACTCTTTCTGAGTACTGTGCCGCAAGACAAAGCAATGGATATGTTGGCATGGTTCTGAACATCGTCAGTCGAGCAGAGGTTATGAGTGCATACTGTGCTTACACTCGAAGGCGAGGCAAATCCAAGGGTAGCCTGGAATTGGCATAAAGATCTACTTTCGCAAAATACCCGCTCGTAATCAGTGATGTCGACACTGCGCTAGGCTGGCCTTTCTGCGAATCCTTTTTGTTCTTCTTCCCTTGTCCCCCTTTGGTAACTGGCGGGGAAGGCGAGATGTCCGGTAGAACAGGAGTCGGCTGCTGATTGTACATGAATAGATCGGTCTCATTTCCGGCGTACTTGTCTCGGTCGATCAAAGTCATGACATCGTCAAATTTGGAGGATATCTGATCATACAAGGCAGCACCTTGATTCAGGAGCTGGGAGCCATATCCGTGCCACCTGGGCAAGCCATCATCACAGACGGCATTAATCACATTGTATGGAAGGTTCATGAGATCAACGGCAAAGTCTACCTTTGATCTATTCGATGTGGCGTTTCCACCAGTGTATGGATAGACATTTGAAGAGGAGTGTTGCTGAGCGGGAGGATTGAGGTAGTAATGCTGATTTACTATAATCGGGGCATAGTGCCTCTGATCCTGACCATGGTTGGGTATAGGGGGGGCTGGACGAGATGATTGCGGATAGCTGTAACCATAGGGAGGAACTGGCTGCGGTGGTGGTAACAAATAACCAGAGTGTTGGTTTGGAGTGAGATTGTGATGCCCTCTTCCGTCGCGACAGTCATATCCATGCGACGGCGGAGACAGCTCGTCTTTCACAGGATACGCTGGAGGTTGTGGTTGTTTCTTTCTGCCAAAGAAGCCCATGGCGAGGACCGCTGGATTCCTACATGCAGCTCACAGGCCCCCCAAGCTGAAAACTATGGGAACTGAAAAGTCTCAATCCAGGGTTGAGAACAACACATCTAAACTCTTTCGGGGAAACGAAGCAGCACAAGAGCGTAATCGAACTTGAAACGAAGCGTCCCTGGCTTGTCGTGTCCACTGCGTGCACAAAAGAGGGTGAAGAGGAGAACTGTAGAACAAGAGGTCTCTGGCCGGCCGCCGTAGCTGTAGGTATGGATGGATGGCTGCGCAGTCAGTAGCACAAGGGCCGTTTTTGGGAATGCCGGAGAGCATTTGGAGAGCATCAATTCACAGGGTTCAGCCTGCCGAGTTGCCCGCTCGCCGGTTGTGCCTTGCCCTGAGGTGCATATTTCCGAGCGCTGGTGGATGATTCGCTGCGAAGCGCCGACTCAGCCCCAATCCATGCCACTTCATCAGGGTCTGGGCAGAATGCTAGTGTGCCAGGAACGCGCGCATTGCAGATGTTGGACGAACCACGAGTCTGGGCTGTAGCGGGCTGCATAGAATGCTGGTGGCTATCAGGAATGTGGAGGGTTGAAGCATTTGACTGGCTCGTTCAGTTGCCGACATGTCCTTCGCAAGCGGCTACTTGCTTCGAGGGGAACATTGTCTATGTTTCGATAGAAGCTTCTCCTAACTACCGTACCTAACGGTCTAATCTATCTTATCTTGGACACTAGGCACTCTACCTTCAGACCCAGCATTGCCTTTCGTGCTGGCCATCTCCTTGTGAGAGAGTATCCTCTGATTAGTTTAGAAACGTAGTACATCTCGACTCGAGTACACGATATATTACATGTGGTGGAATGGCTGGAATGTGAAATGCGCAGGACGGGGCTCCAAGTGGTATTCCTCTAACTGGATATCGAACACAACACTTTTTGTGATATGCCCACAGACATGAGATACTTGATACCATTCTTGACGGCGAGATATCAGAATGTACGAAGCCTAGTAAATATTTGATGGAGAAATGATGTCGTCAGACTTGAAGCCCTAGGGTCAATAGATGTCGCAAGATGAGGTTTGGTAGTAGAGTGCCAGCTGTTAACCCATAAGAGGACCATAACAGGCTATCAGGGCAATTGATGATGTCAGGACGCGATTAGACGCGTTGATATAACTCGTTTCCTGCCTCTCAAGGTGTATGTATGTCTTGACGTTAAGGTTAATGAAGCATCTGTTCTATGGAGTTGAGCAGCAGGAGTCTTCCGGGTAGCCGCTGTCAGACCACCATCACCACCGCTCCTGCGGATCACAAGGTGTTGTCGATCCCTGCCCGTCGGTCCCCCAACGCCATCGTCTCTCGGTATCGAGATACTGGCGTGCATTAGCAAGGCGAACAGGCGACAGGGATCCTCCACCCGACAGCTACCCTGCCAGGACAGCCGGCTAATAATAATCATCCTCAGCATATGATTCCGAAACATCGGGCTCTGGGTTCGTTCATGCGACAAGACAGCGGGGGACTGGGACTCTGGACGGTGACTTCATGCCACGCCACCACTTTGCGAGATAGCTGTCCTGCTCGACCTCGTCTAGCTCGACTTCGCGAAGAGATGCATCTCGAGTCGCCATGGATTTCGTCAGTGTCGCCCGTCTTTTCTCGGAATAGCACTAACACCTCACCCCTCCGCAGTGGTCGCGCCTCATAGCCAACACCCCGTTGTCCTCCAAGTCCTCGGCCAAGGACGCCGCGAGGGATCCTATCCGGCGTCGTCAGCGCTTCGAGAAGGAGTACAGCCAGCTGCTGGTATGCCCTGTGCCGCTCTCTGCCTGTGTCTGGCATACGCAGATATATAAACTGACACACCACCGCCGTCCCCCAGCACACCTGGCGCAACTGTTCCAACGTCGCCCACGATGTCGACGCCGCCGAGGCCCTCGAGATCCGCCTGCAGGAGCTCACCAATCTGCTCGCCGACGAGTCGCGCCGCCCGCTTCCCCATCCTTGCATCTCCTTTGCTGCCTCCAAACAGATCTACATCCCCATCGCCAAGATAGCCACGACCTCGTACAACGAATGGATCATCAAGGAGGCCGTCTTATTCTTCGCTACCCTCATCGAGAGCGAGGAGGAGACCTTTGTTGAGAATGACGCCTTCTCCGCCAGTCTGACCAACCTGCTGATTCGCATTACCGGTGCCAACAGCATACGCCTAGGCGCTGACACCGAGGTCAGGGTCGTTGAGCTGGCTTTCAATATCACCACCAAGATTCGGCTCGATCCCGATATTCTACCCGCTTGGTTCAAGTCGCACGCCGGTGCCGACGCCCAAGACGACAGGTTCAAGGATCAGAGAGAAAAGTTTGCCGGCCGAACGCAGAAGCAGGACTTCCCGCTCTTCTACCTTTTGATGGACTACATACAGCACGAGGGCAAGGTAGGAGATTTTGCACGCACCGGACTGCTGTACATCATCGAGGCGGCCTCGAGCTCTGTCGCCCTGGAGCAGTGGATTGTCGAGAGCGATCTGTCAACGCTCATGGCCACTGGCCTTGGCGCATTGTACAGCCAGCTGAGCAGGAAGTTGGTCATTGACCATCCGCCCCAAGACTTACCGCCTGTTCTCGCTTTCTCCGACTACGAGCATCCGACGTCGACCTTTGAGATCGTCAGCTCGACAAGCCCAGAATATCAGTTACATATGGACACCTTCTTATCTCATCTCCTGTTTTGGCAGGATGTTCTCAATCACTGTCGATCTGTTGAAGTCAAATCGACACTACTGGAACATTTCCAGGTCATCTTCTTAGAACAACTCTTGTAAGATTTTATTGGTACCACATCCGCTCTTCGATCGCTCATGTTTACAGATATCCCTCACTCCTTGAATCGTCCGATGTAGACGGAGGGTCGTCTGTCGCAGTCCTCACCTACCTTAGACGTATTCTGGAATCCCTAGATCATCCTGACATGATCAACTTAATCCTACATTATCTCTTAGCTCTACCAGATAACGATATGGCTTCTCGAAGTTTCTCTGAGCCTTCTGTGAGTGCTGCGCGGAAACGAAAGTCTGTCGACCTAGCCAGCATGATGGCATCCAAGATGGAGTCGTCGTATTCACCGTTATTATTTAATCTGGTGGATTTGATTCACTCATGCCTCAAGTCGCGAAACGGTCAAACGGTATGCGTCACTCTCCAACTCGTTGCGACGATTCTTAAGCGGCATCATCGCTATGCTATTGTGACCCTTCTTCATACCGAAGGTGTTAACACTGATACGTGTCGCCGGACCATGGGGGCTCATCAACAGGAGGTAGAATTCCTGATGACACTTGCAAGTGCTGTTGGAGGCCAAGATAACTTTGACGAAGTCTACGATAATATTCTGAAGGATACCATGAACCGAGTGGAGGGACATCCTTGTTCGCTCAAACTCGTCGCGCCGAAAGTCTCGACCCATAACCATAAGTTACCTGCTATACCTGACAGTCTTCCCGGAGCGCCACGCGACGTACCGCATCATACATTGAGTCCTGAAGATCCTCTTCTTTGCAACATCCTCGATATCATGGAGCAATTCTTCATAAACCCCGTGGAAACCAATCTTTCCATGACTGAGATGATCCTGGATCTTGCTGTTTGTGGCTACATAACAGTCGAAGGATGGCTTGTGCGCCACCCCAATAAATACGAGTTTGATGAAGAAACTGATGACGCTCTATCTCCGCTTCCTGATCCCGCTTCTAAGTCATTCAAAGAGATTGAGAAATTGCAGGCAGTCACAAAGTGTCGTCGCAGGCCGAAATGGCAGCCCTCCAGTCTTCCCAGGATTTTACTAGTACTTGAGAATCTGGCGGATCAAGTAGTGTCATTTCGAGAGTCCATCCCCAGATTTGACGATCTTATGCAACAGCGTCGAGAAGCATTCCAGACAGCTGATGCGATAATACCGAATCAACCAAATCTTCGATCTACCTCAGCCGCTAGAGAGCCAGCCTTGAATGCACCATCGAGTCATGGCGATTCCCGGACAGCATCGCCTGCGAGACCTAGTGCGCTTGAAGGATTTGCCCAGAGAATACTATCTGAGTTCGGCACTCCAAGTCGCTCGGGTAGTCCGCGAGGGCGAAAGGATACGCCTGTTAGCTCGGCCTTCTCGAATAAGTCGGGAGGTGCTAATACGACATCTTCTTCTAAACCCTTGCCACCGCCCCCAAAGGAAATTCCCTTGACCTACGAGAGCCCTAGCAAAAGTGGATTGTCTCGGTCTTTCTCTCCAAGCAGCCATGATATGCCAGGAAATAGTGGGAGAAGCAGTCCTATAATTAGTCAGGTAGCTGCTTTCGCTGCTGTAGATCAGGGCATCCTAGGTAGAAGGCTAGGCCTGCCAAACCCCAAGGCAGAGCCAGAACCCATCCCTCTCAATTTCAACCGAAAAGATCGGAGTCGAGACGGGGACTTCGATGAAGAGAACGGCAAGGACGAGGATGACGAAATAGATCCAACGGAAGCACAGGTCGCAGCCGACGAAGACGAGATAGAAGACCATCCAGTACTCCAAAGGCCGCCCGAAGAGGAAGATACAGCATCTGTATCTCATATCCTCACCAATGTCATCATCTACCAGTCGTTTCTTCTTGAGCTGGCCAGCTTGGTACAGGTGCGAGCTGGGCTCTTCAATGAGGTCAGGTTCGCCTAGGTCGCTGAAATCAGAGCGGCGGACAGAGTATCCATGTTATTCGCCTCGCCCTTCAAAGGGCTTTTGGTCAAGCTGCCACCGCCGATGCACATAGTTGATTCAATAGTGAGATTTACTTAAGATACCACCTTTGTTAGAGCACTAGGTAGAGGGATGGTGGTTCCGATTAATGCGTGAATGGCGTGTGACCTTCGCGGAAGTATTGTCGAAGTATCACACCAATAGACAGCAAATAGATCATATTTCTACCACTGCAAGCTGAAGTTTTGCTACTGATTTGACATATTGTTCAAGTGCAGTGGTACGTACTGCTTTCTTCGTGAACCTTAGAGGAAACGGCGTTAGGTTAGGGCTTGGAACATTTCTTGGTCTGACTTACCTGAGCACATAAAACTCGATTTAAACTAAAGTAATTAATGCCTTCCAATTGAGAAGATTTAGTTTGAATACACTTCGCCCGTTTTTTTCGAGGAACAGGAAGACATTTTGACTGGATGCCATTAGGACGAACTCTTAAGGTTCACCTTCAAGCACAACCTGCTCCAATGCTCTATTTAGTTTGAGATAATCACCTAGAGTCTCTTGCTCATGAGTTTAGCATATTATATCGTTCTCCGAATCTGTTTACACTACTCTTTAGAAGGGCTATCAAGGTCGCCCTCGCATTTCCAGTCCTTCCATTCCCACAAACAACCAAAGACGACTACGCCACTTTCGTAGCCTGTGTCTACAAGCAACTCATTCAACATATTTTACTTACCTCTACAAATACTCACAATGTCTGTTCAAGGAACCTTGACAAAGCCCTTGGCCATCGAGCCCTTGGCCCATCACACACACACTTGATGGTCTTTTTGCATAGATTCAACCAGAACCAGAATGATGATCAGATCTGGGCGCAACTCATATGCCACCAAAAAACCGCTAATGATTACAACCTACGTCGTCAATTCCCAACTATCAAATGGGTATTTCCTCGCGGAAAGAAACCATTGCCCGGATGCAGGATCGAGGCCGACACCGACGTGTGGGACATCGCCATCACCGACCTATCATTCGATGAAAGAGCCGAGCTGAACCTCATCTGGGGGGAAGAAGTGCCCTACATCACCCAAGTAATGCTCAACGAAGCACAGCTCGTCGGCGGTACGGACAGAGTTATTCTGGGCTGTGTCGACGCCGGGTCATCCGCCGCTCACAGAGCACTCATGGGCTTCGACCAACTTCCCTCCTCGGACATCTTTCCGTCACTTTACTTCCAGGATGATATCGTGAAAACATACCTTCGCAACAATCATGGGATATGCACGAGACATGTCAAGATCGCGGGGTTGTTCGGCATCAACGATCCCGCTGACCAGCGAGGTGGAAGTGAGAGCGTGCAAAATGGAATCTGGGTTCTGAACAGGGAGTTTTCGCAAGCTTTCACCACCACTACTGGCGAGCGGTTACGGAACGCACCGGGAGGTTTTGTTCGCGATTATGTTCGTTATCGTCGTCGCGCAACGGACGAGTTGTGGAGTGGAAGTGTATACGACACGTTGAAGGCCTTTTTGATGGATTTGGTTCCAGTACGGTACTCTGGTTTGTATGATGAATTGGCGGAGGAGAGTTATCGGAAGCTGCAAGAGTTTTACAGGGTATACGGAGAGCTCGAAGAGAGGAATCCTGAGGAATTCGGGGAACGTCTTTTGGAGTTTAGATTATCAGAATGAAGGACAAACGCGATGTGGTCCTGGATATAAGGCTATCCCATATTCCGGCACTAGTCGAACCTGAAATTGGGAGAATAACTATTGTATGTAGTATTTCCCAAGACGGATATTGAATATTGGATAATCTCACGCAGATATTCTCTTTAGTGCGTGTAGCTCACCCAAAATGCTAATCGCAAAGTAAACACGTATCACTCTACTCGTCCACGACTTACCACCATTATTCAACATCTTGGACATTCTCTTTCACATTGGTCAAGAAACACATTGCTTGACCTGCCCGTACGGCATTCGGTAGTCCACGCAATTCCCAAAATAACAGATCTCATTCGTACCAAACGTATATCCCATCTACTTAAGATACAGCTTAAACCAAGAAACAGCCGCATTCTTGGCCCTAGCCATGGCCTCCCTCTCCCCATCATGCGCCGTACTCCCCCTAATAAAAGCCCCATGCGCAACGCCAGGGAAATGCTGATAATCAAACGCCAAGTTATACTTCAACAGCGTCTCGAACGTGTGGCTCTTGAGCTCTTTAGTATACGCATGGTCATGCTCCGGGGCGAGAATCTGCGTCGGCACCGCCAAACCATCGATATCCCCCGTATTCAACCAAGAAGGATGACCAAAGGAAATCGCGTCCACGATCGGCGGATCATACTCCTTGGACCCAAGCTGGCAGACGCCCCATCCACCGTAGCAGAAGCCAATCGTGCCAACACGCTTGAACCCGAGGTCAGCCTTGAGCGCTTTGGCGCAAGCCAACATCTCGGGGTACCGGACCTCCCGCGACTGTTGCTGCGTAAGGGCCTTGAGATCGATTTTGTCGAAGCGGTCGTTCTCGGCATCCTCGAAGTTCACGACAAAGCCGCCGAAGAAATCAGGGACGTAGACCGTGGCGCCGATCTCGCTGGCGTAGTGGTCGGCGAGGAGCCGCACGTTGTTGTATGTCCATCCGAAGATATCGTGGATGATGAGGACTGCGGCATCTTTGTTGTCGCCCGCGACGTAGCATTTGTTGTTCGCGAGCGTGCTCTCCTTGCCGGTGGGGGTGCCTTCCCACCTGAAGGTCTTGATGCAGCATTCGCCGAATGACATGGCGTTGAATTGGTTTGGTTTGGCCTAGTGTAAAGGGTAGGAAAGTTTGAGGTCGTTCAGATATGGTGAAATTAGCTTTCACGATACGATCGTCTTGGTTATCTATGAACGTGTGTGTTGCTCGACATGAGGGGTCAAGTGATACTTATAGTAGTATCACCATGACGGACATAGGATAACAAGCACCGGGATAGTGGCACATTGGAGCGGGATAGCAAGCTTCCTGAATCATGCACTATCATTCCAAATCCTATCAAATGGTAGCTAAGATACACCTTAGTCTGCATACTGCGGGATAATAACGTTTGGCGCGGAGCAAGAAGACGACCATTCTTAGCATGGAAATTAGGTTAAAGAGTGGAGTTGAGATTCGGACTTCGGGTCCCAAAACAGCGCGCCCAGTGCAGACCGGTTCGGAGAAGTCTGATAGATTCTTCGTTGCTTCGTAATCGGCCAGAGAAGATACTGATTGATAATGAGTTTGTTGAGCTTGATAAAGAGAAAGCAGTACTCGTTTCGAGGGATGTACTATCGCTGACATCACGAAACGTACCGCCGTTCCGTGTCGTACGACAGATCGGGCTCCATCAGCTCCGGAATTGAGGATAGGCTCCGGGGTTGAGCGGGCGATCTAGGAATGCGGAGGTGGTATACTGTATTGGATAACGATCTACGGCTGTCCAGCTACAACAAGTTTCGATGTTTTTTAGGCTGGTGGTTTTCAATATATAAGGTAGGTTCGAGATCCAGCTGCAACGACTGTACTGCAGTCAGCTTATGAACATCCGACATACTATCCCCCCGAGTGCTGTTTCAGCTCCAGTACATGCCCGGTGGGCCTCAGGGTTGACTTATCGATGCATCGGACCAATCAATCACTGCCAGGCCACTCTGGGCGACTTCTCAATAAGACGGCTGTCCAATAAAAACTATTATGTTAAATCCGGATAAGTGATTGATTGGTCCGATGCATCGATAAGTCAGCCCTGAGGCCCACCAGGCATGTACTGGAGCTGAAACAGCACTCGGGGGGATAACGAAGTGGACACCAAACATGGCCTATGGGCTATATCTACACCTCATTCCTCGAGTCTGTTGAGCCTTTCAGTCCTATCCGATTTCCAGGACAGCAGGGGAAATCAACACACAGTTCCAATCACTCCACGCGTCAGGAAGACATTGAAGTTGGTGTTACGGTACTTGGCGTTGATATTTGACTATCGACAGCAACGTCCAACGACTCTTCCAGAGACAGGAACACTCCCATTCCACTCATTCTTTAAGGCAAGACGGGCAAGACAGGCTCTGCAATAGATCCAGAGGACATGTGGCGTCCAGAATGCCTTCAACGCAGCTTGACGGGAGTCAAGCAATCGCAAGCGAAAGGTTCAGGTTAGAGTCAGAAGGTTTATCCTGACACCTCCACGTTCTGTCTCATTTTGGGCTAAAGAATCTTGCAAGGCCGTCGGGAATAGCTAGCGATCGACCTGTCATGTGGATCCAGCTGTGTATCCCGCGCTCGCATACCTCACGATGCTATTGGAGGAAAGAAATATGTCTAACAGGTAGTGCACTGGGTCATAACAACGTTCTCCATTTCTTCATGGTTGAGGCTAGTTCAAGGCTCTGTAGCCACAGAACCCTTCAATATCTCAGTATCCTTTACTGAGAAGTAGGGATATTTCTGGATTATAAGATAGTTGCTAAGTGCTGTGATGGCGACTCTTTTCGACCGACCGGGGTAGCTCGCAGACCTAAGTGAGAAACATCTGTGGCTGATGTTCGCACCTTGAGCATGGAAGCTGCCATTCTATATATAGTGTAGACAGTAAAACACTCGGGGAAAACAGGGCGTAAGATCCGTTTAATCCGAAGCCTCTAAGATTTAATATGGATCTTTCAACCTCTCGGGCAGTCGAGACTCGACACGATACCGAACAACTTGAACACGGCAACGCGGCAACGCGGCAACGCCAAGAACTGCCGCCATTGCTGACTTCCGGTCAGCCTGCCATTCGTTCGTTACCTTCATACCTCACCAAATTGTTGAATCGCTCATTCTGTCACATCGCGTTGTGTTTCTCCGTTCTTGTTCTACGTTTCTGTCACAATCGTCACGATGGCTGCCCTACCTGATGTTATAGCCCCGAAGAAGCCCGAGGGCATTGACCTCTACGCTCGGTTTGCGCTCGCTGGAGCCGTAAGTATCCTTAATGCGATATTTTTGTTTGTTTCTTCTGCGTAGTGCTTTCACCTACAAACTCCCGAGACACCATGAAGGAGTGTGAATTTTTGCTAAAAAGCTAAATAACTGACCCTCAATATGATGTAGGTGGGCTGTTCCGTAACCCACGGCGCCTTCACACCGGTCGATGTGTAAGTCCAACTCAAGCTGCGTGCCGACTCATGACTGACTCTTAATAAGCGTCAAGACAAGAATCCAGCTCGACCCAGCAACGTACAACCGCGGCATGATAGGCGGCTTCCGTCAAGTAATCCAGAACGAAGGAATCAGCGCTCTGGCAACTGGTTTCGGTCCCACCGCAACCGGATATTTCATCCAGGGCGCATTCAAATTCGGTGGCTACGAGTTCTTCAAGAAGCAGTCTATCGACATTCTTGGCATAGAGCGAGCTCGCCAGAACCGCACGGCTGTGTACGCGGTATCTTCGGCATCTGCTGAATTCTTCGCTTCTATTGCTCTTTGCCCCCTTGAAGCTACGCGTATTCGTCTCGTGTCTACGCCTGGCTTTGCTAATGGTCTGGTCGGTGGCTTTACTAAGATCCTTAAGAACGAGGGTGTTGGCGCGTTTTACTCTGGTTTCGGGCCTATCCTCTTCAAGCAGTACGTTTTGAGATGCTCGGGGCTTTGAGAGCCTACAAGCTGGAAGTACACCCTGAGAGTGAGAAAGATACTGACATATCCATGCAGGGTACCATACACCGTGACCAAGTTCGTCGGATTCGAGAAGATCTACGAGACCATCTCAGCACAGGTCGACGGTAAGAACCTATCCGCCGGAGGACAGACAGCTCTCAACTTAGGCTGTGGTCTGCTCGCCGGTTTCGCCGCTGCCATTGTTTCTCAGCCCGCCGACACGATGTTGTCAAAAATCAACAAGACTAAAGGTCTGCCCGGTGAGAGCACAATCTCCCGCCTCATCAAAATTGCCGGAGAGTTGGGAGTCCGCGGTTCCTTCGCCGGCCTCCCAACGCGTCTGTTCATGGTTGGTGGTTTGACTGCTGGCCAATTCGCTCTTTACGGCGATATCAAGAAGGCTCTAGGTGAGTTGGCCATTATATTCGGCTTTATGCGACTCGACTGACTGTACATAGGTGCCACTAATGGTGTAGAGATTGCCAAGTAAGCTGAGACGCATTCAACTTCTTCGGCATTAAGCAGTAGATTAGATGAGAGAATAGACCTTCAGCATAGAGAAGGGTGTGGCTGACCCATGCCCCCCTTCATTAGCATGTGTATTTTACAAGTAGACATCTTCAGGTTTGATCGCTCAAGCAACCATTGAAACTAGTAGATCAAGTTATTCATAAAGGCAATGGGAGTAAATTTCAGATGTTGTCGTAGAACCGAAAAGATTGTGTTTGATTGATCAACCCAAGTTACAAATTTGCCTTCGTTAGGCATGTCCTGAAGAGCTTCCCAATGAAATACAATAATGTCGAATGTCAGAGCCCTTAACGAACGTGAGGGACCGGTCCCCGAATACCAAAAGCCTGACATATGGATACATGGGAAATAGAAGAAACACCTCCACCATCAATAATCGCACCCATCGTAAAGCACCAGCCCACCATCTCGGGTCGCCCAACGCCCCGACTCGATCACGACACCTCGTTGCATCTTTGAGTCCTAATTGCACACGCTTAATTGGACTTCACTTGGTTGTCGTTAGAGCCGCCGCCGCCACTGCCACCTCCAGTGAAATCATCTTTCTTGTTGTTCTTGTCGGTCGATTCATCTTTGCATCGCGTATTTTCGTCCTTCTTTGGCTCCTTCCAGTAATTCTCTGTATTATCAGGGAGTGGTGTATAGCCGCCAGTATCCTGGCTGTTGTAGTTGTAGTTTGTGTCCATAGTTGACAACGGTGGCTTCTATCGTGTTGCTGAGTATGCTTGTGCTTGATCTGAACGAGACACGATGTTTGTACGTTCTGCTTAATGGAAGTCTTCGTACAGAAGAATAGAAGTGGTTGATAGCCAAGCTGGTAAGCGATATACTGACGAGATAGCCGTGTGCTAAGCGTTGACCACTGAAGATGTAAGGCTATGTGTCAAGAATCGAACAATATATTTCCGTCGGATAGTCGCCTATTTATGTTGGTCGGTGGCGATATCTATGACTGTACACGTTCGTCGCAATGTAACCTTGAAGTGTCAACGGTAGCACAACATGCACAAGGGACAAAGAAAATCATTTTCGAGACCATGTTGTTGGGAGTACAACAACTTGGTGCCTATATTGGTCATACATTGCATCAGAAAGGTGTGGTGGTCGTACAGGAAATTTCGTGAACAAAGGAAGAGCCGCAAATGCCAACGAAACGCCAAGAAACGAAAACCAAGTGGCAAGAGCAAGGAACTAATAGTCAAATCCAAACGCATGTGCGTCGAAAGTATAGCCAATAAAACACCCATACGGACCGTCACCCATGCCCATTATACCTTCAGTATTTGCCTCTCGTTGTCACCTGTGTACGCACAGGAACGACCAGCGGTCTCGACCCATTACAGTACGATATAGGACCCGGAGCCGTCGGTAGCCACGGTGACAAAGGGCTCCGTTAGTCCGTACGTACAGAATAGATGATGTGCGACGGCCTTATCTCCACGCTTGATCTCTGGTTGACGATTTGGCCTTCGCGGATTAGTCTTAACCAAGAAGAGATGAATCACACACGAGAGATAGCGATATTCCTAAGACAGCAGGCATCGGAATATAACGGGTAATCGCATTAGTCTAATCGATGATCGTACTTCTTTGGATTCAACTATAATCTGCCCTCTATATGCTATCACGATTTCGGAAGCGGTTTCTGTGCAAAAATATAAGACCTGTGTGTCGTTAGCCAAGAAAGTCATTAAATGCCCGCTCACTTCCTCTCAACACTTACACTTCCAGATATGCATGGAGATCGGTATTCCTAAAGTCCGCTTTTACCTCTTCTACGAACGATTTGATCTCATCCGGCGTCATGTTTGCAGCCTGGAGGACTTTCATGCTTATACCATCAAGTCCAGATATCATATCTTCCTGAAAGTACATGGCGATGGTCTTGAAGTATTTGCCCTTTGCCCAAGGGCTTGTGGGCCAGAAAAATCGACGTTCGACAATGTTCTCGAACCCGGCGTCCTCAAAGTATTTCGGGTAGTTCTTGACATTACTCCAAGATCTTCCAATGTTCTGCAATCCTGCTAGCAGAAGCTCATTCCATTTGTACAGAGCTGAGTCCTTCGGTGGGTCGCCTATCCAGTTCATGGGGAAGAGGGCATCCTGGAACTCTATAAATCCGCCAGGTTCGATATTGTCGAAAGCTTGCCGAACAACCTTGGCAGGGTCATCGAAACAACTGAGGAGTGCGCGTCCATGGACAAATGTGAATGGCTCAGTATACGTCCAATCGTCCTCTGTATCGTCTATCTCAAACTTGCAGTTCTCGGGCAAGCTATTGGCCCAATCAGTTCTGCTGGCTCATGCGTAATTTAGGGTATGTCCCGTACTAGTGTGGCTGAATGGGACTCAGATCCGTGCCAATAACTTGCGTGTCCGGATGTTGAGAAGCTGTACATGAATTAGCTTCATTGATCCAGACAACTATTTCACTTCGCCTCACCAAATTCTATGGCCCAAATGCCGGTACCTGTTCTTTGCATTAGCAAAGTTTCATTAACGGGAGTAGGCAACTGTCGAACCAGTAGCAATATCTAGCACCCTCTTTGGTCCTTCCGGGATTGGTGCTAGATGTAGTTTGCCTCCTATCGTGAGACAAAACAACTGATGCTGCAGATCTGCGGGATGGCTGGTTAGCTTCGTCTAGATGGGATGCCATGATCGGTGGAGGAAGTACCTAGCCGTTCCTGTTCTGCCTGCATTCGATTCCGATGTTAGGATGCCATTCCGAAAGCCTGATTCTTGACTTACCGAGTCATTTGGAAGAAAATATCCTGACATGTCATATTAGTCAACTGTGACCTGTCAAGCACCTATAATACAGCGCGGGGGGTTGCAAGGGGTAACACACTTCCTTGCTTGTACTTGTGATACGTTCGCCCGTTCTCTTCAACGAAGTGATACAATGTTGAGTCTAGCGACATGGTCGACGATCTAATTCGTCAGCTCTATTTCTCGCGTCGAATAGAAAAGTATCGTGTTTCAGGGCCTTCTAACCTCACGCTTTCTGTAATGCTCATGGCATCCTGTATAACAATGATTAGCGCGCGACTAATCGTCACTTTTCTCTATCATCACTAACACTATCGGGGTTGTCGTCGATAGATGGGAGAGACGGCGCGCTACCACGGCCCCATAACATGCGATCACCCTGAACCATCATTTCCATGCGACTCGCGATAGTTTGTCCTGTCGGAGGGCTCGTTTCCACAGGGACTGTGCCCGCGCCGTCATCCGTCTTGTCTGCCATTGCGATGTGGCGGGTTGCCCTGATTCAGGTATCCAAGAAATAAAAGGTCAAAGTCTGTGTCTAGCAGGGTCTAGGTTCGCTAAACACAAGGTGGATGTCACGTGTTGCAAAGTGCAACTCATTAACTTTATGCAGCGAAACGAAAACGTGAAGAAATGGGGAGGGCGCTGAGAATCCGAGACGCTGTTCGACAAGTCTGGGCACTTATGGGAGAACAATGCGATATAAAGACGTTGAAGAATGCAGGGACGCTGTTCTGACACGTATGTAGGTCTACGGCGCGGACTTCTTTATCGGACGGTCACTACAGTCAGGCAGTGCTTCAGGCGAAGACCCCGCCTATAGAGAGGTTGGAAACTATGTGATAGCGGCGAGATAAGGGGACACCTTAAGAGCCAGTGGAGGGAAGAGTGCTTAGGGCGCCACTAAACATGCCACAAACGGCCGAGCTGCAGGCTGGCTGCTGGGCCGTGGCTCTTTTGTCGAAGGATCTGAGAAGGTGACATTCTTTGCGAAGCTGCATATAACTTGAAGGGAGGCTACCGAGCTACGAACCTCGGACCAACGGTTTGCTGACTTGGCAAGCTTGGGAAGGATTTAGCGCGCCAGCCTCCCCCTGCGAACCATGTGGCCACGAGGGGTTTTGTTCGGTGGAGGGACTCTTTCGAGCTAGAGACAATGCAAAGAATGCGGTGCCAAGTTGAATGACAGAATGACAGAGGGGAGGACTTCCCACTTTCTAAGATAAAAGAATGCAAGAAGTTTACATGGCCTCCCGGATATAACGGACCATTATTGATGGCCGGCTGAGTCTAAGGCAGTGGAAAGGCGTTACACAGGAGGTTCGGTTGAGGTCCGACCAATATTGGAGATGGAGGATCTAATCAGGATTGTGCGAGTACTCGCGGAAGCCTGTGATGAAAAACGACTGCCAGTAGAAATTGGGATAGATATTGTAGAACCGAGCCGCAATTAGTAAGAGAGTGTTACCTAGCGGCCAGCAGCAGTTTCAAAGGCACAATGCTCTCGCTCTGTCGCAGTGTCACGTAAATATACCTTGAATGCTAGGTCGTCGAAGTCGATGATCTTACAGTTCATGCATGTCAAGTCGCCCCATCGTATATACTATGTGGTGGATTCGGCCTACCATGAACATGTACTGGTATTTCAAAAGGCTCCCTCAAGATCCACGCACACGTAATTCTACCAAGGCATTGAATGTGTGGTTGTCAGTCAAGTGAAACATGTCACACACTCACACTGCAGCGTCTTACTCCAAGTGTCAGCCGAGAGCTACCCGACATACCGCCAAAGCCGCGAGTTTGAACCATGGATGGAGTCTTGTCCAAGCTGCAATAGGCCCAAGTACGATGTTACCAACATGGTTTCCAGACGACCTGGAGGTCAAGTGACACGGTACTATGCAAGGGGGCGGAAACACGTTACCCCCAAACGTGGCATTGGTAAATCTGTGGCATTTGACGAGAATCTACTGGTTACTCAAGCCCGTGTTATTTCTCTATTTAGAACAATTCCCGCCTAAAATCCACCAACGCCGCCCATGCTGGAAGTGTCGCTCATTATCATTACGTCGTTGTCGTACATTTCGTTTCTGTTGATTCTGCGCCGCCAGTTTGCTAAGCATTAGCTGTTGGCTTCATCCCAGTCTGACCACCTTTTTACGATTTCATCAACGGTATTGATGCCGGCTCGCGTGGCTTCTACTTCGAACCATTCTCGGTGATTTCTTCCACATGCATCACAAGAGACTTTGTGATTGACACGCAGTCCGTGGCCTTCGAGTTCAATGTGGACAAGGCGCTCGACTTTGTGACTATGCGGCATCTTACGAGGCGTCGAAGGTTGACTCGACGAGACGTACGGGTAATATCGAATGAGCGAAACATTGTATCCGCATTGTCGTTGCCACTCATTCAGCCGCCGTTGGACATTAGACGCTCTACCAATCTTGAGCAAGACGGTCTTGCCTGAAGTACCCGCCTGGTTCGACTGCGCCGCAAATGATTGCAGTACATCGCTCGTACGTCGTTGCCGCATATCTGGGCGAGACGGTGGGGCCAGAAGGTTCCTTGCTGCAGCTGTCGGAGGAGGAGAGGGGTCAGATTCGGGAGTCAGCCAGAAAATATAGATGTAGCCAGGTTCGTCTTGCAGCGAGACAGGTTTCGCAAGCTCTTTGAGAAGATTTGCCATTGTCTCCGGGTGCACAGTATTGGGAATCAGAGATAGGTATTGGGAGGTTTGTGATACTGTAGACTGCACCGATGAGTGCTTCGAGGCAGCAAGACTCGGCCGCTGGCTTGTGGAATAGGGAGCGAGATGGTGACTCGAAGGCATTTTCGCAGAAGTTGGTTTGTTTGATGTGTTTTGAACTGGCCTTGGCTTCGGTCTCGCCGGGCGTTCTTCCTCGTAGATTGGCATTGTAAAGCAGCAGCAGAACGTTGCCTTCTTTTCCACTCTACGCCGCCGTTGGGCCTTCGCTGGCGACGACACCGTTTCACCGGGTTCCACAACCAATCCATCTTGTCTCGGAGGTTTCGTTGAGGATTTCACGGGCTTTCGGCCACTTTGTTCGGCTTCGACGATGCCAAGTCGACCGATGAGACTGTCGAGGCTTTCTTGTCGTACGCGGCTCAGCTTGGTCCGTGATTGAGGTCCAGGGCTCGACCTGGCTGTTGAAGCTGCTTGATCTTTGTGCTGCCAGCAGTAGAGTTCCGGATTTCGGGGATCGTCGACGCGCAGTTGGTTTACACGGCTTCGTGAAGCGAACGGAGAGGTAGCAGGCGACGCGCCTGGTGAGGCAGCCAGCGGTCTCCGACACGCCCGTCCGCCAGATGTAATGCCTCTACAAGTCGTAGCGGGATTCTTGGAATCTGAACGGCCCACAAGGGATTCGGGGGTGTTGGGAATAAAGGGCATTTCTCGTGCCTATGCCTGAGCTTGAACGAGGGACGCACGATATTATGCTGAGGAACTGCAAAGGTTTCGCGAAAAGATAGCGCGTTGGGGACTACGACCCAAAACCAAGGGAAGCAGGCAAGAATGTTCTAGGCGGCGTATGTATATAAACAATGGACGCCCGGCTCCAATCAATCAGTCATTGCGTGCATGACGCCGGCAGAGTGCACGGTACTGGGCGCGAAACACGGGCACGAGACGTGAATCTGGGAAGAATCATTACCGGTCACTCGACGTCACCACAGCCAGATTATCAGACCCATGTGCCCCTCCGGCGCTTCTGCATGCCCGCCTCGATATGGAGACTGACTCTGACACGACACAGCGGCACTTGTCAGGGGGAGCCGGAAGAGTTTGTTGGCAATCGCTGGCCCGGAGGCATCCATTCTGCCACCGTCAAGAATGGCTACGATGAGAGGAATGCTGCACCCTCGACACGTTGTTACCTGCAGTACTCAGACTCGGTAGGTGATATAGGTACCTGGACCTCCCCCATTCTACGCGCTGTGTGGCTGGATTTCAGGCCGATGGAGGCTGAGCAGTGGCTGTCATTGACACCGCCTGGAAACCTTACCTACAGGGCACCTTCAACTCGGATCCCTGCTTGTCTGAGGACTCGAGAACAATACTAGGTACTACATGTAGCCACCATCTTGCTACGTATAGGTCGTCACACCCTCCTCAATTCATCGTACCTATTTACGAGTGTACGCTGTGCATTATGTCCACCAAGCCAGTTCTTATTTGTCACCATTGGAACGGCGACCAAAAGTCGAACCGATGAAGGGTATATAATCCAGCTTTCATTAATAGCCTATTCGGCAGTGCTGTTTGAACTCGATTAAACGCGGTAAGGGCTTCTAATTCTATATGCTATTGCTCATGCTCCTGTCTATAATGCAATGTAGTCGTGAGTGGTGATCATCGAAAGCGCCGAAAACAAGTCCTGCTCATTGTTCGATTGCGAAGAGTCACAGCAATGTATCTCAGGCTGGTGTCCGAATCCTCACCAGCGTCTCGGCCGTCTCCTCCTTCATCTGGGCCTTCTCTACCTCATTTTCTCCTGCCTCCTTCTTCTTGAGATTCACCCAACCGCTGAAGAATGCGAAAATGAAGGAAATGGATGCCAACGCAACCATCAAATAGCAGATTAAATCGAAAGCGTTAGAATAGGCTTGCAACAACGCGTCTAGCCCTTCGCCACCATTCGGAAATAAGTCCCGGATACCTTTCGCGGAAGAGCCTGCTGCCAGGACAGCGGCGGGTGTAATTCTCGGGTCCAGCGGCGTCACCAATCTGGTGACCTGCTCAGTCAACCCCTGGGTGAATATAGTATTTCCCACCACAACGAAGACAGCCGCGGCAAAATTTTGACAGAAGACAGTGAAGGCCAGACCGATTTGACTTTGAGCCGGGGGAAGGGCATTTTGTATAGCGATGACTGCAACTTGGACACCACACCCTCGCAGACCAAAGATAATTTGATATCCAACCCATTCGCCAGTTGAGCTCCCTGGCTGCAATGTCGACAGCAGTGCGCTAGCAATAACGGCTCCAGCGCCAGCAATGACAGCGAATGGAAGATAGTACCCAACTCTTTGGACTGTGGCTACGTGTCAGTTTCTGTGCAAACTGAAAATATAACCCAAGTTCGCCAGAGCGAAGCTCTATCGCTACAAAGGGTGACAGGGGGTTCCACTCACTTAATATTCCACTGCTAATAAGGAAAAACAGCTGGGACAGGATACTCGGCAGCAGATAGACACCGCTGAGGATGGGAGTGGCTCCCTTGACGGATTGGAAATAGATAGGAATGTACTGTGTGCCGACGAATATGGACGCGATGAGGGTCCAGTAAAACATCGTACTGCCCCATACTATTCTGTTTTTGAGCATCGAGAATGGAATGATAGCATTGTCGCCGGTATGCCATTCCCACAACACGAAGAGGATCAACGAGACTCCGGAGCCGGCGAAAAGGCCAATGTTGACGGACGAATCCCACGCATACTTCTGTTCTGTGCCAAACTGAAGAGCCAGAAGAAGCATGATAGCGAAGGGCGCGAATAGGGCGAATCCGAAGAGATCGAATTTTGGAAGTATCCGGCGAGCATAAGCCATCGAAAACGGAGCCTTGACAATCTGTTCAGGAGCATGAATGAATGTCATGAGAAAGAATGCGACACCGCCAACTGGAAGGTTGATGTAGAAACCTGGAACGTCTAGTGTGAGTAACCTCGTCTGAATGCGAACGAATATAGGATATCTTACACCAACGCCACGACACATAGTCCGTCAAGGCACCGCCGATAAGAGGGCCCAATACAATGCCAAGCTGACCAACTGCGCAGGGGATCGTTTGTTAGTTTGTCTGCATTCAAACAATGTCCTGAAGTTGAGGGATTACTTACTACCAATCAGAAGGCCGAGATAGACTATATCATCACATTTGTCAGCATGAACGACTTTGCCTTGACTACATGTTGAACCTACAGGGTCTTTTCTGGAGCGGAACAGCACCAGCAATGATGCTCAAAGCGCCATTCTGTAATCCCGAAACACCAATGCCGGCTATAGCGCGACCGATGATGAAGAAAGTCGACGAAGTAGCAACACCGCACAGCAGCGAGCCAATCTCAAATACGATGAAGAAGGCCAAATACGTCCATTTCGTATTGAAATAGGTGTAAATTTTGCCACTGATGGGCTGTAGGACTGAGCTGCGGCGTCCGTCAGTATTTAGACAAACGAATTTCAAAAGCAATTGAGTAAAACTTGCCTGCTGAGCTGATACGCACCGGTATACCAGCCTTGATCCGCAAGGGCGTGAAACTCGGTTGTAATTTGAGGAATGGCCTGTCGCACGATACATCAGCCTTCTGTTCTTCAAAACACCACCACCAAATTGGAATACCACTCACTGTACTGAGAATGGAACTATCCAACAAGACAAGGAAAAATGTCAACGACGTGCTGAGAAGTAAAGACCACAGCTTCCAGCCTTCGACATATTCTCCAAGCTCGTCGCCTTCCTTCAACTCTTTCGGCGTGGTGATATTCTTGGGCTCCTGCTCAGACTCTTCTGCTCTCGGTTGTTCGACCTCTGTTCCAGATCCACTAGAGGTTATTGATGACGCCCTAGACGTATCAAGTTCTTTGCCACCTGTTTGTGAGTCGGCTCGCCCATCGACGGAGGGCACCGCCGCTTTCGTTTCTGATGATTCCGCCCACATTATTGCCTGTCTCGGCGTTGTTGAAAAGTCGAACACGCAGGTTCGCGTCTGCGAGCGGAAATTGTCCAGATACAGTAAGAGATTCCGTTACTGTATTTGAGTGACGGTATCTCAGCCGCCGTCGCTTGCTACCGGGACCTATACACGAACCTTTCAGTCGAGACAAGTGACTGTCGGAAAGAAGTCAAGATTGAGAATATCAGACCACTCGGCTACGAATTTACTAACCTCAGCCTACCTTCTCATCCTTATAACTTCTCCCCTTTAGTTCACCCATGGCGACTTCTTAGTGACTAAAGTGGATAAATTCCGGGGATGAGTAGGGTCCCGCACATGCGAACCCCGAAACCCGTATCCGCCACATCCCCATTGTCTAGACAAATAAACAAAAGTTTGGACGTGGGATTATGCAGCTTACGGACCATTATATCCAGCTGACGCACAAATTCTCAGTCAAACAAAACGGAGGATCATGAAAGACAGGCTAGATGATGACATCGTGTTCGTTAAGTCTCGTCACGTCCTTCTGACTCCCACAACCACCTTTTAGATAAAGTTCCAACGGACCCCTAAACGAACAATACGAACAACGGGATTCAATACGATGGAGCTCAAAAAACAAGCGATATTATCACAATTTAGTCTGTCGATTAACCAATCAGAAGCCTTGACGTTTGCGTGAAGCCGCATCCACCAACACTAAGCCAATACAATACCGTCTGGCTTACCGGTGTAAAGCCAATGGCATTACCGCACTGACAATTTATCTCCTGGTGGGAGGGCCGATTAGAGTGAGCCATCAGGCAGCAAACTATGGGCGCATTGTTAGGTACTGTAATTACCTAATTCAGGACTTCCGGGCCTAGGAACTCCGGCCTGGCTTACGGGCTCTTCACCCGAACTTAAGGCTCACCGAACCGAACCGAACCGAGTCCGAAGTCCACGGTAATGCTGTCAACAGCGGCACAGCTGGAGGCTCTTTCAGTACGGATACGAAACTGTGCCTCATTTCTTGGGCCGAAAGGGAATTCCGACGTGACGCTCAAGCACTTCTAACGCAGCGTTAACCTTTCAGCTCAGCAAATACCGGGTGCTCTTTGCAACAGTTGACGTTTGGACCGAGAAAAATGCTCCGCTTCCAGATCGGTATCTGAAGTCGAATGGGGCCAGATGCTCGATTAGCTACCTGATTAGATGTCTGGGCGATAGAAAGGGATACTCCCTGCATTCTGATTCCTCGCTGACAAAGCTATTCGCGATGTAATAGAAAGGCTATGAGCTAAACTCACAAGAACAGCAGAAGGCAGAGCACAGGTATTGTAGGGGTCAATCTACATGCAAAACACAATCCCTGAATAATAGCCTACCGAGAATCGCATTCAAAGGAGTGTTTATTTCAACGAAATTGTTGCCCATCCTGTTTTATTACCATTTCCTCAAACATCAACGATTTAATGTCTAAGATGCATTATATGTCTTCCTACAGTTTACAAGTGCCTTTCAGGCGCGAAAGGATGAGTTGTGTACAACAGCACTTGAACCACGATCCATCCTACATGCATCCCCACGCCCAAACCGAGACACCAACCCGCTAGGTACCCAGGGCAGTACTCAAAGCTGCCCCGGCATATCCCAAGACGAGACAAAATAATCATTCCACCACCCATCATCGACCGAAAAGTCAATCGGGAACAGATTCGGCAAGATATATCCCTGCTGCCCGGGAATCGACGGTTCGGGATGCTGCGCCGGGAGACCAGCACCGAGCATACCAGCCGGCCCAGGCATATTCTGGACCTGAGCAATGGAATTGTCTCTCGCTCCCCTCGCCGCATCACTACTCGATCCATTCTTGCCAACACCAGCCTGGGCAAAAGCACTCTGCCACATAGGCGCGGTGTTATTCAGCGTCTTGGCACACTTCACGTAAAAGGTCAAAACCTCATTTCCCTCGCTGTCCGTATCATTACGAAGCCGATACAGACCAGGGAGCTGCGCAAACCGGCTAGCGAGTAGTTTGATGGATGCCACGAGGTCCACGCCCTCTGACACGACAGAGCGATCCCAACCAGGCTCTTCAGTCAAGATGAGCCTGTACAGAGTCTGGCAGGCACGGAAGAAGTGCAGGAACACCGGGAACGAAACACCGACAAGTTCTGAGAGTCCGTATCCGAGAAAGTGGTCCAAGAATGCTTTACTTGTTTGAAAGGTTGCATAGAGGTTCTCTAGACGGGCTGGGTCTATCGTCGTGACGCCGGACTTTGCGCTTGCCGGAGGTGTGAGGTTTACGTAGATGTCTTTGAAACAATTTGGGAAGGGCATCTCTGTGATAAGCATATCGACTGATAGGATGCATGTCTGTACTATCCCTGAAAAAAACAATAACAAGTTAGCGTCATCTCAGATCGTTGTCATCCAGGTAGGACTCACTGTTATTTTTGACCGTTTCTGGAACTTGACTCTTCAGATGTTGCAAGTTCTGTCGTAATATCTTAACGTAGAGCGAAGCCGGCGGCTTCACTTGGACGAGGCCGTCCACTTCCGAAGCCCCTTGGGCCCAAGTAATCTCCTGAACCGTTTCCATGAGTCGCCGTGTCTTAGCCATGACGAACAATAACTGATCTCCTTCCCACTCCGGATTTGCCGCCAGCATTTGGAGAGATTCTTCCATATGAGGTGTCCAGCGCATCGACTGTGATCGCAAGAATGCCGAGCCACTGTCAGACTATGTCAGCACTTTGTAGCTGCTAGAGGACCAGACCTTGAAAGAGGATACGAGAATATTTAATCTTACCAAGAGCAGAAAATATAGCATGCAATCACAGCCCTTCTATGTTCATTTGTCTGGACCTGAGGCGCAGTTGTCTTTCTAAACTCGTCCGCTTTGAAGCAGTTGACATCGCGAGAATTAGGATCCTGAATTGGTTTATCAAGACGAAGGTCGCCTACTATGGCCATTGCGATATTCATTAGGACATTTTGAGTTGGTTTCCCGGTAAAGAAATGCATCGTCCTTTAAGTCAAGGTTAGTGGAAACAGCAGTATTTCGAGCTAGAAGGATAAATACAAGGCTACACATACCATCCGAGAAGCAATAAAACGCCGAGTAACATATCAATATCTCGATCGCCATTACTCAGTAGCTTTCGTCCCAACTCATCACGACTTCTCTGGTGCAAGGCCATTTGCTTAACGGGAGATTTACAACATAATGCCGTAATGTTCAACCATAAGAATGGTCGGTCCCGTTGGAGTTCAGCGGCACTAAGAAGTGTTAGTCACGTAGCGCGATCCCAGATTTGCATTTCAAGACCTCGAGAGGCGCAAAGATCATACAAGGGGAGGGGCACGAAAAAAGCCACATACGCCATCGTCGACGAAATATATGCAAATGGAAACATGGGGAGGAAGTTGTTGCGGAACAGAGCAAGCGCCTCCTCGGCCTCGAGCGGTGATAGTGCGTCGATATCTGATGCGCCCGGCGGGCTCGCGACCGACTTGTTCGTAGGCGATGTCGTATGGCTATGGGATGTAGCAGGCGTAACTGCGAAAGGCCCCGAAATGGCTCGACATGATGCATCTCTCAAGCCATGATCAATAGCCATGGACGACGAACCTCCAAGATCTTGCCTGAAATCGTCGGAGAAGCCGCGTTCTCGAAGCAGATCCCCGGGGCTTGGTAAAGACGTGTTAGGGGAATTCCCAGAAGCGGCTTGGGCCTTTAGGATAGCGACTAGGTCCTCAAGTTTCTGCTCGAGGTTGGCGGTCCGAGTCGCAGCAGATGTATTACTGGAATGTGCTGTTGGAGTGGACGTCGAGTCGGTGTGTGAGCCAACGCGTCTCGGTTTGGCAGAGCGTTGCTTTCTGACACCGGTGGATGGTATACATTCTCGACCGAGTCGAAGGCATCGCTCACAGATGAAACTATTTCCACGTCCAGCGCCGGAACTTGGTGTTCTACTAATGATACATTTGCATTTCGCCTTGGCGCAGTTGATGCAGGCCTGACCGTACGGAGCCGAAACTCGGGGTGGCGATGGAGGTCGCGTTTGCGTCGACGGCGACGGGAGTGACGAAGTTGAGCAGAGGGACGAGTCCATGGTCCGAAGAGACCAATGCCGTTGAGGGCACGCAGTAGTACGAAACCCGGAGCCAGTACGGAGGATATGAAGATGGATGCGAGGGAGGCCCGGAGTTCGACAACTTGGCTCCGGCTCACAACCTCGTACTTTGCGGTAAATGTGGCTACCAGTGTAGCCCCTGCCTATTGGTTACGAGGAACCCGATTGTGAATATCGGTGCGCTCCGTGCATGAAGCAATGCTAGGTTGACATGTTTCAACTTTCCAATGGAGACGGGATTCAACCGAAAGCCCTGCCGGAATTGGCACCACAGTCGTTTGCTGCGAAGCAGATGAGTGGATCACCTGTACCGATTTAGACCTGTTATACGAGCCCTCACCGTTGGTTCCTCACGTGTTGTTGGGACAGTCTCCAGACAACGTAAATTGGTATGGGGAAAGGGAGCATGGAAGATGAATATCATTGACACTTTGGTGGCCGATCGGGGTTGGCTACACGGAGTTACGAGAAGTCCGCCGAGTCCCGCTGAATAATGAAAGGCTGACAGCACAGCACATCAATGGAATGACTCACAAGCAGCACGAAGTCCACATGCAGTCACTGCATGTGGTCCCAGCCCCATATCAGATATTGGCTTAAATGCATATTCAGTACACGCGACCCGCTGCATGTACGTACCTTACACTCAATGATGCAAGCGTGAGCAAGTTGCTCTCAGAAATTGAACTCGGTCGAGGCAAATGTCCTAAGATTTTGGGTCTGGCTATACGCGCTACATTCATGGCATCACGAAATGTTGAATAGCTTAAGCAAGAAGTACGGACGGAAGTGAATCACAAAGCTTTTGTTGCCTATATCAATCTACTGAGGGCCTGAAACAACACCCATTGCCAGGTTTGGATGCAGCTTGAATCTCAAGATGGTTGTATCATGGAGTAAGGATACCTAAACGCTGTAAGGAGCCAATATCTCAAGGCGGTGGTGGGCTCATCTGGTCTCTGGCACTACCACTCCCGCTACTTCCACCGCAAGGGCTACTGCTGCCATCACTAACAGCCTCGTCACTAGCGTGCCTCGCAAGCGCAGGGGACGCAAATCCAGGAGAGGCTCCTTGACTACGTAGTGCACCTTGACCCAGACCATTCCAGTCCTCGAGCTCCTCGCTGCTCTGTGTAAAACCCGAGACGTTGCTGAGCATTGAAGACGATCGGCCTCTGCTCTTGGCGAGTTGCTGGGTCTGGGACTGCTGCGGAACGAACGCGGATGCAAGTGGCGATGGGCCCCAGAGAGAAGACTGGTAGAGGCTGTTATTCCAGCCGGCTGCGGCACCATAAGGTGAGGTATTCGAGGCAGCTGGCTGCGCGTTAACAAGGGCGGGCGACGCATATTGACTGGCGGCTTCGGGGAAATGCTCGTATGAACCATATGCCATAGCTGCGTGCTGTGCATGGAACGCGTCAAGTTGCTCTTTAAGCATCAAATTCTGCTGTTCCTTTTCGTAGATAGAGCTCTCCAACTCGTTGATTCTCGAGACGAGGTCTCGATCGACCTTGGCGATGTCGCTCTCATAAGACTCCCTCGCCTGGCGGCGGCGTTGCTCCTCATCTAAGCCACGGTTGTTGGCATCGGTAATGCGAGCATGTTCGCCATCAACCTTGGCAATGCGATTGCTGATCTTGTTCCGCTTGGCCTGAAGACTCGTCTTTTCCTCTTCCAGAGATTTGATTCCCTCCTCCACAGAAGCCTTGAAGCTCTTGAAAGCCGCAACAGCGCCGTCAAACTTGGCCCTCTCGTTTGTCCAGGCTGACTGACGACTTTTCCATGAGCTTTTCAAAGATTCTGGTATCTTTTCAAAGTCTTTCAGGTCCGTCTCCAGATTGGTCAACGCCTGCTCTGCTTGCTTCTGTTGCGTCACATTCTGCTGGATCTTCTGACGCAGCTTGTCGTCACCAGTACCCGCCGACTGCAAAGCCGCGTGAAGCTTCTCGTTTTCCTTTTTGAGAGCATTTGTCTTGCGGTGCGATTCCTTGCGCAGCCCCTTCTGCCGCTGCCTTTCCTCGGCAAGCTTAGATTCGTTTGCGGCAATGGATGTCTTCAGTGTGGTGATTGGGGAATCTGGTCGGAGGGAACGCTTCGTGGATGCCTTTGAATTTGTTGAATCCACATCTGCGGACTTGGGTTGCGTAGTCCTAACGCTGGTCGAGAATAATATTTCATGCGTAGTAGCGCTTACGAACTCGCACTCATAATTTGACAAGGGTGTCAAGCCATAGATATCTCCACTCCACCGAATTCCTGACCCCGAACCTCTTTCACACGTCTCCACTGGTGTCATTCGCGTCGGTTGCCAGATGGCATGGTTGACTCTGACGTAGAATGGTTTTGAAGTGTCGACGTTTGAACCGTTCTGGCGAGTCTCGGCGGGTTGCGAAGTAGGGAACTCACTAGTGTTGAAACAGACTTCGTCACAGCCGACATATGATATCCAAATCTGACCAGGCTGCGTGTTGAATGGGGCGTTCCCAAGGTCATGAATGTCTACAGCGTTAGAGCCAGCGGATTCAGCGGCTGCATGTGTCAATTCGTACTCCTTGACGACGACAATTTTCGTACTGGCCAGGGCAGCCCAGAGAGGCTGGCGATTCCGAACTTGAGTGCTTTGTTTTCTTTTCTTTTTTATACTTAATGTTGATGGATTTTGTAATGATGTTGTATCGCTGTCAGGCGTGGAAAAGCCGCCATCGATATCGGGTGGGAATGATTTTCCTGCTTCTGGGTCGGCAACAGTCTGGGCCAGACTGTCTCGCCTTTCTCTTCTCAAATACCAATCGCGAATGTATTTAACAAGGCCTTGTGTGAGTATGTGAATAGCCAGAATGCTCTTGACCCAGCTAAACCAGCCCGACTGGACCCTATCATAGCCTCGAAGAGAATCAAGTCCTTCCAACGGGTCGTCAAAGTCAGGAGTCATGAACCGACTTGAGCCAAGTAGATATCCCACAGGGTGATACTTCATCCTGGTATGGCGCAAGACATGTGACAGCAATATCATACTCAGGCAGATAATCGTGTTTTTCATGGAACCACCATCCCGAGAGCTAGAACCTCCTCCCAGGCCCAGGGCGATAACCATCTGAGCTAGATCGAGGATGACGTGCTGGATAGGACCCCACAAAAAGAGCCATATCAGCAGCACGATACCATCAACGCAGATGACAGTGGCCAAAGAGGGAGCGCCTAGATTCCACTCGAACACGTCACTCAGAGTGAGACCGTTGCTCGTAACAAAGGTCAGCACGGTGAACAGAAAGTAGACGCCCGAGAGAACCATGGAAGGAATCTGCATGAGAATGATGAGAATGGCAATGGTGTCCTGCAGGGGGCACAATCGCAGAACGGTCAGAGCAAAATCCAGCGGCCCAGGATCACGGTGAACATTCGAGTTCTTGGTGGCATTCACATCGATGCGGCGGTGGTTGTCCTCGGGCAGGTTGGCGGCATGCGAGTTGTAGGATTCAGCAGATGAGGTCTCGGAGTAGGCGCCGAGAGAGGCACGCCTCAAAGACTCGGCGGTGCGGCTGTCTGCAGGCATATCGGACGACTGCTTGAGGAAGCCGTTCGCATGGGCAGGCGGTGTGGAGGGAGCAGACGGGATGGGTGCATTTTCGGCGGCGGGTTGCTGCTGGGACTGCTGGTGCGTCGGTTGCTTGTTGGGGACGCTGCCGTTTGGGGGTGTCTGGCACTTCTGCTGCTGCTGCTTGGGATTGCGCTTGGCGGCGGCTACAAGGCCATTGTCATTCTTCGTGTCGCGATTGCTGGAGGCACCGTGATGTCGCTTGGCCGATGCTGAGGCGCGAGGCATACGCTCGCGTTATGCTGACCCGACCCAGAACGTGTTCCGAGCCAGTCAGCCGAACAAGACGTCGACGACGATGACGATGACGATAGCCCGGGAGCAACGGCGACGCCAAATAAGGGGGTAAGTGTCTAGCGTGGCTGGCGTTGTCTGAGGCGGCGTGGAAAGGGGCAAGCCAGTCGGGATGGCTTAGCTCAAGGTTTGCCTTCGTCTCGACTTTTCGGCTGGTCAGCCAGGCTAAGAAGTAGTGATGCGATTAAAGTTGTACGGAATAGTGCACCGAATACTGGGTTGATGCAACGGTGGTGTGAACTCTATTGCGAAAGCTGCTTGGTGCGCAATAGAGTCCCGAGGGGAGGGTATGGGACTTGTCCACACGAACGGGAATTGATAAAGTAGGAAAATGAAGATTGAGGCTTTCGTGACGGGAGAGGGTGGGTGGAAGTGTGCAGTGACGGGAGTGCCCTGCAGTGTGGACCTAAGGTATTGGGGGACGAGGCACGGGTGTGAAGACTGCCCCCAACCCAGCTTCTTGCCAGCACCAATGCGGGTAACAACAGGCGCCCTGTCCAGTGTCCGCTGTTACCTCCTCTCGGCGAGCACCCTGGTACCTTGCCATTTACAGGTGCTGCAGTGGTCTGGGTCATCAAACAGTGGAGGCGGGACACCCTGGCGCCAGTGATGGTGGGACTGCTCGACTGCCCGGGCACCTGCGCTGGCCGACCAGCCTGTGGAAAACCCTGTGCAGCGCTCCGACGAGAGGTCGCCCCAACTGCCACCACCCATCCTGCAGCTCTCAGAGGCTGCTGCACTGCTGCAGGGGAAACCCGCGAGGCCCTTGATCGACATGACGTACAGTGCCAGACGCCGAACGGGCAGACACCAAACAGCACACGCGAGTCACAACAGCCTTAGGTACCTACTCGCCTACTCTATTACCACTCGATGCTGAACCAGGTCCAACCTTGCCCGGATTGTCGCCAGCACTGTCTGGATCTGTCCCCAGACCTGGCTACTTTCTGCCGTAGTGTGTCTTCTTCGCCTTCTTCTCAGGTTTGCCCACATGAAGAAATCTACTGAATCAAGCACTACTTAAATGAGGAATGGTTAGAGAACAACTTCAAGCAATTCAAGAATTGTCGGCCTATCATTTCAGCCAAAGGCCTCAGTCTGGGAGCCGGTTGTAGGCACTACTAAGATTGCTTATTTCTGATTAGCTGCCCAGCTTCAGACGCCGCTGCCAACTCTATTCCAAGACATCCCAACTACGTGGTATTGTAACCTATCAGGCGCTCGTTAGATTTATAATTCTCCAGTGGCTTGTTGGGCAGCCTAGAAAGGATATAGCAGCATCCCACGAGATTCCCAGTCGGCTCATGTCGAAGCCTCAGCTACGGCCCCCATACATGTGCTAAATATATCAACGATGGATTCATTGTGCCTCACGCAGTACAGCAGCATCACCTCATCGGACTGCCGAAGTCAGCCTGCAGATGATCGAGCCAATTGCTAGCCAATTTCCTTTCGGCCTTCAGATGCAGTTATATCAAGAGAACTCTCGGTGATTTCGCCGTGTCGCCGTCTTTTCTCCCTGTTGGCGCCCGTTAGGAGGTTCTAGCCTGCCTAGTACAGAGATATCGTGAAGATCTTTTCACGGCCATCGTCCTTAGCGCTCATGTTACCTAATTACGACGAAACTGGCGAGCTGGCACATGTTTTTTCCATGTCGTACTTTACGTTAAAGAACCATTTGCATGAGAAGCGAACGTTTATCGGAAGCTCATGCATAGTATCACGTATCAGGCTGAGAGAGCTGAGGATGAGGAAAGCCACACGATAAAGCAAATGGCCCAAAGAAGATCTTCTCGCCGAGCTGCATCACGAGGCGAGATAAACCACGCCGTTATGGGTCTTGCGCCGCCGACGGATTAACTAGCCATTCGCTAGAATCTAATTTCCTTCTAGCGCCCAGGCGCAACGCCGAAGGCAACGATGCTCTTGATGATTTTATCATCAAATATTCACTGTTTGACGGTCTGAGTCCACTCTTAACGGCACAATTACTTATATTAGTGCTCGTTAAATAGATGGCAAGTAGCAAAACCTTGACTAAGGTAGTAGCCACAGGCAACCACACGAAACACCATGTAAGCCTTTTGTGTCGTTGCCAAGTCACTGAAGTTTGGATTATCAGCATGCACTGTAACCTTGCTTCGTCAGTTTGAGCAGCGATCGCGCAACTACGATATGAGGACTCATCAGGAGTAGGCACAGTACTGTAGCAATGTAAGTACGAGCAAGGGGCGTTTGGAGGTGCCCAGACCTGCTCCCGAACTCATGCATGCTGACGGGAAGCCGGCTGCTTATCAAATGTTAGAGCTTGGAGGCATTGGGTAGGTGGTTGCGATCAATTCTTGGCTCTGGCTTCAGTTTCTGTCCAAGTTAAGTTGCCACTGTGATCGAACGCTCGCCAAAGATACACTATTCAATGAACAAACTATGGCAGTGTTGATTGTAGAATCAAAATAGCTTCAGATAGATAGTTGACACGCTCTTGTGTTGTGTGCTTAGAATGGCATCAGCTTAACAAGTAACTGGCGTATATACGTATGTTACTGCCAGATAATTGAGTAACACTTGCTTCTTGCCTCGCAAGCTAGTTACACGTTTTGCCTAGGGCAAATGTCGTCTTCCAGGGCTTTTTGGTGTTGCCCGCCATATGCATTCGCCCTCTCGGCTTTCCGTCGTGTCGTGTGAGCTGTGGAGTTGGCTATGGAGTCAAAAGAGTCATGCAGCACTTGAGAACCAGTCAAGAGCAGAGCAGGAATCACCCGCATTGCAGATCGTCCAATTAGTCTACAGTACAGGATCGACTGGCTCGGGTTATCATGCGCACTGACATACCGGCCTTTCACTGTGTTATTCATGGCCGGACCTTCTTCATTATATTATAAGGCATCGCTGCTTCCTGTTGCAGCTGTTAATGGAAGTACAGTATCATCACCAACGAGTTGTTCCACGCCTATACCCGTCTCTGGTACTTGTTCATCAGAATCATACAGATAAAGAGCCAAAGTATGGCGATGGAAAAGCATGAAAAGATGACTGATAGTGTTGTTCATGCAGGGATTCAAGGGTCAGCAAAAGCGGATCTCAAACGAGCGGAAATCCCACTAGAGTCTATGTAGAGCCCCACTCACAAGCCGAGCTTCTGCAAGAAGGCGACGAGGAGGAAAAAATAAGCAGAAGTGATTGTTTCGAGGAATAGCACCATGTTACCACACCATCCTGAGGCTATTCCATTGCTACTAAACGAGAAAGGGTAAGGCGCAGGCGATGGCCCCAAGGATCTCGGCATTTGAGCGGGAGCAATCTCTTGTCGACATGCCACCAAGCATTATCGACGGCGATGCAATGCAAGGGTGTTCTTCCCCTCTCTCTGCCCGAACCAAACTTACACACATCGTGTCTCACATGAACATTGTCTGGAGTGGGCATGTTTGATCTGCATACAATCAGAATGTTCATTTCGATGACATATATCACGACAGGCATCGATGTACTTTTTCTCAAGGGCCTACGTTAAAAACCCGCTAGAACACTCATGCGGCGAACTTTGAGTGCCGAATTTTAAGGTTCGGGAAGCACCCTGCTTTTCTAAAGACGTTGCTCTACATGTCAATGGTGGTGGTGGTGGTGGTGTGGTGAGTAGAAACAGTGAGCCTTGGCGATTGATCCAACATTTACAACCCGTCGTCCGTTGCCTTCCCTTTGTTTGGGCGCGGGACTTGCCGTCGTCCCAAGTCTTGCCAACCCTTCTCTTCTCCGCAGCGAGGGTCGTTGCACGACATGACACCAACGGGACATATCGAGCCATATAGTTGGAGCTCGCGTGATAAGAGATACTCGCTGCCACTACCCTTCGCCCCCATCATCACCACGACTTCCAGATGAGCAATTTCGAGAGTCGATTGCGAGTCAGTCTGAAAATCTTCGCTGGATGTATCACGACACGTCATGTTCATGCTTCTGCGGTTCTGCAATCTGGGTGAACATTATCAGAGGGTTTCCCCATATACCAGGTTCTCAGCCGTGTCATGTGCGTTCAGATCGCTCATGGGACGACAGTCAAGACGGGTCGGCATACCCATTTTGGGCGGCTAAGGCGACTGAACTGGACCCCTTGTCTGTAACTCGCGTCAAACCAACCCCAAATACCGTCTTGACAGGAGGTAGGTATCGTAGCCGTGCTGTTGGCTGAAGCACCGGCATATTCGTACACGTCTATGATGGTCAGCTTACCGACATTGTGCATGTCAAGGATGGAACGAGTTGCCGTCACCCCTCTCCGATTGTTACCGGCGAGAACCATCCTGATGTCTGAATGTGAGCAGTACGACGACATGCATCTGTACCTACGATTGGATTCCGACAAGCTTGGCATAATGTGCTGCGGGGAAGTGCCGGAGTATCCAACGCATACGTGCAGGATGCATGCATTCCACGGGCTCAGATACATGGCTCTTCGTCGATGTTCACCCTTTTCATGACCACGTGCACAGAGCTTATAGTCCCCTTAGTATTATGCATCGCTCATGATCTTATGAACATGGACATAAGCAGCATTGTGTTATTACCTGTTGATCTTCAAATTGCTTGCAGTTTCCAGTAGAAGTACCATGATCGTGAAAATGATGGGATGGGTATTCCGTCTTCGGTAGACTGCGCTTACTCGTAGACGTCCAAAAAACACCTGATGCAAACCCAATGCTTCGTCGACTCGGTCTGTTTCGAGTCAAGGTCAAGGTCAACGCTATCGCCACCAAAGTGAGGCTCGTGAATGATACAAGGCGGGTGGGCAAAATAAGTCTATCTTATCCACCTCAACTGAACATTCTAAAGTCGAAATGGAGAATAGGTATGCAGCTGGTGCTCTTGGTATGAGGACTACTATACTTCACGGGACAATCAACCGAAGTAAGGAATAATGATAGTATAGATCGTTACTTTTTTAAATATTGGAGGCCATACTATAACTCCACGTCACTAATACTGCTCAATATGTCGAGACTTTCAATAACCAGACATTCCTTGACTTGTCTCATGCGTAAGCTTTGCCCCTTGTGAATCCCAAGTGCGGAGATCACCTTGCGGTACGTGGCAACATCAAGTTCGAACTATGATTATTAGAATTTGTGTTGTCTGTGTTGCACGCAAGGTTCGGAGACTCTAGACCTAGTGTATATAGGAAGGAGATACCAGATTGACCGCACCGATTCATCTTGACATCATCGTACCCTAGCTGTGTACTTTGCACAGAACAACCGTCTTACATCATTATATATGCTCTAATCCTCACGTCTAACCATTCGCTAACGCGTAACTCTAGCTTCTTCTACCCAGCGCCCTCCCCCGCTCACCGCCAGCTTTCCTCTGTCACTTCTTATCCCCCGCACCCCCTAGATCCTCAACGGCATCTTCTCTATCCCAAGTCTCTCTCTCCAAATCTCTAACATCCTCGAGCAGCATCGAAATCTTCCTTCTAGCTTCGATAATTGCCTCTTCCTGGTTGTACCAAGTGACATCCAACGGACCGAGCGTAAAAGTCGGTAAAGTCGTTTTCACTCCTTTCTGATAGTCGTATATTGTAATGTCCTCTGTTAATCGCGCCGCGACGCGCTGATGTCTGTGGGAGAAGATGATGCCCTCTAGAAACAGAGACGTGTGTTCACGTTCGGGCTTGATAGATAATTTGTGGTATGCTGAGAATGTATCTGGATATGTCACGGGCTAAAAATAGGTAGTTTAACCTAGCTGTCAGTGTTTTCCTTTAACCTTTTTTATGGCGGATGGGTTCATTAAAAGAGGAGGGCAGTGAGGGCGGTAAGATTTGGATTAGGGCTCCACGTACAAATTTATAGTCAGTCTTAATAGACTTCATTATTAACCCAACCTCCTTGGGCGTCATGAGTCCTGCCCAACGAGCTTTGTCATACGGATATATGCGTCCGAAATAGTGTGTCCAGTTTACACGCGAGGTTTCGGCCCAGCGATTGTAATGTGTATTATTAACATGACCCTGTATATCATCATCTGAATTAGTCCAAGGTCTCGACACATAGACGTCAAGAACTAGGTGAGATTCTTCTATGTCCCCCACCGTCACCACCTCCAGGTCAAAGATGGAGTTGTCATATTCGACAGGAGTAGATGCCTTCACTCAGGACGGTACTCGGTTCGTCGCGCCCCCTTTCGCTTTCGCTCGATCTGGCCAAGTCACTCTGCAGGCAAGAATTGACAACGGGTGGAAATACTTTGGACAGAACGAAGGGGAAAAGGAGCGAGTTCCAACGTACAAAACTATCCATCTCACCCCACAAAACCTGTTGATTCTCAAGGCCACACTCACCAACAAGGAACCCATCAGACCCAGCGCTCAGCGTCCGCCACTCTTTTCCAATGACAGCCATAATTGCAGCAGCGCGGCGGACCTGCTCAGGATTACAGCCGAACATGAGACACTTGCCGACCCGGGACCGAACATCTGAGATCCATCTGCTTGGCGGTGGTGTGATAGTATCAGCGACCGATTCTCTACGAAACCCATTATCTTGAGAGTGTGCGGCTCTGAATGTCTTCTTTGGGGCGCACTGTAACGGTCTGAATAACGTCTCCGATATCGTGATCTTTAAACCACTGGCGCGGCTTGCGCCGGGCAGGCTCAGGCGTGGCCGATGAAGCATTGGTGGTTCGCTCTTGAGTTATGGTTGTGCAATTGATGGCTCGTTGCAAATCAGATAATTTATCCTCGCACAAGAAGTCGTCCAGCTCCAATACGTGGTGTTTACAAGAATGTGTCCGAAATGCCGTCTCGTAGAGGGCCGGACGTACGGATTAGTGGTCCGGGGTGAATTCCCGGCCTTCATCGACCTCTGATAAGATAAGGACCTCAGTCGCGATGCATGGCGTCACATGGTTTCCAAAAGCTAACACCTTCATCTTTCGTGAGACCAATCCGTCATAATTGCTTAAATGAGTTTCTGATTCAACACAATACAGCCACGTAGAGAATAGCAGCACTTTTACAACACAATGTGCGCGCCTAATCCCGAATTGAGGAGACAAGTCATCTGCATCTACAAAGGTCCGTTCATCTCATACGCCATCATTTAGGGAGTATAAGACATTCTCCATCACCACCTTTAGCAAACCACATCTCAATTTCCCATCGCTTATTCCAGTGCTCTTTCCTATTTCACCCGACTAACGGTATCCCCAGAACTCCTACACATGGGAAAAGAATACCCCCTAGGCTTCTCATACTTCCGCCCGCGTCTCCACCGCGCCTTCATGGCCAACGCCTCACAACGAGACGAAGACGAGATCCGAAAGGGTATCTCACGCGCTCAGTTCGTCAAGAAAGGTCTGTAGCTCCTTGCCTCTTTGTATTATCTCAAGTTCGTTCTCTATATGTAACAACCAGCGCTAACAAATTCGCAAAATCAGAAATCGAAGCTCTGTAAGTCTCCATCACACAATCACTTCTCAGTCCAACTATCTCGCCCACAGACTACAATCACTGGCAAGTCGCAAATCGGAATGTTCATCTGTAGATCTCATTTCAACTACCTCCTTGAGAGAATATATCCAAGAAAAAATTGCCCTCGCCCAGGCAACCAGGGCATATCTTCAAGAAACAACCTCACAAAATCCAAACAACCCCCCTGGAGTAAAAGTAGAAAAAATAACTTTATATGCAAATCTCCCTCCAGCTTTATACTATCAAACTTGCTTCCTTGCTTGCTGTGCATTGCTCCGCTAATCCAAAATCCAACTGACAAACAACCACTCCATCTAGATACTATCTAAAGCGTTACCGCACCTTGCGAAAACGATACTCAGTCCCCTAGCAACTTCCACTCAACTGTCAAGTCTTGTTATATCTCTTCCTAGCCGTCCAACATCCAACCTCAAGACACTCGCCCCACGACGTTCCCCCCTCCCTAAGCAAATCATTCGTCATCTTCCCCGCCCACGTATCCCACTCCTCCTGACTCTTCCCGTTGACATCCCTCAACATCGGCTCGAGCGCCAGAATGAAGTTCACCGTGGTCTCCAGCGCCGTCCTCCTAAGACTCGCCTGTGCCGTCGTCAAGGTCTTTCCCCCTTTCCCTCTCAGGTCGTCTTCTCGGTATTTCCCCTTCTGCGAGTCGATGTACGTTTTGCCATCTTTCGTGACGACACCGCCTACACCCTCACGCTCCCACCGAATCTCGCTTAACGGCACCGCGAGTCTTTTCGAGAACACATCCGTCAGTGACTCGGCCTCCTGGAGTAAAAAGGCGCCGATGAGACCGCAAGGCACAGCGGACAAGCCACGTGCTTCAAGGCCTCTTGTACACCAGCCATTATACTCTACCAAGAACGAGTTCAGCGGCGCACTCATGGGCGTGTTCGTCGTCATGACGTAAGCGCCCATACGTTGCACCGTATCCTCTTCTTCGTCTTCGTCGGATGACGAATCAACGTCAAAGGTGGTCGACGATGCGTTCTGTGGGCCATGTGGTCGAAGCATACGGAACGTGGAATCAGTTTCCCAGGCTTCAAGCACACCACCGGGTCTCAAAATACGCAGATACTCATCCATCACGGGTTGCGAATCGCGAAATGATGAGCAGAGAGACATATCCTTTGCCATGATGAGATCAAACTCATTATCAGCAAAAGGCCAAGGGAAAACCCGAAGGTCGTGGGCAATGAACCGCCACCGCATGTCCTTGTCTGGCTTGGCCTCGGAATCGGAACCAGGCCCAGCAAGCGGGACGATGTCCATGCCGGTGAAAGAAATGGAAGAGTGGCCATGCTGTGCAAAGTAACGGTGACACATCATGCTCCAGAAACCGGTGCCGCAACCTACCTCCAAGACGCGCAATGGAGGCTTACTTGCAAAAGCGGTGGAGAGTATAGGGCCACCGAAAAGTTGAAACATGAGGAGGGTACGAAGGGACTGCCGGTGCAGTTCAGCCAAGTCGACGGGTAAGGGATAAGGAACGGCGAGTTCATGTATATATGTACGGTTGTTTCGAGTATAGTAAGATTTGGGATTCAAGGGTATGGTCTTGGAAGCAGTGGAAGTGGCGTTTGAAGAGGCGACAGAGCCCGTCTTCTCCATGGCAGAGCCGATGCTCTCGTTGGAGGTCAGACCTCCAGACATGTTGGCAGATATAGCGCTCCCTACTGGCGTGTACTCGGGGAGAAACTGGTCATGGTTTGCGGACATGCTTTCATAGTGATCGTGAGTACCTTGGGTCACAGACCGAATCAAGGGCGCGTAGCTGGGCGATGGGGGAGGTGATTGTTCTTTGGAGTTGCGCCTCTGGAAATGGCCACGAATGTGTAGTTTCTTCGCGGACGGGGCGGCGGAGGAGCTGTGACCGAAGAAATGGAGAGGCCGTGGCGATGCAGGCGGAGACGAGGCAGGGGGCGCAGCGTATGCCGGCGTGAGCTGGTTGACAAGAGACTTTCCCGAAGGTGGACTCTTCACTCGAGATATTTTGGAGGTAGCACTCTGATTAGACCCTGACGAAGTTGAAATAGTTGCACCGTTAGTCGCAGATTCAATAGATCCTGTTCGCTGCACATTATTATCTCGGTCAGTCTATACTAGCTACAGTTCACAGATAGCATTGGAATAGTTCCACTTTTGGGAACCCGGGCTACGAAGATAGTACATATGTCCAAGGCACAGTGATACAGGTGTCATGTGAAGCAAATACATTAAAGAATATGAGAGAGGAGAGGGAGCAAAGTGAACGAGCAAGAGACATAACGGCACGAACATTGGTGTTTCTGAAAGCATGCAACAGCGACAGCTGATGCTGATGATGACCCGAAGGGACGGACGGGGAAGCGGAGCTAGCGCCGGAGGAGGCTCTGGTGTGATGGGATTGTGGCGGGCTCGAGTGTTGTTTCGTCAGCGACGAGGCCGGCCGTGGATGGTTGGACCGCGCGAAGAAGAGAGGGCGATGGATGCGATCACCAAAGCTAGACCGGCTGCTTTTGGAGATGCTGCTGTTCCTGCGGCTCGGCGCGATGGCCGGGTAATACTCTAGTTTGTTGTAGTCGTTGTCGTTGTCGTTATCATGGCCGTGGTCGTTGTCAATGCTTGGAGGGCTTAATTCGGCACACTCGCCCGCAATGACGACGATGTTGCTGATAGACAGCTCTTGCTTGCCGTGGTCGTGCCAATCGGGCCGTACGGGATGGAGGGAGGGAGGTGTCGATGTCGTTGTTGTGGTGGTGGTGGCGGTGGTCCTAATGAAGGCCCTCGCGTGCGGCGTCGGATGGCCAGCAACAGCACTCGGAGGAACAGTGCGCGTGGTGCTGGTGGTGGTGCTGCAAGTGGTGGCAGCGATAGGGGGCGGCGGCGGCGGCGGCGACGAGGAGCGAGTGGGTTCAGGTTCGGACTTGGAGGGGGAGCTGGAGCTGGAGCTGGAAGGGTGGTGCTTGTTGGCCTTGGCGAACTTGAACTTGGCTGCCCTGCTGCTGCGAGGCTTGGCCCTGTTGGCTGCTGCTGCTGCTGCTGCTGCTGCTGGCGCCGCTGGCTCTGCTGCAGCTGTCGACTTCTTGCCCTTCTTGCCCTTCTCAGCTTGTCTCTTGCGCTGCGGAGGCGGCTGTCGGTTTCGCCCCATCAGCTCTGGGGCGATGGCCCCCGATAGGTGCCACCCGTAGTCGCCGTCCATTCTCTTGATGCCTGTTCTTGTCCAACTTGTGACTGTCAAGAAATTACTGTACATGTACTGAAACACCGTCACCAACGTTTCTGATAGACTTCTATTTCTTCTCCCTTGCTATGCTTTCTGCTCCTGGTCTCTCGCGGTCTGTGATCGTGCCGGATCACCCGCGACAGTGGCCGCGTATGCCCGGATACCCTTCCGTCGTCACCTGTTGCTGTTGCACAAATAGAGAATACGACCAAGATTTATGGCATCCGGTTGCATGGAACCGTTTCGTGCGGCGTGCGCCACTCCCAATTCGACTTTGAGTTCTCGCGCGACCACAACTCATCTGTATCAAATCTGTTGGTTTGTAATTCGGACGTTCTTTGCTTCCGATCTCCCCTGCCTTGCTTCACGTAGTCGCAATCCTGGTTTTTCAATTTCCTGTCTGGCCTGTTGCCTCAGCACTTTCTGTAGCTATCGCATCAAAAGTTCCTTTCCGAACCCGAGGCTCTCACGCTCAACGTTGTTGAATTCCGATGCACTGGTCCCAACACCGATCTTGAACTCTCGGCTGGGTGCCGTCACCAGGAACGTAGAAACACGTACGATCCCATACGCTGATGCCGCTGTCTCTTGCACTCTGGCGAGCAAGACGGCAGATAATCCAAATTACATCAATTTCATGTGTCTGTCGAGCGGGACTAGAGGTGGCCTGATAGAGCCGGTACCGCATGAAGTTATCCGTGTCCTGATGTTTTCCTCATATACGTAGTCTGTTATCGTACGAGTGGAAGGTCGGCATCTCGAGTATGAGTTGTTTCCGCAGTGGGAAAAGGCTGCTCGCGGCTCTGTGTAGGTGAGTGGCCCTTTCGACGTATCGTGACAACCAAGCAATTTGCGATGTGGCTTGTTTATTTGGGATGAATATCTCGACGCTGAACCCCCAGTCGGCTTGCAGCGTGGCATACGGTCGCTTTCGGTGTTTGTGCGCATGGAAGTTCGGTCCATGCCGGCGTCTATGGACCCTGAATTGCGCAGCAGCACAACATAGATGTGCGCACCGCGCTGCTTGAGATACGCTGGGCCGGTTGTATATATAGTAGAGGGCCGATCGTGCAGAAATCAAGGATGCCAGAAAGAACACCAGCATATTAGAGGCCGCTGTGAGACACGCCACTGTTCAATCTACATCTATCTACCTAACCGTCTAGTTTGTCGCGATGCCACCTTTGGCTCAGGAGGGAAGCCCTGCTCGCTGGTAGGAATCAGATGGCCTCGACTGGCGAAATGTGCCATGGTTCTTTTGGCTGGATATCTGCCCAATCCAATGCCCGCAGCCGAGACAGCGTCTGGCTCGCCCTTACCGGTAGCCATAGACACCAAGATTATGCAACCACAAGACCCCCTGGCCGCCAGCCGGTTCCCCCGCATTATAGGGTTGCAATTACTGCATTCCTTGGTCGGCGACTGCTCCCTGCCGTGGAGTTGGTGAAACTAAGGCCAATGTGCCGACTCGCTGTGTTTTTGTCTCCTCCGTACCCATGATATGGATGAACTTCGTTCGCGATTCGGGCCGTCGCGAGAGAGTTCCCGTGATACGAGTGACACCGGGAACTTTGTCTTGTTGCTCAACTATCAAACAGGATAATCCGCAATATGGAGGATAGGAAGCTGGAGTAGCGGCTCGTAGGTAGCCAGCCATCAACGCCGAAGAGGCTTACATCACGACTTGCTCTTGATGGCCGCGATTAGGGTCAGGAGGTCCCCCACTTGCCTGTGATAATGCACATTGTGCAGAAGCACCGGTGAAAGAATATGAACAGCCCAATTCGGAGGGAAAATCTCGATCTGGTTCCAGCAGCGAGATGCCGTCATAAACCTACGTTGAATTTCGCCAGCGTGGTGAAACGAGGTCACATCATGGGGCAGGACTGCTGTCATATAAGTCGGTACTGTCTTGCATATGGTTGCTTGCATAAGGTGAAGTGACCCCATCATTACGGAATCTCGCTAATCGGAGCGGCTTCTCGGGAACACTAGATGGGTCTCGCGACATAACCTTAGGCTTTGACAGCTGCTGCCAAGGTCTACGTTGATGAATTTACAATTAGCGAGGGAGCATCGAATGCATGCCGAGAGGCTTGTTTCAACGCCATGACTGAAGCCCATCCAGACCCTCGGTAGTCATAAATAATGTAAGCTGTCTGTATCCAGCAGGGTATATCGCAACGAAGAGGCCTGGGCAGTAATTCCATTCGCAAAAACCGGGTGACGGGCGATGCGGTCAAATTTCGGCCTTCGGTAGACACTCTCGCTTGCAAGTGGACAAGCACAATTTGCAGATTCAATGATTTGCAAGATCCAAGGCCTGATGGTAGGCCGTGGGGTATGTTTGAAGCGACTGAGATGCATGCGGTGATGGCTCGGCTTCGCATGCTTCGAGAGGTACGACGCGTGTGAGAGAGGTGAGTTCATATAGGTAGATTAAGCAAAGCGGATAAACGGACCGCATTTTGTACAACATTTGATGAACATCTTGGGTACAACTTTGTATCTATTAGGATATCTGTCAAATCGTGAAACCTCCATTAGAAGACTGAAGGCAACTTATAATCAGATTGGAAGGAGCTGGTCAAAATGTTGAGACAGTTGTTAGGCATTCGGAGCCATGTACGGGAGAGAATGTTGCCGAAAACTTTGCAGAGCCCATCAGGAGGTTTCAAAAGTGACCACTCTTCAACGGGGGAAATTTCTGCTCATCTCTGGTATCTGGGCATACTGACGAAAGCGCTGTCAATCTCTGAGGTCATTAAGCTTCGCTACCGGGGAACATGTTTGAAATTACCACCCAAGGTAACCAGACTAACCACTATGGCAACATGGCAGGTTGCATACGTGCAATTGATTCTAGTAAATAAAAGTTACACCTGATGCTTTTTCGTTTGTGGCCGTCTATAATAAAACTGAATGAACAGCCCGCATTGCAACCCATTTCACTCGAAAACGACCACGAGATTGATACATATTCTGTTTGCCATGGGAAGGCCACCACCTACAACGCCTACTATCATGATGAATTGGCTTGAGTGGCTGATACTATGGATATGTTACTTGAGAAATGCCGACCTCGAATGACCAATCCATTTGCATGTTGAATTAGCAGACAGGTATCCAAAGTCAATGCTCATTTCCAAGCACTTTGATATACCTGATTGGGACTGACGATGGCCAGCTGTATGGGCGCATAGGTACAGAAACAGAAAAGTGTAATCTCATGAACATCAACAGACGAGATAACAGTGGAACATTGGAACAATGAACTTGAAGTGGTGATTGCGCAGTTGGGCAGTTGGGCAGTCAAGCAGTGACGTGCTTCTGCATTGGATGGTGTGCATGTGTCTGGGCACGGACATCGGACGGAGTGGTGGTGCTCTTTCGCGATAAAGGACAAGAGCCGGATAGCGGACATCACGTGCCCGCAAGGCTGTTGTGGGGCACAATGCAGTCCCGTCCTAGCGGCTTGCTTGTGAAGGAGGAGCCCGGAGAGGCTGGGCTGGGCAGGTGCGAGCTTGGCAGTTGAGACGCGGCGAGCATTCGATGTAGCACGTCCAAGCAAGGCACCTCGGCCGCCGTTATCGAATCGACACGATTTTGCACAACCATACAACACCACCAGATACAATCACTACCATGGTTGCCGATTGTCCCGACGCAGAGCTCTCCCACACTCGTTATTAGCACCGAGACAAACATTATTGGGCCGCATTCAATATAGACAGCTTTTATCCAACCATATCCCAACCAACTATTCCATGACCGTCCAATGACCGTCCCGCCGCCAACGCCAAGCACGAGTGCGAGAACTGCACCATCCACCTCATAGCTCCAGCTATAGCACTCAACGCTCCTGACGGCGACGACTGCTTGCTCATCCGCTCCAACATTCAAGTCACAACATTGCACGTTTGCTGCATCTGCCCTCGACCCGCCGCCAGAGCCACCACCAGCAGACGACCCGGGTCTGCTGCCACCCTTGGCTCCGCTTCAAGCTTATCAGGTCCGTGAGTCTCGACTGGCCTCCCACGTCTCCGCTCCCCTCATTGCTTCAAACATCGCCAGCTCTGTTGTCTGCTTGGCTGTCCTGCTTTGCAAACTCTACATCCGAAACGACATGTCGCGTAGACTCAACAATGAGTTGGAGGCTAACCTTACGCAATTAGGACAGATCGCGCAAGCTCTGATTCACACACCGACCAACTCACCATCCTCCCACATTCGATCCATCGTCACTGACTCTTGAAACCCACCCACCCTTGAATGACACAACCTTCTCATTCATCTTGCAGCATATTATACACGCATTGACACCGCATTCCCTCCCATCGTCAATGCTGAGCGAACGCATGCAAACAACAGTATAGATCCAGACACCAGTTCCAACGAGTCCGACAACAGAGACACTTGCGTCCCTTGCCCTACCCACCTTCGTCCTCGACTGCCGACACCTCTGCCCAACTGTCGCAACCCTCATGCAGCTATCCAGCCAAGATTGCGATCTCAATGTGCCGCAAACCAAAACAGGACCGACTACTCTCCGCCTCTGCGCATCTGGAATTCTCGATCGCCGTGACTGACTTGGCCCCGCATCAGCCTGTGTGGGAGAATCCAACATCATAAGAGGCTCTCTGGGCATATCGTCACTACCTCCTTCCTCGCCGATGGACTTGCCCCCTGCCGGCGTTCTTTCCTAACATAATTATTCCAACATCACCTGTGCGCTTTCAATCCGATCCAACACAGCTTCAACCACCTTACTTTCCGTCCCATCTTTCACACCGACTTCAAGCCGAAGATCCTCATAGGTAATCGCATTTTGCAGACTATATCCAAGGTAGCCGACTGGAAACCGAGCACAGCATACCAAGCAGCATGTATCAGCACAACAACCAGCAGGGGCACAATTCGCGCCTGAATGGTGTGCCCGGTGGTGCGAGGATGCAGATGATGTACAACTATGCGCAGCCCCAGGGAGGCCACGGTCATCATACTCATCCGCAGCAGCACAACCACGCACTCCAGCAAGACCATGCCAATCACAATGTCACCCCGGGCGCAATCAACCACACTGGCTATTCCTCTGGTCTTGGACCCAATGTCTCGCCCTTCACCCCCAACAACCATCAGAATGGCACTACCCCTGGATCCCGGGCAGGGCAAGGCCAACAACAGTTCAGTAAATCTTGGGAGGAGCAGCTCAAGGCATTCAAGGAATCAGAACGTGCCAACCAGCTCATGATCGACCAGCATCAGCAGCACTACTATGCCCGGAGCAAGGCATCTGAGAACAAAGGCATCGGCATGCCTGCAAACAGTGCCCTGAGCGAGAATGCGGATGGTGAACAAGAGGAGAGAGGTCGGCCCGTTAATGTCGATAAGGCGCTAGATAGGCAAGACTGGCTCATGCTTGATATGAGCGGTCAGGGATTGAAGAACGTCTCTGGCCCATTCTTCGACTACCAATTCCTCACAGAAGTTTACCTATCCTCTAATCAGCTCACTGTGCTTCCCAAGGCCATTGGGCAGCTTCGCTCCCTCCGTCTACTGGATGTTTCTCACAACCAGTTAACACATCTACCAGCTGAGCTGGGCATGTGTACACCTCTGCGCCAGCTATTGCTGTTCAACAATATGATTCGCGACATCCCCGTTGAGCTGGGTGCCCTTCATTTCCTGGAGATGCTTGGCATTCAAGGAAACCCATTAGACCAAGAAGTCAAGGCCAAGATTATGGAGGACGGAACAAAGGAGTTCATTAATTATCTAAAGGAAAATGCTCCAGGTATGACATGTCTTTACACACGCCATAAAAAGAATAATCCTCAAGCTAACAAATCCCTAGTCCCTATGCCACCCAACCCACGTATGCCAATCACGATCCAGGAAGACGTTGGCTCAGAGAAGGAGCGTATCCGAGTCTTGTCTTGGAACACCCTATGCGAGTACTACACCACGAGCTCGCTCTACGGCTACACGCCTGCAAATGCGCTGTCATGGGATTACCGGAAAGACAGCATCATGCAGGAGCTTCACGAGAAGCAGGCCGATATTCTCTGTCTGCAGGAGACGGCTATGGATGCATTCGACAACTACTTTGCTCCTGAACTCGCCAAAAAGGGGTACAAGGGAGTTTTCTACCCCAAGACTCGCTACAAGCACATGTCCAGTAAGGACCAGCAGCTTGTGGATGGCTGCTCTATCTTCTACAACAGCGACAAGTACATGATGCTGGACAAGCAGTTGATTGACTTCAGGCAAACAGCGATCAATCGGCCTGATATGAAGTCTGCGGATGACGTCTTCAACCGTGTGATGCCAAAGGACACTATTGCTGTCTATTGCTTCTTCGAGTCCCGTTTTACAGGGAACCGCTTCATCGTTGTCAATGCGCACCTTTGCTGGGAGTCTTTCCTATCCGACGTTAAGGCCGTGCAGACCGGTATCCTCATGGAGCTTGTGACGAAACAAGCTGAGAGATATGCACGGAGACCTGCCATACCTGTTGAGGACAAGAGAATCACCAAGTCCTTTGCCGACGATGCACCAGAGGACATAGAGTTTCCTGACCCGGCTCCTAGCCAGGAGTACAGGAACAATACTGATATTCCTTTGCTCCTGTGCGGAGATTACAACTCCACGCGCGACAGCTCGGTCTACGAACTACTCGAGAAGGGCCGGATACCCCCAGACCACCCGGATCTTGTTGGTCATTCATACGGCAACTTCACGCGCGACGGTATTGAGCACCCCTTTAGCCTCCGGAACTCTTACGCCCACCTATTTGGAACCCCTGATGAGCTCACCTTCACCAACTACACGCCCACTTTCTCTGGCGTGCTCGACTACATTTGGTACTCGACTAATGCTCTGGACCTTGTCGAGTTGTTGGGTCCACCTGACACGGAGTACCTGAAGCGTGTCCCTGGCTTTCCCAATTACCACTTCCCCTCGGATCATATTCAGATCATGGGTGAATTTGTGTTCAAGTCCAAGAGGGAGCGCAAGGCCGTTGACCATGGCCGGACGGATTAAGTACAGGAAGTCACCGTGCTCTGCTCTCTCCCCCAGAGACCAGCTGAGAGAAGCTCAATGGTTATCGATATAGAGGAAAAAAGAGATATTGACCTTGGCCTATGGCGGATTGGTCATATGTACATGAACGAATGAATGGACGCAGCGAATCTCGTCTCATACTCTGAGGATGGTTCGCTTGATCGGGGCATCTGGATTGGACATCTCAGACGGCGGTTTTCGGAAGGAGTCGGAGGGCTCAATTTCGTGTTCTCGTCTTTTCCGTTCAATGCAGTATTTGGCGTTACCAAGTATACTGTACTGTAGCTGTTTTCAAATTTTCTATAACGCCAAACAAGAAGCTGCCACGTCGCAGTTGTTTGTCACTTGAAATATGCCACTTTCCCCTTCATACGGTGATTTTTGTTATGTGACATGAAGCGTGCTTTGGACTCGACGGCCAGTTGAGGCTCCCAAGCTCAGACTCGTTGACACTAGATATTTACTTAAACCACAATATGTGTAAAGTTGGGAGAGATATTTGCCTTTTCTAGCTCCGTGTCCCTCCACGTCATGATATGCCTTGGCACGACGCCACGACACTTTGCCAGTATTACCCGATCGAAGAGACCAACGCGGGCGACGACATTGTGACGCCCGTCCTTGAGCATTGGCTTGGTGCAACTTGCCGGTTACGTCAACAGAGACACAGAGCAAGGCGATAGCGAGCGCGACACAGCTAGACAATATTCAAGACGATCTGCCGGTCTTGGTACTCTATGCACTTTATAGCGCCAACGCTCAGATCAGGTTGCCAAGAAGTAAGTGGGTTGCTCATGCCATATTCTTTTCTGGATCGCCCCCGGGGCAGTTCAGCCGGAGGCGACGAGGTTTGGGGCTGTTGTGTTAAGGTGATACCGTGATGGATAAATAGGCGGCTCACCGCGTGGGGTAATGAGGGGATCGTAATAACAGGCGTGGTGGTACGCTTGTGCCGTGGAGGACAACCTTCCGGTGAGGTTTCATGCATAGAGTTCTTGTATTTCTGAGGTAGGTGAGGGGATAATAAATAGGGCTCGTTGGCTCTCGCGAAGGTGTGTTGCTGAATTTATCATTTATTGATTGAATCATTGCGTATTGTTCTGCCATACGAAGAAGAATATAGTATTGTTGAGATAAGAAAAAGTCATGGCTAAGACCGATATCCCACGAACCGTCCAATGGAACGGGAAGGATGTCCCCGTCTACCCTATGCAGTCGTTCGACTTCAGCAGACTCCTCTCCCAGGAGCCGGCTGAGCTCGAGAGACTTGTCCGCTGCTGCCAGACTGAGGGATACTTCTACATTGATTTGCAGAATATCGACGGCCGTCGATTCCTCGAGGACCAGCAGGAGACGCTGAAGCTTATGCATCGTTTCTTTGAGTCTCCCCTTGAGGCGAAGAATGAGTTTGGGCTTGTTTCACCCCATCTTGGGTTTGTTGCTCTTACCTGACCGAGAAGTGAATAAGATGCTGATAGATAGTTAGCTACGAGCCTGTTGGTTCTCGAACTGGTGTTCTTGCGAATACTAAGGATGGATATGAGATGATCAAGGTGAGCTTCCCACATTAAAAAGGCCTGAAGGCGCCACGAGAGCCGTATCACTAACTCTTTTACCTTTTAGGTTTCTCGAGATGAGATCCAAAAGGATGCTCCCCATCTTCCAGCTGTCATCAAGAACAGCCCAGACATGAAGGTCCTCGAGAACGCCATCGCAGGGTCCAACATAATCACCAAGGCAATTCTGTCAGCTCTCTCCACTGGCTGCGGTCTCCAAGGTGCATCTCGCTTCGAGTCTAACCACCGCAACGAGCGCCCCTCAACCAGCACCCTCGCGATGATGCACTACATCCCCTCCGACCCGCGAAAGGACGCCAACATCGGACACCAAAAGCACACCGATATCTCCTCCCTCACGCTGCTCTTCTCCGAACAATGGGGTATGCAGGTCCGGCCCCCTGGAGCCAAGGAATTCGGCTTCGTTGAGCCGCGCCCGGGGACGGCCGTCGTCAACGTCGGTGACTCTTTGCGCTTCGCATCTGAGCACACTATGCAGTCTTGCATCCACCGCGTTGTCCCATTCGACTACACTGAGCACCGGTACTCGATTGCGTATTTCCTCCGCGCTGAGAACGACACAATGTTCACTGATTCCGAGGGTCGATATATCACCGCGGGCCAGTGGCACGATGAGAAGTTCTTTGCTTTCACTAACCCGCCTGAGTGGCAGGCTCTTGCTCCTACCTCCATGATTCTTGGCGGTATGACAGAGGAGGGTGTTGATGAGCCTGAGGGTATTAGGAAGGAGAATGTTGTTGAGGCTTATTAGACATCTTGACTGATTAGTGGCAGCTAGTAAACTGTAGAGAACTTTGGAATATCGAAATCTGTCAATCGTTTTCTATATGGATTTCATGATGCAAATTTGAGTAAGGTTATTCGACGAGTGAGGTTTGTCCACACGTGCCTCGAAGTATGAAAAGGGCAAACCAAAGGCTAAAAGAGAGGAAAGAAAAAGCAAAAGTAGAAGAATTACTGTCTTAACGTTTTGGGTCACCATATTCAAAGGGGCTACATACCGTCTGCGTTCTAAGTATCCTGTCGGCTACCACCTGCGCTGGTCACCGCAGTATACAGATGGACGAGTATCCGTTCTAATAGGAATGATGTGTTCCATGTAGTGGAAGATGTATGTGACCATTCACGTTGTAGTACGTTTGATGGTAGGACCAGAGTGCGACCATATCTGGATTCCGTAACTGAGGCCCGCCATCACCATTGTGTACTTACTGGTGCCTACGGATAATTGAGAAGTACTGAAATTATAAACACGTCAGTGAATATGCCTACATGTATGTTGGCAGGAAATGTTGCATGGAATCGTTCTCACATCTGTTGATTGATTCAATGGTTTGAGTATCGATTAGTGCATGGAACTCATTTTAAGGAATATGTCATCCATTCAGCCGAGATATTGGGATATCGATACCTGGGTGTTGTTCCCAGTGCAGCCAGCAATTGAAGCGCACCTGCAACAACCCCAGCGACGTAGATTCTCATCACATTCCTCGAGCAGCTTCAGTTAGATTTTCACCACCTCGCATCGCCTGTCACGTTGCGCCTGGTGTTAGACAGCATTCCTGCTCTCCACAGCCAATCACCATACTATGAGCAACCACAGTCTCTAGCGATGGCTTCGCAACAACTCGCAATCGCCAAAGTGGCCTTCTCAGCCGTGTTGCTGCGCGCTGACCCGACATCGTGCCCGCGCACCGAGATCGACAGCTTCCTCGCCCACCTCGACGCGACCGTCTCGCGATGCTCCCCGCCCAATGTCCAGGTTTGAAAAATACAGCCTTTTGAAAACTTGCGTGTTCCAGCGCGACCGCTAAGCGTCCTCCCTTAGAAATGCAAGCAATGGATCACCGCGAACCTGGCCCCTTCACCCGCCAGAGTCGCTGCGCTCGGCAAGTATCTCGTTGCACTCGCCAACTCTTACTCCCCCGACCTTGCTGCCTCGCGAGCAACCCGTGACACTTCAGCCAAGCGCAAGCGCTTGCATCTTCTCTACGTTCTGAACGACGTGCTCTACCAAGTCCATGTTCGGGATAAGAATCGGGGCTTTGCTACAAACCTAGAGGCCGCCTTGCCGAATCTGTTCCAGAGTGCCGCTGCCTTCGAGAACAGCCCCAAGCATACCAAGAAGCTCTACACACTACTCGATATCTGGGATGAGAACAAATTCTACTCCCCAGAGTTCACCAACAAGCTCCGTAAAGCTATTCAAGAAGGACCCCGAACACGAAACCCCACTGCACAGGGCGGTGGCTTTGCAAATAGCTCTGCGGATTCGACCGCAAGATCTGCTAAGGATGCACCTTGGGCCCTACCCACAATGCATGGCGATGTCACAGCTCCGTGGTACGACCTCCCAGCCGCGAATTGGCTCCCCGTGATCGAGCCAAACTCTACCAGGCCGATGAATCCCGATATGATCAAGCCACTACAGTTCTCCTCGGGGCCGGTTGATAAGCAGCTCATCAAAGCCGTTGAGAGTCTACTGGCGGATGTGGATCGGATTTACGCGGGGGAGATTATCATCACTGACAGCCGGACCGAAGACATCGATCAGCTAGGACAGCGTGTGGTTCGAGACGAGATTACTGGGGAGATTATAAGCGGTGAGACATACTACGGCTGGTCACGTCCCTTTTGCAACAAGATGAAACAACGCGGAAAGAAGGGTGTGCAGAGCAGCAGCAATGGACGGGGGCGAAGCATGTCGCATTCAGTATCTCGTTCACCATCTCGCTCACGAAGCTCCTCTAGAGGTTCCTCGCGCCCAGCTTTCAAGCGTCGCCGTATCTCAGGATCGCCAGACTCGAGACACGGTCGCAGTCGTGACCGCTCCCGAAGTCGCAGTATCAGCCGCAGCAGCAGTCGCAGCAGAGGCTATGATCGCCAACGACCCAGGTCTCATAGTCGCCGGCGAAGCATGTCAGGCTCAAGATCAGGTTCACGAAGTCGGAGTAGAAGTCCATTACGGACTCAATCTAGACCACCTAAGAATCTTCCACAACGCCCTCAGTTCCAGAATCAGAATCAGTTCATGCCGCAGAACTTCCAACCAGATTTCAATAAGTTTTCTGTACCACCGCCTCCTCCTCCACCCAACTACTCGGGTCCCTGGCCCCCTCCCCCTCCCCCGTTACCGCCGAATTTTATGCCACCTATGCCAAACCCTCATATGAATACAGGAGGGGGTGGATGGGTCCCTCCGCCTCCGCCCGGTGGCAATGGGTACGGACATCCTGGTGGTGGCAATGGGTTTGGACAGTCAGGTGGCGGTGGTGGGTATGGACAGTATGGTCAAGGTCGTGGTGACTATCGCGGCGGCTACCGCGGAGGGAGCGGTGGGCGAGGACGAGGACGAGGACGTGGTTGGTAGTTGAGTGTGGAGGAAGAGCATGTGTCTGACGAACGATTGTATGAATAACAGAAAAGATCAGAGCATACAGCACTCGTTCATCTGCCCAGATGTTTGTGACGAGATCACGTTGTACTTATATGGTCAATAGCTTTACTGACAAGAGGCATAAGTGCATTGTCAATCTCTTTGCCTTACTCTGAAGTTGTATACCGGCTTTTCAGTTACAATGACCGCCCGTACATGTTCTCCCCTACATAATCTAGAAACGTGGAACGTAAAATGGTACCAGCAATCACAATAGAGCGTTGAATAGTTGACAGCAAATCAAGAGCATACTTTACCCAACATCTAACCAACCAGACAATTCACTGACATCTTCAAAGGCAAGAAGAAGCCGCAAACAGAGGCAAAAAGATGATCTTCTGGTCAGTATAGGGCTTGAACCTATGGCCTTCTCAGTGTAATTGAGATGCTCTACCAACTGAGCTAACCGACCTTTGACAATTGTTGCTATTGTTGTGAATAGATGTAGTAATTCTTGTTATGATGTGGTTGTTTTGCGGATTTTCCACGGATGTAGCTCTGATGTAAGCTGCATGGGCTGGGAGATCACCGGCAGGCAGCGTGAGCAGGTGGATGAGATCTTTGGCGCGTGGGAGAGACTGTGACTGATCGTGACGAGATAGATATGATTTTGGGCTGTGAATAGAAATTCAACTGGTTTACACGATGAGTTGTATCTCATGCTAGAATTGAGTCTAGAGGCGGACACGTTGTTACTTGAGGAAAGTTCATAAGGTCGAACGGGCCTCTTTTCAATGCCTGCTTTCATGGCTACCTACATTGAGTAGATATCAGAGCCATGATGTCGACGTACAGGTTAATATATTGATCTTCTACTAAGGAAGTTTTGATCTTGTCATTTTTTCAAGCATTCCCAGAGCATTCCAAGTTAGGTACCCAATAGGTAGGGCATTTGATTAGTTGCAAATGAACAGATGCTATTTTGTTGCAGACACGAATTCGATGTTCTTCAAGCCATTGAGGTGCCAACAGAAGGGTAGCGCCCAAATGATCGATGTGCATCACCGAGTTACTGATTAGGTGATACCTAATTCTACTTGGTCTACTACCTAGGTAAGGTAGAAATGTATGCGAACTACCTCGTATTCTAGACGAGGCACTCTTGTGTAGTGAAGCCTGTCGCAAAGAATACCGAGGATTGTAGTCGAACTAAAGCTGTGTGACTGTGATAAGAACTATTGCATTCACAAAGTCAGTGCTAGGACCTGTTCTTTGATTTCACAATGAAATGAGGCCGTCGCTCGGTACTGTCCCATAGAGTACTTGCCCTAGCTATGCATGTGCTCGAGAAGCAGAACGGAGTAGCTTGTACTACACGACCGCTTCGTAAACGGCACCCATCAAAACAGATGTGAATGGCGGAAATAGCGGACTGCGCCGTAGGCACCGCATCGATTCTGCAGGTGACACGTGAATTATATACAGCAACATTTCATCTCGACGCTATTGCGGGTGTGTGGTCATAAGGCAGGCCGGCGACCGATCTGCGTTGTCGGTAGAATCGGGCGGTTATCTGCATCGCATCCAAGGTGAGACACCTTCACTACTAGGTGCAACGTCGGGCAGTCATCAAAAATGATCTGCTGCCCAAGAAAGGCCTGGCCTCTTTGAGATTCCCGAGTGAGACAAAGATGTCGGTTGCCAGAGTGGCTAATGCTGCAACCGCGCTCTGGATTCGTCATTGCAGATGACGTAACAAACTCGTTGCAGTCTATTCGCGCTTTCAGCGTTCTGGTATAGACTTACATCGAGCGCCCGTTATCGTGTCGCTGTCGGATGTGTGATTCGAAGATGAGACGATCCGTGTCCGTCTACATCCGAAGAGACCGTTCTCCGCTCACAGTATCTCTACATCTAGCTGCCTCTAATGCATAGTTCATGCATCGATGGCGGTTCGTAACCGACAGGCCATACTCACTCTCTAAGTGGCGACGGTTGGCACGATATAGCCGCCGCAGCTTTGCCCGTCGACGAATTATAATGATGAAAGCCTAAGAAGCGTAAGGACACAAGCGGGAAGCATAACACCTAGTATATTTACGCGGGGATGAGGTCGCACGACAGTGATGTCCGGAAGGCCGTATTGCGGCTTTGGGCAACTTGAACCGTTCTTGTCATAATGTCCGACGTGGGTTTGACAGGTCTATAGCGCGATAGTATTATACGTTCTTAAACCAACCACGGTGCAGAATGTAACGATCAGTACCCGACCGTCGTCTCTTGACATCCGAGCCCCTACGGTTGGGCAGGTGTGGAAGAATTCCAGAGTATAAATCTTGGAGAACTCACCCAATCCTCTAAACAGACCTCGCCGAGTCTCGAGGCTCGGAAGGCTTACATGCCGTCAAGGGTAATATCCGGTAGACACGCAGGCAGAGCAGTGGGGGACTGCTTTGAAGTGTTTAAAGCTGCATTAAGAGGACGACATTGGGGCGAGGCGCGGGATGGGACGAGAATCACTCGAGCTTGGTTCCGAACTTGACCTCCGATTGAAGATTGCAGGCATGATTCTTCGCCCATTACCGACGACATGGGGCTAGGAAACGCGTAGGAGTAGCCAAGGCGCCAAATCCGCAGAACCAACAGGCGAGACTTGGGCGTGAGCTACCTAGGTAGTGCCTCATTATGAGTACAACGATGGTGTTTCCTTTTCTAGGAGTGGTTGTGCTAATGATTTTGCCCCAGCATGGGCTGAGGATGAATAAGATGGGTAGATGGCGGGCGACCAGGTTCGAGACTGTGTAACAAGTGCAGACTTTCAGGTACCTAGGCTGGATTGGATGGATGCAGACCGGATCGCAAGCCACCTCACGGGATGCATGCAGCAGGTTGGCAAACGGGCAAACGATATCGCGACGGCACCTCTTGTGTAGCTCTAGGACCCTCCCTGTCTGTCACTTGAACCTCGATAGTCAAGCTCTCAAGACCACGGCTCCTGCCAGGTGATGTAGTCAGCTTAGAAGTTGGAGGCAGTCAGGGGCACGCAGAGAGGCTTTAGATGAAAGATGTTTCGTGGATATATCCACCCAACTCAGATAATCCTTATGGTTTATGGGGACTTAGCTTAGATACTCTAGGCTAGTAGGTAGCTGGCACGTAGTTTGAATCATTGGCCACTACCGAATCCCAAAGAACGTAGATTGTGTGTGCTCCCACGCTTATGCGTCCTTTCATACGTGAGCCAAGGGCGTACAAGCTAAGTCACATACCTACAAGAGAATGATGGCGCTCTGGAACAAAGCAGGGTGGACAAGCCCACGAGATGCAAGAGGTGCCAGAGACCACAGACCTACTAAGGCTAAGGACCGAGGTGTCAAATAATATGTGATTTGGAGACGGAGATAATAACATGGGAGGCCAAGATGATGTGTGTGGGAATACCTGTCAGGTGTCCAGGTGCGGTTTGAAATTTTTAGATGGGCCCAAACGACAACCCCCACCATTGGGGAGGTGCAGTGCTGCTGGATAGCTCCTGCAGGTGGTCATTTTTTCCATCCATTGGTATCACCTATCAGACACCGGTCCCCATGAGATTCGCCATTGAATGTTGCAATCCACATGTTTCGGTACCTAAGGTAGTAGGTACATGTCAGTGTGCTCCAGGTCTGCAGCGACCTGCCTTCCCAAGTCCAGACTCCAGGCGGATGTCGATGGATAGGTGTCTCCAAGGTCTCTTGTGAACTGGCCTGTCTCAGCGCACCACCTACAATGATCAACATCGACTGCAGAGCCTCTCTTGCAGTTTCTGTGCAGTGGAAAAAGAGAAGCACCTCCTTTGCCCCAGAAGGTGAGACGCTTGCCGTCGCTTGGGACACGACGATTGAATGTCCCATAAGTCCCCATTATTACCTTAGAGCTGGGCCCATAAGTCCCCTGCTACCTGCTAGCACTCAGAGCCCCTCCATTAGGTGCCGGTCTTACTAGCACACACCACCTGCACTTATTCCATCTCGCCTTGAGCCTTCCACGGCTGCACCACCACCACCAACACCACCACCTTCTGCCGTTCACTCCTTCGAGGTGTCGATGCAGCCTCCTTTCGCGACCTCTCCAACCTAACCTCTCCCCTTTCCCCACTCTCCTTGCCGTATCGCCTGCAACACATTGTCGATACGGCATCGCGAGATCTGACGCTACAAGTCCTGGACTCGTCTCCCGCTACCCCTCCTCATCCGCATCCTCCTCCTTCTCGACTCCGACTCCTGCCCGCCCACCATGGACTGGCAGCCGGTACCCGAGTCCTTGAGCCAGTTGGCTGCTTGTCTCAAGGATTCCCTCAGCGGCTTCGACAAGACTGCTCAGAAGCAAGCCGAGCTTGTAAGATGATTCTGGTTTCTCCCGTCCCGTCCCGCCACTGTGTCGCCATGCGCCAGCGCATCCACATGCGATCAGACGATGATGCCGCTACCTGATCCTTTCTGCCGAGTCCAACACTGACATTCCCATCCGCTGTCTCTAGATGCTGACCCAGGCTAAATCGTCACCCGACATCAACAACTACCTCGTCTATCTCTTCTCGAGTCCGGATCCACCAGCCGGTCTGCAGTACTCCCAGCAGGAGTACCACATGGTGCGCTCCGCCGCCGCCCTCATGCTCAAGAACAATGTCAGATCCGGCACCAAGTCCATTCCCACGGCTAGCCTGGACCTCATCAAGAGGGCTGTGTTCATGGTCCTTCAGGACAAGAACTCTCAGATGCGCAACTTTGCCGGCAACATTGCTACCGAGCTCATACGACACGGCGGCCTTCTGAGCTGGCCCGACCTTCTCCCCGAGCTGCTCAAAATGCTGAGCAATGAGACTGGCCAGATATCAGACGAGGGCCAGGAGGGCGCAATGGCTACCATGGCCAAAATTTGCGAGGACAATACCAAAGCGCTCGAGCGCGAGCTCAACGGCCAACGACCCCTCAACTTTATTCTTCCTAAGCTGATCGAGGCGACTAAGAGTCCCTTGCCCAAGGTCCGCGCCAACGCCTTGACCGCTATCAATGTCTACACTCCCCGAAACGCACAGGCCATGTTCATTTTCATCGATGATCTACTCAAGAATCTTTTCTCCCTGGCCAACGACGCCAATACAGATGTCCGAAGGCAGGTGTGCAGAGCATTCGTCCAGCTCGTCGAGACGCGACCCGACAAGCTTGAGCCTCATCTCTCCGGCCTCGTCGATTACATCATCACACAACAACAATCGAACGACGAAGAACTGGCCTGCGACGCCGCTGAGTTCTGGCTTGCGGTTGGTGAACATGCAAACCTGTGGGAATCTCTGACGCCGTATATCGGTAAAATTATTCCTGTGCTCCTCGAGTGCATGGTATATAGCGCTGAAGACATCGCTCTTCTGGAGAACGCTTCCGATGACGAAGACGAGGAAGATCTCGCACAGGATATAAAACCACACTTCGCTAAGAAAGCCTCAGCGAGAACAGTAAATGGAGCCGATGCTTCAGCTGATTACGCCGAGAATGGAAACGCCTATCAGAAGCTCGCAAGCATGGATGATGATCTTGAAGAGGGCGAGATCGATGATCTGGATGATGGAGACGATGCCAACCCAGATGAGCGATGGACCCTTCGAAAGTGCTCTGCCGCCGCGCTCGATGTCTTTGCTAGAGATTTTCGCGCTCCTGTCTTCGAGACTATCCTTCCGTACCTGACCAAGAATCTCAAACACGACGAATGGCCCAACCGAGAGGCGGCTGTCCTCGCACTGGGCGCTGTTGCTGAAGGTTGTATCGACGTCGTCACACCTCATTTACCCGAACTAGTCTCGTATCTTTTCTCGCTCCTGAATGACCCAGAGCCCGTCGTTAGGCAAATTACTTGCTGGACACTTGGTCGCTATTCGTCCTGGGCTTCTCATCTTTCGGATCCGAGCCAAAAACAACAGTATTTTGAGCCGATGATGGAAGGCATTCTGATGAAGATGTTGGACCGGAATAAGAAGGTTCAGGAGGCTGGAGCATCCGCATTCGCGAACCTTGAGGAAAAGGCAGGAAAGGGACTCGAACCTTACAGTTTGCCTATCATCAAGCAATTCGTTGAATGTTTTGCCAAATACAAAGACCGGAACATAGTCATTCTCTATGACTGCGTACAGACTCTTGCCGAAAACATTGGACCGGTCTTGGCACGACCTGAATTAGCGAACGAGTTAATGCCTGCTTTGATAGAGCGTTGGCATAAGGTCTCGAACGACTCGCGTGAGCTATTTCCGTTGTTAGAGTGTCTATCGTATGTTTCCATGGCCATGAACGATGCATTCACCCCCTATGCTGAACCGATCTTTGCTCGATGCGTCAACATCATCCACCAGAATCTTGAGGCGTCGCTTAACCTCGCCAGCAATCCGGCTCTTGACGCTCCGGACAAAGACTTCCTAGTCACAAGCTTAGATCTTCTTAGCTCGATCATCCAAGCTCTAGACATGGCAAAATCAGCAAAGCTGGTCGAGACTTCGCAGGGTTTTTTTGAGCTGATGGTCTTTTGCATGGAGGACCCAACAGATGAAGTCCGTCAATCGGCTTATGCGCTTCTCGGAGATTGCGCCAAGTATGTCTACGGGCAGCTTCGGTCGTCATTACCAACCGTTTTCCCCGTCCTTATTAAACAGCTGGATCTGGACAGTATTTTGGACGAAGAGATTGACAGTGGCTTCAGTGTTGTTAACAATGCCTGCTGGTCTGCCGGCGAGATAGCCATCCAACACAAATCGGAGATGAGCTCGTACGTTCCGGACCTGTACAGGCGCTTTGTTGATATCATCACAAACCCTGGAATTCCCAAAGGCGTGACTGAGAATGCAGCCATTGCGCTTGGTCGTCTCGGACTCTGTAGCGCCGATCTCTTGGCACCACATCTTGCGGAATTTGCAGAAGACTTTCTTACGTCCATGGATGAGGTAGACCCTTCCGATGAAAAGGCTACCGCGTTCCGAGGGTTTACACTTATCGTCGAGAAGAACCCCATGGCCATGGAAAAGTCTCTGTTACACTTCTTCAAGGCCATTGCTCGATATAGAGACATGAGGCTCCGAAGTCAGAATAAGAACGATCTCCAGGAAGACTTCCGGAAGGTATGTACTTCTTCCTTTCCTATCAACGTTGTCAAGTAAACATCACTCACTCTTGTGTTGTTAGACCATTGGCATATATCGCCAAATCATGCCTCAATTCGACCAATTTCTTGGTCAGTTGCAACCCCAGGATCAGGAGGCTTTGCGAAACAACTATTCGTTTTAAGCGAAGGAAGATACCAAGTTAAATGAGCACTTAGCTTTTGCATCGGATCTTATGTCGCTAGGACGACTAGATCTTGGGTTTGCAGAACACACCAAGTCTCTAAGAGCTCGTGGAAACACATCGCGGGTAAACGGCCACACTCGTTAACTATCCATGGTGGATGCTTCACCAAATTTCCCAACTTATGCTTAGCAGTGGGATGCAAACGAAGACGAATTCACTGGTCGGGCTGCCGGTAGACGGGCGCTTTGGGGAGGTACGCTCGGCGTTGGGGGGGATACAAGAGCTCGGGAAGGGTATGATATGGATCAACTAATAACCATAATGGTATGTCCTGGGCAGATGGACGACAAATGAAGAGATGCGTGAATGAATGGGAAGCCATGGACGTCATTGACATCACAAATGGGATCGCAACATGGGGAGGAAAACAAAAGAACTCGCAATCGATTGCTTCACATTTTAGTAGATAGATCAACTTTGATACCTAGGTAGTTGGGGAGGATATTCCCGCTTGCATTCATAGCGGTCTGGGGCTTGACGACAAGCATGAGCAATCAGAGGCCATGAAAATACGCAAAATACCCCTTTAAAATGAGCAAAGAGATGCATGCAGGCTATGGTGATAGCGTCCAATTCGACTGGGACGAATGGAGGCATATACGAATCGCAGAATAGGTTCTATACCTGCTTTAGGAGATTGTGTCGTCTAATGCGTAATCACGTACAAACTGTGATGTGGAAACGCAGGGAGTTGATTCTGCCATGGCGTTTCTTGCTTGCAAGTTAGCAATTTACACAATGTTACAACTAATCTCTAATAACGTTCTAAGGTTTCCGGTATGAAGTATTCCAACTTACATATATCTCCCTTATGACCCTATTCGCGGTCCCATTGGCTAAACGATAGTTGGTGTTACCTCCGGAGGGCCATACAAGTCGTATACAAGCGCGCTCAAACCCTACAAGTATCAATGCATTAACTATAGCATCATCCATCTTACACAGGAAAAGAGTCTAGGTATAGCTCTAGAGCAATGGTCGCGATGATGTGATGCTGAGAGTGGTGAGCCTTTAGCTCGGGGCCCTGCGACGGCCACGACATTGACTGAACTGAACAGAAGCAAGTCGTCGAGCCAACATACCTGCCTACTTATCACAACTACACTACTCTTCCTTTTCCTTAGAAACTATATCAGCCACTTTTCAAGCAGATTTTTCGCATGTTCATGCGCTTCATTAGGTTATTTCCCTATGGTGGGTATTGAACCCATCGACACGCCACTAACCATATTTCAATATGTTCCCGTCTCGGTTGATACATTTGTCCCAACTAGCACATACCAAAGTCAAATAGCTATAACGCCCAGCACTGGAAGCTTATCTCAAGCTACATCCCTCGAGTCGACGATGCATCAAGAGAACAGGGGATCGTTATGATGAAAAACCGACGACGGTAACTCTGGTCCGCACCAATATACTACGGATCTGAGTAGCATTTCGAAAGGCAACACTATCCATTATGACAAGCAACGACCAAAGAACAACCACTACCCCTATCCGAGTCTAACTTACCCTGAGAGATCCCTGAGAGATTGATTATCTTCGTACCCATCTAGCCCTGCTCATTCTGGTCCTATGCTGTTCAAAAACTGGTGGGGACACCAAATTTGAGGGTTTCATTGACGGTGATTCGTTCTGCTTGCGATTCTTGACTACAGGCGCCGGCATCTACGACTGACTTAGGACGGTATCACAACACTTCCATAGTTCCAGAAATTGGATTGTCGTTCCTACTATTCACATTGCCTATCGGAGCGAAGTTTGGCAGCAGCAAATGTCAAATTTAGCTTTCTACCTTATGTATCACCTCACGCGTTACCATAATAGCGCCGTTTAGATCTCGACTATGAGGAAAGATGTCCTCCTGGCTACTGTTGTTATCAGCTGCACATGTGGCCGTAGTGCGAGTCGTCGGGCCAAATGGGTTCGTACGCTGCCCTTTCGGCACTTGTGATTGGATATAGTCTTTCCGTCGCCATTTCCCTAGTGGAATGCTGTAGGGTATTGGATTGGAGTGATCTCCGTAGTAGGCGTTTCGCGCTATTGCTGATCGATCGGAAGACAGGCCGAGGAAGGAATTCAGTCCAGGGATTAGAGAGCAAATCACTCGAAGCGATGGGATGCAGGAGCACAAGATTAGTGCGGCGACTTCGGTTGCTGACCATAATATCGGAATCGCAGATTGCTTCGCGGATTGTTAGTTAGGTTTCTTTTTTCTACTCGATAATTGTGATAGCAGTGGCCTCTCGACTTACACTTTCAGGTTCAGTGAACGATAGGATCACGTAGTAAAGCCGGAGGGCAGATATAGCGGTCACTAGTAAACCCAGGGACATCATACAGAGAATTCCAATCCGTTTCGTCAAGGCCATTTGGAGTTGCCAGGTAAACGGTATCGGTTCAAGGAACAGTATGAGATCGGTGGATACATTGAAGACGAACTGTTCGATGTGTTTCATTAGCTTCCTGAGTCACTCTGTTTTGTGGACGAGGCATGTACCGTCAGAATCCAAAACGGATGGATGTTAATGCAATGACCCTCGAGGTCCGCAATCCTATTGGAATGGAGATTAATTTTGATTCGACTACAAATAGATGTGAGAGTGACGCTGCAAAACCTACCATCTAGAAACCTCGCGTTAGCTATTGACTTGAACAGAGAAATTGATGCTTGTGCAAGAGGTTACACGTCTAAACGAGTCTCTCTCATCCATTTGCAAGCAGGAAACAGGAAGCACGCTCAGAAAGGGGTTATGTTCGAGGTATACGTACTGCCTCTGAACAGGTATACACCTGAAAATGACGACAAAAATCTCCTCAATCAGCTGACCGCATAGAAAGAGAATCACACCCTTGTTCAAAATCTCGAGTTTCGACTGGGGAAATAGCCTCAAGTAGAGGACTGCGAATGATGCCTTGGCCGTAAGAATTCCTGTGCTGTAGAAGATCGAAATCGGCAGTTCCAGCTACAACCTCTTATATCAGTTGCTGGCTTTCGTTCGACGGATGAGGATCCAAAAATACCAGCGCTATCATCTGGAAGTCATCGTCCGAGACCCTGCCTTTCGGCGTACCTAGACCGTACGTCGATGCTGTAGCGATCAAGGCGAAGTGTACTACCGACGCAGCAAAGCTGATGGTGATGAGAACTAAACATAGTATTTATCAGTACTCTGAACTAGTCTCGCCGGCAACCAGGGAATCGAAGACTCACTATCGTCGACTCCCCAGACCCTCACCATGCCAATTCGAACCCACAGTCGTATGGCGACGGCAACCGTGATTACAACAGTCAGAGATATTGCGGTAGCAAGAACGGATTGCGTCGATATAGTCTGCATCGTGTCGGGAACGTCCACACGACCGACGCCGTGAACCTCCGGTCAGTTAGCCGCAGGCGAGGCGATCTTCATATTCCACGACTCGGGACCCTGAAGCGTGATAAAACGGGGACGTCAACATTTAAAACATGGAGACTACCCCGGATCCCGATTTTTCTTTCACAGGCTCGACAGGCCATGTCGCCCTAACGCTTTGACAGCAGTTAGAGCTGGCTCAGCTGGCAACCCATTCATTGCAATTTGGGACCTGGCTTCCTCGTAACGCTTGGCCCTACTCAGCCCTGCTAGTGGAAGAGACCAACCGAATATGGGGTAATGGCGACGACTCCAATTTGTCCGGAAGGGGTTCCGCCTGAAGATTCAGTCGAGCCCGGCTCGCCCGCGAGGCCGGGTTCTTAATTCCATGCGCTAGCACAGAGCTAGCAATGCACATGTTGAATGAGGATCGACTGCCCGAGGACTGCTATGTCTCAGCAGCGATGCCCGAATGATGCCTTGCAGAGCCTTGCGACAAGCCACGAATTTGACAGATGCCATGTCTACTTTTAAGCGATGACGGCCGGAACTTGGAAGAATGGCGTGATAGTTACCAATCTGTCGGGCAGCTAATGTGGTCCTCAGCAGGCAATGAGGTTGCTCAATACGAGCTCCTTGTACGACGCGAGCCAGGTACAGTCGGTCAACTCGTTCTAAAACAACACCGCGCATGGAATGTTCCCCTGTTCCTCGCAAGTGTTGCGATTGGGCACTATTAGAAGGATTGGTAACCCATAGACTCTTAACATAAGCTATATATTCCGAGGACGCGATTTTGCTACAAACCTTTCTTAGCTTCACTTTGAATCTACAATCGACTTGGCCCTGCATATCATGAAATTCCGAAACACAAAAATTTCATAAATGTGCGACACCGTTTTAGAAAGAGTAAACCTGAGCATCTCACATGGCAACTAGTGCATTGGCCTTCACATTCGTCATCGTTTCATCCTTCTCCATCCTGTTCTGCTGCTAGGCCCGAAGCACTTGTCCCTCAAGTCAGGACGGGTTTAAGCTTGCCACCGATCCACGAGATAAGTCTTCGAGATGTCAATACATTCATACCATTATTTATTATTCGTGGAGCGGCAAAGCCTTTTGGTCTCTGCACGGTTTTACCACTATTTGTCTACGACGCGCATATGTACCTACATACCTACTAACTGTAGGCCTTTATTGCAAATGGAGTGATCTTAGGTAAATTGAGACATCGAGTTTGACACGGAAATTTTTCGCGAGTTCCATAAGAACACTTGATTGACATGGTGGCTCTTGCTACCTCACCGAGCTTGGATAGAGATGGACTGACAGTCACAAGGTTCTCAGACACTTCCCTTGCCATTGCAGACCAATCGCAAAGGTAACTCTAAGGCAGACTTGGGATCAAAGGGATTCGACCAGCAATTTTAAGTCTATGCCCTCACGTTTCAGACGAAAAAGCAGCTCTCACTCCGCCTTATTCCCCAATGCGCTCTGCTCCGCAACTTCGTAGTGTTTATTGAAACGCCGCGGGTCCATCTTCAGATTGTATTTAGCCGTAGCACGATTCCATGATTTGTATTGCAACCCAGTTTTTGGCGTCGTTGTCGTACTACATTCCGTGCTCGGTAGACTTGCAGCCAAAGACAACGGGTTTCACTGAACTAATATTGTGTTATTGCTATTGCACGAGGACTACCGGCCTTCAATCTTACCACCCAACAGTATAAGGGAGTTCAAGCAAGTGAGCTAAATCGACAGAGAGAATACCTTATACTGTCGAGGGCGGGAAGGTTCGGGTTGATGAGCAAAACACTTTTCGTGTGTAAAATATTGGTACATCCCACTTATGCGACACAATATAGTTTCAAACGCACATACATCTGCAACCTAGGGTAAGGCAGTGTTTTTGAACCCTTCTTTAATCGATTATTGGATCATTGATGTTTTTACACAGGAGCAGGAGATATTTCATCAGAGTAACTTTCGTGTGCCTTGGCATGGCCGCAAGCTGATTAGAAGGTTGGAATAGGTGAATGGAATAACCTCCACTATATCTGATGCACCCAATAACAACGCCGCATCGTCAGATTTAAGACAGTGTCCGATAACCGAGCTGCTTACGACCTAAGCCCTACTACAGCTACAGTTACGGAAACCCCTCAAGTACAGCTGTTTTGGGACACAATAAAACCGGGGCGATGTTATCCAAAAGAACATCTCTAAGGTAAGGGACAGAGACTTTCTACAATACCTATCACACGAATAAATAGCGGTTGAGATTATCAGGGCAAGAGACTGCATATTCACATGAGAGCGGCCAAGAGATCCGATCTGTAATAGGCCAATAATCGGGATGGGTCTTATGGTGGATCGAGATGCCAACAGCCGCGAAGGAAGGATCCGAATAAAAGAAATGATTGGTTAACACTGCATAACCAACGACGCTACTTATGCCGTAAGACTTCGTCTATCTTTCACTACCGAGTTTATTAATAGATGATGTTCTTATACGGTTACAACGTAGTATGTCTCTATCATTTGGCGAGCTTGGGAGTTGAAACTGTAGTTTGGTGGGTTTCCCACTATTGAGGCTATATAAGTCACTGCGATGTGAAGACATTGCAGCTAACAACTTTCTATACTTACTATCAAAATAGTCTCTCGTTACAAAAACGCAATACTGTGTTGCAACGGGAAGCTCTGCTACATTTGTCTCATTTACTCTCCATTCTATAACCCAGTGTCCACGGAGCAAAATGCAGTTGTCAGAGATCTCCAGCACGTCGTGGGATTACATATTCGTTGGGGGTGGTCTGTCAGCGTCAGTGGTCGCAAGCAGATTGAGCCAACTGGACAGTCGTCTAAAGATCCTCGTCGTCGAAGCTGGTCCCAATGCAAACGATGCTGCTGATATTGTCTGGCCCAACTCTACGAACCTAATCGGTGGCGATTTCGATTGGAAGTATGAGACTGTGAAGCAATCCAACTTGAACGAACGTTCGATTAGCTATCCGCTTGGTAAAGCGCTTGGCGGAGGTACTGTCATTAATACAAGTAAGTCAATAGTTTGCATCTCATTATGATCGCCGGTACAGGCTGACGGGCGGGCGTTGAATCCAGGCGGCTGGGTAAGAGGTGACAAGACCGAATATGATCTCTGGGGGCAGGTCGTCAATGACACTCGCTGGGGCTATGACGGACAGCTTCCTTTCATGAAGAAGTCCGAGACATTCTGGAGCGACAGTATCAACACTGACCATCATGGCCTCGATGGACCGGCTATCCTTCAATCTGAAACTTCGACGAATCGTAAATTCCCTCTACGGGATCAGGTTCATCAGTCGTGGAACGAGGTGGGTGTAAATGATTTGCCAGGGCTAGATGCTAATGCAGGCGACCCTCGTAAGTAGTTCCTGGAGTTTTTCCTACGCATTCAAAAAAAGATCGAAGAGTAAAAATTAACATAATTATTACAGTGGGCATCGGAGAACTCCAGGAGAACAAGACGCAGGGTCGAAGGCAGATCGCCGCGGCAATATATTCCCTCAAAGACGCGACTGTTCTAACCAACACCATCGTCGAGAAAGTATTGATAGAGCAAAAAACTAGCGGTCTCACTGCTGTCGGTATCAAACTAGAAGATGGAACGGAGATACGTGGGCAGGACGTGATTCTTTCAGCTGGCGCGGTTCGATCCCCGCAGATTCTGATGCTCTCTGGTGTTGGACCAGCCGAAGAGCTGAAGAAGTTCGACATTCCCGTTGTGTTAGATCAACCAAATGTTGGCGCAAACTTGGCGGATCATGGTCTTTTTCTGCATTGTTGGAAACTCAAGGATCCAGCAGGGGGTTGGTCGCTCGGATCGGGTATGATTTCAACCTACCCCATTCCTACTGTTCCGTTACTGACTCCCATGCGCTTCATCAGCGAATCCTGTATTTGGACAACCGCAGGTGAGCATTCGGAGTCTCTAGTTCCCTTTCTTGCTTATCCCGAGAACTGAACCCGTCATTTCTTCTTGCCGAGGCGACTTCAACCTCGATCCTACTCCTTGGAATGCCCTCAAAAGAACAATGACTGACTGCCATTGTACAATAGTACGGCTGGGGAGGACCAGTCGACTTCCTTGTCTCAACCGATGTACCGAAAGAGGGCCTGATAGCAGCTATCGCAGCCGACGAAGGCACTGAGCCTGATCCGGCCACACACCCGCTTCTTCGTAAACGACCGTTTGCCGAGCATGTTTTATTGTATGCAGGCGCACCTGATGGCTCACTCGTTACATTTGCGCTCATCAGTCTCCTGACCACATCACGCGGATCCATCAAGCTAGCATCGGCGAGCATCAAAGATCAGCCGAAGATTGACCCGAATTTCTTGGGCACTGCGGTCGATCGCTACGTATTGCGCGAAGCCCTGAAGTTCCAGATCCGGTTCGCTGGCAGTAAGGATACTGTATTAGGGAGAGACATTATTGAGGGCGAACTCGGTGCGCCAGGCTTTGATCAAGCCTTGTCGCCTACATCCACGGACGAAGAGATTGATGCCCGGCTCCGGGCAGGGCTAGGGTGAGTTTTCCTTTTTCTCCTCTTCTTCCTCTACGTTATCACCATACGACCAAGGACGCAAATTCTGAATATTATTTAGTTCGAGTTACCATCCCATGGGTTCCCTAGCCATGGGTACCGTTGTCGACACAGACCTCAAGTTGCGAGGCGTCAACAACTTGCGTGTCGTTGATACATCGGTCTTTCCAGTTTGTCTCACTGGCCATTTGCAAGTAGCAACTTATGCAATGGCTGAACAAGCTGCCATGATCATTCAAAAGGACCGTTCAGCCTAGGAATAAGAGCCGCTGGAACGAATTGCATATACGTCGATTGCAATAAACTGGCTTTACATGACTGGCTTTACATGTACTTGTGGTAAATTGGGCCTGATGGCTACTAAATAACTAGGACACAGTCTTCTCGGGGTACACAAATTTTAATGTAGTGTTGGCGGGTTTGATGTCTAGATAATAAAATATGATTGCCTGTCTATACCTGACTTTGCACAATCCATCGCTCTGACCATATCATGGTTCTCGACCTCCACTGATAACACTCACACTACAGCTTGAATTCTTGTACCATCAGTCTATAAACCCCCAACGATGATAGATCTGATTGCGGTTGCAGACACGGGGATTGAATTCGGAGAAGTCCTAGAAGTCTCCTTCCAGACCCTTTGGTAAGAATACTCTCGCACTTAGTGAAGGGCTTGCTCGGCGTGCGCAGTGGTACCAACTCAGTATACTAGGTACTGTATGTTGAGTCTTAAAAGGCTTGTCGATGGTAGTCAAGATTAAGTCAGCATCGTTGGGTATCAAATACGTATAGATTTATGGTTATGGGACTGGAAACAGCCCACTATTAGGTCTGTGATTTCCGATTCGTCCGGTTCACACTTTCGCATAGAATATTGAGACAGCAACACATGTTACTCCATTCGCCTGGTGCCTTTATAGACTGTGGAGGGAGACACTACACGTCCGTAATTCTTCTTATCGTTGGGAGCGCTCTCGCTTCATAAGGCCTAGTCTCATGACATCTATGTCTTCCACCCAAGCTCCTCTCTGTTCCACTCATTCAGCTAGATTGGTATTGGTGTTGTGCTATTCCGCCTCTGATCTGCCAACGTAAGTCAACTCCGTAATACGTCAGTTTCATGCGTTTATTCGCTGACAATGTCCAAATTCCCATCACTTTCGTCATGCTCAGATTTCTCTTCGGAAGACTCAACATCATCCTCATCGTAACCGGTCTCGTGATCTTCGCGGTCCCCAGACTTGAGGAACTCCCACTCATCGTCGTACTCCTTGAAGACCATGACATTCTCAACCGCTCGCATTGTGTCGATTTTACCGGGATCATCCGGTTGATTTTCAGGTTTCAGATCAGTGTACTTTTCATACCATCCTCGGATACGCATATCTCGTACCATCTTGCGGGTCTTGAAATCAGCGTCCGCTGCCAGAGACATAAGACGCTGCATCATCTGTTCGAACGCCTCGTTATCTCCACCATTTGCAAGATCAGCTAAAGCTCTAAGCTGGTCCTCGTCATCTGGTTTCAAGTTTGATTGAGACGCGACATATTCCCTGTGTTCCTCTTCGCCGAAAAGTGCTGTAAGCATTTCTTTCCAGAGAACAGAAAGACTGTGCTCTTCCCAGTTGACAATTAGCCCTGGCAGTGCAGTGTCGTCTACAACTCTTCGTACCCATATAATGTGAGGCGGGGTCGAAAATGCCGTGTAGGGAGGTGGCATGGAATAGTCCAGGAAAGAATTTCTCCATAAGTCCGTGACACATTTGAAAAGGGTCTTTTCCGGATCCTCTTCGCTAAGCCGAGTTTCTTTGGATTCTCGAAATTCCTCCGGTTCCTCACAGAAAATTGCACGTTCGTTATTGTCGCCATCGAGTCCTTGGAACTGGAGACACAACCCTGTGTGGTACTCGTGATAGTCTACATCATAGACACGACCTACGACTTTGGGAAAGTCGATACATGCATAGCGTAGATGTGTCTTGACGAAAACAGACTCGGTGATGGACTTGAATGTACGTGAGACGCGTCGAAAATTGAGCCACACGTGTGCAAGACAACGGGAGTCGGTGATCAGCTCGATGATGCGGATATAAAGCTCATTAGGAAGCCGTGAATGTGCAATCGGCATTGTTAAGGCACCACTCGAAGCCATGATGTGATGCACACGAATTTTCCTCTGCGGCACTACTGGACACAACTTGAAGTCGATTACTGCTCCAATATGGCGGAGCGGTCTGGAAATGCGACCTAGATGCTTTGGGTACCTACATATATGCCCAACACCCAGTTGGGAAAGGTGCCGGTTTGAAACCGGCACGAGTGCCAAATGAACCAGTCAATTCCGAAGAAATGGGTGATCCCCCTTTTGTTGGGCCTTGGTACAACTGTCAGGTATCTGTTTTCGTAATCCTAATTCACGTTACTTGAGGTGATTAGTAGTATATAGGGGCCATCGTGCATTATTCTGTCTTTGAATTCTAAGTATATTCAGGGTCGATCTATATACAAAAATGGCTTTCTAAACGAGCCGCGCGAATCTGAGTGAAGGCATTTATTTACATAACAAGGCAAGGGAAGACGTCTCTCATTAGTTTATAGGCGGGCTTCTATAGGTGGGTTTCGCAAATCCTTCTCATTATGTGTCTCTCATACCACACTCCAGTATGGAGCTGCGTTGGGATCAAGAGGTCGCCACATAACCGGCATACCGCGGTTCAGACCCTCACTATCGAACGTGCGGGCCCGAACCTCAGCGCTGAAGTCGTTCATGGTGTCTTTGAAGTGGACATTCGCCGCACGTGTTTTACTATTCATGCGCGAGAGCATGGCCTCATCATCCCACATATGCGTCATAGTCTGATTGCCGTCAATCCACGCGGAGCGGGACGCAGCGAGCAGTGTCGACACCTGCGCCACGGCCTGGTAGATGTTTGGCATGTACTGAATGAGGTTCGAGGCTCCCTTGGTTGTCGGCAGCGGCTTGTAGAATGCAGTCGGGGCGAAAGGCAACGCCGCCATGTATCCAATTACACCGTTGGAGCTAATCACACCATGCACAACGGCTCCCAGATAGTCGATGTGGGTAAGTATATCAGCGAGTTGCTTGCGGCTAGAGATAACTTTTGGGAAGTCAGGGAGACCGGCGACTTGGGCCTCCTTCGCCCAGCCCTGAACCTCTTTGTCCAGTAGCACAGCGAGATCATTGGTGTAATACGAGTCGATGACTTCTTTGAAGAATGTACGCATTGTGCTGACGATAACGGACGTATCTTCCCAGAAGGGGAAGCTCTTGAGCTCAGGTCCGAATCGGCTGTTGATCAGACCGGCATTCTCTAGCCTTTTCTCGATGTAGTTGCTCTGGAAATTGCTTGCCTCGCCAGACTCAAAGACTTGGTTCGCATATAGGCGTGCTGCGTCGCCAGTCCATGGATAATATTTATCGATTGCACCGCTTGTGATGATTCCTTTGTAGAGAACAGGACGAATGTTCAAGGGCGTGCTCTCGAATCGCTCAATAAGGGCCATGAGGGGATGGCTCTCGCTCAGGGATCGCAAGGCGGTCAAGTAGGCGAAATCCGAAGCAGAGTGCGAGAAAGAGATGTGGGCGTATGTAATGTACCAGTTGTCGTTCTGGTTGAAGAGCAACTTGCCTAGCATCCAGTCATCTGGCGAGTCTTCCGGTGTGTAAATAAGTGATGAGTTGCTATACATTGCATTCACTGCAAGCGGTAGGAAATCGCCAGACTTCGGGTCGATGTAGAAGAATGCCTGGCAGATGGCTCCATAGTTGGATGATCGTGGAAGGGTAGCCATATCGCTGTAATCGACAGAGAACAGGCGGCCTTGATCCCGCAGCTGTTCAAGAGAGAGGCCAGTGATCGAGGCGGCATTGTCGACAGGGAACAGTAGTTTGTCCTTGCGCTGGACACGACGGGTTCTGTAGGGGTTCGCAGAAAGCCGCGACATGGAGAACAGACGATCATCGGTGTAATTCGTCGCCATACCGGGGACCAACAGCTCGCCGGGAACTATGGTCTGCCATTCGTTATCGTACAGCCTAGCATAGTCATCTAGCGACGTAAATGGACCTGACTGTGGTTTCTAGCGTTAGCGGCACAAGTACATCAAAGTAAATAATACTGGAAAGAAAGAAGGAAAAGGGAAAGGCCGCGAATCTTACAGTATGAAGATCTTCTATTGCTTTGTCTGTGTCTTGCGTGATTTGGTTTTGAATAACCCCGAGAAAAGGTAACCAACTTTTATCTTGTTCGGCGATGGTTTTATTGGCAAGCGAACCGTCAGGAAGCGGAGCACCACCAAGAGGGAACTCTTTGTATTTCCATCCCGCTCGTTTGGTGGCTAAGGCAGAGGCTCTTGACTTGGGGTTTTTGTCGTGAAGTGGAATCGAATACGACGGCTTTGCATTATCATTTCGAGTGACGGCGGGGAGTGCGGACACAGTGGCTGCCAGCGCGGCAGCTGTTACGAGAAACTTCATGGCCAAAGTTCTACTGAGCATTCGCTAAAGGTTGTTTCGTCGCTCGATGCCTGACTTGGAATGAAGAGAGCGTTGAAGAGAATATCGGCGTGCTTTGCAAACTACAACACTGAGTCCGGGCATCAGACATTATAATATATGCCTACTCGAACTTGGAAAGAATTACTGAGCTGACAAAGTCAAGGTACGAAACACCACCCTGCCACACAGCTGATTTCATCTCCGTGTATTTGATATATCTACATAGCCGTGTTACGATATACGACGTCTTCGACAGCGGATATGTAAGATGGTAACTGCCCAAAACCCAGGTCTGATTGCCCGCCATTTGTCATTTGCCAGCTTGTGAACCTACAGCGCACAGGTCTAGATGTCACCAGCATTGCATATAGATCATTACTACTGCAAAGCCGCATGTAGCTTTCCTACTTTCAGCGTAGACCACGATGGAGTTAAGTAAGCATACGATGCCAATATGAAGTAAGCTTTGCACATGTTCCTAATTAGGTAAAATTATTACTTCGATAGGGCTCTGTCGTATATTCCGTCGTAAATGTGGCCAATGATATACAACCTTGGCACTTGAAAGTTCCCTGTGCTGCGGAACACAACCCCTTGTCTTCTTAGCTGATCTACCGGACTTTTTATTGACTTAAACCCAATTGAGGATAGACTGCCTACTTTTAGTGCTTTCTTTTCGCATCGAGTTCTAGCTGCCGGTATATTAATAGCTTGACGATTTATTTGCGGCTCTGAGCGCGGCGCGTTCCGTACAGAGATCGCAAATTCCAACCACTTTTGCATTGAGTAAACCACTGAGGTGGGTATGGGCGTCGTAAAATGGCCCCCTAATACTCTCTCGGTAAACGGCGATTGGATCTCAGACAACAAGATCATTATTGCAGATACCTGTATTCATCAGTGGTTGCAAAAGACAAAGCGAATTGCAATACACACGTTTTGGTAAGGAAACATTTGCACACAATTACACGTCCACTATAAACTAAACTTACATAGAAACCAGCTACTCACTCTGCGCTACGGCTACATGAGCAGTAGGCTGCTCATCACTACTCTTGAAACTTACTTATGTCACCTAAGCCGCTGACCCTATTGAAAACTCGGGCATACCGCAAGTATGGTGCCGGGTGAGACTTAATCGTTCTTGTTATGGCGCACTCTTAGATCTCTAGCCGTGCAATTATGATTTGTTCACCATTAGAAGGTATAGAATACAGGTAGAGTCACGAGCCGTCAATGCGTTTGCTACGATACCAGACTCGAGGCACTACTAGCACTTTGACGATTGATTTAGGAAGCTCGCGTATTGAGAATCCGGGAATGATTGCAGATCAATGTGTTCACGCACGTCCGAGGCACGTAATACAGGCACCCAAAATCCGCATCTAAAATGATGAGTAACTGTTACACGCGAGAGGAGCGGCCAAGAACTCGAGATACCAAAGGTATTCATGCTTCCGTGCGGCACAGCACAGCGGCTAACCACTCGCCAGAGGATCTAACGAATATGTCGGCCAAGACTTGAAATCTCTCTTGACCACGGAGTAGCCATTACCCATGGTAAAATGATGGATTTCTGTTTCTTAAAATACTCACGTCGCGAAAGTGAAACGATCCTGGAAACGTTATTCGATACTTATTAGTTTTACCTACGCGAGATGTCGAATAATCTGTTCAAATTTTTAGGTTGCCTAAAGCCACAGGGCTCGTAAGACATGCGAAGGAGTTTACTTCATGCATTTATTAACAAACGCATCTACACGTCTCTGAAAAGATAGATGCATGCGGAACGCCAGTCGCTTACTCGTTTGTTGACACCAGGTCGGAAGCAACCGAATGTAAGCAAAAACTGATGGCAACCCGATAGTGTGCACCTATCTCCATGGCAATCGCCATTAAATGGAAGGAAGCCCCTCAGACCATGGGCGAATTGTTCCTCACTACTCACTTTGACTACGGCTCTTCGCAGGAAACCCTAAAGGGAACCCCAACCAACCCATGTATTCTCCATATTCGCCTCTCTTTATGTCGTGTGGTAATATGTATACGATAACCTTGCCACAAGACCCTTGGAACTCTGCGCGGAGCAGATGAGAAAAGAAATTTGAAAAAAAAAAAAAAAAAAAAAAAAAGGACAACCACCCGTCCACCCCTCTCCCGGATCGAACTCCGAACCGCTAGCATAGGCGGACTTACAGCTCTGGGAGCTACCGCCTATACCACACGACCATGATAGAACGATCAGGAGTCCCAGGTTATTTGGTGGCTGCTCGCTTAGGGTGCCTTATCTACCTAGGTAGGTACTTGACCTACGTTAGGTACCTTAGGCACCCCCGAAGCTCTTTCCATCTCACCATTATCTACATGTATTTTGTTCGATAAGATTTCATATGAATTTGCACATTGCAGTGAGAAGTCATGCGGCATGGTAGCAACGGAGTACTATCTCGAGGTGAAGAATTTACGAGTTGATAAACTTCAATGTTGGCAACCACGTACATCGATCAAGCGACACCTTGCGAAGTTGCAACGCGCCTATGTACCGCTTCATTCATTCTTACTTACGTCATTTATCAGAATATGGTACGCTTCCACAAGTATTGGTTAAATGACGATCTCTATTCAACATAGCCCGTGTAGCATCACAATCTAGTACTGGAGCTGCTTGATTATCTCCTCAGAGTTGATGAACGTACACCTTTCCCTCAGTTTCTGAACCTCAAGCGCTGGTCTTGCACCTGGCCCATCTATAGGGGAAAAACCCTCCCTCGGGCCACCAGCAACGAAGACATTCACTCTGTCATTCTCAGGGAACGCTTGCGTCAGTCCAACAAGCGTGTCGTGGCCATCGAGACTTGGGCTTCCGGTAGTCGCGAATGTCGACCATGGGCGTGATTCTGTGGACACTAGGGCATAATCTGCGGCCGAAGAGTGAAAGGGAATACCACCCGGATCCAGCGCCGAGATGTTTCCAAAGACGTATTCTAAGTCAGACGTGTGAATTACCCCCTAGCCAGTTTCATTCCAAAGTGCTTTGATAACCTGATCGCTGATAGTCTGATTCCAATCTACAAGATACACAGCGTTGCCACGACTTGCAATAGCCTCGGCATTGTAGATGGGCTGACACGTCATTAGAATGTCTCGGGTGATTCGCGAGGCGCGGTAGAATTCACTGCTCAAGCCTGCAGCCTCGTCTGCTGGAAACTCTGATACGTCATACAGCGAGAGCAACTTGTCGACATTGTCAGGCGTCATGGCTGGTTGGTATGCTTGGATCAAATCGTACGTTTCTTGATTTGTTTGAATCGAAGTAGGAAGAAAGACATTCAAATCCCCGTCACACCAGAGCACCATGGTCGTGATGTTCGCAAACCTGCCCTGCTTGATAAGCTCCGATGGCGCTGCAGGAAGAAAATCGCCGTCGACGGCAGGAAGCCAGGTATCGCCGACGTTGTGAGCGAAGTCTGATAGATGTGTTTCGGAGGATGCGTTGAACAATGTGGCTGTGTCAAAGCTGCGCAGACATTCGATCGTCTCTGCCGAGTTCAAATCGGTTGCGTTGCACGCGAGATAGTCGACAAGTGCTTTCATAGCATCCATCGTGAAGTTCCCCGTTATTCCAGGCTCGAGCGCCTGGCTCTCACAAATGCCCTGTTGAAATGGTACCGGCTTACTTCCGCCATATGCCATGATTTGCATACCAATAGCTAGGCCACCGCTAGACTGCCCGAAGATAGTAATCTTGTTCGGATCTCCTCCAAACTGGTCGACATGATCGCGAACCCATTCAATTCCAAGACGTTGGTCCCTAAGGCCAGCATTTGTCGAGCCCTCGGCTTGAAGAGCATCAGAATTGGCGAATCCGAATGCGCCAAGTCGATAATTGATGCCGACTTCAATAACGGGCAGTCCATTCTTGAAAGACTCCTTCACTAGGCCATCCGGCTGTTGGCTCACTTCCACATTCGAGCCAACAAAGAAGGAACCGCCATGGATGTAGACCATAACGGGCAAACGACTGTCCTTGGTCGTTCCCTTTGGACGCCCCAGCACTAGGTTCAGACAATCTTCCGATACTTCGTTGACATTGGTGTAGAAAAACGGCGGATCGGCAGAATATATCGGCTGTGGACATGCGGGTCCGTAAGACTGAGCAGTGATCACACCCCCCGTGCCGGCTTATAGGCTGTTGGTCGTCTGAAGCGGTTTGCGCCACCCGTATCCTCGCCATAAGGGATCCCTAGGAACACTTCGATGCCATTACGATTCAAGCCTTCGTATGTGACACCCTGTATGTCATCAACGACAGTAGGGTGGACGGACGTGTTGTAGCATGTGGCACTGGCTTCATGGAAGAGCAGCAACGCTACCGAAAGAACAGATGCCGACTTCATGGCCAAAGAAAGAGCTGTCTCATCGATTGCTGTCTGGCAACCTTCCCTAGGCAGCAGTTGGTCTTTTATCTACGACATCGCGCACGCTATTGCCTAATGAGGTCCTACCGAAAGACCAGGAAGGATCTAACCCCTGCACGCCCTATCGAAGATGAGCAGAATTTGATTACGAATTAGACCCCAGTGATTGAAAGCAAACGTCATTCGAGCGATTCGACGGCGGACTGTGATCTTCATCTTCTACACCATGTCTGAAATGAGCACGACAAAAGACTTGCCCTGTCTCTCGCCGGCCACGTTGTGATGATACCTTACCTACGGTAGATATGTCTAGTAGAAATAGGTAGAGAGTAAGTCCATAAGGCCTTAAATATCGCAACGCCATGCATCACGGGTCGATTATCAATGAAAGCTCTCTGAGCACGACTCCCGCGGCTAGGGACTCGAGTTAAAGGATTCGTCGAGCCCGTGTATCATCTCCCATCCGAGTCTAAAACAATACGGAGCCGCTGATACCCACTGTCTTATTCTCTTGCCAAGCCCTTTGAGCTTGAGCTTATTTCCCCAAGTCCGTCGATGAAGCCGACGTAGTAGCCAATCGGAAAACTATCCGAGCTCGAACTACCTACAGGTCTGCAGGATAGTAGATTGAATTTGCCACCACTAAGCCTGGTAGAGTTAGCATGTACTTCACCACCTTATTTTCCCTGGAGATACAGAATCGGGAGCCCCTGTAGCTTAGGTAAGAGCCTATTCTGAGGCTCGGAAGATCTTGAAAGGGGCTTTCTGTCATGTAAATCCAGGGAAAATAAGGTGGTGAAGTACATGCTAACTCTACCAGGCTTAGTGGTGGCAAATTCAATCTACTATCCTGCAGACCTGTACAGGGTCGTGAGGTTTCCACTTCCCAGGGTTGCACCCAAGTCCCCGATATTCTACCGGATGTCTTGGTCTAATACCTAAAGGCAAAGCATTAAAAACCCGAAAAGGGAGGAGTAGAGTCTTATCGGTATCCCTATATCGGCGATTATGCGGTGAACATGCAGAACCTATTTATTCATCTTGCGACTTATAGCTTAGCACTCTCGCCTTCTTAGATGTGGGTTCTCGAAGACTCCCAATTCCTAAGCTGCTCTGTAGAGTTTTGCCATTCGTCATGTCCGAAGTTGTAGACAGTGAACTCGAACACTTCGGGTGTTTGTTAGCGTAAGTGCGACAAATCCGTACGGAATCTAAAAGGCCTACTCACTATTGAGCGACCTGGATATAGGGTCATCGAGATCGGCACCAGTTACCCTGGATACTTCTTGGATTCTGTGTGCTCTCTCATCGCGGACTTCCTGATATAATTCTAGTCGCTCGGGAATCTCATTAGGTGAGATACCAAGTGGCATCAGTACTGCTAGAGAGACCGCGTCCTCCATTGCGATACCGGCTAAAAACATATTAGCATACGCCTGGAGACGATATCAACATGGTGTATCTTTGCGGTTCATACCACCTTGTCCTTGATCTATACCAGCTATTAGCCTTGATGATATCCTGTACGAGGGGAACTCACTGGGTAGGGTTGGATGCGCAGCATCACCGAGAAGTGCTAGCCGTCCGGTTGTCCACCGCGGGATGCGGTCCATGTCTAGAAGCGACCAAATCTGCAGTGTGCTAGGATCCACCAATTTGAATAGACTCATTATCTCGGGCGCAAAGTTTTTATAGACGGCAAGGAGAGTGTCTTTGCTGACACCACTGCCCCAACCTTGTGTTGGTCAGTGTATCGAACGAAAAAGCACGTTTCCGAACGAGAAGCTTACCGTCATCTACTTTGGCTGCCGATTCCGAGCTCGGGTGGATTGCTGCGCAATTAATTGTCGTATTGTTGTTGCAGGGGTACATAACAAGCCGTCGGTCGTTTCCGAACCAGATGCGCATCACTCCGTCCTGTTCTACAAGATGGCGAGTTTCGGGGCAAGCACGTATTCTATCGTGCGGAACGAAGAACCTGAAAGCACTTTTTCCCGAAGCGAATGGCTTTATATCTCCTGCGACATATTTCCTTGTGACGGACTGATGTTGTAAGTAATATTAGCTCTGGTTGTCCGATTTTGACCTGGAATGCCGCACATATCATGAGGGTAAGCACACTTACGCTTACGCCATCCGCGCCGATGACTAGGTCTCCCTTGATGTTGGTGCCGTCCTCAAGGATTACAGTGGCTGTCACAGGGTCAACCTCAACAACCCGACTACGAGTCTTCAAAACCGCCGGTCTGTTGATGCCGTCCGCACTGGTCGCTACGTCCTTGAGTTTGTCATGAAGCGCGATTCGGTGGCCCAAAACCCATAACTGTTCCATTCGTTAAGTTTGTCCTGTGTATACCTGTGCTTGGGCGCTCACGTGTGGGAACATCGATGCCGTTTTCGCGATGTTGATTTCATTTCGCAAAGTCCCGTCATGGAAGTACTCTGCTACCTGCTTCTGGATCAGACGATTGATATTTTTGTGTCAAAATGAGTACTTACGCCGTTGACGGGGTTGGCACCAAACTCCTCGGGCAGGATACCGTATCGGCGGAGTAGGCCGTGAGCATTCGGGCAAATGTGCACCGCCGCTCCGGTTTCTTGACCCAGTTCCGTTTTCTCAAGAATCTGAGTTCGTAAGGTGAGTTTTCATATAAGAAACAGATCCATTCGGGATTTCGCATACTGTCACATTGTGACCTTGTGAACGGAAGGCCACAGCAGCCATGAGACCGCCGATGCCTGCGATGAACATCTGGTAAGTACTTTTTCCATTATTTGTCAACTATTCATGAAAGAATGAGCATACCTCCGCCTACTATGAGAATCTCAAGGGGTCTCATAATAGTTGGGCCCATCTTTATTGGGAGGCAAGTCTACAGATCTGTAGGTTGCGTGGAATCGAGTAGAAAGATGATGTATCAGGAAGAGTACCACATGCCTGCGACCTTGTCTGGGTCGGACTCTGTGTACCTATCTATAGCGGAGACAGACCCCCTTACTGAATGGTTGCGGGGTCTCCCCATTGTGCTATTGCAGTCATTCATCTCCATTGTACCAATAAGGTGAATAACCAATGACCGGTACTCCGGAACAGTCGCGGGATGAGTCGCGTTCATATAGGATGTCGAACTCGGTATCCTGGGCTTGCCGGGATGGAAGTCGTTCCTGGACAGCTAACTATATCAGGTAACTCGGTTATATCCATAACTGTCAATTCCGATAGGTACATGTATCTAATAGTAACTAGTAGCAAGAGGAGGGCGGGGTAATAACTGTGATACTACCAAACAAATCTTCAGATGCACAAACTATTGCTTCTTTTAGTTTGACTCTGACAGTTGCCTCTCTTGATGGAGATCTTAATCTTGCATTTGATGGCGCTCGTTGCCAATTACACGGTAATGCCCGAAATGAATTCACCAGAGGTGGAGTTTGGGATCTTCCGGGTGTAATATTCTCGAGACAACGGCATTAAAATTCGAATGCTTGTAAGATCATACTAGCTATGTGGCAATCTAGGTACAGCAGAAGCATAAAGTTCCCGTGGGGTACTATTATTGACCTGGGTTCACCTGAGGCGTGTCAAATAGACATGTTACTCATTGTTCATGACGCTCGTCTCATCGGAGTCACCAGACATTGGCACCACAATATCCAATAACTCATCATTTGTGATGATGCTCAAACGTCTCTCATCCATCCAAGACTGGATACGACTCCAGTTTGTACATCTCCTCGGGCCAGACTTGTCCCCATCCATCTCCCCCGGGCCGGTCCATAGGTAGGTATTTACCGTAAGATCAGCGTTACACATAATGCCGCGCCGTAAAACTTCAAGGCAGTGTTCTAGTATGAGCAAAGTTACTAATCAGCTCTCAAAAGGTATAAAACACTCCAATTGGTGAAAGAGAGGGTGACTGTTTTGAGAATACCTTGGTGGTGAACGGAGAGTCCCCCGATTGCCAGCACATCTGGATAATGCTGTGGATATTGCGTCTGATATAGTCTTTTCTACAGAGATGTCAGAATCAACGGGTATTCTTAGCGTGTGATATAAACCAACAACACAGTGAAGCATGTGGTCAGCTTCAAGAAAAGCAATGTAACCGCTGCCATCCTTTAGTGCGATAGATGACTTATTCAACTCCTTTAGCTCAGATTCAGTGATTTTGAATGTGGGGGCTAATCATGTCAGTCAGTACCGCTTTAGATGTCTAGTGGTATAACTTGCTTCGTAGTAGGTTGTCCCAAGCTTGGTCAAGCTCCTCCCGTGGCTGCCCAACAAATGGACTTGGTTCATATGGGGGTTGCCCTTCTTCGAAGACATATTCAAGTGCAGCTTTGGAAGAACCTGGAACTTGATGATTAGCAGCCATCAAGACATCTCTGTGTCAAAGCTCACTCAATCTTCGATCCAGACCCATATCGTCTGACTCGTGGTATGCTCTCATGGGTTTTGTCAATGTTGCAAATATTGTGACGTTCAAGGTAACCAGCAAAATGTGAAAGAGGCAAGCGACCTTGTGCAGCATCGGATATCCAAATCTTCTATGAGTCATCCGACGACCCGTGGTGCGTTTCTCTTCTTCGTCGCCTGGGGCAGTGATGAATGGGGTTTCTTCATCAGTCAGCATCGTGACTTTCTCTTATTCGCAAGATAGTAAGGGCTTCAAGTATCCCAACATGAATACACTGCATAAACCAAGAGCAGTTGGTCGCACGAGATGTTGTTGCCTGGGAGATGGAAATGAAAACTCGGAATCTGCACTCGCGGGCTCTGGTATGAATGCTTTGCCTTTTTGCTCACACCCAAAAGCCTTTACGCACAAGTCATATACTATAACATCCACTCATACAGTGTAGAATAAACACCGGAGCCGAGTAACCCGCCAGGGATAATTCCCAGATTTCAACTCCGCTTGTAGTCCTTCGATCCTCACTTCTTGATGCTAGACAAAAGTAAAAGATGGGTGGTCGATTTGGAATTCGATTGGCCTATACTATTAAATTCTCCTCGTATTGGATCTCGAAGTCTCGCTCATAAGGGTGGCTCCGTTCTACTATTTAGGAAAGTGAAGGTCAGCGAGGAAGGATCATGTAATGTTACACACCTTCGGCCTTATTCTGGCCTGCGCAAAGGCGAAGCAAAGATCGGAGAGGGACGATCATGCAACCTGCGCGTCGAAGCAGCAATACGACCATGTTATCATCGCGATGTCGTTGGTGCTATTCATTTTAATTGGAGAGGGGCGCATGCATCAGGATCAAAGCCTTCCTGGATACGGACACCAGCGTGAGAAGCCCTTTTACCAGAGAAAGCCAGGTTACCCACAGTCCAAGGGATTTGTAGTTCCAATAATTGGCTATCGAAGGGCTACACGGATGCACCCGAGGGGATGACCTTTTTCGGGGTTGTTGTCCGTCTAGCAGAACGCACATAAAGTCAAGGAACCACTTCCTCACAACGGCTTGACGCCTTGGTTCTGACTCTCATCTCAGTCTTCCAACATAGAGTGAAACACAAACAATCACAGTTACTAGGCGCAATTATTGAAGAAATTCACATCTTGTTTCTGATACCCAACGATGAGGTACACAACTCTCGCCTTTCTGTTCGCAGTCGTGTCCTCGGCATCACCAATGCTTTCGGGTAATGATTCCTGCCAAGTACCTTGTGTTTTGAAAGAGAAAAACACAAATAACATATCTAACAGGCGCTCCTGGCACCCCTGTTGCCTACAGTCGCGATTTCAAAGAGAGACGCGATGGAGACACCCCGCTGAATGTTGACGTCGACTATAAGATCAAGCGCGATGGAGACACCCCGCTAAACGTTGACGTCGACTATAAGATCAAGCGCGATGGAGACACCCTGCTGAATGTTGACGCCGACTACAAGATCTAGCGCGACGGAGACACCCTGCTGAATGTTGACGCCGACTACAAGATCTAGCGCGACGGAGACAGGATAGTGAGACTTCCTCAGGCGATATGTACTCGGTACCTGTTGCGATATACTTGTGCATAAATAAACCCTAATGCCCTCCCTAGGAAGCTAATCATGTGCTCGTTTCTCTCGACGTTGCTTTCAATAATACCCCTTGTGACATTTGCATCCCCCTGTCTTCTCTGCCTATTTCTCTCTCTTCATTTTACGATACTCCCAAGCGCTTGACATGGGTACTACAACAGTCGACTAATCGACAAGTGGTATGAAAGATAACAACGTCGCATGTCCGGACCGTATAAAGACTGCCTAATCAGGATATTCATGAACCTTCGTACCAACCAAGCTATATGCATGTTTCAGGGGGTTTACATTATTCCCTGGTCGGTTTGAAATATTGATTGTTGCATGAGCAACTCCAATCGCTACGACATAAGTCGTAATGTATTCAATCAATATACAAAGAAGATAGGCAACAGGAGAGATGCACCACGAATGGTCGGGGACCAATAATATCAATATCCGCCACACCTGTTCTGAAGTCTAGCTCAGTGCCAGGGGCTGCGTCATTCGCAGCACGTCCTAGCGAAGTAAGCGAGCCTAGAGAACAGCAGTGGAATGGACTCAGGTGCCGTCGCCGACTCGTCGATCCTTAGGGAGTGTTCGAGCCGGCTGGTTGCAATGGCAGAAAGGGTCTGTGCCAGCCCTGCAACCAGCGGCTGGTGGGTCTTCCAAGGCATTAGTGGGCATCAGACCTCGCTGACCTCGCTGGCGCCTCGAAAGTGAAGCTATCGCCAACCCTATTATAGCCATTTCTCGCGCCAGCAACAGATGCGAAGGCTGATACTGCCATACGCCTAATCATTTGCAATCCAACTAGCTATCTATAACCTATTCGATCTTTTTCTAAGCGCTAACCGCTTGCGATATAAACAATTAAGCTAAACGCCATAAAGAAAACCCCCGTTGCTAATGTGCAAACCATGTTGGATTAACTCCACTAAAGCGGACATGTCAGCCGCCAGTTCTTTGTACGAAGTTATAGGGGTGTAAAAAGGACGCCCCGCAGGTATTGCGGCTAAGCAGAGGTTTGGAAAAGAGTACTTCTTCGACTGTAGCGCAACTGAGGGCTACGAATACATCAACAATGCCGGGACAAGCCAAGACACGCCAAAATTGACCTGACAGTGTGCCCTTTTACTCAACCCCAACCATTGTATGCCCCTTTGTTTCTGGGACTTGAGGTTCGATATAAGACAGTACAGTAGGATGCCATGCAATATAGGATCAAGGGGTCGTCACAACTCCAACCCGAGTCCCCTTTACCATTCGCTGACCTATTATTAGAATGATAACGCATGGAGGGGCAACGCAAGGAAAATTGTTCTCGACTGCCGTTTTTGATATATAACATGTATACCTAGCCTTCTCTTGTAAATAGATCGAGTCTTTTCATTTTCTTTCCAGCTACTGTCGATATTGCAGACTTTCCTGCTGCTTTGTTTCCATCATGGTGTCATCTTCCACGCCGGCTGGCATTTATGCCGTGACATCATCTCCCACCCCGGCTGGCATTTATGTCGCGTCATCTGTTCTTTTTGTCATTTCTTCCGCTTGTGTGGCTCTCCGATATTGCTCACGTCGCATCAAGGCGGCCAGATGGGCAACCGACGATTGGTTGGTCTTCGCGGCATTGGTGGGTGGCGACTACATCCCCTTGAATCTCGGAATCTCGTTTTCTTGTTCCTGAACCTGTAGTCACGGGCATTTTGCGAATGTGCTTTGCTAATCAACGTGTCCAGCTTCTCCAATTGGCTCTGGCCATCATCCTCGTTTATGGTATGAGCACCCTGTCATTCGCACCCTCTTGCATCCCGTGTTGATGAGTGTGATCTATAGGCGCTTCCCAGAGAGTGCTCGGTTACCACACACTGTACGACCCAGAGACAGGAATTTCGCTGGATGGGTATCGTGACAATCAACTTTCAATCGTAAGCAAACTCGGCCAGTATAACCTCCCGGTTCAAGAATCCTTGAGCTCATCACGTGTATTAGTTCGGAGCCATTTCTGCAGTTCTGACTGTTCTCACGCTTGGCGCCTTGAAGTGCAGCGTGGTTATGTTTTATCGCCGTATCTTCATTGGATCTGGGTTTAAGATCGCCTCTGCCGCGATTCTTGTGTTTATCGCTCTCTGGACCCTTGCCTTTTTCTTGTCAACGGTCTTAGAGTGCAATGGTCACGACCTTAAACTGATATGGGGGACATTCGAGGAATTCAAGACGCAATGCTCAAAATACAAAGCCATCCAGCTGGCTCATGCCGCTTCCGATATCGCGACCGACTTGGCTGTCCTGTCGCTCCCGCTGCCACCAATCTGGAAGCTTCAGATGGCCATGCGAAAGAAAGTTCTAATTTCACTGGCGTTTCTTGTTGGTCTGATGTAAGTGGCGACAATGCAATTCAACTCCGATCATAACAGCTCATTATTGGATTCAGTTCGGTCGCAGCAGGCACCGCTCGTCTTGCCATCGTTACGGTGAATATTTTCCTAACTAACCCCGATTCTCGTGACACATTCGGTACGCCTCAATTCCCCTCTAGCTTTCGCACTTGGCCTATTTTCCATTGTTATTAACCAACTGCACAGGTACTGAGACCAATGTTATTATCTGGGGGTATGTCGAAGTCGGTGTGGGAATTATAGCAGCATGCTTGCCTACACTCTATCCCATTTTCCATCACCGTAGAGTCGAGTCTGTGATTGCGAGTGTGCGTGACGGGGTCTCCCGTGTGCCACTATTCTTTACCACGGGGAGCACCAGCCGCGACGATAGCGAGATGTCGCATGGAGCGAGCGAATCATATACCATGACCGGACGCGTGGTCCCCAATCATCCATACGCCGATTTAGACAAAGCCGATAGCATCTACCAGACACCACACGCACTCTAGTCGATCAGGATCTTCGTTTGAGGGATAAGCGGGCTTAAAGGTCTTTAGACTATTCTTTCTCGAAATGGTGGGAGTATCAAAAGGTTGAACCTCTGGTTGTCCCTCTGTTCGTCGATTAACCCTTTGGTACCTCCTATCTATGACGGGTGGCAGGTTCTATTTGTAAAATTGTATTCAAACACTCAAGTGTTGATTTGCAAACTGGGGGTTATCGCATCTTGATCATTATTATAGTTTTTTATTGCCACTGCCACAAGTTATAGTGGATTAGGGGGGTTAAAGCGCTGGAGTTACAGGGCATTTAGCGGGTGATATCGCTGTGATTATAGTTGATGCAGGTTGCCGCACATTTGGCGGACTGTCAATAACAATTGCTCCCGGGTGAGCTAATAAGCAGGCCTCTGCATGGTGCGGGGAGGAGCTGCATCCCGAGGACGTCAAACGGACGAAGAAGTGGGAAGGTTATCACCGAAGAATGACTTGCAGGAATGTGCCCATCCTACACCCGACTGAGGCGCACCAAGTCACTGCGATTGGCAGCACCTCGTCGGTCATTACCCCTCAACAGAGACGCCCCTTGCATGAATACCGCGTCGAGCACCCTGGCCTGTCTGGTCCAACAAGACCGCGAGGGCTGAGCTGTCGGATTGGCCGGCGAGGCTATCCAGGAAATAAGTGATACACTCCGCCTTACCGTCACCCACTGAATAGCAGGAATTAAGTATACGTTACCGCTCTTCTGTACCACATTTTTGTCTAATTAATTACAAGAAAATAACCGTAACAAGTCTCGATTTAATCCAATTAATCCAATTAATTAATTAAATGATAAGTGATCGAATTTGGGGTGTTCAGTTAGGTCTGTTGAGTGTGGTGTGGTAGGGGTAAAAAGTGAATCACTTATTTCCTGGATACTCGGCCGGTCTAAGCATTGGGGTTTGTTCTGCATCCTCAACCCATCTATTTGGTCCTCTCAGCTCCCGCCGGGAAAGTTCGCCCCCCATTTATTAAACGACTGTAGGATGAAAGGAGCCGACATACGAAAAGGCGGTGAATCTAACAGATAACAGCGTACCAACGACTGTCTGATGACGTGACGAAAACGTCCATCGTGGTTGTAATTTGGAGACACATTGTCACGCAGCTGCGACGTATTTGAAAAGCCCGCATTAAGTACCTACCTACATAATCTATGTAGACAGCCGGCATACCACGTGCAGGACGAGCCAATCGATCCGCTTCGTGTCCGTCAATCCTAGGCCGTCACCTGGGCTGGGACATCCGAGTACTACCACACGTATCTTCTGCGACCTGTGTCTGTGAGACTATAGCGTCTTTGGCCACGAGTAGCAGAGACAAGTTGTCGTGAGGCTCTCGGCGGTTGTTACATGGACATTGCCTCTTCACACGAGTAAGAGCTGCATTTGCGAAGGACGATGGTCGTTGAAAAGGGACGTGTTTACTATCTACTTGTATATAGCGCCAAGTAATGCCCAAGTATATTCCCTGTCAAGCGTTGAGGCGGTCGACGCGTCTCCCGCACTTCCCGCTTTGGCTATGCTTTTCTCGGTTAGACAGCTCGACACTGTAAGCTTGCAGAGGTGGTTTTAGGCATTCCGCCATAAACGCAAGGGATCAAGTTCAAGTCAAAAGCTCGTAGTTATCCCTACCACGTGATCTAGACAAGAGTGCTTCGACATATCACGGTGGCCGCCGTTGTCATGAACCGAGTCGGCGCGCAACAACCGTGCTGTATTGGCATATCACAAGCCAGCCACGTCAGCCACACAAACGACATTCATACTATCATACCCAGATTGTGGTTTTACTCGACCTGTTGCGATTTACTGGAAAAGGCCACACATATTACTGGTATCAGAGAAGAATGCGTCGTGTTGGAGTATATTGTGCAACATGATATCTTCTGCTGATTCAATTCTGCTTCACAATGGCTCTTGTACCTGTCCCGTCCGTGTCGACGCGCAAGACCGAGATCTTGGAACGGCAACTACGCTTTCCAGACTCTGAGGCTTCTTTCATGTCTCTATTCCAGTTTGCTACGCTCACCGATGCTTTTGTCATCGTTATCAGCTCCATCAGTGCTTTGGGCGCTGGTGTTATCGTCACCTTACCGCCAGTATGATATCTAGGGTCACGTCGCGCTATTCTATCTGACCTTCTTCCAGGTAGTTCTTGGTCGGCTCGTCAACGTTCTTGCCGATGTCAAGGGTGGTCATCACATCAATGCGGACTCGTATTACGCCATAAACCTATCAGCTCTGTATCTGGTATACATAGCTGTGGCAGCTCTGATAGCTTGGTTCGTTGCACTCTCTGGCTTCTCCTATGTAGGGATTCGAATGACTCGCCAGATGAGGATACAGTACATGGCTAGCCTCCTACGTCAGAACATGGCCATCTTCGATGGCATCGGAACCGGCCAGATCATTGCGCAACTTGGTGCAGATCTAAACGCGGTACAGGATGCTTTATCACAAAAGCTTTCCATCGCCATCACTGCAACCGGAACTCTCTTTGCGACTTGGATAGTCGGTTTGATCCTGTACTGGAAGCTCACGTTGATCCTCTCCAGTTCAATCGTCCTCACCCTCGCGCTTTTCCACTTTGGCCACAAAATTTCCGTTCCGTACTCCAAACGTTCTGTCCAAGCCCAGTCGATCAGTAGCTCGGCCGCCGAGGATGCACTAGTCTCTATCAGGGAGACTACAGCCCTCAGGCTGCAAAAGTCAGTGCTGCAGAACTATGATGGTAACCTAAGCGAAGCGAAAAGTGCAGGGACGACTCTCAAGGTATTCACGAGTAGCCTTCTCGGCCTTACCGTAGGGACGGGATATCTCAACGTGGCACTCGCGTTCTGGCAAGGCTCCGTCTTCTTGAGTAGACACTCAACTTCCCTCATGGCGGTAGTCGCTATCGTCTTGATTTTCAAGACCGCTGCGTTCTCCGTGCTAAGTGTCGCGCACACTGCCGAGACATTCTCGGCAGCTTCGGCTGCGGCCCAAAAGATGTTCCAGATGCTACGCCGACCCTCCCCGATAGACTCATCCTCTACAGAAGGTGTGATACTCGACGACCTCCAAGGCAGCATCGAATTCAGTGGTGTAACGCACATATATCCGTCACGCCAGGGCGTCACGGTGACTGAGAACCTCAGTGTCAAGTTTCCTGTTGGTAAAACGACTGCTATTGTAGGCTCATCTGGCGCGGGGAAAAGCTCAATCGCCAAGCTTCTCATGCGTTTCTACGAACCTGTTGATGGGCAAATTACCCTTGATGGCGTGAACATAGAGAATCTCAATATTCGGTGGCTGAGAGGTCAGATACAGGTCGCCAACCAGGATCCGTTTTTGTTTGACACGTCCGTTTTCGAGAACATAGAAATAGGCTTCAAAGACGGGAGAGCCGCCGCCTTATCGACGGTGGAGAGACGGGAGAAAGTAGAGCGAGCGGCTAAGCTTGCTCACGCACATGACTTCATTATGTCTCTTCCAGATCAATACGAAACTGTGGTTGGATTTCAAGGCTGCAAGCTATCTGGTGGTCAGAAACAGCGAATACTGATTGCGAGGTGCCTGGTATCCGAGTCCAAGATACTTGTCTTAGATGAAGCTACCTCTGCGCTCGACACCAAAACAGAGAATCAGGTTCAAGAATCCCTACGGGCTTCCAGTGAAGGGCGCACCACACTTGTTATAGCCCACCGGCTTTCGACTATTCGGCAATCTGACCACATTGCTGTTCTTGAAAGCGGGAAACTTGTCGAGCAGGGCACACACAATGACTTGATGAGTCAACGTGGGCGTTATTTCCAGCTTGTCCACGCCCAGAAGGAGTCAAGTGAAGAGCAATCCGATGTCTTAAGCCGCCACGGACAGTATCCAATATCCACAGATTCTAGAGTTCGAGAAATGGTGGAAAAGAGAGTTGCGAACGATTTGCACGAGAAAGAGGCCAATCTTTCTTCCACACCCGAACTGAGTTCGAACCCCATCGAAAGAAAGGCGTCCCCGGACTCATTCGTTGCGATCATCAAGTTCGTCCTTAATTTAGGTGCTGCAGATTGGAAACTTGTTCTTGTCGGCATTACTTTCTCTATCCTCGCAGGATTCGAAGAGCCCGCATCAGCAATACTCTTCGGTTACGCTGTCCAAACACTCGTGGACCCTTACCATCTTGGTTATGGTGTCCGCTCTGCTCCTTACTTCTGGGCGTGGATGTTCTTTTTGCTTGCAATCATAATGACGGCGGCATTTGCTGTTCAGGGATCGATTTTTGGCGTTTTCTCACAGCGTCTGATACATCGCACTCGACGACGCGCATTGACTCATATTCTTTCGCAGAATATCGCGTTTTTCGACGAGCCGGGGAACTCTGCTGCCGCTCTGACAAGCTTTCTTTCTACCGAGGTGTCAGACCTTGCAGGCATCAGTAGTAATGCTTTGGGTACAATCTTGATTGCCGTGTCCACTCTCATCAGCGGCCTGGTTGTCGGTCTTGTATACGGCTGGAAGTTTGCACTGGTTTGTGCCTCTCTCATACCCTTGCTGGTCGCCAGTGGTTTTTTTGGCCTCTGGACCATAAGCAAATTTGAACAGCTGAACGAGAAACACGCTCGAGCGTCAGCCGCCTATGCCGGAGAGGCTGTGATGGCGATGCAGACTGTAGTATCGTTGACACGCGAGCCTGATATTCTCAGAAACTATCAAAAGAGACTAGAACTGTCGTCAAAGGAGGGCATCAAAGCCAGCATCAAGGCGTCTGCAGTACTTGCTGTCGCACGTGCCGGCGCCAACGCAGCAATGGCTCTCGGATTCTGGTACGGAGGATCTCTTGTGCTTCGTGGCGAATACACTCTGTTACAATTTGTCATTGTTTTTGCTTCTATCATCACGAGCGCTTACTCCGCTGGCCTGTTTTTCTCCTTCACTCCCGACATCGGCAAGGCCCATCGATCCGCCTCTGGCTTGAAACGTCTATTTGCCCGGGTTTCCACTATAGACCCCGAATCATCCAAGGGTATCAGACTGTCTGGCGACTTTCCGCTTGGCCACATCGAGTTTCGAGATGTGAGCTTCGCCTACCCTGGCGCACCACAACATCTTGCCCTCCGTGATATCTCTTTTACTATTCCGGCGGGATCCGCGATTGCTTTGGTCGGCCGTACCGGGTGTGGCAAGAGCACAATTGTGTCGCTTCTCGAACGATTTTATGATCCTACCACGGGTGCAATCTTTCTTGATGGGCTAGACATCTCATCGCTAAACATCGGCGACTACCGCCGATGTATTGGATTCGTCGGTCAGGAGCCGGGATTTTTTAGAGGATCAATCAAGATGAATCTTCTGGCTGGCGCTGACGTCAGTGAGAGTGTTCCAGATCAGGCGCTGGTAGATGCGTGCAAGACAGCGAACATATATGACTTTATCATGTCATTGCCGTAAGCTACTGTTGTGTTGATTACCGATAGAGTCTTGTCTCTATGCTAACCCAATACATCAATAGTGACGGTTTCGATACGGCAGTGGGAAATCGCGGAGGTCAACTCAGTGGAGGGCAAAAGCAACGCCTGGCGCTGGCTCGGGCCCTCATTTGTGACCCAAAAATATTAGCATTGGATGAAGCTACATCCGCCGTCGATGCCCAATCTGAAGCCCTCATCCAAGAGGCACTGGAGCAAGCGTCGAGGGGGCGCACGACTATAACAATCGCTCATAGACTAAGCACAATCAAGAATGCGGATATGATCCTTGTCTTGGAGAAGGGGAGGATTGTTGAGACGGGTTCGCACGAAAGACTTTTTGACAAACGTGGAGCATACTACGAACTTGTACTAGCTGATATAAAGAGTGGTTGAGAATACGTAGTTCTTAATAATCAACTATGTCCCTGTACTTTGACAGCAGCCCCCCACCCCAAAGTTATTGAAATCTTAGTCATGTCCGGGTAGATACTCTTATGGAGACTTACTGCCGCGGTGTGGACTCCTTGCCGGCTCTGACCGAGCCTTCTCTCCTTTCGCAAGAGCCGTGATTGGGACGATTATTAGTACTTTGTATACGCCACCACCTGGGCAGATGTTAACACATACCTTGTATTCGAGTGGCAACGCTAGGCATCCTTGGTGGGAATTGGTGGCAGCTCCCTACAGACTAAGTCGAAACCGACGGTAAAGACCAAAAGTATAGACGAAGTCTTACATCAACAGTCGCAGCGAGATTGTCATACAGCGCTACTCCTGTTTCACACCGAGATATCAGCGCACTGCTAGAATAGACTCCTTGCACAATTCGATATATACTGCCGTTATCTCTCAATAGGCGCCGTTGCTGATTGACGATGACCAAGGTGCTATCGGTCGGAATGGCGTCTACTAGTCCAAATCATCGCGAACTATTTTAGTTGAATGCGGTTCGCGATTGGCGTCGGCCCGAGCCAACTCGCCAATGATGGGGCGTCGCATTACACATCATGGTTCGTAGAGCAGCTTAAGCCATGTCGATATGAGAATTGACAAAATGCCTTTATAAATGGATTGGGAACATCGACGGCACTGGCCGGTTTTACCGTGGCACAACCGAACTATACAAAAAATCCGAGCAAAATACTGTAACGTCATACAATAACGCGATCGCTTTAATTGTCCTCGCATGAAGTCCAAGCCATTCTCTCCACTGCAAGCGCAACAACCAAGCTAATCAAATTTCCAATCCAGCGCATTACCACTAAATCCCCCAAATGTCCTCCACGATTACTTCGACTTGCTTGCGGCTTTGACCTTGGCGCGCACAGCGTAGGCATCGTTCATGTCAGAGATACCGACATAGCAGGCGTACAAGGGAATGAAGACCCAGAGAACGTTGAAGAAGATCAGGTAGATCCATTTGTACATGAAGGTGCTAGTGTCGAGGTTGTAGTTCATGACGAGCCACTCAGGGCAGAAGGTGATCCAGCCGCCGTACAATTCCATGGTCGCAATGACAACCATGAGCACGTTGACGCTCTCCTTCTTCTTGGCAATGCCGTACGAGATGTAGGCTGCCAGCGGGCCGGCGATGAAGACGGTGAGAAGCTCGAGCGCAATAACGGACTGGATTACATCATTAGTAAGCGTAGGACTCATTGATTATATGTATCTGAAAGAGGGGCTCTGAGAACATATGCAGGGTTAGGGTTTTCTCAGACTTACCAAGTCGGCGCCAGCCCAACGGCGGTCAGCCCTGCCGTAAATCATCCAGAGCTGCGCCATGGGAGCATCGCCGCCAGCTTGGGGGCCATAGGCGCGATCAGTGTGACCCAAGAAGTTGTAGGCCGTGGGAGCGAGCGCATGAGGGTTGGAAACGCTGGAAAGGGGAATCCATGAGAAGAACGAGTGGTACAGGAAGCTGCCCTCAAGGCACAAGTGGATCAGGGCGTCGAATGCATGCCAAATGAAGAGAAATCGGCGCGCCTTGGAGATGGTGTTGTCGAGCGCATACAGCGACAAGCCGTAAGCGACGCCGAGGATAGCGACAGTGGAGGCCAGGGACCACAGGGTGACCGGGTCGAAGAGGTCGGCGGGCAGCACTTCCTTGAGGGAGTCCATTTCGGCATATGTATCGCGATGAAATCAATGATGAAGAGAATGAGGTCGCTGAACGATTTGGGACTGAGAGTGAGAATGAGGGAAAACACGAAATTACGATTTGGAATAGGCGATGCGGAGCAGTGCCAATACCGCGCGAACACGCCAAGGATGAAGACCCTGGGTGGGGTGCCGACTTGATACAGTATCTCTGACAAAACTTACTATAAGAACAAGCGGCACAGCAGATCAGTTGGCTGTTCGTCGAGGGTTTGAGGTTATTGTCAATGGAACTGAGAGCTTTTCGGATATGATTGACTGGGCGTGTCTGTCCTTTTGTATACTACTTCTTGTCTCCATTCCAAATCGCATCGTTGCCACAAACAGCAGGCAGGTTAGCGTTTTCGTCTTTCAAATTCCGACCAGTACAGCCTCAAAATACCATCACCTCGTATGCCGAGCCAACCTGCATGAATGGCACCAACACCGTCCCAAACTCAAGCTACCCCAGACCCCTAGTACCCCAAGCCCCCTTCGCTACGTACCGATCTTCATACTTCATGTCGCCAGAGCTGGCGCCAAAAAAGCAATACATACAGCATTCATATAAACACCACAGCATCACGAGTTGCTACATGTATGCGTTATTTCGCTTCGCTAGAAGCAGATGCCCTGCGGCTTAGACTGAATACTCAGTACACAATTGATGTCCCCTTTTTCCCTACGAGATCTTCCATATTGACCTAAGTCCGGTGGGCAACACATATTACCTAAGGCGTGCGCCCGCTTACTTGGAGCGAAAACGAAAACGAGTCTCAAATCACGCATTTACGTTCGACGATGAAGGAAGATATAGTTCTGCCGGCCGAGTCGCGCGAAATTCGCACATCGACCGACCTCGCAATTTCTATTGGCGAGGCTTTGACGGAGAGAATATGTCCTACGCGATTCACCCCAGGTAGATGTAGGTAGCAACTGCAAAGTTGAGTAACCGTCGATGCCCCTTAGTTCCGAAGCGCTTCCGTCTGCTTGCAGGTTCAGCCTGCTCTGACAGAATCCAATCTACGGCGCAGCATGAAAAGCCCTGGGTCTGCTTTCACACATTATTAATAATGGGCAGGACAAGGATCAAATCGCTATATTCATAGTCATGCCATATTGAACCAAGATGAAGGCTTGGTTTCGTAATGAACTTTAAGCACCAAATGATGTAGAACAGGTTGTACGAGAATGCGCGACGAGTACAAAAAGTCATATCCGATTTCTGCTCGGAGCCGAGTATCGTCGTCGGCTTGAAATCACTTATATAATTCCACCCTTGCACCTCATAACATCTCTAGTAGGAGTAAGGGATTTGTCGTGATTAGATCGAGCTGCCTCGACTGCCTCCTCGCTGATGAGACCAATGAGACCGAACCTGGCCCCCAAATCTCTCGGGAACGAATCCTACGGCCTGCTGGCCTATCTCTGTCCATTCAGATGGAATACTCTCTAGGCAACCACTTCAGCATAACGGTGCGTCATCATGATGTAATGTATCAATCAAGTCCTTCATGAACATTGATAATCATTTTGGCAATATGGCCAATTCCAGCTTTTTATGAGTGAAGAAATATAGTCTTCAAGAGCCCCATACCTCAGGGACCTGTAGAAACGGAGCTGACTTAATACTCCGCGATCGATATCCACAACGTGCAACCTCATCGTCCGACAAGGCAGCCAACAATGAAAATACAGACCCTCATCCCAGTCCTTCTGCCCTCCATATCCGCCTCAATGCTCATCCCAAAAGATCAATACCCTCTCTCACCCCCTCCACCCTATCCCGGCTCAGACGCTCCCGCATCTCGTCGCATTGTCATCGACGAAACCTCGCAGTCTATATCAGGGTCTTATCCCCTCTATGATCTGCTCTCCATCTCGACAAAATCAGGCAGCGTCTCCGTCTCTGTTTCTCTGCACTCGGCATCGGATGAAGAGCCAGCACCAGCAGTGCTCAACATCCGATCACAATCCGGGAGCATCAATTCGCAGCTCGAGCACCTCTTCGCCGGCCATGCCACCAGAGACTATGTCACAAGCATAGCGACGCAATCTGGCTCCATGTCCGGCACATTTCCCCTCGGCTTGCAGACGTCACTTGACTCCCGCTCTGGGAGTATCAACGGCGTCAACTTGGTCGTAATGCCGGTAAACTCGACAGGGCCGCGCCATCTGCAGACCACGGCTAGGGGTGGGAGCACGAGTTTGCATGTCAAGGAGAGTTTCTGGACCGGCAGAGAGACGGCGAACTGGTGGCAGGGCATGACATCGAGACATGAGTCTAATAGTGGATCAATGTATGTTGATTACCCGGAGTCTTGGGAGGGGACTATTGAGGCGCGGAGTACGAGCGGGAGTGTGAGTGTGACGGGGAGAGGCGTCCAGATCATCAGGAGAGAACACGGACGGGTCTACGCACAGAAGGGGGGTGATGGCGGGAAAATCGTCATCGATGTTCGCAGTGGAAGTGTGGATTTGAGATTTGTGTAATTTTTTCTTTTGCAAGCGATTGGGTGATATACGATATGGCTTACAAAAGGACATGGGCGATAGACACAAGCAAAGTAGGTGGTAATTTTTATTTCTTTAGATATGATGAGGTTGTCCATCACCTTTGCGTCCCTTGTTGATATCTAGAGACTCCTGCCTGGATATTATTCAATGAGATGCTGTCGTTCGGAGATTGTCAAAGAAGAGCATCGTAAATATCCTTGTTAGTAATCTGATCCTTTCCTACGCCAAGATATTGGGAATCAATATGCCCTCCCAGCGATGCATTCCATCCTCTCGATGCAGATCAACATGTCAGTGATCACCTATGAACGATCGAAAAGTATGAAGCTGAACCATGGTTGAGACAATCTTCTCAAGATGCATGTAATGTTGAATTTGTTGACAACTAAATCGGAAAGTCTTCTCTCGGTGCTAACACAGTGGCTAACATCTGTTCCTCAGGTAGCCAACCTCGTTTAAGACCCTCTTACCACTGCAACTAACCCTGCTTCACTTATTTTGGGGGAGGGGTTGGCGGGTAGCTATCAACCTGGGGACTGGTCCAAGGAAGGAGTGAGAGTGGGTGGTTGGTTGTTGGTGACTGCCCTGTAGGGTGACCATCGCATTCACCAAGCCAATAAGTTGCTGCACTGCAGACTCTCCCGGTTGCTATAACGAGAGCATTTCCCAGTAATCTCCTCCTGAATGGTTCGGTGGCAGTGTTCTAGCCGTGCTGGCTACAGTTAGGTATCGACAACAAAGCATGTTTGCAGCTGATCGAGCTACCCTAGGTTCCGTCCTCGGCTTGTCCATCTCCTAGCCAGACCTGGCTCTTAGATAACGACAAGAAACATAAATGGTCAAGATGAATCTGATGACCTATTCACTCAGCATCATATATTGGAAACAGATTCTGAATGCAATAGTATACCAATTCAGAGCGGCCAAAACCGTTACTGGGCATGTCAAGACCGAGGAGATCCAGGATATTCTTAAGAATGTGGAGCGATCGAGGACTTTGGAATCGCTATTTTTCAGTTTCAAATTAAAAAATTATTGACATGTAGTGGCCTAAAAAATGCGACAATGAGACACGGCAAGAGCTGAGCATGACAATGAGCATTGTGGACCTATTGTTTGCTATGGCATATACACGCATCTTGATCAAAAATGAGTAATGAGTAACATTCTATATATTCATAACGTGAAGTGAGGACACTTTTTTCCCGTGTCACGGTATGTTTAGTTTACCTGAGGACTGCCTCATGGGAGAGGGTTTTGCTGCAACGTTAAGCATGTGGCAAGCAATTGTCCAGTTCTATGGGTTAAACCGCGCAATCTAGCAATAGCCGCAGACAACGTCAAGTCATTATTCGTGGGGTACATCACATCAGCCAATTTGAAGTGACCTTAATGTGAAAGCTCTTGTGGTGAGTCTGTAGTAGGATGCTGTAAGGACTACTACCTAAAATATGTCACTAGAACTATAAGAGCTTATAACCCATATTATGGACTGGCGATACTTAACCATAGCACCTTTGGTGGCATATGTTTCGGGCTAGAGCAAGACAAAAACACCTGTTAGGCATTTGGCCCTGTCTATGCCTACCTCACATAGGTACTGGTGGAGCGACAAGATAGCTCGTGAGCTGCTCCTCAGTGAAATGTTCTTTGTTCTTCTCTTTGAGCAAGCTGGTCAAAGAGATGCATATGTTCTGCATTTTGCATCTGATAATGCCACTGAGTTTGCTCACGCCAACATATATATGGCAGATGATGCATATGTCAGGTTCGAAATGCAGGGTATCTTTGGTAGAGACTTACGGTAGCTGGAACAGGAGAAGAGTCCCCAGTATGTGTTATGAATGTGGTTGAGTGTACCGTAACAGCCCTTGGGTATTTCGGGTCACAGGCCGAGACAGGTACAAGGCTCAATGGAACACAGCAGCAACATCATTCCACTGGCGCAGGGAAAGGGTGACTTGTCAAACCACGGTAGGCTCAATTCTGGAATCTTCAGTATGGTCCATTTACTAGTGTTTCCTGTGACATATTGATATTCAACGACCTGTGAAAGCGAAAGAACACTGAAGAAAATCGTCATATTCATTCCAACGAGCACGTTACACGTACAGTTGCCGGGTAGGGGCGGTTACCCCGTGTAGCTCTGACTTCTACTGGGCAACCGGCCACTGGACCGACCCCCTTGCCTGTGGCTTCCCGCCCTACATGGAAACACGCACTCATACCGACCTGCATGTGTGCAATTTGTGAGTACAACGCCCTCGCTGAACGTACCTGAAGCAACCCATCACAGAAGCCTCGTCCCGGGCTACGTTCCTGAGTACGTTACGTTTCTTGGGGCGAGTCCGATACTGAAGGAAGCAGCCATTACCTTGTCTGACATCTCGATGTGATAGAGACTAATGCCGTCATCGCGCCGTCACTGATACACTTCTGCGAACGCGTTGCGCGACAGCGACCCTGGTTCCCACCACGCCCCAAGCATCTATTCCACCGCCTACACCTCCTGTTGCTGCCACTCTGTCCAACCATGATTTGCCATGGCCGAATCAACTCTCTCAGCTCTGGGTCGGCCATTTGAGGCTCTCGCGACGACACCCATCGCCGACCTTTCTCCCGATCTCCTGGACTCGACCTCCAGAGCCGTCCGAGGTGTTGTCACCATCACATGGCCCTACAACTCGGTTAGGCATACCTTTGCCTTTATCCTTGCCGAACCTGATTTCCGACTGCGCAGGAATAAGGGTCAGGTGCGAGTCGACTTCACTGGTAGAGCTGCTAAGGTTGTGGGAGATTCTGCACTAGCCAGCAACGATGAAGTGCTACTATCCCTCGACGGTGTCGCGTGGAAACAAAAAGAGACGAACAAACGGCAAAGCCTTCCCGGCTCAGAGTCTGGCTGGAAACTGTCCTTTTCCGACAGGTTATCGCTCCAGATCACCCGCGCTGAGACCGGCACCGTCGACGTCATCCACGTTGAAGAGACGCCTGGGAGCGGTAGAGAGCCAACTCCAGTTCCCTTCTCTTCGATCACCCGGATCATACCGTCTTCGCCCCCTCTACCGGCTCCCTTGTCACCACCAATCAGATTCTCTTCACCCATTCGCGATCCAATACCCAAAAAGTTGAGCGATGGCGAGTTTGCGTCCCCTGCATTTATCAAGCGGGCGAGGATGTCCTATGGATCCCTTTTCGAGGGCGGGTTTGATATCTTCGATGATGACGGTGGTGCCGAAGGGAGAGGTCGGAAGAGAACGAAATTTGGGCGGGACAGTAGTGCCTGGCGTTACGCCAGTCACTCTCCAAGCCCGGAGCCTCCTGCAGCCTCGGCAGATAGGGCCGACCACGAGGAAATGGATGAAGTAACCACACCCCATCCTCAGGCGACGATGAGCAATGGCGACGCATCAGCCTCTTTAGGGCTGGAGTTAAGTGAGAAACGAGATGCCTCTCCCAGAGCGGAGACAATAGACGAGGGATGTCAAACCATGGAGATGGACTTACCAGCTCCCGAACCGGCATCGAGTGGTTTACACGCAAATGAGCTTGAACCGCCCGCTGAGACCACCGAGACGCTGCGTAGTGGAGGGACGAATGTCACTCAACCTGATGCAGAGGCACACCCGGACGATACATTGCCAGATGTTGCCATTACGATCGCGCCAGTCCCAGTTGTAGCAGAAGTTGAGATATCCCAAAACTTGCCTCCGGAAAGCCAGGCTTCTGTGTCGACAGCACCAGAGCCCGCTCATCCAACTAGTGGCAGCGACCCTCCCCATACTTCACTCGGTTCTTCAGCCTACCCTAGTTTCGAATTTGGATCTCTTCGCCCCGATTACGCAGTCAATCCGTGGCATTCAATAGCACCATCTCCCGCCCCCGGTGTGCTGAAGTCTTCTCTTGTATCTCACCCAGCAACAGATCCCTTCTCTTCTTCCGTCTTCGGCGCATCAACATCTATTGGGCAACCTTTGCCATTCAGCACACTAGGTGATTTGAGAACACAACCACACCCTGAAGATAATATTGAATATACGGGTCCGGTGGGCGACGTGGAAAATGATACAAAACATTCACTTTCTGCCTTATCCGATTATCCACCACTAGATGGTGTCGGAGACACACAGGACGTGTCTGTTCTTCACGATGCTTTAAGTGACTATCCCGTCAGCTATTTAGAGGTTGCGCAAGAAAATATGTCCCAGCAACATGACAGTAGCGCAGAACACAACCCCGACTATACCGATCCACCTGCGGTCAGCTCGTGGGCCACAATAAACACTACATCTATGACTCACGCGGTGCCTGCAACGGAAAGTTATGCCACTAGTGATGGCACGACACCGGAGCAGGCGCTTGTCATTGACGACAGCGACTCGGAGGATGGGTCTGTTTCTCAGACGGCAGCAGCAAAGCAAGGGTCGTTTCAAGGACACGACGAAACCCGTAGGACGTACGAAGACGTAGACGACGAAGTAGACAGGGACCTTGATCAACGGTATTCCGAAGAGGAGGTTGAGGAAGACGAGTATGAAAGTGGATTAGGTGATGACTACGATACTCGAGTTTATGAACAGCCAGCAGACGATGAGGACGATGAAGATGACGATGATCTTCGACCGCACAGCCTCGAGCCGGAATTTGGAGAGGAGGAATATTCTGACGAAGATGAGGAGGATGAGATGGGTGCGGAAGAAATAGAAGAAGAGGAAGAAGCTCAAGAAATAGAAGGAATAGAAGAAGAGGACGTAGAGGACGAAGAGGAGGAAGAAGGATATGACGAGGAGGATGAAGAGGATGAAGGCGAATACGAGATGGATTATGAGGTGCCGCATCCCGCCCCTCCATCTCACGTACAGTCACAACCCATGGTTATTGATCTCATTTCCTCCTCCGAGGACGAAGGAGACGATGACGACGAGAATCTTGAGCCAGATCCCAAAATCCAGCAATCGCAACTATCGCCCGAGTTCGGAGAACCGGTAAATCAAACACGCTCGAGGCATGGGCCATCGGATCATAGCTCACCTGAAGGAGAGTTCGATGAAAATCAAGCCATGGCATCGGATTTGGAAGAGGATCGTTCTGACCGACTATCTGTGGAAGAAGGGACTGATGCAGACGAGAACCACGAACAACAAATGGAAGAAGAGAGAGTAGAAGTATTAGACGAGGTCAAAGAGAATGAGGAAGAGAATGAACACTATGATAAGGAAGAGGAACAAGATCCTGAGGATCCAGCCTCTCTCGAAGTTGACCGGCACGCTCCCCCAGCAACCCATGCTGTACCCGAACCCGAGAAAATCCACATCGACATATCGAGTCCGGTGGCCTCTGCCCAGGTTTTATCCCAAGAAGAAGTATCGGAGACAGTTACTGTGGAGAGCAAGATTATAATCTACGGTCAGGAAGAACAGTCTTTGTCCAATCCCGTCACTGCTGCTGATGGCCTTGAGATGCTGACCCGCATCGTCGAGAACGAATCCAAAGCGACCAGCCCGAGTGTACTTACCCAACAAACAACGACGCAGGTCACTGTCGAACTGAGTGAAGATCAGCCATTATCGCCCCAGCCAATAGACGACAACAAGGCGGAAGTTTTCCACTCAGATCACGAACGGGACGAACAGCTTGAGACGACAGGAGAAGACGAATCTATCCATACAAACCTGGGCAGTAACGACGTGAACCTGGTTGCACCTTCTCCCTGTTTCACCGAACACTACCAACCATCAAATGCTCAAAAGTTAGAAGCCCCCACAATCGGGACATTTTCTCCTCCCGCAAGCCAGTCTTTCCAGTCTCTGCTTGAAGAGAGTAGTAGCACTGCGCCGGCGCAGGAGATCATTTTTGACATTGACCCTCAGACTGCTGCCAGGCAACTGCTAACACCTCTTGAAACACAAATCACCGAAATCGCGCCTTCTGTTGGTTCACCAGTTGCTTCTCCTACAGATACGCAGTCAGTCGAACAACAAGTGTTCGGATCACAAGACGGCGAGATTGTGCAAGAACTTCCCGATGATTTAGTGCAGCACGAGGCTCTCATGAGCATGGATGTTGATGTTGTGGACGAAGACGAGGTCATCACAAGTGAAAAGCAGCAGGAGCAGGAGCAGGAGCAGGAGCGTTCACACGAGGAAGGGTCCACATCGCCAGCGCTCAGCGTTGAGTCTCAACTCGACCGTATGTCGCCCGATGCTCATTCGGAACAGAACGATCAGTCACATCGATCCGTCACTAGTGCATTCAGCCCCATCGCAAATACATCCTACGATTCACTGATGGAATTGGACGACGAACTCCAAGCTAGCATTTTGGCATATTCACAGCCGGACAATGCCTCGGGTGATGAAGTCCCTCGGGAGAAAGATGTCGGTATTCGGTCTCAAATAGACGCAGGTGAAACCATCGGCGAGGCTTTGATGGAAGACGCTGAAGAAGACATGTCCCCTGTTGACTCGACGGAAGAGAGCCGCCACAGCGTCCACGCTCAACAGGCTTCAGATGAAGCTGGCAGTCAAATTACTATGGAGAATAACGAAGCATATGAAATAGCACAAAGCAGGAATGATGTAACAAGCGCTCCAACAATGGCAGAGCAACGCCAAGAGCTTCAGGTTGAAATACCAACAAACACCTCAATATGGCCAGAGCGGTCGCAAAAGCTGGAGGTTGAGATACCATTGAAGCGTGTGCCCAACACAATATCTGCCCAGCTGCAGAGAAACTTTATTGAAGAGGAAGATGACCATGCAGAGTCGAAGACTTTGGCACAAAATGATCCGAGTGTACACCTTGCACGAGCGGCCAACGCGGCGAAGCGATCTACTAAATCCCACCACTCGCCAGTCAACGAGAACCGTCCTCACACGAGAGCGTTCAGTGCGCATCGGAGTCCCACTCCAGATGTTGAGGATGCAAGCGCCAACCTTGCGAGGGCCTCTTTCAACACCTCCTTCAACAGTCAACCCCCGAAAGAGGAAGATAGTTATACTATGACAGCCGTGAAATTGGATTTGTGCCGTCATCTTCGCGACAAACTCCCGGACTGCGTATCTCTCAAGGTTCTACGACAACACCTCACCAAATCACTAGACGTCATCGCGGTCGCTGTGATGGAACCTTCAGAACCACGTCGCGCTAAGAGCGGTCCACGGGAGTTCATCATGTCTTTCACAGTCACAGATCATTCAATTGGTCCGCATGCCGTGGTTGAGGTACGAATTTCCCGCCCGCATCTCGTGAGCCTACCCGAAGTCAAAAGCGGGGATGTCGTGCTACTGCGCAACTTCCAAGCCATTTCTCTTGCGAAGAAAGGGTTCGGGCTGAAAAGCAAAAAGGAGGGTTCGAGCTGGGCTGTCTTCGACCGTGAAAATGAGCCGGCGCAGATTAAGGGTCCGCCAGTTGAATACGGCAAATCAGAGACGCACTATGTCAACCAGCTGCGACAGTGGTCCAGTCTGTTGGACGAGAAGGCTAGGGACAAGCTGGAAACGGTCAACCAGAAGATGATAGAGAAGTCCAAGTAGGATGGGACGATTAGCACAGGTGCTTTCAACTGCTTGCATTCCACTAGTGCTTTGGCAAAGGCAATCGGAGCGTGCCAAGAAAAAGGGAATGTATGAGTATAGTGTTGGACGAAGCTCTTGTAATCAAAATGATAGCGTTACTAGCATCAAGCACTGCCGACTGATGAGTCAAGTGTTGCAACTGCTCCAAGGACGCGCGAGATTATCGCATTAGCAATTGTGAGTCCCGCAAGCGTGAGACTGTACCATTCGTGCAATGTGTATCACGAACTCCACGGATAATGTGACTAGGGACGCGCATGTCTTGTAGTTTCGACGATCCAACCCTTACCTGACTCTTGTACAGCGTGGGGGTCGAGACGTATCCTTCACTCTAGTCGACCATTCAAGACCGGCTGACCTTGGTTATACGATGCGTTGTCAAGACATCTGCAAGCTACATAAAATGGATAACCTAAACGTGGTACGAAACCATCCAAGAGCCAACAGAGTTCCATGGATACGAGGGGTCAGCCGAGGCATCGGATTCCCTTGCTTCTCCGATCGGGGCTTTCGATAGAGTTGAGATATGTGCTGTGGAATCTTCGATTTCGAACTCTACCTAAGTGTAGGCACTGAACGCACTTGGACGCCGAATCTTGAATGTCGCTTTTCCGGAAGAGGGTTGACGTGTTGACCGAGCGATGGGAGTTACGCGATCGGAATGTTTGTACCCGTATCTACATGCCAAAAACACGTCGCGTCTGGGAATCACTACATAGTAGGAGGGGCAGAGGCGAGGGGTAGAGGGGCATTTGCGCAATACGGGGGCGTCTTTACGATCTCATGCCTGAATCATGTCTTTCTTATGCTGTGACGTCATTTGGTTTGGTGACAGGGCGATAACAGCAGCAACGCGGGCAAGGCGCAATCCGCGGCAAAAGAAAACGTTCTAGCCGGAACCTGCAGCTGACAATGCTGTGAGGAAAGGTGGACGGATGAAAACGGACTGCTGATGTGTTTCAAAAAGGAGCGCAATCAAGGAATTGGACGTAGTTTGCCTATGATCGTCACTGGTTGAGGCTCTCGCGGAGGTTCGTCTCCGAATCGTATTGCGCCATTGGACAAAGAGCAAATGCCACAATGTGTGGCTTGCATGCGCAAGAATGCGGCACGAAAACTGGTTCTGGTCATGAGCATGCACGTCAGAGCGGAGAAGTGTGGCCATGATCGGCGGAACATATGAAGCATCGAGATCTGTGGCTCTAACGAGGGGGCTCTGGACTTCTGGTGGAGGGGTGTAACTGGCTAGCTGCGGCAGAGCATCTGCATCTGCGCTTAGCTCCCCACACAAGCTCTGGCCGAGCTCTGGTGATTCCTACTAATGGTGATCCAGACGCCAGACCAGACCTGGGCTATTCCCCATGTGTCAGAGCTTTTGCATGGTAATCTTGCATTTACTGGCTCAACTCGGGCATGTGGTCAATCATGCATCCCAAAGCACCGAACAGCCAATAAGATACCTTGGAGCCGCTTCCCCTGCAGCACTGATGGGTTTTAACTCGCGCCTCTGTACCAGACGAATGGGTCCGGCAGCTTCACCGAGAACGCGTAACGACAGCAGGAGGTTCGCAGTGGCTTTTGGCTGTACGTAGAAGCACATCTGGTAACCACGCCTCTGACGTAGAAATGATCAACAAGTACAATCTGCCAGGAACGGTGGCTGCCGATCAGATAGGACAGGGACATGAGATGTACAATTGTGTCATATAGGAAGAAAGCAGAATGAAGAATGAACATCACTACCAGTTTCAAACAACCCGATCCTGAAAAACATGGCAAAGTCGCGATTACCCATCTTTGAGACGTCAGGCTGGGTACTTTCACATGCCCCCCACAGGCATCCCTACCCCTCAGCCAGAGCTCACTGCCCCTCCAGTAGAGATTAGGTGGCATCTTGCCTAATGGTGACGTCACGCAGTCAGAGAGCAAAGGCTCGCGCGCTGTTTCCGTACCACTGCAACTACCAACGACAAATGCATGTTTGGGCTTATGTCACTCGGTATCCGTAATGCCCGTAGAATGAGGCACAAAGAAGGGACAAATAGGCAATGACGTAGTGGGTAGTGCCCACATGACGGGTTCTAGCCTGGTACCTGCCTCTCAACCTCAGATTCACCAAAGGCGGGATGAACGCTCCACCAAACAGGTGCCGCGGAAGAGAATGCCCGTCATCCATTGGCTTGCTCCTGCTTGTGTGCTCATTGAAGCGCAAACCGTAGGCAGGAACAACGGGTTGCCCAAGGCATCCAACTCAGAGGGCATTGTGTATATAAACCTTGCCCACCCTCCTCTTGCAATCCTCTCTCTTCTTCCCCTCATCCACAACAACAACCTCAAATCTCAACATCAGCTTTCAGCACAACTTCACACACACACACAACCAGACAACCAACCAATCAATCACCATGGATAACGTCAAGAACGCCGCTAACTACGTCTCTGACACCGTCAAGAGTACGATGCCTTCCCTCATCACCTTCACCATCGATACATCTTACTGACTTCTCGCCCAACAGGCGCCACCTCCACCGGCTCCAAGGAGGCCAACAAGCAGGTCGCCAAGGACTCTGATGCCACCCTCGGCACTCGGTTCGTCTACCCATCATCCTCCGCAGCCACTACCATTGCTAATATTTCCACCTCCAGTGCCTCCGCTGCCAAGGATGCCGTCGGCGACAAGTTCGACGAGCAGAAGCACGACAAGTCCGCTGATGTCCACAAGGAGGCTGCCAAGCACTAAATTTGTTTCCCTCTACGACAAACAAATTGACATGTACGATGATGAGGCATGATCAGGCGTCTGGGTCATTCAGACATTTCTTTGGGTCGGAAATTGATGGCACACATATGGTTCTCTCCTAGGAGATGTACTCAATTAAGCATGCTGCAATACCCTAAGATAGTTCTCTAAACAGAATTAAGCTGCTTTGCCAATCATCTGTTGTACCTCCCTTTCGCTATGTGACTTCGTGTGATTTATTTGACTAGCTTTCGTCAGCCTTCTCTTCGCGATCTATGATGCTTGCCGCCTGCACGTTCGATGTGGACAGCGCTGGATCCTAGCGGCCTGCTAATGAACAGCAACACTTTACAATTCGACTTTTCAGGCATGGTAAGGATGGCGAATCATCTGCGAGCCCCGGTGAGCATCTTCGCCAAAGTTGTATCCCTTCAGGACCAAAGCATAGTGAGAAGGTATTGCAACATCAGACACAGAGGGTTGGTTCTAATCTCTCCCCCCCCAGACTTGATGGCTAAGCAATTCATTCATCAGCAGAGCTCATCTCTTGTGGTAATACAGACTACGCAATTGTATTCGTCGTCCTTCTCGAGCTTCCCTACGAACCCCTCCCGAGCCCCTCGTCACCCCACTGAAGGCATTTCTTTGCCAATTGCACCAACCTCTTGATAGCATCATCGCCACCGCGGGACATGTCGACGACACGACATGGCATAGCAACTACGGCTCTGCAGGTCGCACCGGGTCGATTGCCATCGGTATCACTGATCCAAGGCTGATCAAGATCGTATATCCGACAATGGTACCTTCTTCTAGCCACGCCGTTTCAATTCCCTGGTGTTGAGCACGTCTCAAAGATAGTTACCCCAAGCTGTCGACGACAACTAGGTCGTCAACTGGCTGATATCAACGTCCTCACGGCGGCGATACGAGATCATGGACGATGCTTGGTGCCGCTCACTATCCAGACGAGGACGCCCACACACACGCGAGAGACGAGGCTCACGGGCGAGTTGACACTGCTGGTGCAGTGGAGGACATCAACAGTATGCCGTAGCTCGATGCCATCGTGTGCGAGCCGATGCGGGTGGATCCCTGGGTCGCCATGGTGCTTTAGTGGGTGTTGTCAGAGCAGGGCCGCTCGCTGCCCGACGGATGATTGATCCCGACTGATACGACCGTGTGCGCAGTCAATCGTGACCAAACGCGATGTCGGTGTGGCGGCAACAAGAATGCCGAGTTCGACTCAGAGAGGCGGGTAAAGCAGAACGAGGGAAATGGTGAACGTTTCTGCAAAGAGAATGAGGCGAAGGAGAGTGGTTGTTGACTTGTGCGCCGGTGAATTTCTATCTATTTGGCGGTCCTTACATGGTGATCATGGGATTTTCTACCTCTTTCCTGTTGCTAAAGACTAATCTATACCTACTGGTAGGTCTTTCGAGCTGGGAACCGAGTAAGTCTGGGGTGATTCATGACAGGCGGAGCTGGTCAAGCTTCACGCTGCCTTGTCCTCGACCCCTCGGTATATGATGCGAGTAAATAGGAAGAGCTACTTTCGCGAGCCTTGGTTGATGCAGCATTTCAAATTGCTCTTCCCAGCGCTCATTGTACTTGCAAGTTTCCGCACATTGAACTCGCGGATCCGTCTTGTCGATGACGGTATCACGATGCGTGGTTTGTGTCAGTGGGAGATTTGATGGAGTTTACGCCCATGTTTGCTTACTTTGCGTTAAGAGAGTTGGGACATGTGGGAAGGGTTACGACCTCTAATGTCCTGCAAGCTGCTAATATATTTCGATGGAGTGTTTACGCTCGCTGGATATTACACGTCGTCGAAAGAAACGAAAGCGCTCCCATCAACGAGACGCCTCGCTCTGGATAATGTATGAGACCGTTAGGCACCCGGCTATCTTCGATCTCGGTGCAGACCGCAGACATGGTGTTCCTCCCTGACTGTTTCTCAGAAATGATGTCTGAGGGGAAATGGCAATGGTCAATGGGTTACAAATTCCTTTACACTATCATCTCGATTATTGGTCATTATAGTCCATGCTGCGCTTCATAGAACGGGCGCAATATAACCTATATGTTGGAACTTTTCTGGAGTTGCTCTGCGAGCCTTGCACGGAATAGTGATATACCCACCAGATCGTGCGCTTTGTCTGTCGAGCATGCAAGGTGAAAACCACTCACATACCGTCGACAATTATTTGGAGTAGGCAGATTAAGTCAGATATCATCAGACATCGCCTGAAGAATACAACGAGCCTGTCCTACGCACAACAATATATATATATATGTAGGCAAGTAAGTGCGCAGAGACAATGTGTCGCTAAACGTGAGCGGGAAAAAATGAAGAACTGCATGAATGTTATCAGTTAATTAGTTCTGCTGCTACATGATTGATGCGAAGCGAAACAAAAAAACGAATAACAAAAAATCATAATCATATCTGCAATCGTGGCAAAAGAAACTCCCCCGGACAGGCTTGAACTGTCAACCTCTCGATTATCTGCCTTTTATAACAGTCGAACGCGCTAGCCAATTGCGCCACGGAGGATAGGCTAGTGTTGCTTGATGATTGACAGCTATCTATTGAGCTCTATATACCCTTGACAGAAATCCATAGCGGTGGTGGGCCAGATCAAGCGCTCGATACCACTTCTAGGGTAGCTTGCATATGATACCTAGGACACGACCCAAAATGTTATGCATTTGATAAAAACAAGAAAAGAGACAGGAGAGAGCCGTTACGAAATCAACGTCTTTGTTACTGCGGTACGATTACTCGTCTGAGACTATTTCCATCCAGGGTCTTTGTGGCCTAGGCCCAGTTTCCCTTATGAAGCTGAATAGAGCTATGTCGGCCAACTATTGCAAGCTCTGTTCACAAATACTAGGGCCATTAGAGGCTTATGTCAAACAGCTGAGAGCGGAAATACCTAATTGGAATTCTCGAACACTGAGTACCGTTAACGAGGGTTGAGAAACTCATTTTAAAGCTAGGGAGGGGACTATCAGGTTCTAGATGTTTTAATCGTGGTGATAATGCGGTCTATGAATGCAAATCATCATACTCCACATGAAATACTCTGGTGGGTGGTGTACATTGTTTGAATACCTATCTGCCTCGCATTGGCGACTCTCATTGTTGCCATGGCCGAATGCCTCGAAAATCTTAAAGCGAGTCGCCTCCTCGGAAATTATCATTTAGGTATATTTAAGATAACTATCCGGAAATAGTCGGACATGGTACAATGTCATGCGGCGCATCTCACTTTAGGCTAGCACCTATGAATGAGTTGGTCGTAGGCATCGGATTTTCCCAAGTAACGATACCACGGGCTAGAATTAACAATCTGATAAAGAACGAACAGAACGGAAAACCGACGACCTACGAAAAGGATGGTCAAGCCAAAGTTGCCGCAATGGCAATCTCCTCGCCAGTCCAATCTCTATATCTGTAAACTCCGCAATACCCAACATTACCAGTCCGTTCAGTCTATTGCCCAAACCCTTTGTCATAAGTCCGCTCCTTACTCCTGAACGGGTTTATATGACGGAAGCCTTAGAAAGACCACACTCCGACTATACCGTCGCAGCTCTTCGAGGACCCCTTGGCTGTGCGGCTTCGTGTGCTCGGTTCATAGATCCAGGATGGCTGAGTGATAAACTCCTATCGAAGAACCAGCTTGATCGACTGTATCTACGCGCACTCCGGTCCCAGGACCAGTTTGATCGGCTCGTGGCTGCGGCCGGTCGCTCGAAAGCTTCGGGCACATTTTCCTTGACAAGTGTCTCGTACCAAGCAAGAAGAGCAATGATTAGAGCACCTACAGAAGAATATACATCAGTGAAGGCTCTTTTAAACACCATGAGAGACGGACTGGCCGTTACAAAGTAACTCGCCATAGATGCACTTGTCTGAACACTGGCTTGAATATCGGCTTCAAAATTGTGGACAGCCACAATCGGCCAGGTGATGCATATGGCTAAACTAATGATTGTCGGAGTGAGAATGGATATGAGGACTGGCGTGCTATCCCAGGCCTCTACAAAATTCAAGGCGAATTCCGGTTCGAGAGTAGTTGTAGTAGAGTATTGGCTCGTGGATGGTGTACTTCGCCCTAGTGTATCATGACTTTTCTCAAAAAAACCCAGTTCGCTCAACATGGTTCGTGCTTCCCATAAAGCATGGCGACTTGGCGATAGTGTATGAACCCTAACGGCAAAGTGCAACAGGCGCTTCCTGCGTATCGACCGTGTCGCCAGCGGTTCGTCAGTCAAGAGGTAGTGCACGGTAACCGGGTCCTCCCCCCCTTGAAATACTAGTGAAGGAGAATAACAAGCCCATCTTCACCACATCAACCCTTCTCAGAGACTTCGGTGTCAGAAGACTCATAAGACCACCATCGAGTCGGCAATACGCGTAGACCATTCCAAGCTGTCTTGGGAATCGAGCGTCGGAAGACACATCGCAGTGATAGTCAAATCTATACCCGTGGTTGAGGAATAGCGACACTGAATTTGTTGGGTACTTTTCCCTCCAAGCGAAGAGGTAGTCAGGGAGGAACAGATCTCGGTCGAACGACAGCAGGAAAAGCGCGAAGGTCCACATCATTTCGCGGCCCCGTTTCCCGAGTATAGATACTCCTGGATGAAATCTTACCGTGGGAGGTATTTCCGATATGGCGAGGTTGCGATGGTGAATTGTCCATTTCCTTACTAAGCTCTTCACTATTGTTTTGAAGACCAGAAAGCAAGCCTCACCCACGGCACCTTTGTGTTTAACTCTTTTTCCATGCCCATCTCTTCCACTGCCACAGCAGCATAACACCCAGAGAACATACTCCAGCTCCATGAGAATGATGAGGATCAAATACACTGGAAACAGGCACGGCTTGGAAGTTAGGAAGATACAGCTCATCAGTCTCCAATTGCTGGATTTCAGTAAGAGTACGGCTGCTTCGACATACACTCCCGGTGCTCTTGGCCGTTCTGGGTCTTGAGATGGCTCTTGTTGCCCCGTTCCGAGTTCGACGTCATTGGTGGCCGGCAACGACTGTCACCCTACTGGCGGCGAAGAATTTGGTATCATTATGTGGAACCTGTTCGTCGACTTGAGCGGTGTTGCAAGTGATTCAGTCTTAAGATATACCTGGCTTCGCGCCGAAAAACCGGAAGAGGCAATCAAAGCATAGGGGAATTTCCGGCCTTAAACAGACCTAGGAGCAAGAGACGGGGCTGCGAAAGCAAGAACCAGGCGGGTTTCAGTAAATATTTTTGAGTCCTGGGGATACCTCGTGTACCTTATTTGCTTCTCCTGTGTACGCCTATTGAGCGAAAGGCTCTTCTCCATTCGTGGATACCTAGCACGACATTCCCGTCGTGTGACCAACGCAACTTCTAAGCCAACAGCTACCTCGTCAAATTCTTCAAGAGCCGTTCATAGGTTCAGGTAGGGTCGAGCTCAGGTCGCCTTTCGGTCGTAAATTTCAGAAACGACGGCCCCGACTCCGTCACAGTGTCTTTCTGCGGGATCGAGAGGAAGGACAATGTGTGACAAGCACTGCTGTAGTCGTCATTCTGTTCAATCTCCTCCCCCGCGAGCCTTTCGAATAGTAAATTCATCAGTACAGAGAGACTTATTTAATAGGTACCTAGTGACACTAATACGTTCTCTTCCTTTTATCATCCCCTTCGCCGAAGAACGCCAGTATACGGCATGATTTTTCGAAACCTGCCTGATTCTCTCAACCTTTCAGTCTCTCAACCAATTGCAAGTGCTTTCTGGAATTGCTCGAGATCGTGTCAATAACACTATAATGACGTCCAGTATCCAGGTCTCCTATCTACAACCTCAGACATACATGTCTTTTAGGCTTGATATGTATACATTGAAGCCTCACAACGAAACCAAGCTACATGTTCTCAATCATAAGCTCAACATAGACAGACGCTCTCGTTGAAAGCCGAAAAGGTAGAGTTCGAGTCGCCAGACATCCTAACCAGGATCCAGCAAGCTCCACGAGTTGTTCCAACTCGCTAGGCACTCGATCAAACAGTCGAAATTTATCGCCAATGCCACGTCATGCACGTCGCCGGCTGCCCTTTACCACTGCGATGACTATGCTCTACCTGCGAGTCTCCCGAGCCTGGGCAACTTTACTCATAGTGACATAGATACCCGCATTAGGAAATGCTATGTTTCAATCTCAATATCACGTCGTGGCACCACATCCCAGTCTCCTGGAACTCGCAAATGAACACGCTGCTAACACTATCACAATCATGGCGAAGTCCCGATCATCACGTAGTCCCCCATTTCCCACAACCATGTACGCTAGACGCACAAGCTACGGTAGTAGATGTTCTTGCAGTAATTGAAGCAACGTGGTTGCATAAAAACCATCATACTAGGAAAAGAGTAGAGAAGAATACTTGCCGTCCGAATAATCAACCATGACTCCCTTCACAAATACGAGGGCGCGGCAACAACAACGCAAGACGTATTTGAAGATGTGATCACAGCCCTATGTGGAATATTGGTCCACAATAGATTCGTGATAAGCATGTAATTGTCTTATAAGGAACGGAAAAGGGTATCTATGACCTCCCACAACACCTAACACGCTCCGCCTAACCAGGTATGAAAATGCTGGAACAAATTCTACCACTCCGTCCAAGAACCAAGGTCTAAACATCTAAATTAGAAGAGTCCACTCATCCAAATGCGCAGTAGACTCTCCCTCACAATTATGTCCAGGTCTGGGGGTGCCAGACTCGAATCCCCGCGTTTGCCTACCAATCCTCGCATTCGTACTTGTTTCAATCCAATTATGCCGCAACCTTTCTCTCTTTCACAGCCTCCTTGTGACCACCATCGGCGCCAGAACTAGTTCCATGAACCCGCTCCTCACTTAACAGCGGGATCTCGTCAACACTCAGTCGTCGCTCGCTAGCTGGATCCGTGACCCGGATGTCTTTCTCAGCCTCCTTGGTCTCCTTCGCAATATCCTCACTTCCAGACGACAGGCGTTTCAAATCATCATTTGGGTCGATAGCAGGCGTCATAAGCGGAGAGTGCAATACCAGTTCAGGATTCGACTGCCATTTCGAGACTTCGGCCTTCATCGATTCGAGCTCCTTCTGGAACCGCTTGCCGAATACATCAATGTAGTATGTTGAACCGTTATACACACTCCACGTAAAGACGATCATGAGAAACCCAGCCGAAGCCCAGCGACTGTAGAACCACAGAGGACATGGGATCATGGTGCATACTGCGTAGAGATACTGTATCATCATGAAGGCCGGTTCCTGCAGACTCGCCGGAAGGCCTAAAACGAACTTTCCGAGGGGGTTCTTCGAATAGGATTTGCGGAGCCAGGTGAAAGAAGTCGGCCGGCCGGCAGCAATCTTATCGCGACGACGAACAGTGATGAGATAATAGTAACTTATCTGCCAGAGAGCATAAGGAATAGTAGACCAAGCAATCATGGAGATGACGTTGCTGTACGCAGTCGGCGAGCCAGGCGGCGACGTTTTCACAACCCACAGCGCAGGAAATCGTTCACGCTGCCCTTCCGGATCGTACAAGTGAACGAGACAATGTAGAGTGGCGCAGGGCATAATATGGATGAACAGAGATGTGACTTTGTCGAAGTCGTGAAATACAAGCGAGTTCCGCCACATGATGATGGCTACCGCATTGTTTCCAAACGCCAGGCAGTACGTGGCTATGAAGAGACGCTTGGAAGTTGGAAAAAACCAGATGCTGACGAGTAACAAGAGGTTAACAAAGTAGCATAGATCTGCCAGGAAGTAGTGATAGCCGCGTTTGTGGTATGTGTAAAATCGAATGGGCATAAAATAGAGCACCTGGACGGTAAACCAAAGGTGGAACCACTCTGGCCAGGCACCTATGAGATAGCCGCTGATGAAGATATTCATGACTCCGCAAATGAACGATATCTTTTCGCGTAGGGTGATGGCCTTTGTGTCGTTCCATTGCTGCCCGAGCCTCTCAACATTCTGCTTCATGCGCTTTCGATACCTCTCGAGTTGTTCGTCAGCCGAGGGCACTCTCCGTCGCCATTCTTCTACCATGCGCTCGCGGGCCTCAACACCTCTCGTCTTAAGGGCAGCGCGCGACTTCCTATATTTCTCGGTCTGGGCGGAGATACCCCTCTGTAGTTTCTCGAGTCGTTGGGGAAGAGCAAAGTTGTCGAGGAGATCCAAAACGGTCAGGCGATCTAGTGGTGGAAGCGAATCCCAGTCTTCATGGTACGAGCTACCGCCAGAGAAAGAATGGGATCGCGACATAGGTGGTTGTGACCCATCATCAAGTGAAGCCCCGTCGACCACAGGATGGACGATAGGCGAAGACGACACCGACTGTGCTGTAGTGTCGTCCGGAGTCAAGGCTACATCGTCCTCGGTCTGGGTACTCTCGGCCATGCTCGGCGGTATCACGACCGGGCGAGTGGACGCAGCCATCTCGCGCAGTGTGTGGTTGGGAAAATGCTGGATGTCGTTTCGGAAAAAGGTGGCCTGAAGAGCTTTGGCGCTCTTGACAATGAGGTTAGCCATGATCGGACTTGGAGTGTGGACAAAGACATCAAGCGTATCATCAATCACAAGTGCGCAGATACCGTAAATAACAGATATAGATTTGGACGTGCTCAAGCTGCATGAATAACTTACGAAACGGAGAGAGAAACGGTCTCTTTTAATTATGTAAATGGGGAGGTTGCGCGGAACAGGTGTGCACTCTAGCGGCTAATGGCCTTCAGGGACGAGGAAATGTTGTGGATTTCAGGGTCTAATTACAACAAACGGATGCTGCAGGTGTTCGCACGGGAGGGAGAGACAGAGGCAGGCATTCGCCAGATATGTTGGAATCGGTAGGCAAAGCTTGGGCGCGTGAGGAGGCTCCTGAGGGGTAGCGAGCAGCGTCCAAGGCGTGTGGTAGCGGGTAATAGACACGAAGACCAGTCTGGATCGATTACGAATGGAGCCAGGTGATGAATCAGGGGCGGCGTTGGCGAGGTGTTGTCGAGAAGGGAGCCTTGAGATTTAGGAAGATGTGGGTGGTGTTTTGTCCTGTAGGTGACGTCGAGCGAGGGACGTGTTTCGAGCGAGGGATGTGGTTGGACAATAACAAACTTGACGTCGTGAACCTGAAAAATGGCCAGCCGGCTATCTACGACGGAATGAGACAACCAACCACCTGACGGCGCACCACGGGACCACACAGGCAGCAGACTGTTTGTATAGGTAAGTACCGTTTTCAATAAGAATCCAAGAGGAAATCGATAGCGTGGATGTTTTGTCGTCGGAGTATGTTGCTTGCTATCTATGAGTGTGATAGATGGATGCATCGGGTATAATTACATGTTGTCTTTAGAGATATTGTGGACGATCCCTATTATGACGCCATCTCTTCCAGGTCGTACACGCAGCGGGAATGCCCCAAGCCCATGCATCTGGGGAAGACCCTGGCGATGCGCGATGCAAGCACGGGCCTCTCTCTCTTAAACGATCTCTTGCAGTCTGCTCTTGTGTTGTTGCACTCTTTCTCTGCGATTCAGACCTACACTTTGTCCCTTGCATACATGGCTGCAGTCATAGCTCTATACTCATATCGCCTAATGCAAGCATCAAGGTCCTATATGTCGTATTAGTGCTGTGATTGACAGTCTTCTTCAGCTAAGCTCGCTCGGTGCTCTACGGTGAGCTTTGAGGTAGCATGACAGCTGCCAAGAGCCGCCACCACTCCCAACGTCCCAGTAGGTTACACCTGCAAATAGGCAAAGTAAACTGTACACTCGAAACGCGTTTACGGCTCTACTCGGTCTAAGGTCCCCGCGCCTCGCCTGGAGTCTCGTCGCGTATTCAGCTAAGGTGCCTGTATTTTCGGCCATTTAGCATCTACTTTGAGAGCAAACACGATTGAATTTGCGCAACCGCCACGGCGCAGCCCCTTCGCGACAGATACCTTCACGTCCCTCTCTGTCGCGATTTCCGATCGATTCGTCTTGTTTTCAATCTGCGGTGGTGTCGCTATCATGATCCTCGTCTAGAACAGCCCGACCAACTCGAGACTCGGTCCCTCCATTTGATTCAGATTCCCGACTTGTCGCAATCCACTCCCGCCCCGTCGCGTCGCCCGACACCGTTGTTGATACTGCCCACACCACTGTCGCTGGCTGCCCCCCAAACCTGTAGCCGCCATGGGGAAACTCGTGCGCCTCGAGCTGTTTAGTATGTCCATGTCCCATGCTCGTGCGCATTGCCTCTCGGCTGTCGCGACTGACGACCCGCCAGACTTCAAGTCCTACAAGGGCCACCACATCCTCTTGTTCGGCGACTCGTATTTCACCTCCATCATCGGCCCCAATGGATCCGGCAAGTCCAATTCGTACGTCGCTCTGCCCTCCCGCTATCTATTGCATTGCGCGACCGTCGTCAAGCTCACACATAGCCTCTCTTGTCTAGCATGGACGCCATCTCTTTCGTTCTCGGTATCAGATCCTCCCAACTACGATCCGCCCAGCTCAAAGACTTGGTATATCGCGGCCGCGTGCTCAAGACCTCCAAGATCAACGATGACGGCTCCGCTGTCGACTCCCTGGCTAACGGCCAGACCAACGGACACGTGAATGGAGACGACGATGGGCCCAAGCGTGGCGACCCCAAGACCGCATGGGTCATGGCCGTGTATGAGGACGATGTGGGAGACGAGCACAGATGGAAGCGCAGCATCACCACCCAGGGTTCGAGCGAGTACCGTATCAACGACAAGGTCGTTACCGCACAGCAATACAACGATGCCCTCGAGACCGAGAACATCCTGATCAAGGCCAAGAACTTTCTGGTCTTCCAGGGCGATGTCGAGCACATTGCCTCCCAGTCTCCCCAGGAACTGACAAAGATGATCGAGCAGATCTCCGGCAGTCTCGAATACAAGGACGAGTACGAGCGGCTGCAGACCGAGGCAGACCAGTCGGCCGAGAACTCCGCCTTCCAGCTCCAAAGGCGCAGAGGCATCAACTCCGAGATAAGGCAATACCAGGAACAGAAGAAAGAAGCAGACAGTTTCCAGGCAAAGACAGCTGAGCGTGATACTGCCATCGTTACCCACATTCTCTGGAAATTGTACCGATTTCAGCAGGTCATGGACGATTCGAGTGCCCAAATTCAGGAACACCAAGAAAATCTCAAGGAATTCCGACGCAACGTGCAAGCTTTCGAGGCGAAGCTTGAAGAAGCTCGAAAAGAGCAAGTTGACGCCGCCAAGAACGTCCACAAGGTCGAACGCCAAATCAAGAGGCAGAGAAACGAACTCAACGAGAAGGAGAATAGTCTCGTTCCTATAGAGGAGAAGGTCCAGCAGACCAGTAAACAGGCAGAAAGTCTGCGCCAGCGCATAGATTCTGTGCAGAAGGAATGTGATAAGCATCAGGAAGCATTGAACAAAAACGAGAAGGACCTTGAGACGGTGCGAAAAGCCCAGAAGAAATTCGAGGACGAATGGAAGGAAACGATGAAGAAACAAGGCAAGGAACTGAGCGAAGCCGATCGTAAAGAGTACAACACACTGAGGGCGCAAGCTATGGCCAAATCCGCGGACAATCAATCAAAGCTGGAAGGGCTTGTCCGTCAGTTGAAGACGGATGAGGTTACTGTCAGCAGCATGAAAGGCAAAGTCGATAGCTACCAGGCCGCCGCCGAGAAACTCGAGGGCCAGTTGACCACCATCGAGGAACGGAGCGATGCGACCCAAGCCACTATAACCCAACTGTCCGAAGAAATCAAAACGAAGAAAAAGGAATTCAACAACATGCAATCGGAGATGAAGAGGAACACTCAGCGGCGCAATGAACTTCAAGAGAAGAGAATTGCGCTTCTTCGACAGAAAGAAGCCGCAGATGATGGACGACGCCAAACTAATAAAGAGAGGAATATGAGAGAAATGGTCGCATCACTCAAGCGTCTGTTTCCGGGTGTTAAAGGCCAGGTGGGTGATCTCTGCAAGCCAAAGCAGAAGAAGTACGAGGAAGCCGTCATTATTGCGCTCGGCCGGGATTTTGATTCCGTCATCGTAGACAGCGAGAGAACGGGTATTGCCTGTGTGCAGCATCTGAAAGAAAACCGGTTCTCCCCGATGACTTTCATCCCCCTTGACAACATCAAGGTCAATGCGCCCAATACTGCGATCAAGGGTATACCAGGCGCGCGATTGACCATAGATACTATCGACTTCGATGCCACGCTCGAGCGTGCCATGTCCTACGCATGTGGAAGCTCCATTGTCTGCGAAGATCTCAAGACGGCCAAGCACATATGCTACGACCGAAGAATCCGGGTCAAAGCCGTAACCGTAGATGGGACCGTCATTCACAAGGCTGGTCTCATGACAGGTGGTCGTGGCCCTGACGCCAAGGGTAAACGTCGCTTCGAAGACGCGGATATCCAGGGCTTGGAGAAGGCTCTGGAGCAGAATCAGCAAGCGTTAGAGGATTTACCAAAGGACAACCGCCGAACAGCTGAAGAAGCATTACGCAATGACCTTGCTGATCTCGAACAACGGCTTGAACGCGCTAAGGACGAGTACAAGAGTTTTCAACAGAATCTGGAGAGTAAGACCAACGAGTTCGATCATGTGACGAAGCAACTTCAGGAGTGGCAACCTAAATACGAAGGAAAGAAAGACGAACTGCAGAAGACTCGGTCGCTCGTTGATAGGTTCAAAAAGGCAATTGCCGATATCGAAGATAAGATCTTTGCTGGTTTTTGCAAGCGGCTCGGTTACTCAGATATTCGGGCATATGAGGCTCAGCAGGGCAGCTGGGAACAAGAGGCGGAAGAGAAGCGCGCCCAGTTCAACCAGCAAATACATAAGCTGGAAACAAATAAATCCTGGGAAGCATCCCAACTCAAGGATGTGGAAGACAGAATTAAGAAGATGGGCAGCCAGCTCAAGATGTACTCCAGCGACATCAAAGGCTACAAGGCGGAAAAGTTGAAGATCGAAAAGGCCATGGGCACTGATCAGGATAATCTCAATGCTCTCGAAGAACAGCTAGGAGAGTTCAAGACCGAGCTCGAGGAACAGAATGAGAAGGTCAGCACTGCCAAGGCTGACGTACAAAAGCGAAGCAAAGATATCGATAGCAGACTAAAGGCCATCGGTGTCTTGGAAACGGAGGTTCAGAAGAATAGTGCCGCCAAATTTGGTCTTTTGAGGAGGTGTCGTCTCGAGCAAATCAACATCCCTCTTGCAGCAGGCTCACTGGATGAATTGCCAAATGAGGATAACCTGCTAAATGGAGATCCGGATGCCATGGACGTCGACGATGGCGACGAAGCTGATATAATGGAGGATGCCATGGATGATCACGGCATTGAGATCAACTTTGCCGAGTTAGACGATGACCTGAAAGAAGTAAGTTCACACACTATCATATCCCGTCAACTCAGTTCGCTAACATGAACAGTCCGAGGATGCCGAGGAGGAGCTAGAATCTAAGATTTCTTCGCTCACAGCCGAGTTAGAGAAGCTGAATCCCAACATGCGCGCGATGGAGCGCCTAGAGGTCGTAGAAGCCCGACTAAAGGCAACAGACAAAGACTATGAGGACTCGAAGACGAAATTCAGAGCAGCGAAAGAAGCATTCGACGAAGTGAAGGCCAAGCGGTTCGAACTCTTCGATAAGGCATTCGCACACATCCGCGAGCAGATTTCACAAGTCTACAAAGACCTGACACGCTCCGATCAGTACCCACTCGGTGGCCAGGCATACCTCGATATCGAGGAAGACACAGATAAACCCTACCTTTCCGGTATCAAGTACCACGCCATGCCGCCTCTCAAGCGCTTCCGTGACATGGAACATCTGTCCGGGGGGGAGAAGACAATGGCGGCGCTTGCGCTGGTGTTCGCGATTCACAGCTTCCAGCCAAGTCCTTTCTTTGTGCTGGATGAGGTCGATGCCGCGCTGGATAACGCGAATGTGGAGAAGATTAAGAATTATATCAGGAACCATGCGGGTCCTGGTATGCAGTTCATCGTCATCAGTTTGAAGGCGGGACTGTTCCAGGATAGTGAGAGTTTGGTTGGTGTTTATAGGGATCAGGATGTGAATTCGAGTAAGACGCTGACGCTGGATGTGAGTTTAACCTTACCCTTTCATGTTCAAGGTACGATTGGACGAGTACTGACTTTGCTACAGCTGCGGAAGTACGTCTAGATGAAAGCACGAGCAGGTTTCTCACTAGAAAGACCAGAACGAGGCGGAATGGAGCAGCATCATTCTTACTTGCGGTCTATTCTCACGATGCCTCGCCTACGACGAACAGTCTGCTTGGCATGAACGACGGGTACTTTATGATACTCGCCCAGTAATCCGAAAGAAGCGACGGAGAGTGAACCCCGCGAGCAGAGTCCAATCATTGACTTGGACATATTCTTCATACGACACGCGATAGATGCTACATGCTATCAGGAAAACACCATTTCTGTATGATACTAGAGAACCAACTTGGCTTGTCTTTATTGCTGTTGCTGGCGAGCTGGGCCTTGATGAGAATGAGGATGTGTATGGATGTATATGGAATTTGATGATTTTCTTCACTTCACTTGACAAGACTATACTTGGTATGAGTTATGATGTGATGCGATTCTGTAATGTGTGGCGTCTGCTGCCGTCTTTACCAGCTGACTCTAAATTTTCCTTTCCGAAACCAAACGCCTATGTGTTGCCCTCTTCGCTTTGAGGACATGCGTGATGCGGTGGTCCTGCTTGTGTCTTCCATGCAATATATGTACAAAAGTGTCGAAAGCGCCAGATACCAGAATGTGGCATCGCAACGACGAAAAAGAAGGGGTCCATCCCATCCCCACGTGCCGCCGAGGGAAAAGCACCTCTAAACATCCTCAAAAGCAACATCCTCCTCATCACTATCCTCGTCAGCGGGCTCCTCAACCTTGACCTTCTTCGCTGGTCTATCCTCGCTTTTAGGCGTATCCGCCAAACTCGTAGTCGCACTACTCGCCCTCTTCTCCCCGGTCCCTACACCACTGCCAACACCTCCAGCAGCGATATCCTCAAACTCCTCATCTTCGTCATACTCCTCCTCTTCATCCTCAGAATCCTTCGCCTCGGCCTCTTTCCTGCGGTCTTCCGCCTGCTGTGCAGCGAGCATCTCGAACAGATTCGAGATATCCTGATTCTGCATTCCATCCTCCGCCAAATCCGCGACTTTCGCATCGCCATCCTCCTCTTTCGTTCCATTCGTGGCCGCATCCTTCGTGCTGTAGCTCTGGCCTGAAACAGTAGACTGCGTATGCCAACTGGGCAGCGCATTCGCGGCGGCAATCTTCTCCTTCCTCTCCTTCTCCGCCTCCTTCTCCGCGTCTGTCGGACCGTCCGAGTCGGTAATGCTGATAGCGATACTCTGCGGTCCCGTGTTCGCCATTCCCTTGACGGCCGTCGGCTTGCTGATGCTCTCTACCACGATGGATTCCGCGGCTAGGTTCGTATCGGGCCGTATGACGTCCCGGTGCGCGGCCATGGCTGTGTCGAAGTCTATGTCTGGTATGACGACGCTGTCTAATTTCGGTAGGAGCTCGGTGATGAAGCGGAGCTGGTTGTTTAGTTTTTTGGATTTCTCGTGGCCTCCTGCGTCGCGCTCTGGATCGAAGATCAGGACTGAGTCGCACCGGTGACAGAGGAATCCCTTCGCGGGATCGGCCTTGTCGAGGACTTCCATGGTCGTCCATTCCGCCTGACATCTCCTACAGAAATACTCCTTTTTCTCCGCTGCTGGCTTCGCATCGCCCTGGACAGCCTTGTCGAGCTGGTAGGTCCGCCATTTTATGACATCGATGGCTTTGCGGTAGTCGATGTAGTAGTATGTGCGATTCGTGGGCCGCTGCTGGCCCGTCTTTAGTTCGGGCCGGGTGTGAACTTGCAGAAAGCGCTCTTCGCGCAGCTTGCCGCAGAGCTTGTGCAAGTCTTTGAGGTTCATGTTCATGAGGAGGCCGAGATCGTCGTCGCGGAGGGCGGAGTGGAAGCAGAGGGCGTCGATGATGAGGATTAGGCGGGTGTCGGAGTTCGGGGGACCGTAGAATGTGCGCATTACGGAGCGGAGGAGCTCCTGGGCCATGTCTAGGGCCTTGGAGTTGGGATTTGTGTTCATGGTGGAGGCGTGGCTGAGATGTGACTGGAATACGAGTGGTGATACTAAAGATGATGACGATGCGATGCGGTCGGTCTTGTGTTGGCTGAGACGTTGGTCCTGGCGAAGAAGAGCGCACAAAGGTGTCCGCAGGAGAGTGCGTTGTTCCAGCAGCTACACAGTTGCTGCTTCCTCTACTACCTCAGATAGGTGCCATTCAGGGTAGTTCGAGGGATGAACGTAATGCGATGCAATACGATGGTGAAGACAATGGAGGTGGTCGAGGACATGCGCATGCGACAAAGCCGTCGTCGATCGCAGAATTTAGAGGTTAGAGAAGCGGGAAGTCGGCGTGTGCGCGCGCTGAGGTGCCGAAGTAGAGGATGGCCTTATGTTGCAGATAGCGTGTACGGCAAGAGAAAGAGACTGGCGAGTGTAAAGTGAGCGAGGTCGTCCCTTCAAGGTCCGCAAGGCTGAGGTTGATGAAGTGAGGTGGTGGATGGAAGATGAATAATAAATGAATGGAAGCTGCCGTCCACAGGTGACGGAGGTACCTGAATGGACTCCACTAAGGCTGTCGGCTAGTGCAAACGGCCCCGCCATTGCATCGCCTAATCCTTGTCCCTTCCAGCGCGCCCTGCAGCATTCTCAGCTCTCCACCATACCTAAGATACTGTAATTCCCATTGGAACTTCTACTGTCCATCACACCTTCAATTGCTACATCTTCAACTTCACCTTGGACTATCACCACCGCCGTTTGGCGACCCGCCCTCCCCGCTCTTGGACTACATAACTCTCGGCTGCTTTGTCTTGCTGGGGTATCTCTTCGTCTGCATCCTCCACATCATGGCATCCCAGACCAAGGAACCGCCCCTCGACGAGATACAATGGCGCAGTCCTCTCGCCGCCCAGCAGATGCAGGGAATCCACAGCAACTCGGTCCTCTTCTATTTTGCCCAGTCGCCCTTCTTCGACCCGACCTCAAACAATGCCGTCATAGCCAATCAGGCCCTGTTCAACCCCGCCATGCTGTACCTCGTGCAGACACGCGAAGCATTTGAGGGCCGACTTCGGGAGATGTCTGGACTCGAGTTTATCGTAGCCCAGGAGCCTGCCGAGACTGCGCCGGGAACAGGGACTGGTGTTTGGGTCATTCGGAAGCAGACAAGGAGGAAGAGAGACCCCGAGGATGATGTCACCGTCCACTCTACCTACTATATTGTGGGCGAGAATATCTATATGGCGCCTACTCTGGCTCAACTCTTGAGCTTCCGCATGGTATGCTCTCCTTATACCTGGCCAGGAAAAGTGTTGAAGCTGACAGTACTTTGCCAGTCAACAATATCCTCATCCCTCGCAAAATGTTTCCCTTCTGCCGACGAGGCACGTATCTGGCACCCCTCCAGAGGACACACCTACCGCATGCCACCCGCGACCAACAATCCTCGCCCACGCGCCATCCCAGGATCCAAAGAGGCAACGCCCATGCCTGATGCCCAGGGAACTGCCCCTAAGAATGGCAACCCGCTGGAGCTCAAGAAGGCAGAAAGCCAGGACGCCGTCGACGCGCGCCTAGCAGACCAGTCCTTATTCGTGCACATGCAGTACGGCGGGGATTACATGGATGAGAACCCCATCACGGGACAACCGGGATCATTCCACCTCACTTCAACGGGCCGCAAGGACAAATTCCAAATGTCTGGTTTGAGTGCCCTGAATACGTCCGCCAAGAGCCCTGCTACGGGAACCAAGAAGACGGGAACCAAGACGGGTGAGAAGACGCCGAAGACGCCGCAGAGTAGCACGTCCAAGTTGAAGCGGAAGAAGAGTAAATCCGGGCAGACTCCGACAGCCTCGTAGGGTGGGGCTGAAGGGTCTGCTCGGAGGAAGAAGAAAAAGGGGAAGGAGAAGGAGAAGGTGACGAAGCAGGTTTCATTCCAGGGCTTGGCTTGATTGATGAGGTGGTAAAGACATTTGGGAAACGCGACTCGGCGTGCATTTTAGGCGTTATAAGGAACGGAGCGGGAGCATTGTGATACCCCTTTTCCCGCGAGGCTATCGACCACGTGGTGATCAAGATCCTAGTCTTGTTGCTACAAACAATTTAGTGGTGACCACGTAGTCTTGAGTTTGAGCAGTATTAGACTGGAGATTTGAGAGCAAGTCGAGCTTAAGCAAGTTGTTTCGGTTTCTTAAGGCTTCTTGGCGATAAGAATCTTAAAGAAGCACGTATGTGGAAACGACTCAATCACAAGGTCTGGTTCGAACTGCGCGATTTCAATTTTGCAATGGAGTTTGCAACAGAGTGTGACACTCGATTTTATATGGTCCATTCATCAATGGATTTCCAGTCTATCTTCCTATCTTAGAATCCCTCCGGCTGCCTTGCAAAGCCTATCGTTCCCGGTATAGAACGAGACACCGTACTAAAAGGGACTACCTAGTGAGAAACAAAGAATAGGAACACGTAGCTGTGACGATTGAAGTTTGTTCGTTTTCCATGAGGCAGCATGTGTTTGGAATATCTCCAGCGGATAATCTACCTCTAGTCTGTTATTATACGGGCTGAGACTGACCAAACTTTCTGCACATGGTTCACAGTAACAAGAGCCTTTCTATGCTGCCATTAGTAGACCGCTGTCATCTTCCGTCTCATTATTGTTTCCGTAAGTCGAAAAACGGGCTTTAAACACGATACGATGGATTTGTACTAAAGGGCAGGCTCTGAGGTTCACATAGTCGAGCTTCAACCCCCATCAGCTCAAAAGCGCTGCTTCGACTAAGACTCCGGTCCCAGACGAGTTGCATAAGGATTGAACTACCAAAGATATGTATTCAAGTAACGAGTAAAAAGATTTTTGTAGGCCTGGGGTTACATCCAGGAACTAATATGAGAATGCAAGAGTGGTCTAAGAAGTCTTTGCTTAGGGATTCTGATGAAATTGCTGGAGTCACCAGGTACGCTTCAACCACTATTTGTTGACGAGCAGGAATTAAAGACATTTGATCGCTGGCTGATTCGACGAATCAGCTTTGAGCTGATGAGCGTTCAAGATATGCACCTACTATCAGTTCTATTCTCAAAGGACTGGGAAGTTGTGTCCGCTGAGCTCGAGGGTGTATCCTCTGGGGAAGACCAGTCCAAAGCTCGGTCGCTCTACGCCGGACCAACTGCCAACGGTGCTGTGAAACTCAATTCATAGCCAAGATATGCCAATATTTTAAGAAGGAGGCCATAATCTTCGACTAGTTATTGCCCTCCCAGAACCGCACTTCTGAGCGTCTTCAACACCTTTGTCTCTTTAACCCAACAGAGCATTTGCCTCATCGCTAGGGATATTAAGAAGTTTGTGTGTTTTCCTGGTATATATCAAGTACTTCGAGAAGTAATGCAACTGTTGCCGAAGAGGATGCCGGGTCGAGGGAAGTCGGGACCGCACACGTTCCCACCTCATCCGTACCTGTTGCAGTAGTTTGAATCCTTCCGGCTCCGTCTAGGATTACCCACCGACGACCCTTGAACTGTCCGAATATGGATGCGGTGTCCGTTATATGGCTAGTTGTAAGTCGTAACATGGTAAGCAAATGGATGACTCATACGCACCAATCACGAGTTGACGATGACTAGACTCAATAATCAACCGCCAGATCGTACATTGTGTTATGAACCACACATGAACTTCCCCTTTAGCTGTAGATCAGACAAGTCCCCAGGATGTTATGAAAATAAAAGTCACCGTAAATAGCAACGCAATATCACCACATAGGATGTAGGAATCAAGTGGAAAGCGATAAAATATTAGCATACAACCTTATACGCATATTCACTTATCTTCCCACCTAGAGAATGCTTCTCTGCCAAATGTTCACAAATATCTAGCGATACGGCACAATTCAAGTCCAAATGTTCGATATAATCATCGTCGGGGGCGGAACTTCAGGCTGTATGCTAGTGAGCGCAATCCCCCAGCCTCAAGATCTTTGCTTCTCGAGGCCGGGGCGAAGAGAAACGACGACCCGATAGTATTGACACCGCTTTCCAGCCGACGAATGTTCAACGATCCTGAATATGACTGATGTTTTACTTCGACGCCCCAGGAACGACGTGATGGGGTTTTTTTTGAACATACTAGAGGACGGATGCTAGGTGGGAGTAGTGGAATTAACTCACATAGTCTGGTGTATCCTAACAAAGCTATGCATGACTTCTGTGCATCGATATCTGGCGATGAATGCTGGTCTTGGAGGAACATGACTCAATACTATCACAAGTTCCAGTCGGTTCAAACATCGAATCGAGGGCAAGACGAAGATGAACCTCATACAAGCCTCGTCCCCGCGCCATATGCATCTTTTTGCAAAATGCATGGGAAGATGTATTTGCTTCCTTAGGCGCCAAGTCACCGAGAGACGGCGTTTCAGGAGAAGCGATAGGGGTTTTTACCACAACAAACTCATTTGACGGACGACCAGGCAAAGGGGAGAGAAGATTTACTGGTAACACCTATCTTGCTGAAGCTCCCGAAAGAAACAATCTGGTTGTTGAGACCGACGCGCTTGTCCACAAAGTCATTTGCAACAGGATTGGTGGAGGGACTGATTCCAAACTCCAAGCTGATGGTGTCTCTTATGAGAAAACTGGCCAGATGCTAGTCGCACATGCAAAAGGAGAAGTCATCCTCTGTGCTAGTGCTTTCGGAAGTCCAAAGATTCTCGAGTTATCTGGTATTGGGGCGCGAAGTGTTGTCGAGTCGGCGGGAGTCGAGTGTAGTTTAGACTTACCGCGTGTTGGTGGTAAGTTGTCCAACACAGGTATCACTTTCCTGCGCCTCGACTGACATCTAGTATCTTCACAGAAAACCTACAAGACAACCTCAACTATGGCCCTAGCGTAGAAGTTGGGCCAAATATCGAAACCATGGACATAGCCCGTCGTGATCCAGCAGTTGCCGCAGCCCAACGCGAAGAGTACGACAAGCACAGAACTGGCCCCCTATCCGAGGGAGCAGCATACAGTTTTGCCCACTGGCCATTACAGCTCTTTAACACCCCAACCGAGAACGACGCCTTGCAGGAACTAGTCGCAGACCTTGGTTCATCAGCACCTGACGAGATCCCGCAAGAGCAATACAACTTCATAAATCAAATGATATTATCCAAATCCGAAGCCTCGGCAACCGTCTTCATGACCCGTCTCCAGCGATACACAGGCCCTTCGGACCGAGCAGACGGCAACTACATGACGGTCGTCGCCATGCTCTCGCACCCATTCAGTCGCGGATCGGTACACATCCAAAGTGCTGACGTCCATGAGCAGCCACGCATACATAACGCGTATCTCACCCATCCCTTGGATGAATAAATTCTCGCGAAGCACGCTTTGCAGATTGAGAAATTACTGGTCAAGAAACGTATCTTACGATTCTGCAGCCTGGCGGAAATCGTTTACCGAGCGAGTTTAATAGAGTGTTGAGTCATGAAGAGGAAGCGAAGGGGGCTATTAGGAAATATAGCGCTACCAATTACCATCCGTGCGGTACTTGCGTGACGGCGAGGGAGGAGCTTGGTGGTGTCGTGGATGGACAGCTCAAAATATATGAGACTGTTAACGTACGGGTTTGCGACGTGAGTATCTTTCCAATTATTCCTAGGGATAATATTCTTAGCATTGTTTTTGCTAGTGCTGGGCGAGGTGCGGATATTGTTCTTGAGTGTTTTGATGGGCAAAATGAGTGGAAGCTCTTTGGTTGACTTTGTCTTGTATTTAGATCTAGATCTTGCTAGATAATAAGTTTGACTTCAAAATACTTGGATTTATCTTCTCGTAAGTCTGCATTTGGCCCAACGCTGAGTTCCTCTGAACGAGCTCATGATATCTTTAACATCCTCGCGATAGGGCTAAGCACCACTCGACCCGAGAACAAATATAGTGGTTTACGATGGAACTACTGAGGCACTAGAAAAGTGAGAATATGGATCGGGCAGGAAAAAATGGTCGACCCTCCACGTCTCCTGGTACGTAGAATATCGTTAGCAGATAATATTCTTTACTCAGACAACACGAATTGGTATCTACATGTATACCGCCTAATCTGGCAGCATAAAGCGCAGTCTGTTATCTGCTTTCAGATGTCCATGCTACCTCGAAATTCGTAGTCACTCCACAACATAGACGTAGGACTCGGGTCCAAAATTCAGCTATGCTTTGAATACAACGGCAACGCAAAGTGTTCCACTTCAGCTGCTGCAACTCAATTCAGGTTACTCAAAGTCTATAACGAACATACCGAAACGCTGCGCCCTGTGCCCCCAAAGATGTGAGCTCCAACCCCACGCTATTTCAAGCCGGAGTCCGGTCAGGCTGGAGCCGCGAGTTTAATGCGGAGTAGAGAGCCATGCGGAAGTTCAGAGCTGACGAAGATGAAACATTCGGTGCAAGGCTGAGGCCTAGTCTTGAACGACGCGAGCTGGGAGTGGGATACTCTAGGGCAGTTTACGAGTCCGACCTAAAATCAGCGAGCGTTGACGAATGTTTAGCTTCAGCCTTTAAGACTTTTTCTTTTCTTTTTTTCTTTGAATAGGACATTTCATATCAATAGACGTACTTGTGTTCTAATCTCGTACGTTTCATACTCTGTCGGTAATGAAATGAACCAATAAAATACCACTCGTGCTCCAACTTTCAGTGTGCTTAATAACGGTCATCCATTGTCACATGTTAGCTTAATGCTCTGCTTCACGATGCTGTCATAATGTTTCAGAATCTATACGCCGTATTTCCCCGAAATATCTTCGCCCTCGGCGAGACGACTATCGCCACGCTCTTTACACGTAGTTGTAGTTGTGTAGGAGAGAACGTACGTACTGCACGGTTCTTCTCGCCTCATCGCCCATCCTCATGCCGTGGAACGCAAACAGGTACCAGACAACACACGTATTCGAAGCAAATCGAAGTTTTTACCAAGAAAGGCCAAAACTTCGACTTACGAAATGACTGACTATTACTCACTCATACACCCATTTAGGTATTACTCACTCGGCGCGGAGTTGTGGAACAGCAACCCCTTTGTCACCCACCATCTGTCTCACTCCTCGCATTGCCGCCAGTCACTCTGCAGCTCGTCGCCGCCGAGCGTGCAGATGAGGCGAAGCTGTGCATCAAGGCGATTTCCCCTTCAGCGCACACAGACCGGAATGAATTCCGCCGGGAAAATGACAATCTGTGTCTCCGTTACTCCTCGTTCGGCGGTATCACCTCGGTTCAGCTCGGAACGAATACGTGGGACAAGCAAGGCGCACACGCGCGCAGCTTTCGTATTGCACGCATCGCGCTGCCTAACCCGACGGACGTGCAGAAAATACAGGTACGACTAGTACGATGGAAACGGGAGCAGGATGTGACAGCTGCGCGCGCGCGAGGCGAGTGCCGGCCGGGTCTACTTATGGACATATTAGACGAACTGATGCCCTATGGATCGATATGGGGTAGTTTTTGCCGTTGAAGGGGGTGGCGATCGTAAATGCACTCCGCCCCACGTCCAAAATTCACGATACGTATTTTTTCATTGGTCTGTCAGTTCAGCTTTTACTGCGTCTGAGATTCGGTATGCCGGCCAAGAACCAAGATGGAACGTAGCAGTGGCATGCTCGAATTGAGGAATGCTACGATACTGACGATGCGATGCGCCGACATAGTACAGTAAGGTGAGTCTCCGCGGGCGGCGGGACAGCCGGTATAGCGGTGATTAGATCTCGCCAGACAGGTCTAGAACAAGCCACCGCAGCAGTAGTGACGGCTAAAGATCTATGCCCGTGTTTTTGGTTCGTGTAGGTTACCGATCTGGGCGTGCATAATGGCAGATTCTACGCTGTCATTCATGTTGCCAAGTCGCCGCTGCATGGCGGACAGAGGGTCCTGCAGACAGGTAGTACCCGGACAGGCTGAGCGTGAACGCCGATGACATGGTGTTGAGGCACTGTACCTGCAGTTGGCAGGTCTACAAGGTAGTGTTTTAGGGTCTTCATGTCTCAGATATCTTCGGCGTCCAAAAGATGAAGGCTTGTAGGCGTATGAGCGTATACGATGTACGTGCAGATGAGGCGAGGTTGTCGCTGCAAGACAGTCTCCTGTATTTTCCGCCTTTCCTCCTGCGTGTGCGCGGCATGCTGTCTCGGTCTTGCTGTTTTGTTTCTATTCTAAAGCTCAATCAAATCAGCACGAAACTGCACAACCACGAAAAAGCCACACGCCAATCACGTAACTGACAGATTGGACCATGCAGGACCGGATCATCAGGCATCAGGCATACATGCCTGCCTGAGTCGGCTAATGATTCCCACGACGATCACCGGGCCAGATCGGATGCTCTTTGTAGTGGTGTAGACCTACCGCAGGATCATGTAGGTCATTACCAAGCATTCGGTAAGTGTCGTGCAAAGTCGGGAATCGGGGCCCCAGGGACGTGACCGGTGTGGCACGAGGCTCCGAGACTGCAACCCTTGGACAGCTGAAGCTGTTGCTAATTACCTTCATCTTGATGCCTATCACGATTTACGGCCCCCCAAAAAGGACGTCGCGTTTCATCTCGTCTTAACTCCCACTCGGTGCCGTGGGGCACGTGGGAAGTACATATCTGCCATGCGCTTTTGAGCCCCGGCCTTGGGGGCCGTTTTGTTTTGTTTCGACGACACGTGTTTTTTCTAACCTCCCTCTCTGCGATAGATTCACCCCTGGCTACGATTTTACTTGTGAATTGAAATTGCTCAATTCAACCTCTTGGCTGGGATGTGTTCTTTCTCACCGACGGGTTTAGATATAGATTCATATGTCCAACCCAGTTGATTCTTAAAACCGGCTACAGTTCTTACAGTAAGACTCGAAGAATAGGGGTATTACGGGACCGAATGGCACAAGTTGTGATTATTCTTGGCATTCGTTTCTAGATATAGAAAGATCGTACAGCAATTAATCATCTTCAGCATCTGGATCAATGATTTGCCATAACGACTATAGGCTTCACCGGTGCTACCACTTTCAAAAGCCAAAGTGGTGAACTCGACACACATTGAAATTTAGAGAATTGCAATTAGTAACATACATTGGGCGCGTGAACATCCGAGATATTCTAGAATCTGCGGTGCACCCTACACCATCATTATGCGTCATGTTGGTATGACTCAACAACACTTTGGGAATGTCACCCGTGCTATGCCACCAGTAACAATGTGGCATATGGAACCGTTGTTGCACCATGTTCGCGGGGTGTGATTCGCATCAATCCCAAGAAGTGGTAGGCAGCCAGTCTGTATAGCTGAATTTTTGAGGACGCAGTTATACAAGTTTGTGACGTAACGATTTAGTCTTACTAAATGAATACCACTATAGTACAGTTTATGAGTTGAATTATACAGCCGTAAAATCTAGTTGTAATATGTTTCAATGTCAGTGGAAGAGAGCAGAGTATGTTAGGCGAGATTCATGTCAGAGATATGGATAGGAAGGTTTGCTCATAACGGTACAGAGACCGTAATTTGTTTCCATAATCTCGTTGAGTCTTGCAGCGCGAAACAGATCACAATGTATCCCGCCATTTCAGGGCCGCCGTGCATCTGTTAGCAAAATACCGCCGTGAAAAAAGAATATTGTGACTTTCCCTGGCTCCTAGAGCTATTTTGTATACCTGATTTTCTTTCATGGCATAAACCCCCATTTTTCCTCACTAGCGATAGTGGGCTACAGGTATCCTAAATTACCGTTGCATTCTGCAGGGCATTCGGTGGTATTGTCTTGTACACAAATTTCCGAAAGCAAGGGGGTCGAACCAAGGCTGCATGTGAATGCAAAATTTCCTCCATGGATTTCTAGTTCATGGACCACAAACCCTACAAAAACCTTGATTATTGTACCATGATCAATAGTATCAAATCCCGTCTTGCCTCGGTGCTCAATTACTCGGTGAAAGCTCTATCGTCAACGAAAGTCCTCCTAATAGCGGGATTGATGTGCGTGACTCTCATATCTTCCGCATCGTTGGCACAGACCTGACCCCTGGCGTAACTGCCTGGCGAGCCTAGGAATTCTTGCAACGTACCATTCCAAGTTTTTGATTACCGCATACTGCCATGTGTTTCATCTTATGTTGAACGGAGACGCCAACCCAAATATCTCCCAAATGACCTGTATAAAAGTTTTGTGGCCTAATTTCCAAATGTGGTGGATTAATGGACCCTGCGAGTCAATTGACGCTCGAGCTAAGAGTTATGAGCAGCGTATAGAAACTCGATGTTTGCTTGCCTTGGTAGAGTTCTTAGCAAAATAATATATGATCAACGGAAAAAGATGAAAGTCAGTTGACTACACAACTTGATTATTCAACTTTCAATTAGTAAACCCACGATTAAGTAACATTCAATCCTCGTTGATTTGAAATGGACACAGTGAACAACTTGATGTTATTACTTTGTGTGCAGGTAACGAATTGGAAACGCCGAAAAGTTGCTCCAGTATACTGTTCTAATTAATGAGGCTGCTTACATTTGCGAGGTCACGGAATGCAACGTGGAGTAGTTGGTTGTGCCAAGCCACCCGCCTTTTGGTTGACATTTTGGACTATAGTGAGCCGTTTCTTACCTAAGAGTATAACTCGAGAGTCAGATCCGTGATATTCCCAAGATTTACTCTCCCTACGTCGACAGGGCCAAATACGGCGATGAGTGAACGGGGTGAACGATCTGATGAGCACAAGTTCGTGATGATGATTACGTTTGATATGACAGAACCACAGTTCGTCAGAGACTGGCGATGATCTCGAGAGACTTGGTTACGGTCCTTAGGTAACGGAGAGGCATTGCGCCCGGTGCCACGGCTGTGGGTCGCGAAGTCATTGGGTGCGGCGTCGAGGAGTTTCGCGGCCGGGATACGAAAATAGTTGCAGACCATTTCAACGGCTGCCATTTGATAGCCAAGGCGCGTATCGGCCGCTTACTGCCCCAAATAGTTACTTGTGACTTTCAAGATGAGGGAGTGGAGAGAACTCGTGGCAGCCCTGCAAATCGTCAGTTGGCGAGCACGCATCTTACAATGGTTATTGGTGCCCTGACGCAAAGACGCATGGCGGTTGTGCAACTGCTGCTGGAGCCTGCGAGATCTCTCCAATGCGACCATGATGCTCATACATGACGCTCGAGGACCATAGCTGCAGAACCCCCCTAATTTGCTGGGGGTCTGTAGCAATGGGGTAGTGAAACATCAATTTCGCAGCATTCCACTCGAAATGTTGTGTCCTGTTTCCGCTTGCCGGTATGTCGGGACAGAATGACGAGCCGGACTATTTACTCAAGGTATTCGGACACCACGGAAGTCAATAGGTGGCGACTGTAGTCAAACCGCAAGTGACTCACGTCCATGGTGGCGAACGATTGCCGGGAGGTATCGCGGGTTGAGGCGACCGGGCCACGGAGATAACGGTATAGTCATGCCCACTTGACTTGTCATAAGAGTAGGCAGAAGGGGAGTAGTGACTGTCATCTAATTTGCAACATGCTCTCGGTCTTGACCGAGGGGATCGGCTTCGATGAGCCTCTGGCTCGAACGAAAGACTCATAGTCAAGTGAGTCGATTTGGCCAGTGTAGCATGTACCTAGGTAGGTAGCGCAGGCGTGATATGGTACAAGGACAGGTAAACGGGCCGTTTATTCGTAGGGCAGTGGTGCCTTGCAGTGCGCAGCAGCCCTCGAGAGGTTAGATACATGCAAGGTGAAATAGACCTGAGGTGATATACCTACTCCATAATGGGATGGAACTAGCAAAGATGCGGCGTGGTTGCTTTGCGCGCCGTTGGCTCATGAGCGAGTATGCACTGGCTGGTCCCGTACGAGAAATGCGATGTTGCTGTGATTGGTAAAGCACGTTGAAGAAAGTGGGCAAAATCATGTTTGGGATGTATTCTTTCACACTTGCATGCCGGGGGCAGGCAGTGCACTGCGGATCCACGTGTAATGTGTGTCAGCTACTCATGGATATCTCGAGAACAACAGACTTTGTCGATTGGTCGAAAAAGCAGGAATGAAAGGGGATTTTTCTGATTGCACGAGATCCTCGACTCACCGGCCAAGTTGATGATATGCACCAGAGTGGGACCGCTCATTCTTGAAACGGGCCCTAAGTTGGTTCACATGCAGAGATGACATATTACTCACTCTCGATATCATCGCGTCCTGCTCTGCCTGGATATGCTCAGTTCATGTGGAGCAATATGGAATGCCTCTTGTTTGTAGCACCGTAGATATTCACCACCTCTGCTTCGTTGTTGGTCTGTACATGGGAAACATCTGCTGGGGGAGCGAAGCGAAGCCCATCTCGTGTTGTCGTCAGGGGACGACGGGCAGGAAGTTGGCTAAAGTCAGGTACTTTTTCCCTAGCAGCCTAGCCACGACACTACGGCAATAAGGGTCTAGTGGGGGAGCAAGACGGTTGTCGCTAAGCCCTATCAACGCCCATCCGATGCCAGTATCTGTGAGACTGGTGATATTTTAGGCCAACGGTGGACACGCATAGCTGAATTTATGGCTAACAATGGGGCATTATTGGGGCGAGTCGAGGGCCAGCCTGGCTGTCTTGGGCTGTCTGGCGTCCAATCATCGATGTAGACTCGACGAGTTACAGCACGCTCTTCGTCCATCTATTTGTTGAATAGGTGCTAGAATACGGAATGCTATCAACACCGAATTTCGATATGGCCCCCAAGAATAGCACCGACCCGCCTGACTTTGCGAAACTGGGTGAAATCATCCGACAGGGGTGCCACGCTGCGTCTCTGGTGGTGCACATGTCTCGCCCGTCTTTTCTTCGATGCATTCTTCGATGGATAATTCCATGCAGCACTACCATGATTGCCCATGCGACCATGCTGCAGACCGTTTCGACTGCGCTTTCTCACGCCGTACGGTAACGCCAAGGCGTGGCATTATTCTCACCTCCCCACTCCTTTGCCCTCACGCCTCTTACCTATTTCTAGCAACTGGTCGCCCATATGCAGTAATCGACCTCTACCTCGACAAGCTTACCGCCAAATTTGGCACGCCCCAAATTTCCTAGACTCAATGTGCTTTGTTTGGAAACGTTCTGTGCTGACGGAGCTTGCGGCGTCGCCACGCGGGCACCATGTTGTATCGCATTTCTCACCTCAACGTAGTATGTACCTTATTGTTTATGCTCGACCGCCCTTGTACCGGAGATAGTAGTATACCTGAGATGCGAGGTCCGTCACCATGTATCTTCAGCAGTTCCTCAGCGAAATGAGATGGGGGCCTGAGAAGTTCGGTACAAATCCATCATCCCAGGTTGACTCGACAAAGTCATGGTGAGGCTGATGATGGTACCCACACCCTTGGCTTGAACCACAGCCCTGCACTAGTTCGATGTCTTGCTCCGGGGGTTGACGGATGTGCCCTAGGGGGCTAGGCTTCCTTGCCGGACCCGTTGCTGTGGGCTTGCAACGGCATGATGACACTTGAATCGTTCTTGTATACCAGAGCTCCTTGATATTGATATATATATGAGGTGTTAAGGCACCCAACTCGGAATCCTTTCTCATCACTATCATCATCACACACTCACAACAACAATAACAACAATAACAACAACTACCTATTACTACTCCAACAGCATATAACTCGAGCTTCCTCCATCTCTTCGTCTATACCAACAACAACTACTTCGCCCACCCACAAGCTCTCAACTTATCAAAACAACACCACATCAAACATTCGCAATGGCTGCCCTCACTTTCACCACTTCCCCTCAGAACTTTGGCCGATCAGGCTACAACAAGGACGGTGACAACGAGGACGACAAGCGCAACTTTGGTCGCTCAGGCTACAACAAAGATGGCGATGACGAGGATAACAAGCGATGCTTCGGCCGGTCTGGTTACAACAAGGACGGCGACGATGACGACGACAAGCGATGCTTCGGCCGCAGTGGATACAACTAAGCCTCCTCCACAAACAGGAGCACCGGCTTCCACTCCCGGGCTCCGATGGCTTCTCGCCGTACCAACATCAAACTGTCGTTCCTTCGATCTCCTTTGTCCCTGCATCATCACACGGGCGTTGACACATTCTTCGAGCATTTGCACCGGCTATATGGATACAGACTGTACGACTTGGAATGTACGAATATGAGGAAAAGACTCTAGACTTAGACTTGCGCCGGCAACGGACAGCATATTCTGTATTATTAGCATTTACATCGGCATGGGATAGATACTTTCGGTGGGAACTTGGTGTTTGGCTCCTTCGTTTCGACTTTATACATTTTTGTACACTATTATTTTCGCGGATCGGAAATCAACTACTTTCCAACACAGAACCTGGTTCGTTGTCAGTGACTCAACATCTCGGTAAAAATAGCAAGATCGTATCCTACTTCTCAAAAATAACGCCGAGGATTTCCTCGACATCGCCTGCTTCACCACGGCCTGTAATCCTTCCAAGACAACTAGCGGCGTAACGCAGATGTTCAGCTGCCATGGTCAAGTCGATATCGTGTGCTGCTTCCACATTTCCCCCTTGAAAGCCACCGACAACGTCCGTGTAGTCATCCAGGCTATTTCGACATAGCACAAGAAGCTGCCTTTGGCGCTCGGTAACACCGTGAAGATCCTGTAGGCTGGCAGGCAGTGAGGTCATGTTTTGAAAAGCTGAGACAAGCAGGTCCGCCACGAGGCGTACTCCACCGGGATCTTGCTGGCCAGAAGCTTGGCTCTGGGCTTGTTTACATGATATAGATACTGGTACGGCGGTTTCAAGACCCGGAATCTGCTTTAGAACGGTATCCTGGAAGTCCTGAATCAGGGGCCTAAGATCTGCCTCGGAGACTGCGTCAACCTTGTTCACTAATACAAGGCGCTGTTCACAAGCGGCGGCGAGTTTCAACGTCTCGAGATCGTATCGGATATCAAACTTCCCAGTCGTGCTCTTCTCCACAGAGGAAAGAACCACGATGATATCAGATTGAGTCGCTTTGATTCTTGCCCGGCGGATACCCTCTTCTTCGACAGCCCCGACTTTACTATTCTCAGCATGTGCGGCGTCGGCGGGATCAACCGCGGTAGTGGATCTGAACCCAGCTGTGTCAGCAAACGTGCACAGATATCCACGAATATCTAGATTCGCTTCGATGATATCTCGCGTAGTTCCAGACTCCCCTGAGACAATCGAAGCTTCTCGGCCAACGATTTGGTTCATTAAGGAACTCTTGCCAGCATTAGGTGGACCTAGCAGAGCAACTTGGATGCCATGACGAAGGAGTTCCGTGCGCTGACTGGCCATTTCGTGAGTGGCTATGCTGCGAAGGATTTCGGTGACTTGGAGGCTAACATTAGTTACGAGGGACGCGGGAGACTCGTCGAAGTGCTGATCCTCTTGAAAGTCAATAAGAGCCTCCATCTCTGCGCGCGCTTGCAACAAATTCTGGCGCCATTCCTCGTATGTTCGTCCCAAAGAACCAGAGCTACCTCGGACGGCAGCTCGCCGTTGCTGTTCAGTTTCAGCCGCAAGTGTTTCACTCAACGCTTCCACCTGAGCGAGATCAAGCCGGTCGTTCAAGAAAGCCCGTTTTGTGAACTCTCCAGGCTCAGCATACCGGATATGTCCGCTACTAGCACATCTAGGGATGGCTGACAAGACTGCTTTGACAGTCGCGCTACCACCGTGGACATGTAGTTCCAGCACGTCGTCTCCAGTGACAGTCTGGGGGCCAGGGAAATACAGAATCAAGGCAGATGAATCAAGCATCTCCGCCCCTTCAGATCCCGGGAGATATAATGACCGCACTGTAGCATAGCGAGACTTGGGCGCGATCTTCCGGGGACAGAGCTCGTGGTAAATCTTATCAAACCGTTTAGCCGAGTCATTGCTTTAAGCAAATCACATCATTACATACTTGCAGAGCAGATGGCCCAGATATTCGAATTACAGCTATTCCAGCTTTACCTGAAGCTGACGACAGGGCGTATATGGTATCATGTTGTGAGGGAAATGCACTTGATACAGGGCGTGGCTTGTCATATGTCACCCATCTTCGAGGATATTTGATCGGTCTGGAAAACCCGGTGAATGGAATAGAAGTGAAGCTTGATGGATGAGATTTCAAGCTAGAATGAAGCGTCTGAATGAGCGCACGTCTGATGACGGTGCGATGCATGGACTTTGGATATCGTTGGCATGAATGGGAACCGAGTACAGTGGAATTAAGCAAGCTGGATGGCGCCCGATTCGAGTCTGCTCGTTGAAGTAAAATGCAGTGCATGATTGGTTGGGCGGCATTGAAGTTAGCAGAAGTACCCCGGTACCTTGCACCCTTTGCCACATAAACCAATGATGGAAGGCCATGTGGGTCAGAGTCCCTCTATCGATCTACTAAAAGTTTTCCCAGCATTTGTTCACAAGCCACTGCCGATAACCAGCACCATCATCAGCTTCCAGAGCCAACATTTTCCAACTGCAGCTTCGTTGCAAACGACGACATACTCTTGGCTGCGCCTGAGCAACAGTACCGCGATCAGTCTTTAGGCCGTGATTCACAATGGCGAGTGACGAAATCATATGGCAGGGTGAGTCTGAACCCTGTTGGGCTTCATGCTAAAATATTTGATCTGTGCACCAAACTGACCTCCTACTGCAGTGAGTAATCCCAGATGCAGTTTTGTAAACATCTTTGGATCTGTTCGGGATCCTGCTGTCTGGAGCCGCATTTTAACATTTCCTAGGTCATCGATAAGCAGTTCTGTTCTTACAAGGTCAAGGCGACCCGTGAAAGAACATTCTGTCGCAATGAGTAAGGTCTCACCCGTACATCATCCAGCAGTTACTAACATCGACATTAGATACAACATTTCTGGTTTCTGGTATGCTTCTCACATAATGAGACTACGGAAGATGGACACACGCTCAACTGACATCTTAGTTCACGACAGAGTTGCCCTCTCGCAAACAGGTATGCATACCAATACCATCCTTGCCACCGGTCGGATGACTTCCTCATGGATTTGCATTTGGCACTATTATCATACAGTATGCATTTCTAACGTTTTCACAGCCGCTATGCTACTATTCGGCCTCACCCTGACCCGACGAAGGCCATCAACTATCTCTACATCAAAACTCCAGAGAGGGCTCACCTTCCGTCAAAGTTATGGCAGCGCATAAAACTAAGCGCAAACTACAAGACGGCGCTAGATCAGATAGATGAGCACTGTGAGTATCAGTTCCTCATTTCATATTGGCTCTCTCTCTACCACAGAAAGTCGGTATCTTGGTCAACCCAAGGCCTTCGTCTGCTACCATTTATGTGCCATTGATGAGTCCTATTCCAAAATAAATGCTGACTGACGCCACCCAAGTGATCTATTGGCCTAAGTTCATGATTCATAGAGCCAAGCAGCGTCTCACCAGACTCCAACAAGTTGCCATCCGAATGAGACGCCTCGCGAAAGAAGAGGCCAGGCTAGGAGAGAAGATGGTTCCCAAATTAGCTCCGAAAGTCCGAAGGCGCGAGGAGACGAGAGAGCGAAAGGCCGAGGCGGCAGCCAAATTGGAACGCGCAATTGAGAGAGAGCTGCTTGGACGACTTCGCGAAGGTGCTTACGGCGATCAGCCACTCAATGTCAGCGAACAGATCTGGAAGAAGGTCTTGACAGCCATGGAGCGCGAGGGCGAAGCCACCAGAGACACGGACATGGACACCGGTATTGAGGACGAGGAGGAAGGAGAAAGAGAAGAAGAGTTCGATATGGAAGATGAGGAAGAGGATGGCGCAGTGGAGTACGTCTCTGATTTCGAGGAGAGTGAAGACGAAGATGACCTTGAAGATCTTGAGGATTGGCTCGAGAGCGACGAGGCCGAAGAGGACTCTGAAACGGAGGACAGCGATGACGAGACTGAAGATGAGTCCACTGAGAGGAAGCAATCCGCAACGGCCGACAAGAAGCGGAAGACGCCAGCGAAGAGCGCAAGGCCCAAGAAGATTGCTCGACGTGGACGGGAGATTGAGGAAGAGCACGAGATGGAGCACCAGAGACCTGAGCTCGCTTTCTAAGCACAGCTATCCAACTCGCAACATTGTAGACAGGAAGTCAAGGCCTTTTTGATACCCTCTGTGCTTCAAATCATCATCGGCAGGCGTGGGCACGGAAAAAAATAAGATACAGTCGAAAATGAGATAACTCTATGCGTTGTAACCTGGTGGGGCGCGCCTCATTCTTAATACATTGAGCTCGCCTGCTTCGCGAGGTCCTGACCATAATCACCTCGTTTTACCTTGGTAGAGACGAGATCTGACGATTTGATTATTATTGTCCTTTATAGCGTCAATAATACTACGACGGACTACTGTAATGCCTTTCACGCAAGTCTTCACATCGCTATTTCCTGCAAGCCTTTGTGCTAAGCCTCTACTCAGGCAGGCAGTTAGCATCAAGGTTGGGCTGGGGCAGTGGAGGAGGTAAATCCCCACCTTAATGCTACCTACCACAGCTTTGTTTGGAGACAAACACCGGACATTGAAACCTCCTAACCTTTCCGTAACATTCCTCAAACAAATACGCACACTCATTTCTCATTGAATCCCGAGAATACATCTAGTCACTCCTTCCAGTAGAGCTTTCGCCAACCCGCAATTGCACAGTTCGAACAAGCAGTCTCAAACGAAAACATCGCAAGTTCGAGAGCCACCTAGGTCCTACCTCCTGCGGCTGGGCGATTCCCCTCCTTAAGGGACCCACGACACCATGTCGGGCTGGTACAGCAACATCACCTCCAAAGTCTCGAACCTCCAACGCTCCTATTTCGGCGGCGAAGCAGACGGCGACACAGAAGACGACACGCACGTCTGTCGAGTACTGCGCAACTACTATACTGAGAAAGGCAAACCATTTCCAGGGTGGCTGCCACCCGACCCAAAGGCGCCACCGCCCGTGGCCGCCGTCTACTCGCAACCATCGCAAGTCGGCTCCCGATACGGAGGGATGACACAGCAGCCGCAAGGTGGTAGTCTGAGCTCCTTATGGGATAACAACAACGCCGTTGCACAGCCACAAGATACGCAGAGTCTACGAAGGGGTCGAGGAGGCTTGCCGCCGTCGATGCGGAATAGCGATGCGAGAAACAGCCCGTTCCGTAACTCGGATCCGTCGGCTGGGCAGGACATGCTACAGGCGCCGCGGCCGCTCCCGTCGCAACGAGCGGGCAGTTATCAGACCACGGGGTCTTATGGGAACACACCGACACCCCCTGCGTCGAGTGGGACATCCGCGCAAGACAGACTCAAGCAGCGACTTTTCGGAGGAAATAGAACTACGAGTCCCGGGAACAGTGGCCCATATCAACCCCCACCGCAGGGCGGTAGCAGAGGAGGTAGCTCCGGGGACTACGAGGATAGATTTGCGCCGGGTGGATCGTATGATACTGGCCGGGGAGGTGGTGGAAGCGATAGACCTTTCGTGAGCGCGAATTCCCCATGGTCTAGCAACGAACCTGGATATTCCGCCGCGGGTAGTGGAGGTAGAGGAGGAGGCGTGAGAAGACCTGGTGGACTACCGAGTGGACCTCGAATGCGGTGATCCTTGCTTTGCAATGACATCTCACGCTGGTTTGTTGGGAGCATCATGGCCTCCCCATTTAATCAGAGTCAGGACTCTGGGAACATCGTCTACCTGTCATTGAATCGGGTTCGGAAGCATGGTTGTGAGCGTTAGACCAACGGCTTCGAGCAAATTTACGCGTTGCATTCGTCATTAAGATACCCATCTGCTGTTGGACGATTGGTTTAAGGACATTCAAGATTCGGCTCACGGCCATGGAGTCGTCTACGTTATAATAATTTCAACAGGCAACTACTTTACATATTGATATCTCCAGATTTTCTTCGATGGGATTTGGTGTTTGAGTGCTGCCTGATAATGGATTGCGCGTCTGTGGAGCGTTGAGTAGTCGGAGGGCTGGTCTTTGAACGAGGGGAACAAAGCATAAGAGAGCAATAGGATAGATCATGTTGCTCAAAGCGCATCTGATGACCTTGAAGTGCGACAGGAAGGCTCTAGGTAGTCTCATTGGGTGGTCTACGTTAGTATGCACCAAGAGGTGTCAAACAAGTCTTGATCTCCTGCCCGGGCATTTTCAGCTGTAAATTGACAAGAGAGTTTGGCGGTACAGGCGACCCCTCCAACTGATCACCCCACCACGGCAGCTTCCACCAGTTGCGGGGCGTCGATGTATTGAGAACGCCGCCTACGACCCGCGTCACTCACTCGCCACTAGGCAGATGACCTACCACTTGCTACTAAGTCAAACCACCATCATATCCCTTCATGCTCACATGTGCCTGTTCTCGTACGTCCCTACGTTCCGAATAACATGCGCATCCCAAATTAGATATCAGTCTATCCTCGAACCTGCTATTCGCATCCTCTCATACCCTACCGCTTTCTTCGCCCCGCCATGACATCAGACTCGCAGCCTGGACGAGCCGCCTCTCCCGCAGGCAGTTTCTACGCCATGAGCGACGACGAAGAGGGCGAATACAACACCATCACCCACATGCAGTCCGGCCGCGGCGTGAAGCTGCTCTACTCCAAGAGCAAGGTCTACATCCATCCCACCCCATCTGCAAAAGACAACATACCGGGCTATATCGCCCTGTTGCAGCAGAAGAGCCCTCCCGGCGAACGACCCACTTCCTCATCCTCCAATGCATCCGCATCGCCAGCATCGTCCGATCTGTTACTGGCTTGGCTCCCGGAGTCTTCGCTAGGTGATGCCGCCAGCATATATGTAAAAGTAGATCTTACCGAGGGTGATACTCCCCCGAAACAAAGCTACCTCGTACCGCCTCCTCCAACTGTGACTACGCATAAAGGCTCCATCGGTCATTATGCTTTTGCTGTTCCCGTGACTGCCATTTACTCTTTACAAGTTCGCCCACCGAGCCTTGGGTGGTGGTTTGGGTCGGTGGTCATCAATACTCGAGCTGGCGACAGCTTTCCCGCCCTCTTCTTTCACGATAGCGAATGCCAGTCCACCATTCAGCAAAAGAAGAAATTAGCCAGAGAAAATTTCGACCCTTTCGGTGAAAACGGCCAGGTTTTCTGGGGAGGTGACGAGGTATTGCGATGGCTTCGACGATATGTCCGTGTCGAGAGGAGCGGGGCCGAACCCACGTCTTATTTGGTTGAGCCTAGCAAAGAAGATAGTGCTGGTTTTGGTGTTAAGGCAAACTCCAGCACGGCGTCGGCGATTGGCCGGCGGGATAGCTCACAAGGGATGTCTATGAAGGGCGCTGCCGGCTCGGTGTCGGGTGGTGCTAAGGACGGCCATGACGCGGGCATGGACCCAGTGATGAAGTTTGTGAAAGAGACGGGTTGGAATCTAATGGAAAAGTTTTCCAAAGTGACGACGTTTACGAGGAAAACTGCCCAGGATATCATTGACAACCCAAAAGTTCCGCCACAGGTGAAACGACTGATGGGGAATCCTGAGGTCCAGACTATCCAGAATGAGTTTGACAGTGCTAGGATATATCTCGCCCGCTGGGCGATGGGTATCGCTGAGCAGAGCGAGAAAGATCGGACTCAGAGAATATGGACTGCGCGGGACGTCCTAGAGATGGAAGATACGGATGTCGGCGAGTTTGAACTCCTCGAGGCAAGTTCTATGTCGCTCGAGGAAAGGAGAAATCCTGTTACACTCAAGGAATGGAATGCGTTTTTCGATCCTCGGACCGGACGACTGAGGATGACTATCGACGAAGTCAAAGAACGCATCTTCCATGGTGGCCTAAACCCAGATGATGGTGTTCGTAAAGAAGCTTGGCTATTTCTTCTCGGTGTCTACGATTGGTACAGTACCTCGGAAGACCGAAGAGCCCAGTTGGCATCGTTGAGGGACGAATATGTCAAGCTCAAGGCCTCTTGGTGGGAAAGACTAGTTGACCTCGGCGGCGAAGGAGAAGAAGGGGAGTGGTGGCGCGAGCAAAGAGGACGCATCGGTAAGCTTCCATTACGGTCCCCAATCGCGGAGCCCGTCATTATACTTACTATCACGGTCAGAGAAAGATGTTCATCGAACTGACAGGACAGTTCCTATCTTCGCGGGTGAAGATATACCCCACCCTGATCCAGACTCACCCTTCGCCGAAGTAGGCACCAACGTCCACATGGAGCAGATGAAAGACATGCTCCTCACCTATAACGAGTACAACAAGGATCTAGGCTATGTCCAAGGCATGTCTGACTTACTCGCACCCATATACGCCGTCATGCAAGACGATGCGATAGCATTCTGGGGGTTCCAGCGGTTTATGGAGCGCATGGAGCGCAACTTCCTTCGAGACCAATCCGGCATGCGGAATCAATTGCTCACTCTCGATCACTTGGTTCAGTTTATGGATCCGAAGCTGTACGCCCATCTGCAAAAAGCAGATAGCACGAACTTCTTTTTCTTCTTCCGAATGTTGCTCGTGTGGTACAAGAGGGAGTTCAAGTGGATGGATGTCCTGCACCTGTGGGAGGCCTTGTGGACAGACTACATGAGCAGTTCGTTCCATCTGTTCATTGCGCTAGCGATACTGGAAAAACACCGGGATGTGATTATGGCCCATCTGGAACATTTTGACGAAGTGCTGAAATACGGTATGTGACCCTAAGCCTTTCGCGTGTTTCTAGGGAGGCGGCCATGAACTAACATCGCGAATAGTCAACGAGCTATCCAACACGATAGATCTTGAATCCACGCTCATTCGCGCTGAGGCGTTATTCCGCCGATTCCAGCGTCTTGTGGAGGCAATTGACAAGAAACAGAATTTCCCTGCGCCAAGAAGAGCAACAAGCTCAAGCTCTCCTAGTGCGCCTGCACAAGGTGCTCCGCCGCTTCCCCCGCGAGCTAACGGCAAAGCTCCGGAGAAGAAGACGATAAGCCCAGAGCTCAGAAAGTTACTGAGTAGAAATGTTGAAGTCTTGCCGAGGAAGGTCGTGCATAAGAAGGGTGACGGCTTCACGGCCGAATCAAACCAGTAAATAATTGCACTGGTGCCTATCCTCTTGGTGTATGATAGGAGTGGGTTCCCAGACAGGATAATGAAAAGGGGTCATATCTCGGCCTCAGCATGTGAGCATGTTAGCGACACGGCGTATCGGTTCATCGGTTGTAACACGGGTTATTATGAATATATGACTTCTCTTGCGTTTGGGTTAGTGGTGTAATATGTACTATTCTACACCTTCTCACATGATCCGTCTTTATTTAAGGTGTTTGCTTTTATGCGCCAGTAACCTTGATGACTTGTATTGGGATTCTCAAAGCAGATCTTGAAATGTTAAGTGTTCAATTATTCTAAGACGTAGAAGCTCAGCTATCAGACGGATGGCATTCTTCCACTGGAAAGTATGCTGGTCTTCATGCAAGAGACGTGGGGATTCCAGATCTCTACTTGACAGACTTTTTGCGATTATTTTCTCTCCTATACTTGTCTAATGTGATACAAGTTCCGTTGCGAGGCGCGGGCTACACACGACGTTGATGTTGTGCGGAAAGGGGCCGGGAGTAAAGGCCTCACAATAAAAATAGAAAAAGAAGTGAATAAAAAAAAAGAATTGGGAAGAACGAGAATACACCCGTGGGTGGCTTGCCGCGGAATCGAACTCAGAGTCTCCTAGATACGGCTAGATGTGAGACCACTGAGCCAGCTTACTTGTGCTGTTGGTAGCTGGTCTCGTTTTGGGATATTTGAGGTAAGTGCACGACTTAGGGGTACATTGAATGCGTTGACGTGACGTCTCTGGCTTTATGATGGACCTCCCAGTATAACTGAGGCAGTAACATAGGTAGGAATGATTATAGCTGTCATAATACGTATCTACTTTGAGATGGAATATTGACCATCTTCACTTCGAGTGCTATTCTCTGTACACAAGATGGACATTAGAAAGCTATATGTACCAAGATCTTTCCGACGACACAACCTCCGCCGTGCTCTATGCTGCCGTAAAAGTGCGAATAGACCTGCATAACCCATTGCCTCCCACATGACACAAACACACACACAAGCAAACATTCAATGACTCTCCGCCCTTCAAACGAACGACGACTCAGAGAGCATCTGTCAGTCAGGTTATGTAGACTAATTGGAGTGCGACCTACCAGCAAAGTAGCTTGAATTATTTCGAGTGTTTAGACATCCGAGATTAGCGTCCTAATTACCTGGAGTGCAACGCTTCGGGCCGCCCCGGGACACTTTGCTTTTTGACTTTTTTTCTTCTCTTTTTCTTGAAGATGTTGTGATGTTCTGGGTTTAGTACCTGCATGAGGATGGACTTTGCGATACTCTCTGCCTGTGTTTTGATTTTTACTCTCTTTGCACATGATACCATGGAATAGTACACTGTTTTTGTCGCATAGATTCTGATGGGCGCTTCATATCTGCAGGTCTCAATATCGTGGACGTGCAAGAGACTGATTTCTCATGGCACAGTGAGGTAGAATAGTTTCTCTGGGTTTAAGAAGGAGACGGCACATTGCAAGGAAGAGGAGGCCGTATTGGCATTCAAACTTGACGAGCAGTAGACTTGAACCGGCCAGAACCAGATGCACACGACATCCTTCGTAGCTCACAGACAATAGATCAAGCACACCGCGAGACACTAGAGAGAATCTCTCAATCCGTTTTGGAACTTGTTTTGATCTGCATACAAATTTAGTACAAGTAGGATACCGCCGGCCAACTCCATAAACCTATTCTCCCGGATATTTCAGGCTCAGTTGCAGTTCCAACCTCGGATCTGCATCCCCATCTCCCGCTCAACCGGTATAGACAAATGTGCAGGTGGAAGGATGCCGCACGCCAAACAAAAACAAGATTGAAATGTTGGGATTAAAACTCCTGCTCTTCCTGAAAGAACATGCCGAAGCTGATGATGGTGCTGTAAATCAGCAGACCACCGGCGATGCACATGATCATCGCGGGTACCTCCATCAAGCCGGCGTGAGCGAGGAGAACTGGTAGGGCTGTGATGACGTGTCAGTAGATGATTTTAGACAGTAACATACTTCGTCTCTTTGCCATTCCCTTCTTAATCCTCCTCTTGCCAACGTGCACTAATATCACGCCTGTTCATCTGGCCAACCCCCCACAACTCGAGATCACGAAATGAATAATACATACCAATCCCCATGACAACCAAAAATCCCGTGCAGAAGCGCCCAAGATCCAGCACAGCATTTCCCGAGTTCTCGACGAAATCATCTGGATTCGAGATGCGACCGCATATGAAGTTGGGGAGAGGCGCGAGGACGTATGTGGCGACGACGAGCAGCGGGTAGTATCGTTTCCATAGCGCGCAGGACAGAATGACGAGCAGGAAGCCGACCGCTAGCACGAATGATAGTGCGATTATCGTTTTCAGGCCTGCGGTTGGCATTGTGGGCGGTTGTTTGAGGATGATGTGCGGTGGTTTGTCGTCGCAAGGAGTGGAGCTGCGCGAGCTATGTGGCCTTTCGACCGGGTATCGAGTGTCGAGAGACGGAATATGGAGGTTCCGCAACCGTGTTGTCGTCGTGTGATGTTGAAAGAGTTGCGGCTCGTGGTTTGATGATGTCGTCAGGCTACCGTCGTTGGACCTGGCCCGGGTTGACGAGGCTTGGATCGCTGGTGAGCTGGAGTGACGCTGGGCCGGCTGGAGAGAGCTTGAGCCACAAGTCGGAGGTCGGAGCTGTGGCGCATGCAAGCAGGTTGCAGGCAGGTGATTCGTAGGTGGGGCAGAAGGCACGCATCCAGTATGCCGGATATTGGATCGGCGTACGCAGATGCGCCGTAGAAACTGAGGTTCTCTACATACAAAAGTCAATGATAATGGCCTCGTCAATATAGTAGTCCAACTTAGTCACCGAATCGACTTCAGTGGCTCGAAACCGCGCAATTTACGGTAGTTACTGCGACGGTGATATCGGCCAGCGAAAGTCTCTGCCTGCTTGACCAGGAAATACGGCATAAATTGATATTCATCTCGCCTCGTAGACTTGCAACCCAGGAACTCGACATGATCATAAATAAATCTACATTTACCCTAACAGAGCCGTGTTGAGCAATACCTACATAACAGTCATCCGTTCGCGAGTTTTATAAAACACTCTGGTTTCTCCCTCCAGCCGTGCCTTAGCTACAATACAGGGATAGCCTGCCGCGCGAAGCTAAACCAGATCGGTAAGAGCAACGAAGCTTGGAGCTGCCTTGCGACTCCAGCACTGACAACAGCTCTCCAGCCTTGTGGCCCTTCAGAACATCCGTCATTCAAACAGCCCACCACCTATCGCCGATCCGCAACACTACCACTCCCTTTCTTCTCCCGACGCATACAACACACTAGATTCCTTACTTTCCGTAGCCGTACTTGATCTGCTCATATCGTCGCAATGTTCAGAAACAATTACGACAACGACTCCGTCACATTGTGAGCCAAACCCAAAGCTACCTCCCGCTTTCCACTTATATGCACCGACTTACACCTTATCCAGCTCTCCGCAAGGAAGAATATTCCAGGTGGAATATGCCGCCGAGGCCGTCAAGCAAGGCTCAGTCGTTGTAGGTCTGACAAGCAAGACACATGCCGTCCTGGTCGCCATCAAGGTAAGCGATAAAACCCCCACCTTGTCTCCCACCAACACCCCTCTAACCCCTTCCTCTAGAGAAATGCCGAGGAACTGTCCTCCTACCAAAAGAAACTATTCGCCGTAGACGAGCATGTCGGCCTCGCTATTGCTGGCCTCACATCCGACGCTCGCGTCCTCTCCAACTTCATGAAGCAACAATGTCTATCCCAACGCCTAACCTACGACCGCTCCATGCCCCTCGGCCACCTCGTCTCCCTCATCGGTGACAAAGCACAGCTCAACACACAGCACTACGGCAAGCGGCCATACGGTGTCGGTCTCCTCGTTGCCGGCATTGACGACTCCGGCCCGCACTTGTACGAATTCCAGCCCTCCGGTCTGACGCAAGAGATGCTCGCCTGCGCCATCGGCGCCCGCTCCCAGATGGCCCGCACATACCTCGAGAAGAACCTCGACAAATTCCCAGACTGCAACCGCGAGCAGCTGATCGAGCACGGACTGAAGGCTCTCAGAGAGACACTTGTCCAGGATAAGGAACTGACGGTCGATAACACAAGTGTGGGTGTAGTCGGCCTGAAGGAGGAGGGCAAGAGGGATCTAGAGGCATTCAAGGTCCACGATGGCGCCGAGGTCAAGGACTGGCTCAATAGCCTCAGTGCCGAAGATGGGGATGGAGAGGGAGGCGAGAATGAGGGTATGGCGGTTGATGAGTAGAACTCAGAGGACTCAGATGAGTAGGACTCGGAGTTTGCCGCTTTGTAGAACGAACGCTGGCGCGAAGAGTTCAACAAGTTCATGGAGGGGCAGGCACAGTTCGATAAGAAGATTCGGGAGAAGAACCGGCCTGAGCCCTATGCCTGGTTTGTCATGGAAAAAATCAAGCACATGCCTTGGGATACATAGCTATCGTTCACTGCGATGGCTGTGAATAGATAGATAGGCGGGGCATGTCTATCTGGACGTGGTCTCGAGTGCAACGGCTTACAGAAAACAGCTGTACAATAGGGGGTAGATACTCTTACGAAGCTAATGAAGTATCTTCTAGCCCACCAAGTCATTACTTATCTGAACTCTGCGTGTTCCAAATGTGACCTAGTCTTCAATCTAAGTACTCCGAGTCGTTTCACGCTAATAGACGCTCATACCCTCCTGTTTTTCCATGGATGAAACCTTCATATTATTGAAGTAATACTCTATATCTCATCCTCCTCATCATCAAAATCGTCTTCCCTCCCCATCTCATACAGGATTCTCCCTCCCTCACCCGCACCCACATCAGTCTGTGCATCGAAATACGGCAGTACGATCCCCTCTCTATCGCGTCTTTGCTTCTCGGTAAGACCCAAATTAAAAGTCGACTCCGGCTCTTCTTCTCCCTCCGCCCCAGGATCGGTGGTTTGGAATACTGGATGATCTGACAGGAGGTACAGCTTAGCAATATCTGCCTTTGTAGGCGTAGTGTTTGGTGAGGCGAGAGAAGGCGGAGGAATGACAATGAACTTCTCTGCCACTGATCGTCCGCTCCGCCGGCGGAGCTCCATTTCTAGGACTAAGCCTTCTGATAATTCGTCTTTCGCGTGATTATTCCTGAGTCCGATGAGAACGCCTTCTTTCCCCTCGTCTAGGCCGAAGTCGGGCTCCGGCTGGCTTCTGTTCAGAGCGCGTTGGCGGGAGATTGTGTGCGATAGATTCGTGGTTCGGAGAACGGCGGTTGCGAAGTGTGTGAGGACTGTTAGGGGGTGGGGTGTGTACATGGTGGTTTGGGGGAGCGGGAGCGGGATATCGGTGTGGTAGAGAGTTATGAGGGAGATGGAGGGTGAGGTTATGAGGGAGGTTAGGAAGAGGGTTATGTCGTTTGGGAGAGAGGCGGCTAAAGGGTTGAGTTCGTCGATTATGAGGAGGGTTTCTGAGAGTTGTTAGACTTGTGGCTACTGAAGAGTGAGTTGGTGGAAAGGGGGGATTACTGGTCGAGTGGCCTGGAGGATAGTGCGATGTGATTTCTGAACGTAAGGACTCGGGTGATTTCCCTCGTGCTCGGATGAAGGTTGAAGCGTGTGGTGGACGCTTAAGTGTAGCGTAGGATAGATATATTATTTTGCTTTTTGATATCTAGACAACTTCGGTGAGAATCCGCATGAGGGTTGGGTGAGACGGGCAGACATACAGCTGCCCGGTTCATAAACTCCCGAAGGATCGGCTTTCCGCTCTGCTCTAGGGTATCAAGGACAAGTGTCAAGGGACTTGCGCTGTCTCGTAGATTGAGGAGCTTCTGAGCCAGCAAAAGGGCATGCGAGCGTGCATGCGCCGTTGTCGATGAGGACGCCATGATGAATCTCTTCGTGCGACGGACTATGCTCCTCTCTTACTGATAGTATTGGATGGGTAAAACCACTTAATTCTGCTTGAGACTTGCTGGCTCTTAGATGTTACTGCAGTTTTTGTTCGTTTGTAGTAAGTGATATGTATTTCATGGCCATTTCATATGAAGTTGAAGTTGTCGAGATACCTCGATAGTCAATTCGTTGGACAGTGGTGGGGTTAAACTTTTTGACAACAGTGGTATTCCCCACGTCATTTCGTCGGATAGCTTTCCCAAACAATAGTCCTACAGCTCTGATGTGTAGATTATACAGTTCATTCATTGATAACGCAGGTTTCCTCTAACTATACACAGTACTCTAAGCAATTAATCAATATTTTTTGAATATTACCTCGTCCGGCCGCAGAAGAAGAACCGCGAATAGTAGTTCCTGAGGTTTCTCACAATGAACCCAGGCCGTTGACTATCGTCTCATGCAGGAGCGTGCCATCAGGCTCCCCCGCACCCCTAATCCGGGAATTTTAGTGGCCACGATACACTGCCTTGCATTCGAAACGTCGTGTGGATACCATCTAATTTCCCGAGTTCACCCCCCCCATTTTCGAAAGCCATCATCTTTCATTATTTTCTGTAACACTCGATATCGTTATTGACCAATATTTTGTTAATTTATAAAGCTATTACTATTGTTAGCAGTTAGGACATTTTTTTAATAGCTTGTATTATTTTTTTAGCGCTTATAGCCATTTTAACTTTGTAATCGGCAGTTAATTTACTATTAAACCTTTTAAATAAGTGGCGGTAAGTAAATAATTAAGTTTTTTAAATAATTATAGTACGAAAATCGTTACGAATAATATTCGGATAATTAAATAAAGTTTAAAATAGTAGATAGTTTTTTTTTGTTATTATTATTACCCGCGTTGCCGTTAAAGCTACTTGCGTTATTTTTTAAATTAATAAGATCGATATTAATTAAAAACGGCTAAGCAAAATATATAATTCTTTTTTTTCCGGGCCGTAATTAAACGTAATATTATAAAAAAACCAGTTTTTTATATACTTTTAACGACGTTAAATATATTTTACTACGTTTAAATAACTACGATAGTTTTTTAGTTAATATAGCGTTTAAACAAAGTAAAAACGTAATAAAAGCAAATATTAACGCTTTTATATTTATAAAACGTAAACGATTTATTTTTAATACTGTTATTAGAAATAAAAGCAAAAAAAAACAACGTTAATAAAAAAACAGCTTATTAAACGTATATTAATTAAGCATTTATACGTAAAACAACTGTTTATAGAATTAACGTTACGCTAAACGTTTTTTAACGTTAATAAAGCTATTATATCCGATATTAATAAAACTATTATATCCGATATAAATAGGGCTCGTAATATTAACGTTAATAAAAATCGTGATTTTAACGTCGATTCGGTTTAAAAAGAACTGCTTCCTCCGGACGTTGAGCTATTTACTGACGCCGAAAGGCTTACTAACGCCGAAGGGTTTACCGACAGCGAAGGCGAAGCTATATATGCTTTAAATGTGGCCAACCTGATTAATATATCGTCATCGCCGCCTCCGCGATTTTTAAAAACGGAAAAAAAGTATACTATAAAATAAGTTATTAAAAATGAACTTAGGGTCGGCGATACGAAAAAAAAAGACTTTTCTCAGCATATATCTACTAAGCCTAGCCTAATTTGCCGCGATATTGACATATTATTTGTTCGTTTAAAGCTTTTAAACCTTATAATTAGTTTCTTTTTTTTTTTTATTAAAATTAATTAATAAATTAATAATAAACTAAATAGTTTATATATAACTAAGTAAAAAAAAATATATATAGTAATAAATATTAATTTAAAAAAAAGCCGTAATAGTTTTTTTTTAATATTTATTTTCGAACTTTAAAAAATACTAAATTTAAACGAAATAAAAAATACGTTAAATACGTATTTTTAGCTAGAAAAAAAACTACAAATAGTGGTTTTTACTATAAAACTATTTTATAAGCTTATAAAAAAGCTTAAAGCCGTTATAACGCCGAAAACAACGGCTTTTAAGCGTTTAGTAATACGTATTTGCTTTGTTTTTATAACTAAATTAATATTTATAACGATCTAGGATATAAAGTATATTAATTTATAACTAACGATTTATTTTTAACGATAATTTTTTTGCTATACTGTTATTTATAGCTTTAGCTATATATCGAAATATACCGAGTTAAAATAATTAATACCGTTTATTTTTTTATAAATCGATATTTTTACTATTTTAACGCTTATTATTTTAGCCTTTGCTATTAAAAACTTAAGCAATTTTATTTATAATACTAAAAATAAACAAACATTATTTTATGCTTTACTAACTTTTTATAAAATCTATCGACAATTATATACGTTATAACGAATTATTAAATCGTTATAAATATTTATTTAATAAAAATTATATAAATAGTTATAAAAACTGCGTTAATTATTAATGTTTTGAATTTAATAAACAACGTTATATATTAATTAATACAAATATATAAACTTAGTCCGCTATAATATAATTAAAAATAGCTATAAAATATATACCTTCGGTTTAAATTTTCGAGAAATAAAATCGAAAAAGTGGCTAGTTAAATAAAAACAGCTTGCTTTCAAAACGGCAATCGAAAAAAAGCAAAAAAAGATCTTTTTTCAACGGCTTTAATTAAACAATTAATAATGCTTTTTATATTAACTTAAGCCTTAAGTTTTTTATTACGATAGCATAATTTTTATAGTTATAACGCATTTTAAAATCGGTTTATACTAATACGTTATTAAATAATAACGGTTTTAAAACATATTTTTTTAAAGTAATATATATGCCTTTTTTAATACTAAAAGTTAGCTATTATTTTTATTACCTAAAAATGTTTATAGAAATATTATAAAATTGCCTATCTGTAGTTTATTTTTTTAAACTGTATTAACGATAATAAATTCTATAAAACGGCGCTAATTAAGCAGTTTTTTTTAATAAAAACCGCTTATATACAAAGACGCCGTAGCGCTATAAAAAGCGTTAAATTATAATACTATTTTATTCGATAAGATTAAAATATATATATTAAAATAATGGAAAAAAAAAGATTAACGGCTATAATATACAAACTTTTAATAAAAATAACAAAAAACTACGTAAAAAAAGAACGATTTTTTTATTAATTAAACTTTTTTATATTTAAAAAAAGTTAGGACTTAAATATTTTATTATAAAACAAAGCTTTTTCAGTATTTAAAATACCGTTAACGCAGCCGCAGTACGCAATAATATTATAAGCAACTAATAAATAATTAATTTCGTTATATATATAGCTATTAACGCTATTTAGCCGTATTAAATAATTTTATAATATTAAAATATAGCTAGTAATATTTATTAAACTAATAATATTTCCGTTTTAAAAATAATAACGATATTTATAAAAACAAAGCGTTAAAAAAAGTTAATCTAGATTAAAACTACTAATTAAGCATTATTATTTTTATTTTAAAAACGTTACGGTTTAAATAACTAATTAAATATTATAGCCAACGTTATATAATCGCTTTTGCCGTTTTCCGTTAAAAACTAATATCGAAAGTTTATTTATTTATTTGTTTATTCGACCGACTATTTTTATTTTTTATTGTAAAACAATCTGGACTGCCGTAATTTTTTATAAACGAACTGGATATATAATTAAACAAATAATAGTTTTTTTATTAGTATTATTATTATAAAAAAGCAAAAAATAAATATAATATAAAGCCGCTATTAAATAAAAAAGCTAAATTAGCTTTAAAACAATATACCGTTTTAAACATACGTTTTTATACGTTTATACTTTAAGTGTTAAAAATAATATATATCGTTTTATTTTATATAACGGATACTTTTATTAAATATCCTTTACTATGTTTATTAGTATATATTTTGTTGTTTAAATATTTTTTTTTATACATTTTTTGCTTTTTTTTTCGTTAAGCAGTCGCTATTTAGTAAATGCTTTTAAAAAAGCTGTTTACGAAAAAAACAACGCTATCGATTACGTTTTCGCCGCTAACGTCGAGCGTTTTAAGCCGTTATAAATAATATAGTTACGTTAAAAGTTTTTTTCGTTGCTAAAATAATAATAAAACAAAAGCTATTATTATTACTATCGTTAAAACGATAGGATTTATTGCGTTTTTTATATAAGTTCTAAACCGCGTATAATAATATTTTAAAACTTAAAAAGTTTTATTTTTTTTTTGCTTCGTATTTTATTATTTTTTTATTAACTTTTTTATTACGGCTTTCGATTTTGCTCGTAGTTTTTATTTTTTTTAGAAAGTTTAATGCCGTAGAGTTTGCAGCTTTTTGTTTGTTTTTATTTCGTTTTAAATCAATAAACTTGTTTATTTTTTATTATATAGTTATTTTATTATTATTTAAATCCGATTTATAATCTTTGCGAAAACGACTTTGTTTTAGTTTTTCGATACGTAATAAAAGCTATTATTACTGCCGTTATTACTTTTTGACCTATTATATTTTTACTATTTTTAAACTAAAATGTTTTTTAAACAATAATTTAATTTAAGTACGAAAAAATATAACGGTTTTACGTTAAATTATTTTACGGCATAGCTTAATTTTTATTGCTTAAAAATAAAACAAATATCGAAATTATTTAGCGTTTAAAAAAGCTTAAAAACTAGCGTTTAAATAACTATTAATTTTGTTTTTATTAATATTAACAGTAAACTATATCGAACTTATTTTTAATTTTTAAATAAATTAAAATAATATACTCGACTTAATGTTCTATGTTTTTGGCTTAAAATCTTAAACAATTAAAATAATATACTCGACGTAATGTTCTACGTTTTTTAGCTTAAAATATTAAACAATTAAAATAATATATTTATTTAATGTTCTACGTTTTCTAGCTCGAAATCTTAAATAATTAAAACAATATACTTAACGTAATATTTTACGTTTTTTAGCTCGAAATTCTGAATAATTAAAACAATATATTCGACGTAATATTCTACGTTTTTTAGCTTGAAATTTTAAACAGTTAAAATAACACATTTATTTAATGTTTTACGTTTTCGGCTTAAAATCTTAAACAACTAAAACAATATATTTACTTAATATTCTACGTTTTTTAGCTCTAAATTTTAAATAGTTAAAACAATATATTCGATTAATATTTTATGTTTTCGGCTTAAAATCTTAAATAACTAAAATAATACGCTTATTTAATTTTTTTTAGCTCAAAATACTAAATAACTAAAACAATATATTCGATTTAATGTTCTATATTTTTTAGCTCGAAAAATATCGGACTATTTATTATTTTAATCGATAGTAAACGTTAAAATAATAAAATTAAAAAGGTTTTTTTTAATTTAAACGATAAAAATAATATTTTACGTATAGTTAAAAAAACGTTTTTTATATAGTTAAAGCTAGAAAATATTATTAAAAACGTATAATAAAATCTAGAACTAACTTTAAGCCTTATATTTAACTTTTAATTTTTATTATAACGTTTTTATCGAAATAACAAATTAAAAAAGTCTTTTTTAACTCGGACGATAAAAATAATATTTTATATATAGTTATAAAAACGCTTTTTACGTAACTAAAGCTAAAAAAACGTTATTAAATTTTTACGACAAAATTCGGAGCTAACTTTAAGCTTTATATCTAACGCCCGATTTTTATTATAACGTTTTTATTAAAACAACAAATTAAACAATAAATTAAAAAAGTCTTCCCCGATTCGAACGATAAAAACAACATTTTGTATGTAATTATAAAAACGTTTTTTATATAACCGACGTTAAAAAAACGTTATCGAACTTTTATAATAAAATCCGGAATTAATTTTAAGCGTTATATTTTACGCCCGGTTTTTATTACGACGTTTTTTATTGAGCTAGCTAATATTTCGTTTTATGAAATAAAAAGCTTTAAACGATAAAACAGTTATAAGTTATAAAAAAAACACGCTGGCTTATAACTGGCCCGGTTATCCTCCCGTTATTTTTTTTATTGCTATAGTTTTATTGCCCGACGGCGAGGATAACGTCTTTTAAGTTCCAGTTTATCCTTAGCATTCTCTTCGTTTTTCCGGGCTTTTTACGCAGCCGAAGCCAAAAAATATTATTAAAAACGCACGATAAAATCTAGAGCTAATTTTAAGCGCTATATTTTACGCCCGGTTTTTATTATAACGCCTTTTATTAAACTAGCCGATACTTTATTTTATAAAGTAAAAAGCTTTAAATAATAAACTAGTTACGGGTTATAAAAAAAGTACGCCGGCTTATAATTAACCCGGTTATTTTTTTGTTACTTTTTTTGTTGCTATAATTTTATTACTTAAAAGCGAAAATAACGTTTTTAAAATTCCAGTTTATTTTTAATGTCCCTTTTGTTTTTTCGAGCTTTTTTATAACAGAGCATACTATAGAAATAATAGCAACCGGTTTTTAAAAAAACGTAAAAAATTTAAAACATTTATTTGCACCGACTTTAATAAAAAAGATTAAATAAATACGCTACGTATAAAAACAATAGCAACCGGTTTTTAAAAAAACGTAAAAAATTTAAAACATTTATTCGTATTAATTCCGATAAAAAAAATTAAATAAATACGTTACGTATAAAAGCGAAAAAGTTTTTACGGTATCGATTTCGTTATTTTCGCCTACGTTGTCGTTTTAAAAAAACGCAGTTTATATAACCTTACGGCATAGTTTTTTTTTATAAGTCTTATATAGCGTTAAACCGTTAAAGCTATTACTTTTTAAGCGTCTCGTTTTAAAAAACTTGGTTAATACTAATATTTCCTATAACACTCTGCTAACAGGCCTTATTATCGCCGTCGTAATTAATTTAATTACGATAAAAATCGGATAATCAATCTTATTACTAAATGCTATAACGTTTTTATAAACGGCCGAATTAATAATAAAATAAACAATAAATATAATTATTAAATTGTTTACGGTATTAAATATATTATAAATAATAAATACTAACGTTATTAAAGCTATTATAATATTATAATATAATATATACGTATATAAAATATTATTTTATATAAATATAAACTATTAATTTAACTATAAATTATATTTAATATTATCATTTTTAAAATAACTTTATATATTATTAATATACGTCCTAACTTTTGCGGCTAACTCGTATAAAAAACGTTTGAATTCCGTTTTGTTACAAAACTTAAACCTTATTTATTTAGTATACTTTTGTAATATATATTTTTTAGCTCGTTAAAATAGGTTTTAATAAAGTTATAATCGGGTAAATATAGTGGTAAAAACTATATTTTAATGCCGTATTCTATTTTAAAATTATATATTCCGATAAAATAATAAAATAACGCATTATTTATAACTAAAACGGAATTAACTTCCGGAAATAAGTTTATATATAGTATAATTTGTATTCGAAACCAAATTTCGAAATTTTTTACGTTAATTAACTTTATATAGACTGCTAGCAAGTTTAATAACAGCCTATCGATCGTAAAAACTAGCAAAATATTAAACCTAATGCTTTTTTTTAATATTTTCGAAACTATCGGTATATAGCTTTTAAATGCCTAACTTTGTCGTTACTATTTATTACGTTTATTAACGCTACATTCGTCAACGAATACAAAATAGTTAGCAAAAAAAATATATATTTAATAAAGATAATATAACCGAAAACGTTTGTTTCGTTATTGCGCTACTACTTTATTCTTTTTTTTCGTTTAATTTGCGGCTTTTAATTATTTCGAAATAGTTAAAGAATATATACTAACTTCGAAAGTTTCGTAAATATACTACTATATTTTGTTAAAATAAACGTCGACTTCGGCGTTAAAGTAGTTAAAAACGTGTTTTAATATATATAGCATAATTTTTATAGCGTTATATATATTTTCGTTAAGCCAAAACCAATTTTAAATGCTATTAAATTAATATCGTTGTTTATATTGTTATATCGTACGTTTTATATAACCGGCTACGTTTACTATTATTTTTAAGCTTTTTCTTTTTTAAATTATATCGAAAATCGTTTAACGTATGCAAAAATCGATTTTTTTACCTATACGTTAACACCCGACTATAATAATAATATAATAAATATATAAAATGTAACAAAAGTCGTAATTTTAAACTTGAAAATAATGAAAAATGATGGCTTTCGAAAATAGAGAAGGTGAACTCGGGAAATTAGATGGTATCCACACGACGTTTCGAATGCAAGGCAGTGTAGCCGCTAGTTAGAATACGCTCCACTAACATCAGGTCAAGCTACAGGAGCTTTCCACCGGCTGATCTGAGCTTGGCTCTCGTATCGATTCCAACTACCGGTGGCCTTTCCCTCGGTTTACCACCCTACACACTCTGCATGAGTATATGTTAATCTATTTGAGATTCTTGTCAATTGTATACCACTACCATTTGTGACCACTGCGACTTCTCCTCCTGTCGTCGGTTCAGGATCGAGTGTCACGTCTCTTTGCAAGAGAGAAATATCTGAATTTCAAATATGCGCTAGATTCTTCACCCCTCAGGATTTATCATAGACATGAGAATCTCAACAAAATGTATCACAATGGTCGTAAGATAATTCTTACTTGTAAGAGGATAAGTGAGCCTCCTGATCTGGCCTGAAGATATAGCCTGCTCTCCCGCTTGATGTGCAGTCTTGGCCTAATATCGAGACTCTAGTTACATTAGCCATATTCCAACTCGTGTGACCAAGTTAGCTTATAAAGATGCTCGCAAGCTATAGAAAGGTTTCTAGAATTTATGTTTCTGATTTGGTTTAGTAGGAGTGGGTTAAGCTTGTGAAATACGTAGTATCTGTTCTCACCATGTCTCATCTAGTCTCCCGAGCTCTGCTGAGCACCCTAGTGTTCGCTCTTGCTACCGCGGTACCAGTAGAAGTTAACCACTTACTACAAACACAACGTCACGCAGCAAAAGCCGGTTTGGCCATCACGGACAACTTCCACCCCCTGACGCGGATCCGGAGGGAACCAGGAACCCCGCGTACACTAGACGTTCTTCGCCAAAAGTACCGGAAGATACACAGAAACAATGCAAACCCTGAAGATGATCCAATTGGCAGCGATCACATCATCGCGCAACAGAATCAGATCGAGTACATCATGCAAGTTGGCATTGGGAATGAGACATACTACATGATACCGGACACGGGAAGTAGTGATACATGGATCATCCAAGAAGGATTCCACTGTGTAGACCCCTTCTTTGGCATGGAAGTTGATCCTCAAGATTGTCAGTTTGGTCCTGTGTTCAAGGGGCCTTTCCCCGATGGAAAGATTGATAATGAGAATCTGAATATTGCGTATTTGAGCGGTGATTATTTGACGGGGAGTATGGGATACGGGAAGTAAGTCATCTCCTCCCCCTTTCCAGTCGTGTGTCTAACCATCTCTTAGCATCACTGTGGCGAACATAACAGTACCCAAGCAGCAATTCGCATTAGTCGACGTGGCAGCTTTCAGCGGCGACCAGATCTCGAGCGGAATTCTCGGTCTAGGTCTACGAGGCCTGACAGCAGCTTTCACGGGCAATGATCCGTCAAACGACAGCATCTCCAATATGTTGAACTACGCACCTCTCATGGAAACCATGGGAACGAGTAAAGCTGCGAGCCCGGTCCTCAGCTTCGCCATGTCGCGGGACAATGATCGGTCGTTCATTGCATTTGGTGGTGTTCCGCCTGTGAAGGCTGGAGAGTATACTACGGTCCCTATTGAGAAGGTTTGACATGCTGCTAGACTCGTTTTGATGATGCAAAAGCTAATAGATCTGTTGAAGGGCACCCTGAATACAGGGAAAGAAGACTATTACTATTACGACATCAAAATCGACGCAATATCATGGTCTAGCACGACGACTAACAAATCAGTTTCTGATCTTCCGAACATGCTCGTAGACTCGGGAACGACAATTAACCTCTTCCCGTCTGACATCGCAACAGCCATTAATGCTGCCTACTCTCCTCCCGGACAACAAGAGACAACGGAAGTCTGGACTGTGCCATGTAATGCTACACCACCGGTGCTCGATATCGTTATCGGGGGAAAGCCTGTCCGGACTCATTCGACGTCTATGATCCTTCCTGAGACAGAGGATGGCGGCTCTGGGCGGTGTATCTCGGGAATTGGAGCGGGACAGCCGGGGTCGTTCATCTTGGGTGACACATTAATGCAAGAGATTGTTGCCGTTTTTGATGTCTCAGAGAAGATGGAGCTTAAATTTGCGCAGCGGCTTGATTAGAGGGTGGTAGTCCTTGAGTGGGCAATATGGGTTCATGGGTGTATACGGATGGTTGTGAACAGTTAGGATTTTCTTCTAGAGTAATGTGCACTTGGTTTTTGATCTGAATGGGATATTTGCCTAGCTTCATACGTACAGAGAGTTCCCCAACAGCGTAATATGAGAGAAAAACACTTAGAGGAGCGTGGGCCGAAGAGCAGATCAACATGCTGAGGGACAAATCGTGCGGCATGATGCTAAATAAGGCAAGGTGATTTTGAAGTTCATAAAGCCACCTTTGAAAAGGCGAGAGAGCTGCCTATGTGTGGCAAACAAGCGACTGACAATAAAGGTTCGCCAGAAAACACAGGGTACCCATAGCACCCAAAGCAATCAGGACGATGATAGGCACGCAAAGCGCCTCACACCCATTCCCTCTCCTTCCATCCCGTTTCTTCTGCTTCCGCCTCACAACAAAGCTACCACAGCCGATCTCCATCAACCGGCGCTCACTTTCAGCCTCGACACGTTTAGCCTCCTCCAGCACGAATCGCTCCAGCTCATCCTGCTCTTGTACTTTCTCGCGCACATAGTCCCCCTGGCGTCTGAATCCCGACTTATGCAGCCCTAGTAACTGGTCGTGGACCGTCCTTTGAACTCTGTGGAGCCCGATGAGCAGCTCGGATGTGACTTCTAGGTCGCGGATGACGCTACTGGGTATGTCTCCTCGTCTGTGTTCTAAGAGCCCATCGTCTCCCGGTCTGATGGCGTATACGCGGGGGCAGTTATGCTTGTCGTACAGTTTGCGGGCTTCCGTTGCTGATTTTGCCATGCGGTTGAAGTGTCTGAGTGTGGACTTGTTTCGACGGATTCTGTGACGGATGTCTTTGAGCTGCGCTTCGACGAGCCGCGGTTGTTTCAAGAGTGCTGGAAACATTTTGATTCGATTATTTGGTGGGTTATGGGGGAGATGAGGGTGAGTTTCGAAAGTGCGGGCGTTAGGCGATATGAAGACGAAGAGATGTACTGTAGAAAGATGACATTCCTGGATCTTTTCCGAGCTTCGTAGACAGTGGCGATAGGAATTACTTTAGTAGATACAGAACAAAAAATCTAAACGACTAAACCACCTGGTGCGAAGTTTGACGAGCCTAGCAAAATACCTCTACTGTGCTTAATCCCCTAATCTGCTCAGTGTATCCAGGTAACATCCAATCAGGCAAAGTTTAGACGATAGTGAACTTTGCGAATGAGTCAATTGAAATTCACTGATGGCCATTGATGCCGGGCTACGTCTGCTAGACATTGAGTTATAGTGAGGATTAATATTGGGAAGGGTATGGTAAGAATTCACCTGCAAACCATTATTCCAATCTCCTTAGCTGGGTCAGAGCCTCTGCAACCTGATACGCCTCGCTCATCCAATTGACCATGCTGGACAACAGTCAAAAAGCTTGTGCTGTTCAGCCTACCGGCCTGGACTGAGTGGCCTATTGAAACCTCCGACACGGTTCATGTACTGGCGATACTCGGTCTTCTTCGCTTTATAAACCCCACCGGCATTGTTTCCAGCGACCTTGGTGCCTTTGGTCGAACCGAAACCACCGAAGCCCATCATGGCCTGCATCGCGCTCATCTCGTCGTCCACCTCAACATTATCATCTTCATCCATAGCATCTTCGTCGCGCTCGTCACGTTTTGATTTTCTGTCCCGTCGTTCCTCATACTCAGGCGTGTCTCGTGGTCTACGGCTTGAACCTTTTGCTTCGCTCTTTCGATCTGAATCGTCGTCTTCTTCGTGCGCTCGTGATAGTGATGGTGGCCCGCCCCTGTCTGGTTTTTTGGACCGCGTCGGAAGGGGTGAGTGTGGCGCGTCGTTGGCTGGTTCGGTCATAGCTCGGGGGCCCTTTGGAGGAGAGACTGAACGACGCGGGCTGCCTCGTCGAGGACCTTGGGATATATTAGACTTTTGTAAAGAACGGTTACGGATATCGTTCCTACCTCGAGGTATGTCATCCTCGTCTCTCTCGCGTTCGCGCCGGTCATCCCTGTCCCTGTAGCTACGGCGCTCCTGTCCTCTGTCGCGATCATCGTACCGTCGTCGCCTATCTCTATCGTAGTCTCTGTCCCTGTCTGCGCGATCGCGGCGATCTCTCTGAGGGGATCGCGACCTGGTTCGCGTTTGACGATCTCGGTCACGTTCGCGGCCCTGGTCTCGGGCACCTCTATCATTGTAGCGGTCGCGGTCTTCTCTCCTTGCCTGTGTCGCGCCGTCGCGACGATTGCGCCGGTCAGAGTCATCCCACATGGCCCGGCTATCTGGGCGGTTTCGACTCCGGGGATAATCCGCCATATTGAAGGCTAGCTTGGCAAGAAAGCAGTGTGTCTCGTGGCGCAAGGAAGGAGCACAAAGGATGTTGTTATGTGCTGCTCTGAATGTTAAAGCCAATGACAATATTAATTGAGAGTGGTCGTGCTCGGACGTGGCTTCAGATCGAAGCTTGTTGGTGAACGCTGATCAAGGCTGTTGGGTTGTGAAGCTCTGGAGAGTGGTTTACCTTAGATGGGCAATGAATTAAATGGGTCTCGAGATGCCGCGACTGAAAGCGTCGTAGGCTGGACCGCGGGGCAACAGCCTCAGCCGCGAGCCGCTACAGGGGGCAGCGTCGCCGCCAGGGACCCCCTGACGTCAAACGGCAGCCCACTACAATCGATAACGATCCCCTGCTTCGCGGCGTGCGTACCTGTCCTACAGCAGTCCACAAACCCCACGGCGTCACCGCATTGTCGCAAGCTACTTTCAATCCAAAACCGTGTTCACTTTGTGATCTTCGTAACAATCGCAGGAGCTTCGCCAGAAAGAGCTTCCTTTGCGACTCCGCTGGCGCCGACAGGAGACACTTTCCTTCCAAATACCTTCATTTCCCGCCCCTTTCTTCGGCGTACCTGATCAATGATTTACCGCTCCTGAATCCGATGTTAGCATGGGGCTCCTAACTCAATTGACAGCTTGCCTGTCGCTTTCCCTCCTTACATCCGTCTCGGCAGCTGACAATGGAGCTGTACTTCAGACTGAAATTGGTCGCTTGAACAACCAGAGCCTGCTATGGGGTCCATACCGTCCCAATCTCTACTTTGGTGTTCGTCCAAAAATACCCGTCGGCGTGTCCACAAGCTTGATGTGGGTGAAAGTCGACGATTATCCCGGTGTTCAAGAGAGTATGATTAGCAATGCTGCTGTAATCCCGTCGCATCAATCCTGTCACTAACTCGTCGTGCGATAGATCTTCGTTACACATGCGAACAAAATGAGGGCATGGCCGGCTATGGCTGGGACGAGTACGACACGCGGAAAGGAGGCGTTCAGACCATCCATGACCGCGGAAACAAGATTGATATGACCACAGCCTTCGTCAAGGTCCCCGGAGGCAGCCATGGTGGAAGCTGGGGCGTAAGGATCAAGGGTGTGCCGCGTGATGATGCACCAGACGACCTGCCAACCACTATCATCTTCACCATCGCTGCTGAAGGCCCTGGCGAGCAGTTGGATATTGTCGAGGGTGCCACAGATGGTGGCTTCGACGGTGATGTCACATTTACTTCGACCTCTGCGCTGCTCGGAGCGTACAATATCAAAGTCACCAAAGGTACTGGCAACCATCCCGCGAGCAACCACCAGTCAACGAAAGACCGAGACACCGAGAAGACCGTGTTGTTTTCGACGTCGTTGCCCTCGGAGCACTTGTGGTATGGAAAGAACATTCTTTTCCAGGCTCTCAAGGCGAGTATAGAGTCACTTCTTGGGATTTACGGCCAGGAGAATCCTCCTCCACCTTACATGCTCTACCAGTTGCAGAACAGCGCCAAGTCTGGGAATATGCAAATTGTCCAGAAAGTATTCGAGGGCCCCTTCGAGTTCGACGTATTGTTCTCGAGTGACTCTGCAGGCAAGGATCTCACAAGCGAAGACTTAACTCGGGAGATACGATCCAATAGCGAGTCGTTCAATGACCGCTTTAAGGAGATTCTTGCCCCCCAAGCGCCCTTCAAGGCTGCCAAGTACAATGCCTTCGGAAAAGGTATGCTGTCCAACCTCGCTGGTGGCATTGGCTATTTCTACGGATCTCACTTGGTCGACCGATCATACGCTCCTGAGTATGAGGAGGAGAACGAAGGGTTTTGGGAGGAGACGGCAGAAGCGCGTGGACGTAAAGCGGAGCAGATCGAAGGCCCCTATGAACTTTATTCTAGTATACCGTCCCGTCCTTTCTTCCCCCGTGGATTCCTCTGGGATGAGGGATTCCACCTCCTTCCCATTGTCGATTGGGATACAGATCTGACTCTCGAGATTGTCAAGAGTTGGTACAACTTGATGGACGAAGAGGGTTGGATTGCCCGTGAACAAATCTTAGGCCACGAAGCGCGAACCAAGGTTCCCCCTGAGTTTCAGGTTCAGTACCCGCACTATGCTAACCCTCCTACCTTGTTCTTGGTCCTTGAGTCTTTCTTGGACAAGCTGCAGAGCGGAAATGGCAGCCAAAAGTCAGGCACGGAAAAGCTTTCTGCGAGCGACGTCCTCGAGAATGCTCATGTCGACAATCCGGAGCTGGGTCTCGAATATCTACGCAATCTATATCCGCTCCTCCGCCGCCAGTATTTGTGGTTCAAGAAGACTCAATTCGGAGATATCAGCTCATATGACCGAGAGGCGTATTCGAACAAAGAAGCTTACCGCTGGCGCGGTCGATCTGTTCAGCATTGCTTGACCAGTGGCCTCGACGACTACCCTCGACCCCAGCCACCTCACCCGGGTGAGCTTCATGTGGATTTGATGTCTTGGATGGGCATGATGACCCGGACACTTGCCAAGATCGCTGATGCTGTGGGACTGCCGGAGGATGCCCAAGACTACAACAAGGCTCTGGATGGCATTAAACACAATCTCGTTGACCTTCATTGGTCTGAGGAAGAAAGTACCTTCTGCGATGCCACGATTGATGATTTTGAGGAGCACGCACTTGTCTGCCACAAGGGTTACATCTCTCTATTCCCCTTCTTAGTTGGCCTCCTGGACCCTGAAGACCCTAAGCTCGGAAAGACTCTGGACCTACTTGGCGATGAAGAGGAGCTTTTCAGCCCTTATGGAATCCGTAGCTTGAGCAAACAGTCAAAGTTCTACGGCACGGACGAGAACTATTGGAGGAGCCCCGTGTGGCTTAACTTGAACTACCTCGCTGTAGTACAACTCCGAGTATGCTGCATGCCGCTCACTTAATGATGACTGTGCTTGCATTTACTAACATGTGTCTAGAACTACGGGCTTCAGACCGGTCCTTACTCCGCAAAAGCTAGAGATCTATACAACCGCCTGCGTCGCAACCTCGTAGAGACGGTGTACAACAGCTGGGAGGAGACCGGCTTTGCTTGGGAGCAGTACAACCCAGAGACTGGCAAGGGCCAGCGTACTCAGCACTTTACGGGCTGGACAAGTTTGATCGTGAAGATCATGGCTATGGGGGAGCTGAGCGAGAATGGCAGCAGCCACGGTAGAGACGAGCTGTGAGCCCCTTGACTCATATGGCAGATTTCAGAGTAGAATCTGTATATAGAGGAACGAAAGTTACGACGTGATCAGCGTTGCTTTCAAAATACGAATAATCGACTGAAAGAAATCAAGACCATAATGGATAAGTCATAAAATGGTTGATATAATGAATGGTGCGATGCTGATAAGCCACCTAATGCCATGCGCCCAGGTCGTTGAGACCTTGTCTGTCTAATGCTGATTCGAAAGCTCCGATTTTGAACAGAGATGTTGAACCACCGTGCCTGAAAATGCTCGACGCCTTTGTTGAAACGCCATCCTGTACTCATACCCAAATGTTGAACCAGTCCTCAACTCCATATCGAAAAGCCGCCTCCATATTTAGCCAACCCTCAATGATTCAAGCTTCTTCAAAAACACCCAATGGACCTTTAAGTTTAATAAACATCTCCTCAGTCTCTCCCTCCGGCGTACTAAGCGCCGTCACAGCACCACCTGCTCCTATACGCCAAGTCTCCATTTCTCTGCCACCCACAACTGTACACTCGTCATCCCAGCGGAACAGAGTGCGAATAGTGACGCTCCAGTCCCCGCGCCCGGCAGCATCCATATAACCAACCACACCAGAGTACAAACTCCTCTCTCGATTCTTCCCCTCGATACCCTGCAACAACTCACAACTGCGTTTCTTCGGCGCGCCCGTCATGCTCCCAGGTGGTAAACTAGCAGCCAGTACATCTAGACCAGTCGTCTTCCCACTTTCTACTTCCTGAGCTGGGAGTTGTCCCTCGACAACACTGATCATCTGGAAGACACTGGCGTACTCCTCGACGACGAGCAATCGCGGGACTTGGACCTGTCCCGGACCGCAGATAGCGTGTAGATCGTGCCGCACTAGGTCGACGATCATGAGGTTCTCTGCTTCTTCTTTGGGTACGTGGAGGATTTTCTCGGCTTGGGATAAAGTGGAGCAGGTTGGTGATTTGCGGACTGTGCCTTTCATGGGGCGCATGCTGCAGAGTCCTGAAGAGGTGTGGGTTACGAAGCGTTCTGGGGAGGAGGAGATTATCGTTGCGCCGCTGAGACGGATATAAGAGCCGAAGGGTGCGGGCTGCCGCGTGCGGAGAGCGCGGTAGAGGGTCCATGATGAGGGGGAGGTTTCGGTGTTTGGGGGTTGCTGAGGGGGCGGGAGGAGTGTTCCTTCGTACCGGCTGCGTGGCCGGGTGATGATTGTTTGGTCTGTGAGGCAGAGCTCGTAGGAGTCGCCCGCTGCGATGTAGTCTTGGCAGATACTGACTTTGGAGTCGTAATCGTTTGCGTCTGGGACGCTGATCTGTGCTTTGGCTTGGCCTGAGGTTGGGGTGTGTGGTGGTGTGAGTTGTGTGTTGTTTGCTTGGACTTTTCCGAAGTTCGCTGGGATTGCATTGGACCATATCGACGAGGTTGTAAGCTGATCAGCCACGTGGTTCATGAATTGCTCACTCTCTTGTTGTGAGGGAGAGAGTGTCTGGATACGTAGAGTGCCTTCGATGTGATCGATCACGATGCTTTTAGTTACCCATACGAAGCAAAGATCTGGCCGTTCGTGCCGCCTTTGTTCTTGTAGTTCAACGTCAATCCCCTCGAGGCCGAGTTCGTATGTGGTGTAGCCCATGAAACCTCCGCAAAAGGGGCCTGGGCCGTCTTCGACTGCAACTCGACGCGGATTCCAGAAGTCAGAAAGGAATTGCCAGATTGTTTCACCTGATCTGAGTTTTACGTTCTCTGTAATATCCTGCGTTGAGGGTGAACTTGAAGGAGTTTGAACCGTCACATGTCGATTTGCTGTTCTATACTCCAATTTCAAGGATTCATCGACGTTCAGGGCAATGATGCTGTATCGTCCTCGGACGTCAGATCCTGTCCTCCTGGTCTTGGCGCTGGCGGAGTCAAAGACAATATACTCGCGCTCCGCACTCTGTAACACCTCGACGATGTCAGGAACCTCGAGGTGTAGCGGTATTTCCAAAGTCTGGGACCGATATATCCCGCCTAGACTAGAAGCGATTGAGTGAGTAGTCTTTGAAGTCTCTTCAGTAGGCACTGCGCTCGAGAGCTGCGGTTCCTTCGTGTGATGGCCGTTAAGGGGCCTGGACGCTGGCTTTCGGCCAGCTGCTGCGTTCCATCTCATAGCTTCCCGGAACCAATTCCTGATGACTTGATGGCCAGTTTCTTCGGTACATATCGACTCCGGATGATACTGTAGACCCCAGAATGGTTTTCTCCGATGCCTCACGCCCATTAAAATGCGTTCAGTCATGTCTCCCCGGTCTTCGTAAGTCCAGGCTAAAGGTACGACATCCGGCATGTCGACCGGGGAGTTCCACTTCGACTGCTGCCAAGCTGTGGTGGGAATAGCATCTTGGTTGATGTCCGCGTGTAGACTGTGATACAGTGTAGCGCGGAAGTCAGGCACACCTTTGAAAATATTTCCATCTCGTTCAGTCTTGGAATGGTCGATGTCTCGGATCATGCCGTGCAGACCTGTCCGCAGTCTCCTGACGACTCCACCACAGTTGACAATCAAACTCTGAAAGCCGAGACAAATTCCAAGTACAGGTAGTGCATTATCACCCTCGAGGTTCCAGATATGTTGCATAATCCCGACATCGCTATCGATATCCGGTGCGCCGGGACCTGGCCCGCAAACAACGGCATCATAATGCCTCACCTCGTTTTCCAGAGCATCGCGGAAACCAGGTGCTTCTGGAATGAGGTGAGGAGGGTCAATGGGCAAGACATCAACATGGGCCTCTAAGACAGTGGTTAACAGTGAGACAATATTGTTGCTAAACGAGTCATAGGCGTCGATGAACAAGATCCGGGGCTGAACCATTGCCACACGAATCAAGGCTGTCGAAACCGCAGATAATAGAACCGTTGGGACTTGTTCAAGGTATGTTTGCCGGAAAAGGGGATAACGTTATTATCTAATAGACCTTTGAAGTCGCAAATTCAGGGACCAGACCATGATATGTAGCGGCCAACGGGGCAAAGTGGATCAAAGTTTTCTTCTTTCTCTGGGGAGTGTCGCTTGGCTGGGATGATTCCGACCGTCGGGTGTCCGCGGAGGATGACGGGGCTTACTACTGTCAAAAGATGCCGCCACCACGCGCATCGGCAATTCTCTGGTCAATCAAGATTGGTCTCCTGAGTCCTATGTATGAAGTTGCTGTATAAATTATAAGTGTCATATGAGAAAAAGTGGTTGATATTACGCCGATCCTGTGTGGTCTACTGCATCTTCGGTTACGACCCATCATAGGACGTCAAATCTCCAGGCTCCCATCTCTCTACCACGGGCCCGGGTCTAAGTTCCGAATGCATGCACGATGACGATACCTGCCTTTTCCAAACACATCGTAGTCTCTTGCGCTTATGTGCTTCAATCGTTTTTGTAAAGATGAAGGATGACGATGTGAGCCTGAGTCATGACCCACCTCTAAAACAGTAGATGCATCGTTAGTAGAAGTTGCTCTACCAAGAGAATGGCTGGGATATAAATCTTAGCCAACGTAGATTCGGTAGAAATCCTATCATTCATTGGAATGTAACAAAACTACCTGATTCCGACCATTGGCTGTGCGGCATGAGGCTATGCAGGTATGTTGGGAATGGTTACATACAAGGTATCACACTACATGTAGCATCATGTGCTTCACTACGCAGAGCATACCCATCTAACGCAAACTTGGTGAAATCTAGTAGTTCCTTCCTCGCCTGTGGTAATTCTATAACGAAGACGACCGGATTTTGAATTGTTGAATGAAAGTCATCTTCGCACCTTATCATCATAGGTATCTACAACTATACAATTGTGGAAAGCAATGAAAGCCAGCCTGCGCCTCTGGACGACGCTTTCAAACCCATCAGGCTTATCGGAATCCGCTCTTATTGCATTTAATTGGACAACGTTCGAGGTTTGCTCATTGCTTACAATATTGAATAGTTGTCTTATGGTCATTACGGCCAGGGGCTACAGGAAATTGGATTGTTGTGAGAGGCAGGAATCGTTGTATTATACCGTGGGCGCAGTGCTATGACTAAGGAGTGTGGTTGTCGATCTATCCTCGTATTTGGTAGACATAGGACATGAACATACTTCCATTAGCTTTGAATAAGTCCCCTCGGCGTCCTATGTTTCTCTAAGCAACAGTATGGATCTCGCCGACAACTTTCGAGTGTTTTCCTAGGACCTGGTGCTTAGAGGTTGTCGCAGAGATCCATACTGTTGCTTAAAGAGGAAACGTTTGAAGACACCAAGACCAACTGTTACAGCCTTCAAAGTGATACTCTATGTTTGTATGCCTATTTGGCTAGAATTAAAGACAGACACTGCGGCTAGAGCGAACCGTGCTTGAAGGGCAAAGTGGTATCAAGAAACAAGACATAAATGCATGCCATTGATTCCCCGGACAGCGATCAATTCTAACAGCGAACGTCATTCTGGCTGCAACCTACCGCCGCCAAGCGGAGATGTACGGTGTTGATTATTCGGAACGGAATTCGACAGTCCAATTTATCAAACACCAGGTATCATACGTCTACACGGCCAGCAGCCCCAGGCCCGCAGCAGTTTCTAGCATTGGACCTTGCTCGCCGCTCCATTTCTCGGTGCTTTCTCTCGCAACCGATCCTGTTATCGCCTTTGGCCTGGCAAGAGTCCAGACTGTAGAGGGACGAAGCAAGGCTAAAGTCACTGGTGTTTTCGTCCGGTACTCCGAGTCTGGGTTTCTTCGGAATAGGCAGCGGCAGCGAATTTAACGGACCGCACGAAACTTGCGCGACTAACACGAATGTGATCACGAGCATCGATGGATGGTTCCGAATGTTCTGCGAGTTCGGTGGATAGTCCTGAAGAGTCTGTGAGGAAATCGCCGTTCTGACTCATGGACCAACTATCTCTCTGTGGTGCCATGATAGGTTGCGTTCCTTGGGCAATAGGAGTGGATGGCCGGCAGGCAGGTCTACTGTGCACTCTTCTGTATTGGTCCCCGGTTGTTCTTTTTATCACCGCCGTTCATGATGGTCACTATATTAACAACGCACCCTCAATATGCGGGCATGGCCAAAATGCGTTGTGCTTGGATCGATTTGCCGCTGCCATGAATCTCTGTCATCTTATCACAGCGCCGCCGCCTGAAAGCGTTGATCCCTTTATGATTGCAACTCTTAGTTCTCGAGGCCGAAGCCATGTAATTTCCCCTCACGGCAGAGACATGAACAATAATTGGCTGGTGAACCCAGCAGGCGATCTTTTTCCTGGCGCACACCTCCAGGTCTGTCCTAATGTTGCTTACGGTGCCAGTATCACAGACTTGGTCGTCAGTTTTCTAGTTACCAGTGTACATGAATTTGGACTCTATTGTTGGCAAATGTTCATTACCATTGCTGTTGCCGTTGCTCGTGGTGCTGAGGTTGCCAGGTAAATTGCATCGAGCAGCCTCCGCTGCTGTGGCTTCTGAGATCAGGCACGTGTCGCAAAAACACTTGAACTTGCCATACCACAATGCACCTTTCCCTGCGCTCGACTATTCGCATTCATCGGCGTTCGGTTATTCGGCGCCCCCTGTCTTTCCTATTCGGCAGCTTGTCAGAACACAGGAATCACGTGGTATGGCAAATTGAAGTGTTTCTGCGACACGTGCGGCAAGCCGCATTCCACCAGACTATAAAAGTCACCCTCTCGTCCCTCCTCAACCCTCTCTCCCCCCTCCGCCGAACTATAACAGTTACCGTCACCTCCCTCCTCACCCCTCGGCGGGATTAGACGCTTGGTCTGCGGATGATAGGCACCCAGGACGCGAAAGGCGTGTCTGGATGTTTCGTAGGACACCGGGTACGTACCATTAGCAGGTTCGTAATCCCGTCGAATGTATAACTCCTCGAGAACATGATCACCAGTTTCAAGGTGGTCTGCGAGGCCAACTCTCTCCCTCTCGCAACTACCACCAACCCTCACCAGAATCTCGTTGCGCTGGTCAAGAAGGCCACCAACATCATGGATTCAACATGAATCCCAACAACGTCGAGTGCATTTTTCTGCATGTCAAGGAGCGATTGCTTGGCTGTTGGTGGCAGCTCTGATTTGCATAGCTCTTTCTGTGGGCGGCGGAGTCTTTATACTGATTTGCCGTTCGTTCATTTAATCAACCCAGAGGCGGAGCCGGCCACATTGATAGATGCTCGATCCAACTTTAGGTAAGGAGAAAAAGAAAACTCCAAAGAGGAAGACCTTTAGAAATACTAAAAAGTGTTAGCTGAGGAAGACGATCCTTTTTTATCTTCCTCGGCGCACTCGCTTTCAGCCCCTAAGAGCAGCGAAGGAGGCCCTGGTGTGTAGAAAGCAATACTGGCCAGAGTGCCTCAAAGTAGACATACTGCCTAACCATAATACCATTTACTTCACCCTTGTCTATTCGGCGTTCTCCATCTTTATCTATTCGGCGGTTAGCGTTAAGAGCGATGCGCAATTCACTGTCTTGGCTATTTGCCGCAAGTTCTCTTACCAGAGCAGCGGCGAGGTTAGCGTGGGCCTGGACGGCGGCTTGACGGCAATGGCGGTGGTAGCGGTCGCCCTCGTCTTCTTGATCAGATCAGCGCGCTTGGGAGTAGGCTTGTCGCTGTTGTCGTAGTCGGTGACTCGCTTGATTGCGGTCTGCTGGCTCGGAAGCTCATGGATGAGAGTTGCTGAGATAGATGGCGGTCTCACTGGACCATTTATCGGGGTGGAGGAACGGAGGCACAAGTCTATCATGGCTGTCCCTGGCGGAGAAGGTGTTGACATTGGCAATCTAAAGAATATTGTCAAAGAGACTCTCCCGGCCATCACGCGGAACAACCGCTTCACCTTACCAGCGTTTCCCTTGAACTGTCTTGCTGGTGCTGTTTTCGCTCTCATGTTTTAACTTGCATCGTCTTCGTTATTGTTGTGCCTTTGCCGGGTCGTTGATGACCTTTTCACAACAGCACAACCATGGTCAACAATATAACTCCAATGCTGCCCGACATCTCCCTCACTTGCCATTAGCCCGAGTACTAAGTCATGTGATCCCTGGTCTTGTGGTGACGGCGAGCATGTTTGCACAAGATGCCCTCCTCGAGCTTGTTGGGCTCCGAGGTAGTATTGGCTATATAAGTGAAATTGTCGAGCTTGGAATATAGGCACTGGGATCGTAGTCGCACTGGTGCGTGATGGCGTCCTAGTGCACCATATTTGTAACGCATAGGTAGCATGTTCTAGGGTTTGTTACGTTGTGAATTTATGCAGGCCAAAATGTAAATAGGTAAAAAGTACCAGAGGTTAACGTCCTACAATGCACGCCAAAGGGGTTTTTTAGGATGAACCAAAACTTAAAAAGCATTTTAATAATAAGGAGTAATATTGTTATCAGAGTTAATAAACTCTTTAACCACTAGGTCCTAGTCACTTTAAATGCACTCTTGCGTAATATTTACTTGATAAACAGGTGCTCGTTAGGTTCGTCAAGGGCCAGTTCGGCGCTGCGTGGGCATGGATGACGCTCAGTTCGGTGCCTTCCTCGATGGGGCTTTCCTCTTCGTGATCGCCGTGAGAGTTGGCGCTGGTGTATGTGAGTATACACGGTAGTTTGAGCTTGTGATTGTTGATGCAGCCAAATGAACTCATCCCAATTCTCGGCTCATAAGTCGCCCCTCCCCTGATTACGGTACCAGATCCATGTCTGGCGCACAGCCTCGGTGTAAATAGCTTCCAGAGCTTTGGAAAAATTGATCGGGATCTGAACCTGTCGCTCAAGGTATTCTGCATTCAGAATACCCTTTCGGCTGATGATCTCGCTAGTCAACGTGGAACCCACGGATATCTGAGGTAAGTGGAAAGGGATGGTGCTCGCAGATTTGACAGCTGATTGTAGTCCATGGCTTTTAGAAACGCCGAATACTCGCGCAGGCCGTGGCGGCGGCAAGCGTGAGCTCTTAGTTATCCAATGTGGTGCGTTTCAAGACGCCGCTCTGCTTGAGCTGAGTTTGAAAGAGGACTTGCATAGCGCAGGGAAATCACTGATGATTGGGTATACCAAGTCTTCTACATGCTCTTACCTCTAAGCAGCGGCGTCTATGGTGCTAATCCGGGACCCGACTATCGGGATGTTGCCCTCGCAGCTAGAGCCTTTGGCCCCAACCTAGAACGCGTGACTCGTCTCAAACTGCAGTTGGACCACAAACTTTCCGCCACCTTTTGAACGGACGATGATCTTGAACGGTAGTTTGCGCTTGTTTGCCAGAGGGGAGTCCTCCTTAAAAGGAATTGCGCGTGCACGCTAGTGCTGCTACTGATTATGTTTGTTTGCTACTCGAAGAGCTTGAACCTGTCTCGCTGAAGACGCTGCTATGATTGGCGGCGGTGTTGAGAATTGTGATGTTTGAGGCAGTTGATAATTTGGTCCATGGTTAGACCCCATGCTACGGTTGGCCATAAGGTCAACTGTTCAAAAACCGACTTTACGTCATTATACCCACACCTATATACATATATCGAAAAATCAGCTGTTTATAATAATATCTTAAAATGTTTTTTAGCTTATATAAAGTATTATATAGCTAATAAATTGTCAGATTTTTTATCGCAGCTTTTGCGGCCTTTATTGCTGTCGCTGATTTCGTAGCTTTTAATTTCGCGGCTTTTGCAGCCTTTAACTTTGCGGCCTTCGCTGACTTCGCTAACTTCGCTAACTTCGCTGTCTTCGCTAACTTCGTTGTTTTCGCTAACTTCGCAGTATTCGCAGCTTTTAATTTCGCGGCCTTTGTAAACTTCGCTATTTTCGTTGTTTTCGCTAACTTTATAGACTTTGTTATTTTTGTTAACTTCGATTTTACAGCTTTTGTTATTTTCGCTAACTTCGTAAGCTTTAACTTCGCAGCTTTCGCTAATTTTGCTAACTTTATAATTTTTAATTTCGCTGTTTTCGTTATTAATTTCGTTACTTTCGCAAACTTCGATTTTATAGCTTTTGCGGCTTTATTAAACTTTTTAGCCGCAAAATTAAAAGCTGCAAAATTTACGAAATCAAAAGCTACGAAATTAACAAAACTAATAAAAGCCGCAAAATCGAAATCTACAAAAGCCGCAAAATTAGCAAAAGCAATAAAGTCTATAAAGTTAGCAAAAACACCGAAATCAACGAAAAAAACAAAATCAATAAAGTTAACAAAGTTAGCGAAAACAACAAAAGCTATAAAATCGAAATCAGCAAAAACTACAAAGTCTACAAAGTCAGCAAAAACAACAAAAACAACAAAATCAGCGAAAACAACAAAGTCTACAAAGTCAGCGAAAACAACGAAAACAGCAAAATTTACAAAAGCCGCGAAATTAAAAGCTACAAATACTACAAAATCAGCGAAAACACCGAAGTTAGCGAAAAAAACAAAGTCAACAAAGTCAACAAAGTTAGCGAAAACAACGAAAGCTATAAAGTCGAAGTCAGCGAAAACAACGAAGTCTACAAAATCAGCGAAAACAACAAAGAAAGTAAAGTCAGCAAAAACAACAAAGTCTACGAAGTCAGCAAAAACAACGAAAACAACAAAATCTATAAAGGCCGCGAAATTAAAAACTGCAAATATTACAAAATCAACAAAATTAAAAGCTACAAAAACTTCGATAATTAGTAATTAAATATTTATATAGCGGTAATAATAATAGTTAGTATATATCCCATTTTAGAGGCGTGTATATATAGTAAGCGAAAGAAATTAGTAGTGTGGCTGTAGTAAAAAATTCGTTTTTGAACAGTTGACCTTATAGCCAACCGTACCCATGCTCGTGGGGAGAGGTCATAACTGCCATGGGTCACACTTTACACTCTTGCCTCAACATGTCTCTCGCTAACTTTCCTCAAGAGATCCTGTGCCATCCATTTTACTTCATCATTGCCGATGGCTGGAAGATTAGAACGTACCGGTAAGCGGACGACGGCCCTAGTGAGGTGCCTTTCTAGATAAGCTGTCAAAGGGGCCTGAGCAGCTTTGACAGTAAGGTACTTAAAGGTCGCAGTTCTTTATAAGATCCGTTGTCCTTGTGCATGTGCGAGGGATGAGATTTGTGGCCGTGCACTTGGTTCTGGAAAACGGAACCACAGTCCGATGACTCTGCACGGGTTGGCAAACAACCCTATCGACAGCGTGTGAAGGCTAGGGCTGGGTGAATCAACCAAACCTTTCCCCTACTGGCATTTCCAGTGCCCAGTACGATAGTACGGCGGCTATCACGGCGGCCAGCCTCTCGGAAATGGACCAGACTTCTCTCCTACTGCCGTCCCTGGTGGTTAGTACGATAGTCACCACAATAGCCATAGTGCTGATCAGTCCCTCAACACTGGCCCTTTCTTCAAGATCCCTGGAACTGCAGACACTGTATAAGCTTGAAAATTGCACGTGCTGATTAAACATCGGATAAGCATTGCTCTGTACTTCTGAATAGCGGGCACTAGACCTCGCCAAATTCTAAATCACCAGCATTGCCGGATGGATAAAAGCCGGTATAATCAAATCAGTAAACACCAGTTTTCAATTTGATCGCAGTGATATTAAGGGGGTTTTTGCATTAGCCGGTATCTTTAAATCAGGATAATATACCACATGATCATAAGAAATGTGTCTTTGCCATATGCTAGCGGCTGCAGGAGGGTAGGCTCCTTTCTGCTGGAAGATCAGAAGCAGGAGGATATAGACCATGTATATTCTGGTCTAGGGCAGTAGCAAGGTTTCAAGGGTCAAGCTCTTGATACCGGCCGAATCCTCATTAGGTTATGCCTAATGGGCTTTATTAAGGACTGGAGGCCAGTCACACGTCCTCCAAATGGTTGCATTCATGGGCGACACCTACCTCACAAAGGCATTACTTGCCGATGGAGCGGATCCAAATAATTGTGAACTATCTCGGCTCAGCACTCTATGCCGCGGCTTATCAAGGGCATATAGAAGTAGTAGCTCTACTGAGCGTGTTGTTCTGCTAATTACGGCAGAGGCTTTTCCGATGTCCTCTCCCAAAAATGCCAAGGGGTACCTCGTGCCTCGGTGGTTGATCATGCTTTGACAATATGTATATTGTAAGGGGAGAACGGCCAACATCCATTCATTCTCGTCATGTACCAGCCACTCCATGTGATCATGATGCAGATATCTCCTAATCCTAAGCGCTTAAATGAGACTTATCTGTCTTGAAAATTTTCGCTACTGTACCATTATTACATAAATGCTTCCAAGGTGCGGCGGCAATTGAAGGTTTAATCATCGTCCTGGTTGCCATTAGCAGAAGTGCGGCGCTGGGAATTAAAATATATATACCCTGATATTTGCAGCATTTATAACAAAGGACACCAGCGATGAGCCATCTGGCTTAGTAGTGAGAAGCTCATGCCTTTTGGCGAGCCAGAACTCTTAGCGACCCTCGCCGGATGTGACGACGTACGTACTGTTCTCGGGGGTGCTCGCCACCGTTCTCCCAATTTCTTTTCTCCTTTTAAAACTAAACGGGGTCCATTGTTGTTTCATTTGCTGTTTCCATTTTGCTGTTATAATAAGGGGTATAAACAAGTGAAAGAGAGGTTACGTTAACGGTGATGAGGACCTCGTTGATCGTGGCAGCTGAGTCGGCATTTTGGACATCAAAATCAATTATCCAGAAAATTGTCATAATTATAAGTATGGCGCTAGTAATGTTGACTATAACAAGCTGCGTAGATGGTTTAGCATGGCGCAAGAAATTTGCTGATGTCTTTTTCGCTCTGTATGTAGCTGGTGATAAGGATTGTGGTTGACTGCATTGTTGCTGTTCCTAATGGTGATTCTCGAGACGATCGATAAAGCATTGCTGCGAGTGGTGTTGGTACCTCCACTGGTCGATGAGGTCACGATTGGGCATGATGTAAAGAACACTTCCGGATCCATTCTTTTGGTCTTTTGAGGTGGACGACTTTGCAGCAACGCACCTAGGTAGGTAAACCGCTGGAGGGAATGAGCCGCTGCGTTACACAACCAGTTTTCACACAGTGTCACAATCACATCACCTAGGGCCTTGAATGGAGTGCATGGACACTAAGAAATTAGATAACTCAAGCTTGGCCAGGATTGCCCCAGCAGAAGAAAATCAATCTTCAACAAGAGGGACGTTTTCGCTGAATAGGCCTGCAATAATTGTGGAACCCACTTTGGAGATGAGAATTGGTCAAATGCGCACGGGTTTTGAGAAACCAATTCATGTATCAAAGGGCTTTGCCTCAAAAGAGGGACCTTAGAAGGGACGAATCGTTGAGCAAGATTGCAGCGTTGCTCAGAGGCACGCACAGAGCTTGGTCATCTCGCCCCCTTTCCAATCACCTGATCAAGTCCATTTAGATCAGGATTACCCAGTGTCAACTCAGATCGGCGGGAGCAGATGATCACTCAAGGAGCATATAAAGTGAGACAGGCCTATGGCTTTCAGACAAGCCGTGGCTCGCACGGCACTATTTTCACGAAGCTCCCCTATGTTGCCTAACCGAGTGCTTTGGGCAGAGTCTTGGGCTTATCAAACAAGCAAGATAGGGGTACGACTGGTAATGTGCCAGCTATGATGAATGCTGTGATGCTGTTGTCGTCGGAGAGAGACAAAGTGAAGTCTCGATCGGATGGGAGCTTTTTATATGTAGCCTGTGTCAATCATTGAAGACGGTTTGCTCGTAGGTTGGCTAATAACTGGAAACCCATGCTGTAAATGTATCTGTAGTAGATGTCTCGGCTGAGAGTTACCTTTCGCACGTAAGGGAGGCATTCAATTTATTCCTAGAGATCAAACCCGATCTCTAGATGGCCGGAGTCCAGCACTCAGTAAGTAAGCCGCTTTCCCGAGCTACGTTCAAAATATAAGCACTCTGCGGTCCTTTAAAATCATTCAACTGCTCTGGGGATCGGGACGATGTCATCACTTACGCCGAGCTGATGGATGTGACTTTCAGGTTAATTTGGATAGGTTTGCAGTGGTTGTCCACAGTGGAAACGGGAAGAACCAAGTGGTGAGCGATTCTTTACACAAGAGGCATCCTTTTACAATGACCTGCATCTTAATAATCTTTATAATCTTAATATCACCTCAGCTCTCGGACCGTAGCCTGGAGCCAAAGGGGGTTGATTGGCAGTCATGCGCCGTTTTACTACCTAACAGTATACAATATTTATAACGTTGGTGGTGACTATTGCCTGGATGCTCCCCAAATGACATAGCATGACATCGGCAATCCAAGACGGTTTAACTAGCGATGGAAAGATTTACATGCTCCATCGCATGCTCTTATGCTTTGCCGGTCTCCGCCTCCAGTTGGTAAGCGCAAGGCCTTTAACATCCATGATACTTTGATAGTAATAGTCGGCCTACCCAGTTATTGATAAACCGTAGGGCTTAGGCTTAGCTCTCTATGGCGTAGTTGGAAAAGCACCTCGAAACTTGGACGGCAAGTCATTACATAGGAGACTTCTTCAAAACTAGCTCCTCTACCGCCGGGTCTCCTACTTCCACTTTACGCACCCATACAACATTGTCTCCCAAGCCATGACCATGATTGCCTTGGACGACGTCACCAATCTTTTGAAGCGACCACCTTCGCTAATGTCCTGGGAGACTAGAGCAAGCACACTATTTGGTAGCACAGGAAATATACCGTGTTGCTGGTTTCGGATAGACGGCATATAGACTATCGCCGATATGCTTGATACAGCATAATGGAACCTATCGGATTGACGACGGCGTGCGCAATTGCTTTGACAAGCACGGGTTCAGTCACTTCACTATGCACAGAAAATGATAGAATAATACATATAAGTTAAAAACCTCGGCCAATAACCACTGTACTAGGCAAAGTCGTGGACGGCCAAAGATAGCCAGCTGCATGAAGAAGCACGCAATAAAGACCTGCCTACTGCCGCCCAAGTTCATTGTCTCCGGCGGTTTGATTACCATGGCCAGTGAGGCGGCGTGATCCAAATACAGGGCTTCTTGACGAAGTAGGAAGATATAGCCTGTATAGGGTGGGTAGTAGAAGTAGTTGTTACCCCTTCTATTCTTTACCAAGCGACCAGCCTTAGTCCAGTCGGGACGCCTTATTTTGCGAAGCACCTCACAAAGTTCGGATCGTGCGCCTACGAGTGAAGGATAGAAGCGATAACATAAAATCTGGAGGTAAGGTCTGATGAGGCACAGATCATTCTCCCTGTGTGCGTTAGCTGAGGAGGTGTGATCGTTTACAAGCGAAGGTTGGGCGGTTTGAGCCCAATCACCAGGGAAAGGGTTCGAGACAAGCACGTGTTGCATATGGTCCTGTACCGCATTCATTACCAGTGAGAGCCTTAAACCCATATTGTTGTTATAGTCATAGTACCTGCTGAGGATGACCGGAATGAAGGAGAAATGTAAAGGATTAGAACTAAGACTGATTTAGTTGTCCTAGACGATTTCCAATGTGTAGCATAGCGATAGCCAGTTCAACGCAATGAAACTAGAATCTAAAAGAATGCAGACGAAAAAAGAATGAATTATTAGAAATCTTAATAAAATGGTTCACTTGTCTAAGTTATTTAGTGTGCTCAAGTAAACTTTGTAGGCGTAAAGGAAATGGAGGACTTGTTATCCAAGCCGCTTATTAAGCATTTGTGTAACTAATACCTTAACCAACTTCACGGGCAAATTCATTTTGCTACTCATAACGATTTGCTGAACGAGGCATGAATAATTGCTGTAGACACGGGCCCTCAGAACGCGAAGTTAAAGATGCCCCTCAATGCTCCTAGCACATTGCCAACCAAGGAATGTAAGGCAGATTGTCAGGAACGATCCATAGTTGTGCTTTATATTTGTGATCTCAAGCAGTTCCGAAGTACTCGCCGTTGAGAGACTGGTCATGTGAGATGCTGAAGCCAATCCATGGAACCGATCCATGAAGCGCTGAGTGTACGGGGGAGAGTTCCGAAGCTGAATGGGAAGCACTTAAGGCTCTTTGAGACCTCGTAGACCGACAAGGGTGAGTTTGTGCCAGTCCGGTGGATGAACTCGAAAACTCTAGGGGAACTGGGTGCCATCGATGCAAGTAATGTAATTCTGCCCTTGCAGGAGGCCATCGCCTCCTTTGCTGCGTCACATGTGTTTTTTTGAGGGCGAGTAGCAGAGGATCCTGTTGTGACTACGGCTATAAAAAAAGCGTTAAGATGCCTACAACATCCTTGGTCCAGTTGCTTTCACTCTAGATAGCACGATACTTGTGCTTGGCTAGTATAACCAGTTGTTAGAGACATCAGCGTTAGCGGCAAACAGTGACAGCTCATAGTCGGCAAAGTCAGATGGAGTGGTCAGATCGGTGAGAGCAGTCGAGTTGGGCGCAAACGTGTAAGAGTTTGCTGTCAAGCCGCTGGCAAGAAGAGTTATCAATATATGGTTCTATTCTTTAAGTAATTGACTAATAATTAGCGTAAACATCAACTGAACATCAGAACACAGCGTCGATATTGCGATATGTCTATTTGTGTTAGATATCTGCATTGACATTGGGATTGACACCAGCTGCTAGTTTCGATTAACCTACGGGTTGGATTCTTGGATTTCGGATACTATAGCATTGACATGGTCGCACCATATTCCATCATGCAAACGACACATAATCTTATGCATAATCGATAGGATATATACCAGCTCATCGAATATCTGTACTGAGTAGAACATAAAGCACGTCGATAGAGACAGAACTTACGTTTCGGCCTGGTACCTCAAACAAAAAAGACAGCGAAGGAGATAGAGGCGACTGTATTCGATTAAACGTGTTGCGGAGTGTGAACAGACGACCAGTCGTACGTACACGAGAAATGATAATCAACTTGACTTGAAAATCGTAGCAGCATGATTATAAGGAAGACATAGTGGTGTGCTTCGGCATTGATTTATTTTCTTTTACCCCGTATCCTGTTATATAAAGAGACTACTCCTGGTCCCAGTTCAGTCCATATCGAGCCTCAGAAACTTTGTAGTCACGTAAAGCCTGGATTGCGCCTTCAGGGTCTGTGGCAGTGACAAGGATGCCAGCATTTGCAGGCTTCACAAACTCCTGCTCAACAGCCTTCCGGATCCAGTCTAGTAGGCCGTCATAGAAACCATCGATATTGAGAACGCAGACACCCTTGTTGTGAATGCCAAGCTGGTTCCAAGTGGCGGTCTCGAGGAGCTCCTCCATAGTACCGAATCCGCCTGGTAGGGCGATGAAACCCGAGCCCGGGCCGGCTGCTAACACCTCCTGGGCCATCATACGCTTTCTCTCGTGCATGTCTTTGACCACCGTGGTGCGCCCGTATACGTTCTCTTCAGGAACGTGGTAACCATTGGCATCCTTCTTGTCCGAGTATGTGTCATCTCGCTCCCACTTGACCAGCGCTTCGGGAATGATGCCATGAACTGAGGAAGGGCCTGTAATCGAGACGATGGTTTTGGCTACCTCCCCCATGAGTCCGACTGTACCACCGCCGTATACTGCAGGATGAGTTTATGTTAGCCAAAGCGCTAGAGAAGTGGACGAGGAATCTGGGCGCAGCTCACCTAATGCGATATTCTTCTCAGCCATTGCTCTTCCCAAAGCGCGGGCTGCTTCAATGTGCTTGGGATCTTTGCCCGAACCGGAGCCGCAGTACACACATATTTTGGTTTGTCGCGTCGCCGCATTCGGGTTTAGCATAGACGGCGTGGAGGATCGTGGAGTCACGAAGGAGGAAGGCATGGGGGATGCGCCGGTGGAATCCATGTTGCGTCCAAGCTCTGGCTGCTTCTCTGCCTGTTTCGAAGGGGAGAATTCCGCGGATTTATAGTAAAGTGAGAAGCAACAACGACAGGCACAATGGTGTTGAATAGGTCAGCTGAGGCTATTGACTTGTTACTGAAGTCGGATGTCTTAGACTTCGGACGAGCAACAAAGACAATGATAGGCGAGTGATGGGTGACGGGTCGATCAGATCAGATTGGATTCGCGTGGGCGCAGGTGACACGGATGAGAAACCAGATATTTCTAATTATGATGGATTGAGGAGTGACGAGACATGAGACAAGAAGATGGGAGGTCACAGGCGATAATTGAAGAATGGGAGGCGAGGTAGAGATGGGAAACCTTCGTGTATTGAGTGGTCTTGAGATGTAAGACGTGGACCCAACTTTGTTTGAGTCACGAACGGTTCACGGTGACAGTCCTCCCTTTCCTGCCTTCGACTTCCGGCCCATCGGGTCCGCCAGACCATAGCTAACCGCTTCGACTGCCTGCGAAGGATGACGTCGCGTGCCTGAGACATTGGGCAGATACAGCTAAGTGTCGGGTTGGGTATTGCCAATACGAACTGGTCATAGTAACTGGATTGGCATCGCAGCCGCCAGCTATCTCGGTTGGGCAACTAGAGAAAGACGGGAGAGCTGTCGTGGCGGCAGAGGGCAAGCTTATAGGTTCAGAGCCTCAGAGCTATCCTTGGAGCTACGTCTGCCCCTCGAGACATTACCTAACCGACCTAACCTAGCGGAAACACCTCCGGTATGTGGAGGCAGGGTCCCTGTCGTCGCCTGTGACAGGCGCGGTGGCGGCTTCGGCAGGCACTTCGATGCTAAGAGATGGTGGGGGACTCAAGCTTTCGGTTACATTGTCTCGCTACATGAATGTTGCTGATGTGACCCTACGAATTCCATATACTCCATGTGCCTTATGTAACAGTGGTGGACTGTGGTGATTCGCCCTCTACCCCAACCCGTCTGGAATCGAGGTGGGACTAGTAGACGGTCGACCTCCGAATTTTCGGGCGACTTTAGTACAATCCTCAGATTTCTGATCCGCAGCCAGCAGGACACATCTCCGGATCTCTGTCCGACAAGAGCTGAAGGACTGTTGCACGTTACAGTCCCTCCAACTCCGAGATCTTGTAGAACAACCTCTCCTGTTCCCGGTCTCGCGCTTTTCTCGCTCCTGCGACCAGACGACCATCTTCCGCACGCGCCCAGCCGAGTCAACCGTCTGCCCGCTGTCGAGAATATGCCTGAGCAGAATGTACCCGCCGCAGGCGAGGCCGCGGGCGAACAGGGTGGCGGCGTACGTGATTTTCGTTCACTGCCTTTCGAGATCCATAGTCGCCTCAAACAAAGTACCACGCTAACAGCCATGTCTTCCTCGACCGCAGCAGTCCACGTTATACAAGATCGTCCAAGGTGTTCTGATCTGGGGAGGCATGCAGCTGCTCATGAAGCAATTCATGGGCGGAAACAACACCTCCAAGGCAGCTACGACAACCGACGCGGAAGGAAATGTTGTGCAGATACCCGCCAACACCGGAGATATCCCTGCATATCAGCTTCGGCCAAGCGCATTGGACCCAGGCGCGACCTACAACCGCATCCCTCAACGGCTCGCGCCCATCTGGCCTCTCGACAGCACCGTCGACATCGTAGTCACCCTGTCTGAGACCTTCGTGCCCACCAAGATCGCAAGCCTGCCCAAGGAACTCGTCGTGCTCAAGGAAACCGGCTTCCAGCTGGGCAACTACAGCGACTCCCGCTCTGCCGAGACCGTCTTTGATGTGCCCGCTTCGATACAGAACAATGGAACACTCTGGGGTCATTTCTATATTGGACTGACCGGGTCGGTGCTTGATCCCAAGGAGCCCGGCTTTGATCCTGCTGTAGCTAGCCATTTCTCATATCCTTTGACGCAATACGCTCCCAAGAAGAAGGTAGCCAAGACCAGGAACTTGCTAGAAGAGAGAGTCCAGGTCGAGGATGAGGTCGAAGAGGAGCCCTCTGGCCCTATCATTGCCAACTTCTACCATCCTAACACGAGTCTATCCTTCATTCCTGATACAGGCGTTTTGGATTATCCAAAGGCCGTGCCTGCCGTCCAACAATTTCTTGTGCTAGAGGTGAGACACCCAAATGTCCGATAACGAGACGAGCCTCTAATGATTCATAGCCAACGGGCGCTCGCGATGGCACGGGTCAAAACGGGTGGTATTGTACGTTTCACCTTGTATATTGACTGGCTATGAATGGAGCTCACACCTATCGCAGATCCGATCCTATTCGTCAACCAGTTCTGGCAGATGAAATCGCAGATGATGGTGCTGAATGACACTGTCAAAACTCTTCCCATGCGTCTTGACCTCAACAACTTGAGAAATTGGCAATTCAATCTCATGGCCACTATGGACATGAACTCCAAGCAAGCTGCTCGGCAGGCTGCTTTTGGCGGTCCTGGCCTGGCCGGAGGAAGCGACGGCAGTGAAATCGATATGATCAAGGAGGTACTCCTGGATACCAATCCCTGGCTACTTGGTATCACTGCAGTTGTTACTGTCGCTCATCTTATTCTCGAGACCCTCGCCTTTGGTTCTGACATTGCCCACTATCGAAAGAAGAAGGACAATGTGGGTATTTCTGTGCGCTCCATCCTGGCCAATGTTTTCATGCAGGCCGTCATCTTCCTCTACCTTGTCGACAATTCGCAGAACACGAGCTGGATGATCTTGGGCACCCAAGGTGTTGGTATTCTCATCGAATTCTGGAAGATCACCACGATAGTGAATGTGAGACTGCGGCCAGCGCCCCCAGGGTCAATAATTCCTTACCAGATCGTGTTTGAAGACAAGTACAAGTTGAGCGAGACGGAGGAGAAGACCAAGGAGTATGACGAAATCGCCTTCAAGTACATGTATATTGCAGGCGTGCCGCTTTTGATCGCGTACGCCATCTACTCACTCTACTACGATTCGCACAAATCGTGGTACTCATACATCATCACCACGCTCGTGGGTTCCGTCTACGCGTACGGGTTCCTCATGATGGTGCCCTCTCTCTACATCAACTACCGATTGAAGAGTGTTGCGCACATGCCCGGCAAGGCCATGATGTACAAGTTCTTGAACACCTTCATCGACGACTTGTTCGCATTCACGATCAAGATGCCCTTTCTGCACCGTCTCGCAACTTTCCGAGATGATATCATTTTCTTCATCTACCTGTACCAGCGCTATGCTTACAAGGTAGACTACACCCGTGTCAACGAATTCGGCCAGGGCGGTGACGATGAAGAGCCACCAGCTGAAGCGAAGGCCGAGCCTAAGTCATTGCCCAAGGCCGGCTCCGTGGTGGCTGACGTCACTGACAGCACCGCGAAGACGAGCGGAGCAAGCACGGGTGGTGGTGCGAAGAAGAGGAAATAAATTGCCGGTCTTCGCTTGACTCGCTGATTTTGTGCTATAGATCATATTTGCATACAACCGTCGTGCATATTACAAAGTCGCCATTACGACAGCAGCCTAGTGTAGATAGACTGAGCAAGACTTGAGACTTAACATGAGCAGAGAATTCGTATCTCGGCTGCGAACGCGACGTCCTTCCGTAGCAGGTTGTTTGAGTGAACTGTTCGTAAACTACGTGTCAAGTTATCGCTTGCATATTGAACATAAATCAGGTTCGCTACCCGGAAATGGATGGTAGGGAGGACAACCTGGTGCAGCAAGTGTACCAGTTCCGAGAAAACCAGACGCAGGGGGCGAATTACAGCATCGCATCGCCCAGCATCTGTAACTGGGGGTGCAAGGTTAAGGTACCTTTCGTTGTTCTCGAGGTCAGTAGTGCAATTAGGGGTCATCGGCTTGTGTGAACTGGGTAGAGGTAGGTATGAAATATTCGAAAGTGCCAGAGCCAAAAGTCGTTCCACATTTTATTGGATTCTACCAATTCGCTCCTTTGGCTCTTTTGTCGTGGTTTCAAACAACTCTCAAGCACTTATCAAGCCGGGGTGATCTTCACAGGAAAGCCACGAAAAATCAATCCGAACGGCTGAACCAGGTACCTGGCGGGTGGGTTAGGCACAAGGTTCGATTAGTAGCAGTATCTGTCTACGCCAACGGCTTTCTTATCGCCAGCTCTGTCATTCGTACAACATTTGTCAACCTCTCGAGTCTCGCTACATCGTGTCAGAGTCACTCTGCTCACTCACTCACATCGCATCAAATGAGCAGGCACCACGATAGTTGAGCAGCCGTCAAGCACTCGATCCCAGCTGAGGCCGCCCACTGGTATGAGAGTCGTATTGCTGACATAGTCCTATCTGCTCTAGCGGCACCATAACCATACCCGTGCCTGGCCTAGCCCCACTCAACTACCTTACGCAAGGTACGCGCAGACGTCAAGTTCAGAGTGCTTCGAGAGCTTCATTGGCGGCCGCAACAATTGTATTGTTCATTACGTCCATTCTATTGTGATTATCAAAGACCTTAGAGAGGCAACTCTTGGAGACAGAGTGTTAAAACTGGCCACAGCCAAACGCCACTACGTCCCAACCCCAGGCCACGTGCGCAAAGGGACTCAAGCAGCCAAGCTTAAAACCACCTAGCTCACACGAGAAGGACGGGAGACCACGGATAGGAGTCAACGGACGCAGCGATAAGTCATATCGCATCAGCCATTATTCCCGGAGCGTGTATGCACGGATATGAGCAACAGCAGCGGCACCGTCCTCGAGACGGTAGGCTCGCTGCTGGCCATCGTCGCAAATTCAGTCCAAGATGCCCTGCGCGTCCTGATGTTTGCCGACAAACGGGCGTGGGGGCGGCCCGAATTTGAACAATTGCGCCTGCTTGAGGAGACGCTTGATGAGGCCAAGAGGGACTTTCAGGAGCTGCCTGCCCTTGTCAATGGCCGTTTTTATTACGAGAATGATCGAAAACGTATGTGTCATTCTGTCAATCTGGTGTCAAGTTTCACATGGTTTGGCCATCAAATTATTCGGGAGCCTCATTATCAGAACGACTAGGGTTAAGCAACCCAAAATCCAAATGTGCAACCCAAGTGGTGTATGGACTTCGCTCACCTCTCATATGACGATCTAATTGAAAGAATCTCACATGGTAGCTGGGGACGAGCATATCATCTAGACCATCCGAGCTAACTCCATTGTAGCCGAAAGTCTAGACGAACTGCGAGAACTATGCACGCGCTTTGCGCAACACTCACAGAGCTTCAAAGACTGGATACGGATAGGGGGGTCCTTAGATCCCGAACTGGCACACCAGACAAGGTGGTTACGGCGAGAGCTACACCGCGCGCAATGCCGCGCAGCACGGCGTATACGTGATGATCTGGAAACAGCGAACTCGCGGCCACGGTGTCTGGGTGCGTTGCTTGTTTGGCGCAGTCAGCAGCAGCAAGTACGGCAGAACCAAACTCAACCTCAAACTCATTCACAGCCTCAACAATATCCGCAGAGTGATATCACTCCAATGGGACAGCAGCCAGAGCGAAGTTCCAATGTCGAGATAGCGGCTTGCAACTCAACAGGGGTATTCCAACGATTTGGCACCAGCAACCACGATATCGCCTTCGTCTGCGACTTCTGTGATGGATTCTTAGTATGGGAGGACCTGCGTTCTATGCCCAGTACACGGCAACGTGCCGCGTCCTCAGCACCCAGCATGAGCGAGAACTGGGCTGCCACCGGATTTACGAATCCGCAGATCAGTCCCCATCGCCAGACACATTCTCGTCACCAATCACGGACATATTCGCGGACTAATAACCATAGCCACTCAGGCCCCCTCGATATCGAGCTGCGGACAAGCGGTGAGTCGGGCTTCGCAGACGCGATACCGAGCACGGAAAAGCAGGGCGAGGAGAAGATCATTCTCTTTCCGCCTGTAGCTATCGCGAACCATCTCCCACCGGAACCTGGGGAGTGGCAAGCCCCGTTGTTGTGCCCACTGTGTGATGACTATTTCTACGAGGAGCAAGGCGATGGGGATATGGATCGCGTGAGATATACGCAGGACGAACAGGGCTTCGAGACGGTGGCTGATTTGCAGCAACATCTTGAATGGAGCCATGCCAGCCTACTGCCTAGTCTTACGGATGTTGCGCCAAAGGCATCGAATTGCGCTGTTATGTAGCTACAGTACCCGCAAATTATCTTTCTGGAACGTACCCGACGGAGCAAGCAACGGGGACCACGGACAGGAGCCGACTGCCAGCGTAGACGGCATACGACGATTTCACGATAGCATTACATCAAAGAGTCGGGGTTAATTAATTTTGTACATAGAATTAATCTGCTGCCTAGCGATGGGAGCGAGCATGGCGTTTTGGGGATGTTGGGTCAGAGTATGACTACTACATGGTGGTTGGATGCTACTGGTAATTTAACGGTATTACAGAGGGCGAGGAAGTGAATGAAGTCTTGAATCCGGTGTCTTGACATGACCAGATCAAGATCTAAATATGGTGTTTTAATTACGGTCATACGTTGAATCGCACACCATAATACCGGTATCTGCTCATCTATAACAGCTGCATCGCTACCTGATGATTACCGAATTGACGACATCTCCTTATCAGCTCCGGACCGCACGTACGTTGTAGGGTGGTCCTTTCGGCAGCGAAACTGGCTATCTTATCCTCCGCACGCTCGCCTACTCATCGAGATCCCTTCCCACGGATTATCCTGCCTACCAATCCCCACCCAGGCTTTGCTCAAAAGAACCGAAACCAAACAAACAGTATAACAACAAGCCCAAACACGCCTATGGGCGCATACTGCTTAACCAGCAACTCCCAATTAATCCGCACAGCAGCCCGTCGATACTTCCTCGAATCATCCTTCAGCCTACTACTCATATCACTCATTCTTTCCAGTCCCTCTCCCCTATACAACAAATCCTCGATATTCTTCGTCATGACCTTCGTGACATCCCGTAACTCGTCGTTCAGCTTATCCAAGTTCTGCGTGGCGCGGGTATCGGCGTATGTGGATTTGGTGCGGTTGATGAACGTGTCGAACTCCATGAACGCGTACGGGCGGAGAGAGGGGGACAGCAGCTGCGTCGTGTTGTAGGAGTTGCTGAATTCGGTGGATATGTCGGAGAGGTAGGTGAATGCTAGCTTGCGCGGGTAGGAGCGGTCGCATATGCATATGTATACTATTTCGTTGGCTATTAGGTAGCTGGGTGTTTGTTAGTATTTAATATGGTGGTGGGTGATATGGTGGAGGGGGTTTGGGGAGAGAGGGAAACGAACTGGAGGGTGTAGTTCCCGCTCTCGATGCTGGCTTGTTGTTCTGAGTTGCGGTTTAGTCGTCGTAGGATTAGCTTGATCTGCGACTTGACTTCGGCTAGGCTTGCTTCGTTTTGCTCGTCGTCGACGGATGCGCAGAGCATCAGGCCTGGCGCACATCATGTTAGATTGGGTATAGAATGTTGGATGAGGGCGAAGGAGGGGGGAACGTACCATCGGTGGCCCGCGCTATCTGCGTTGATCGAATCATTTCTGCGATTGTCCGGCGGTGGTATAGTGGATTCGTAGATGTTGGCGATGTCTTGGAAGAATAAAGAAGTTGGTGGTTTACGTGTCCAGACTCAAACTACCGCTGATCGGGAGTGACGTAGGGGTGCCTCCGAATGTCTGCTAAATCGGCTACTGGAGGAGTGGTCTGCTGTCTGGGCTGTTTGAGCTGCTTTGCCTGGGGAGACTAAGCCGAAGCGGGCTGCCCAGTGTAGATTAAGAATGTCAGTAGTTATTGACTGGGTGCTGGCGTGAAGAACGAAGAAGAGCTATCAAAGCCGGCCAACATGTACTTGAGGCTTTGATTCGAGTGCAGTCAACGGTAGGGGGGTATTAGTGGCCACAAATCAATCGCCATAACATCTTTGATGCCGCCAGGGACAGCTACTGTTAGAGGCTTAGCGTACATCTAGTGGAGATGATAGCGCCATCTTTATACCCCTTTTGGGATGTCCACCACTCAACCTTCAGCCTCATCTTCAGTGGCCCGACTTGCATCATGCCAGGTAAACCAGCTGCAATGTGACTACGCTATGGCAATATCGCTCCTTCTAATGAAACATATCGTTGTCTACACGCCACTGTGCTTAAGGTATGAATGAAAAGTAACAGGCAGCCTAGCACTGCTCATTGATCACTTGGTCCATTAGCAAACATGTTTCCCACCACACAAGCACATCATCTCATTTACTCTCATCTGTGCCTTGACGGAAGAGGCTGGAGCTTTTGTCACGCCTTCTGGCAAGTCCCAACAGGCACACTTTAGGTAACATCAAGTCGACCAAGAAGCAACCTACAGAATAGAGCCTCTTTGTTCCCTTCCATCAAGAAATTTCTTCCCCTCCACTCTGCTTATTGTGCAGGAATAGGTGATAAGCATATAATTTCTATCCAACCTCAACTGCGACTCTCTTCATCAACTTTTTCCCACACACTCATATCGTCATTTCAGTCTTACGATGCCAGCCCGCAAGAAGTCGACTGCCAGTGCTGCCTCTCAACCATTGAGAAGTTCTACGAGAATCCGCCGCCAGTCTGCTTTGCAGAAGGAGTCAGAGGCAACCGCGTCCTCGGGCGATGAGCTGGCTAAAACGGATGTGCCCACCACAAGTCACGCAGAACAGGTCTCAGACGAAAGCACCATCGTAACTCAATCAACAGACCGTACTATTTCTGTCGGCAACCCAGGACACGTGTCAGATGGAGACACCATCATTGCCCATTCCACAGACCGTACTATTTCAACTGGTAATCATGAGATAGACGAAGAGCTTTTGGCAGTCGTCAACAAAATGGCATCGACGATGCCCAACAACAAGAGACATTCCAAAGAAGGTTCCATCCCAAAGCCTGAGGATCTGAAGACCACTGAACCGCGCAGAGGCACACCAATCAAGAAGCAGGAATTCGAGGTTGTAACCATTGCGTCTGGAGAGGAAGACGAACTTTCCGCACCGAGTCCTAAGAGAGCCAAGCCTGTGCCTAAGACGACGCAATACGGCTCTTTTCGGAAGGGCCGCTCCAAGTGGGATAATCCAGATGAGATGCTCACCAACGAGAGGGCACCACTTGCCTTCACCAACCTCAGAGTAGGTGCTTCATCCTACTGAACGACCCCAGCGCTCACGCTGACCGCAAACAGGATCTCTTGTGTGACCCTATGACTTGGGAGATCTTATCAGATCAGGAGAAGCAGAAGGTACTCTCTCAGTTTCCCGATGATACAGAGATAGAAGACGCAGGCACCCCCGACGCCCGACCTAACATCATGGCGCTGCGAAACAATAACAATTTTCGACATGACGTTGCGCGATATCAAGAAGGGTTGAAGGATGGGCAGCATGATGTGGAGTGGATTCAGCAAGCCCAGGCCGCGCATAGTAAGCGTGAGTTGGGCTATTATGATGACTTCCTTGCTTCTGATTTCCAAGAGAAATGGGACATTCCGCACCCGGACCAGGAGAAGGCTGAAATGGCAGAGAATGGAGATGATACCGTTGAGGTTCCTGAGCCAAGACCGAATGGAGATCCGAATTATCCGACCCAGACAGAGGTCGATCCATTGAAAATTGTGAATGGCGGGGCCGAGAAGACTGTTATTGCAGAGCATCAAGAAGGAACCACGCAGAAGACTGGTGATGCAGCGCCGGAGGACTCCGTGGGGGAACAAACGAAAAACGAAGGAAACCATCATGAAGTGTTGCAGAACGCTCCTGCTGATGTTGTTGAGGGCATTTCAGCGCAAAACAACGATGGTCAACCTCAACCTCAACCTGCTGGCCCGGACGCCGAAGACGCTGTTATGGGAGACGACCCAGACAAGGCAGTTGCACAGTCTACGGAGCAACCCCTCGTGCAGGATGAAAAGACTGATACCATGACCACGGCACCCCCTGCTCACGATGCAATGCAGGGAATCAAGGTACCGAGCTCGCAGACCGAGCCTGCATCAGATCAACCTCCTTGCGAGACGATGCAAGGCATTCAGGGCTCTGGCGCAGATCATGCGGCCGCACAGGAAAGCCATCTACAAGGCAAATCTGGTAGCTAGCCTATGCTAGATATGCCACGACTGATTAGCCAGATACAGCAACTAGGGAGCGTAAACTCATACTTGAAACCGGCGAGCACTGCATTCCCGAATGCCGACAACAGACCGAATTGGACAAAAATAGGACATCCAGAAGCAGACGCGGCGATTCAGCAATTTTTATACGACAAGAGGAGAGCTCTAGCTGTCGCGGGCGTTGAAACTGCCCCAAGAGCTTGGTACCACCTGCCTGAAGAACAGAAAGCCGACTGGTGGGCATTTCATGATGCTTGCGACACAAAACGAAAGCTAAATTTTTCTGATCGCGATCATAATGACCTACCCAAAAACACGAGCAGGCAGAATCTTGCAACAGAATGGAAGTGGAAAAAGGGCGAAAAAACCGAATGGTACATGACGGAGGATGAGCTCAACAAGAAAAGGCACAAAAAATCGATCGCAAGTTCTCAAAAGAAGGTGACACGACGCGGAACAAGAGGGAGGAGGCTTTCGGGCGAGACTCTCAACTCACACTTAGACGACAACCAGAGCTCCAACGTCGGACTGATAGAGGAAAACCTAGACCCAAGGCGTGGCATGGCACAAGAGAACATTCCTACGAGCACAGATATCACCGATGAAGCAGTGAGGCACCATCTTATCCAACCGGTTTTCACACAAGGTAATCTGTACGACGACCTAGAAAGAGCAGATCGCGAGGCCCTAGGAAGACGTGATCGGACCGGGTCTTACTAGTGAAGTGGCCTGCATACGTGATGTCGTCGGTACCTTGCTTGCGTTGGTATGGGTACGGAGCATACAGGATAGACGTTCTTCTTCTTTCGTACATGTGTCTTGCTAAGGGAAGTGGTCACGGCGTAATACGAGTAAAAAGACAGGAAAGGCGTATGGAGATACCCTGGGCTTACTAGACTAGACCGCGTCTCTTTAATAAACAGCCTTCTACGTGTTTTGTTCCTTGTTCTAGAATATGTTTTGGTTTCGTCTACTATGTATGCCTAGGTAGCGGAAGTAAAGCTGTAGGTGCAACTGATAATGGAGAGGTTGCCTGGTTGCCTGGTTGCCAGCGTGCCTGCCTGCCAACGCGTCTGAAGTGTGTCTGGTATATGTGCCGTTGTAATCGAGCAACCATCAAATAACCTGGGACTCCGCGACCGTTCTATGATGGCCATGCGGTATATGGCGGTGGCCTAGGCCATAAGTCCGTCTATGCTAGCGGTTCTGAGTTCGATCCGGAGAGGGGTGGATGGGTGGTTGTCCAATTTCTTCTTTTTAATTTTCTTACCATCATTAATTACATTGGTTCTCTGCGACTTATCCTTTGCCATACTTTTCACTTCGCGAGTACTGTCTATGGGGTTTAAAACCAGTTGTTTCTTACTGGTTTGCTTTATTATTAAGGTGGAAGCAGCCAGTCGGAAAAGGGAGGAGGGTGAGGGTGAACGTCAAGCCTTGCTTGCATAGCTCAGCTACCTACCAAGTCTTGCACCTTATGGTAATTCTCCATCGAAACAGCGAATATTGCATATTCATCAAGTCTCGAGTATGAATGACGCTTGGAAATATTAGTTCGTGACTTGTATAGTAATTTTGGTTTGATTTGGTAGCAAATAACAGCACCATCCTCTTGCTTTAAATATCCCATGAAACGGGCCCTCCAGTTTCAAAACATGAGACGCAGTATCTGCCCGTGGCCACTGTTGTTACTCCCTTTACATCCAAATGTCCTTGCCGGGTCTTTCAAGTTAGTCTGTTACCAAGGTCAAGTTTCGATGTTCAAACAACACCAACGCTCACAACATCTCTCATTACTCATAGCGGTCTATATGTATCCATTTACACTCATGTTTCTGTCTCACTCTCCCTCCTCTCGTCGCTTCTCTCACGACACCCCACCAGGTCACTCATCAGGACTCATCCCTAACCCGAACAACAACAGGTCTTCTAGAGTGCCATATCCTTCTTTCCCTCTTACCCAGCACCGCATCCAGCATATTCTCCGTATCGCTTCGTTCCCTTCCGCTTCTCCTCTTCTCCTTGCCGTCTAGCTCTTTCGCCTGCCAGAGCCTTGTCTCTTCGATAGAAGCAGCGATTTCGAAGTCCCCTCTGCAAAGCGCCGTAGCACCCAATACAACCTCCGTCTTGCTCTTTCCCTCTATAAGCGGAAGAGTTTGTTGCAGAGTCCCGTTCCACGCGAATTTCCTCGTGAAGTCAAGTGCTACGTTGGCCGGTCTGTTGGCTAGCGAGGGTATGAGACGGAGAGTGGGGTATATGGAGTTGCTTGTGCGGTTTTCAATGGAGACGCGGATTTGCATGAATTCATCCACGGAGACTGTGTTGTGCTCTTTGCTAGGCGGTTCAGGTGGAGGTTCGAGGGGCTCAACCGAGATATCAATACCGATCTCGTCGATTTTAATAGCCTCTATCATTCTCGAGTTTAGCCGTAGGCCCCGCAGTTCAATGATACCCTCTTTATGGGCACCAGAGGCGGTCTTCCACGTTCCAGACAGAGTCTCGAGCATCTTTTCTCTGTACCAGAATGCCTCTCTGTTACCTCGTTCCATGTCTGGGGTTATTTTGCTACTGCTGACCACAAACTGTCTTTGTCTCGAGGGGTTCAGTGCAGGAATGGAGGCGTGCGGATCTTCGATATAGAGTCGAGGTACGGGCATTATGACGCGGTTTGTGTTTCCTGGCAGAATATGGTCTTCGATTACAATGTCTTGACCAGACTTGAGACATATTTGGATGTCGTTTGGCCAGGCATTACGCAGATCCATAAGTAATAGGCAATCATCTGATGCCCTGGGCTCATGATCGTTTTCGGTTTTCGCTCTGCTCCAGGCTTTGTTGGGTAGGTCTGACTGAATGGGGAAGAGGTCTACTCGAGCGAGCTCTATAGCAGCATTTACCGTGATGGTTAAATCTAGGCAAACTTGCCGAGTGAAAAATTGATTTTTGATCTCAGACTGTGGCATACCGAGGTGCGCGTAATCGATCTGTATCGTACCACTAGTTAGACCAGGCTTCCCGAGGATTTCAAACTCAAAAGTGGCAGTTGATGCGGGTGCAATGTATCGTCTAGAGTCGTCAATCTTCCGAAGACGTAACGCTTGCTTTTTTGCTAAAACCCATTCACATTCGTGAAGCTCAGCTGCAGTTGCATCTCGATTGGCCAGGGCAGTCTGAAGAGGCCCTTGCGTCGAATCCTGGAAGGAGAAAAGCAGAAGATCTGCTGCGGTTGTGGAAGACGTATTCTGCAAAGTGACAGAAAAGACACGCCTTTCCCCCTCGAGAACCATGATAGATGATTGGGGAAGCGTGGTCGACCTTATAATTAGAACGGGCTGGGCCGGTATTACACTCAGCCGAAGGCTGTCAGGCTTCAAAAGAGGGCCTGGTGGTGATAAAACATGATCTTGGTCGAGGTTCCCCAGCCCAATGCTCTTCACTTTCGGCTCCAGTTCAGGATTCCACGATTGTGAGAAAATGGGAAATCGTCTCTCGCGACAACCGTGCACTTTCACCATTGCCCCTGTGATTTCGAGAGATCCAGAAGATCGCGCCGTGCCATGTATCTTCAGTATTTGCGTGCGATACGGCCCGATAACTGTCGACATTGCCGTGGGCTCAAAGGTCGCGCCTTCAGTGTGTAACTTTATACTGTCGATCTCGAGCTCAACGTCGAAGGGATTTTGAATAGTGATTCTAAAGGAGGCCGCTTCGTCTGCCACAAGGGTCTGCTCGGCCTTTGCCTTGTCTGTTCTCAGGAACGGGTTATAAATAAAAGGGTTCACGTCTTGTGATGTACGTGCAGTTGTAACACCTGGTAAGACCTTTTTTGAGTGTGGTGTTGGCGCACGTGAGATCGGTAGAGCATCGACAGTGATTCCACGTATTAAGAATTCGTCCCAGTATTCACCATCCAGATCTTTCAAACCCAGGCTTCGCGAGAGTCCTGCGGTTTTCGATATATTGGTGACGAGGCGAATTTGCTCATCACGCGTGATTATCGGAGCTGCATCTTCCCTCCTAGGGCCCGGTGCAACACCGCTCCCGGATGTGCGTAACAGATTGCTCGAGTATCTTAGCACACCCTGGAAATCAGGAAGTGCCTCGGAAAAGTTGATGCAAGCTCGGAGGATATTGAGCTTGATGCCCTTAAATCCAAACTGCCTTCTTGCCGACTGCCGATGTATCCTTGATATAACGTCCGCATCCGCATCACTGATTGTCGATGAGTCGGTTTCGGTCTCGTTTTTAGTGTCACCCAGCCCGACGACACCATATGTCTTGCATAGTAGTCCGAGGAACGCGTCAATCCCCTGCTCGAGGTCACCATCTGCAAGATCGAGTGCGCCTGCGGGACCGCCCTGGCCATTGAGAGCGTTCAGTGCCATCAACCCAGCGGCTGGGTGGATGCCTACTTCAGCAGCTCCCCGGGTTCTAGCCTCGACCAAGCCGCCTCCTAGTACCGAGACTAACTCGCGTATAACTAATGCTTTCTTTCGGTGATAGCCAAGGGTGCCTAGTACGGAGGCAATACCACCCAGAACGATCGATCGATCCACAGTTGTTATGAGTTCTGGAGCCGACGATGGGAAGGCCTTGAATAGGAAAGCATTTATTTGTCCTCGCGTGGGAGTGATATTCAGACGAGGTGAAGTGGTAAGGGGTTTCGACGGATGTTTGCCAAATACCATTATATTTAATGAAGGCTTGCTTAGATTGCCATTACAAAGATGAAGGGCGGTCAATATGTTGCAGAAACGGAGAATGGTTTCGGACAAAGGCAGAGGAGGAAGCTGCTCTCCGGATATCCTGGAATATAACCCTATGATTCGCTCTAGAAGGTCTGGTAGAATAATTTGAAGATTCCGGAGGTACTTAGGCTGATTTGGATCTGCGTCTTCACTCTCTTGGGCTTTAAACAAATTACTAGTATTCTTCTCATTCGGAGGCAGGCAGATGGTCGGCACCGTAAATTCAATCCCCACCCACCCAAGCAAGAAAAGACTGACGGTGATGATCTCAAGGGCTTTACCGTGCCAAAGATGATCGTTGATCGACTTTGCCACTGTCGCTCCTTCAGCAGCCTCTTTTAAGGCGTCCGTCCAGCGACCGGCTTGAAGATAGAGAGAGGCTACCACAATGGCGGCCCGTCCTTTGCCTGTCTTCCTGAACTTCTCATTTACCCCCCCTGGACCAAACCCTTGGATAGAGACCTTGTTTGATTTCAGGGTTTCTTCCGATGTAACTGGGCGTGAGCTATTTTTCTGCTGTTCAGGGCTAGTCAGGGGTGAATGGATTCCATTCGCAGCACGTATATCATCAAAAGTAGTTGGCGGGTTGGACAATCCGCTGCGAACGGGTGTTGATGGACGTGCAGTCGGTGTCCCGCCACTAGAGCCAGGCCCGTTGAATCTAGACGTAACAGGCATGGACATTCGATTTTGGTGTTTATCTGCGACTCCGCTCGTGGAGGCTGACCTTGTTACGGTCGATATCGCAAATTGAGAATTTCTCCTTGCCACAGGATTAGCGTCCTCCGAAGTCCACGAGCCCAGACCAGGGCGGCTTGGGGCCTGGCCTGGGGAGTCAATGGTAGTCATAGCCTCGAATGACTTAGCAAGTGTGGTCATCTCGGCTAGCAAGAGTGAGGATATGTTACACATAACGGTCCGGATGGTTGTCCGCAGTGTCTTCTCAGGAGGTGGTATAGCCTGTATGCCCTCGGGCAATGATACATGAGTGTCTCCCGACAGCTTATAGTCGAATATCAGGACCTGGTGGGCCAGCATCTTAGGATATGCATCCCTTAGATCCTCTAGCTCCTGGTACAAGGTACGGATGTTCCTCTCGGCCATGGTGGGCGCATAGCCGTTTGCCGACTGTCTCTTGCTGAAGGCAACATTCTCGAGCTCCTCTCCATCGGCAATTGCTATAACCGCAAGTGGCTCTCGGAATAGTTCGAAGGGGGATAGGGCGAGGTGGGAAGGCGGCGGGATGTAGGTGATCAAATCGTAGAACATGGCACCGTTAGGGAAAGCTAGCGGTGAGAACATGTCTGTAGGCCAGAGGGCATTAGCAATCAGTTGGGATATTGGACATATATGGAGTACAAACTCCGATTTGGGCGCCCGTCGGCACTGATATCGCGAAGCTGGACGACATTTTCCTGGTTCAACGTCTGGACAAATGCTTCGAAGCGGTCTCGCTTTATCTGGCCAACGGGCAGGACCAAAGTTCGCACCCGTGCCGGAGCAATGGGTAAGATGGAACCTTGACTCATTCTAGCATTGGTCCCCTATTCCAATTACACAGGGGCTCACTCATGCCCGCGTCGAAGAGTGAGGGCGAGGCGAAGGCAAGGCGGCGATGTCGCTTCGTTATCGCATAGCCAGCGTTGGAGAAGCCGGCGCCGAATCGTCGCAAATAACTAGAACGCAGCTCAAGACCTTGAAGGACTCGCAAAGCTTGGGTGGCTCGTTTCGCGATCGGTATTTGCGAGAATGCGGCGGACGTGGTCGGTTGCTGTCGGGCGTTGTGACGATTTCGTGTGGACAGGAGGTCTGTCGGATAGTGCTTTGACTGGCATGTACAGCGCAATTGCAGGTGTTCATAGCTCCAGCAGCTCCCCTGGACCTGGGGTGCGACAGGCTGCCAGCGATGGCCAATCATACACTAAATTTGTCTGTTAGTGGACAAGGATCGACTCGAGCTGCCTGCGTTGGCACACGACAGTCATTTTCAACGCGCCATCTTGCGCACCAAAACTCTTTTCTTCGAAATTGATAATGTAAAAATCTTGGGTTAGTCTGATAGTGATAAGCTCGATTTCCAGCAGATTTTCTATTAAATATGTGGTAAAACTCATTGCTTAGGGGTTGTTTGTTCATGAACGGAGTACAGTCAGTGTGTTGACAACCACAGTGAGCTACCTACGGTAGGTACGTGCAATCTTCAGGAGAGTGAGAAACTCGGTTTTCGTCAATATTCCATTTCGTCGACAAAAGTAGATACGATAGATGGAAATAATAGCTACTCGGTTGCGGAACAGCCAAATACCTTCCTAAGTCGATCAAGTCTTTGGAGAAACGCATACAACTCTTTACTAGCGAGACCATGGCTATTTCAATGATTCCGATAGACGAAGATCATATCAATTTACAACATAGATATTTACAAATGCTAAACCTTCGCTCCAGTATATATAGCACAGGATTGAATACGCAGCAGCAATAATAAATAGCAACGATCGCCCGAGAAGCCGATTAGTGTGAAGACATTCCAGTATCATCATCTGTAGTCCTCGTTTTCCCCTGCCTGGCCTCAGTTTGGAGCTCGCTGTCGAAGATATCGACTGCAATGCTAGCTTCCACAAAATCCTCCAGCTCTTCTGTGACGGTCTTGAGCTTCTCCTTGACAGCCTCGGCCCCCTCGAACCCGACAATATGTCGTGCCGGTGGGTTCTCATGACCCCCAATCGCCGTCAGCGCATGTACAGTCTCAGCGACTAGACGGTCGTTGGCAGATGTCGGGAGCTTTGGGTAGCGATTCAAAATATCCGTATCCGACTGCTCAATTGCCGTCTCCGGGTTCAAATTCAACATGTTCGTCAACATGTCTCGCACGCTCGGCGCTGGGTTGTTCTCACTATCATATTGCGGCATCGCTGGAGAGAAGACGATTCTGTTCGTCAGAGTCTGGATCTCCTTATGAGGCTGCACAATCGTCACTTTGATATTGAAGGGCGCGACTTCGTAGGCTAGCGAGTCGCAAAAGCCCTCGAGCGCCCATGTCGCCGCCGTGTAGATGGACATGCCAGGCGTGCCAATGTGGCCGCCGATGCTAGTGAGGATCATGATATGGCCAGTGTGCTCAGCGCGTAGCATCGGTAGAGACGCCTTGATGAAGTTGACTTGCGAGAAGAAAATGGTTTCAAACTGGTCCCGTACCAGATTTTGCGTTGCGGGTGTAGTCGACAGTTCTTCAACAGTTCCCACAACGGCTGATGTCCATGCATTTTCATCAGTACGGAGAACTCGGGTTGCCAGACCATTTTAGCCCCGAGACAGCTTACCTTCAGATGTGCAGCAGAGCAATATGTCGACGCGACCGAAGGTATGTTTCGCCTCGGCCAGCGCAGCACCGCATTGACTCATGATCCGCCCATCGCACCTGATGCTTCTTATGCGATCTTTCCAGCCCTCTCTATCCTTGCGATTGCTCTTACACTCGTTCACCAATTCGCGAAACTCGGCACTTCGATCGTCGTTCTCAATCTCATGCGGCGGCAAACAGGCGACCACAAAGTCGCCATGACTCAGCAATTGCCTAATTAGACGCACCGCCAGCGGTGAAAAGGACGAGGTCAGAAACCATGTTCGCGGAGAGTTATGTGTCGCTATGTTGCTCATTAGTCAAGTTGTCGATATTGCGAGTGACTAGAGTAAGGTAGGTGTAAAGAACATGGAAAGTTTGTCCATCAAAGCCAAGTTCATGGTGGTATAGGAAAGATAATCGGGGTGTAGCCTCTCCACATTGATATCATGCTGAAATGGTGTCATGTAAGGCCAACGGAGAATTGGGGATAAGAAAATGGGTATGGCGATTGGTAAATGGCGTAAATTCTACATGGAGATCGATAGCTCGACTCTAAAAATAAGAAAATAGCAGGGACGGGGACGCACGGAACGACGCTGCAGGAATCGCGTGGGAATGACGCGGAGGGCCGGCTGCAGAAGACGACTCGGCCTGTTTCTTCTCGGACATTCCTTCTCTTCTCTATCTCGGAGGCGGAATTTCCAAGGAATCGACAATAGAAGCCGGAAGAACACGCGGGATCGGGTTACCGAAACGGATTCAGTAAAACTTGAGTATTAGACGAATTTGTTGCATTCATCACCCACACAACCTCTATACATCTCGGAGCTGAAAAGTCGAAGGTATGTCGAACTAATATGGCTGGAGGATGAGATGCTAGAGTCAATACTTCTGTTCACCCTTGAAGGAGCATGAAAGTAATTCGATCATCACACCAACCGGCTTATAAGATCTCGTGGTATTACTTCACGCATGTACCCATGTACCCGAGATGTCAGATCTTACGAAGAATGTATCACTTCGGCGTAGACTGAGGTGACTATTTGGGCTTGCATGTTTGGCTCGCGACTCTTTGCTCTTGAGCATCATTTTAATAGCCTGGACCTAGTTCAATTGAAGTCGGTTCCAGGAGCCGGCAAATGAAATACGTCCGCGCTAGACCCTGGGCTCGGGGAATTAAAAGAAACGTTTGAATCTCAGACGCTGCTCGCTAATCTCTGAGTAAGGTATAAGTCGTTGCTGAGCCCAGAAATCTATGCCGGGCTCGCTCTTCGGAACGCCAACTGCATAATCTTGTCTCGAGCACTCGTGTTCGCACAACAATGCGAGGCAATGGTGCGATGCCGCATTGAAGGCTAGGGCTTGATCAGCGTTGCAGAGTCCGTAGTACCAACCGAGCAAGACGACGTTTCCCTCTGGTGAGACAATGACTCGAGGTGTACCAGGGATCATCCGCAACCCTGGATATCACACATTGACGACCAACCTAAGGCTAGTGGAATCATTGGGCTATGGAATCTGGGACGAACTAGAGCCAAAACGGTTTGTGGGGGGGACGCAATGGACGGAAGAAGAGACCTGTTGATATTAACTTGCAATCTAGCAAGGAAAAGGCCCGATTTGTTCTGGCCCTCAGGACATGATGCAGTGCTACATACGAACATGATGGTAACAATATCCTGGGGTAAAGAGTGGGAAAGCTGTTGCCAATGGATACATACTAAGTCTACATGTAGTAATAGGGCTTCCTTCCTTGTTGTATCTTGGTGAGTCCCGCATGCATCCGACTTCGGGGAAGAGGGGCACCTGTTGTAGTTGCATCGTTCGAGACCCTTCAAGTTTTTTGCTCTACTAGATACTTCGCTGTGAATCACCACGCGAATCGCATGGAATTGGCCAGCGTTGATTTCGCAGACATAACAATCGCAGTATCCGAGCACCGTCCAGCGACCAACTCGATCCAACTGTAACCTCAATTCAGGACCCTGTGTGTCGCGATGCCTGAGAGAGCCGATGTCACATACTTCGGCGCTGGTCCTGCCGGGCTGCCTACGGACGTGCTCGAGAGCGCCGCCCAAGCTCTCCTGAACTATAACAACACAGGCTTGGGGATTGCCGAGCACTCGCACCGTTCTCAGCATGCCACTGATATCATCAACGAGGCAAAGGCCGATCTGGCTTCGTATCTCGACGTCCCCGACGACTACGACATCTGCTTCTTAAGTGGTGGCGGTAGCGGCGAGTTTTGTCAGTATTCAATTGCCAGAGGTGGAATTCTTGGGTTTCGTGAAGACTGACTACTGCGAAAGCCGCCACCATGTATAATCTAGTTGGTGCGTGGGTGAACAAGAAGAAGGCAGAGATATTGGGCGATACGAAGGAACAAGATGCGAATCAGGACGAGCTCGTGGCAGCCCTAAAGAAGGCCATCGACTGCGAATTGAAGTTGGACTACCTAGTAACTGGCGGTTGGTCATTAAAAGCATATCAAGAAGCTGGTCGGTTATTGGGTCCGGAATTCACAAACCTCGCTACCGATTCTCGGACGATAAACAACGGCAAATTTGGCGAAATTCCCGACGAGAGCACCTGGAAACTTTCCAAGGATGCTGCAATGGTATACTACTGTGACAATGAGACCGTCGACGGCGTTGAATTCCCCAAGTTTCCAGAGGCCCTAGCTCCCAAAGCCGATGGCACTGGTCCTATCGTGGTCGCAGACATGTCTTCTAACATCTTGTCGCGACGGATCCCCGTCAAGAACTTCTCTGTCGTATTCTTCGGCGCCCAGAAGAACCTAGGCTCTACAGGTATCACTGTAGTCATCATAAAGAAAAGCCTGCTTCCACAGCCTTCTCCAGCTTTGATGAGAAAACTGGGCCTCCCTATCCCACCAGTCATTCTGACATACGAGACTATCTCGAAAAACAACAGCTTGTACAACACGCTCAGCATCTTCGAGTATGTTGCCCCTTTTTTCTTCATTTCCCCTTTATTCCTCCCCTCACATTGAAATCTATTGGAGCTTTTTACTAATTTCTCCGAAGTGTGTACATCGCCGGACAGGTGCTGAAGAAGCTTCTTAAGACGTATGACAACAGGGTCGATGGCCAGGAGGCCGTCTCAGACAAGAAAGCAGCTCTTATTTACGGTGCACTCGAGGCGCACCCTGATGTCTATCGGATTGTTCCTGGTAAATCAGTACGATCCAGAATGAATATCTGCTTCCGCATTACAAAGGTATGATTGCGTGTATCCCATTTCTCGCATCTCATCTCGCTTGGATGCTGACAGTTTCGCATAGAACGGCGAGACCGACAAGACCGAAGCAGATTTCCTGAAACAAGGTACAGCCCTTGGCCTGACTGGTCTCAAAGGCCACCGTAGCGTTGGTGGAATTCGCGCCTCGAACTACAACTCCATACCCCTGGAGGGTGCGCAGAAACTGGCTCAGTTCCTTAACGACTTTGCCAAGGCGTAAGTAGTATCCCACTGCATTACAGATCAATTAGGAATCGTGGGCGCCGAATTCGATGTGCGGGAACATTGTACAGGTAGTCAAAAGAGTTCAAGATGTTAGCTGGGTTTACTTGCATGGCGGCTCAACGGCGTTATAGGAGACCTGGCATAGCATACGTAGGCATCTGGGCGGGAAAATAATTTCAACACTCATGCATCCTACAAGAGGAGAAGACTGTTGTCTTCAATATAACGAATTGGTAACTGATCTTCAGTATTCTTAAACACCACCAACCCCTTGTTTCATGACTGCATCTCCTCTCTTAACCAAGCAGGAAGCTCCGGTACAGTCTCCCAACCGTCCAGATACGACTCCTTTGTGACTCCAGCTCCAGCGGGCTTTGCGTAAATGGCTGAGACATACCACACAGTCTCGCTCCTTTGAATAGTGCCCTGTAACGTTGGGATCACGGTCCGGCTCTCGACGAGATTAGAATTCGGATCCGCATTGACCAACATAGCAGCGCGCTGTTTCTTATCACCAGTACCATACGCCTTTGGGTCTCCGTCAACAGGCTCAAGTGCCCGGATCCCTACAGCGCCCTTCGAGACTGCAAATGCGCCGTCGACTCCGCCAGCCCAACCTGCTGGTGTCGCCAGGTCATAATTGCCGATGATTCGGGGCTTTGTACCCTCACACTTTTTGGGGTCATACTCATCGAGATACCTCCCATCTGGCTGTCGTTCGTTACAAATCGCGAATGCGCCATCTGCCGTTTTGAGAGTGCGGGATCCAACGTTCTCAATTCGGTGTACACGTAAGTGCCAATTTGGCGTTTCCTCAGATGGCGGGATAAGGGTAGTCCGAATAGTGACATCTGAGAATGGCTTCCAGACGGATACCAAAACCGGTTTGTTTCCTCTTTTCTCGAGGCCTGCGTATTCAGACTGCCGTCTCGTCTTCCAGTATTCACCGCCGTCATCTGAGAGGCCTAGTTGGGACGCTAGTGCGTATTGTTCTAGAGTGTATAGACCTGGAGGGACGGAGTAGGCGTAGGCGCTGCTGTATGCGAAGCAGCCATATTTGGCGTGTGTTCCTTTCATTGGGTAGCTGCAGGCTTGGCCCGAGGATAGGAGCATGCAGTGTCCGCCGAGGTAGCTGGAAGTGTGTGAGTTACTTTTGTTGATAGATTGTTGGTAGATAGGTGGTATGTCTTACCTCATTATGTGGCCTGGGTGCTTCAACTCTTTGATCTTGGGAATGACTCCTCCGTGGCATTCTTCTTCAGATGCCCAGAACGGGTGGTCGGCGGGTACTGCAAGACAAATGAAAGCTAGACACGCCCAATACTGGAAAGCAATCAGATCGCAGCACATTTCTGTGGCAGAAGAATTGACATACTGGGCTGCCGGGACTGTTGTAGTTCTCGGCCATCTACAACTCTGTTAATCTGTTGAACGCTTCATAAGAAGCGGGAAGTCATGGATTGTACTTACATACATGTTTGGGTACGAATACCCAATAGTCAATGTTCCGCTTGGACTCCAGATGTCGGGCTGCGTTTGCCACCATCGCAAGTTCCGTAGTACAATGCCTTTTACCATGCCCCATGTAAGTGGCTTGGGAAGTTCAACTCCTGCATATGCTAAAGCACCCCAAAATGACACCATTGCGAATCTGTAGCCAACACTTCGACCAAACGGTAGAGCTCGCCCTACGCAAGTTGGTCAGTAGTAACTCTTGAAGTGCCAACAGGAAACGTGCCTTCTTCGTCGTAGTAATGAACCAAGTCCAAAGCTGCGATTTGAGCGCGCTTTCGAAACTCTTCTGCCCTCGCTGGTTCCATGTCTCCAGCTAATTTTGCGTATAACAATTGCAAAAAATGGATTGCAAAACTTGATGAGTAGTAGTCCATCTCTACAGGCAAGTTATTAGAGTCCATATCGCAACGAGTGGGCATCGACTTTGGCAGGCGTACGGTGTATTCCCTCCGGTCCATCATTCGACCAGCCATCACCACGGTAGAAGGTGTTCAGATGCTCTATGTCGCTGTCAAGTCTCTCTTGTGAGAACTTTCCCCCGTTTCTCTTCAACCCGAGATTTGCGAATACTCGGAACCATAGCCAGTTTGTATTTGGCATGCTAGATCCTGTTAGTATGGTGTCTTTTATTTCTCCAAGCACTGTGTGTGCCTACTTCTTCTCGTTGATTGAGTTTCCCAACCAGGCCTCGACGTTTGCCTTCTCCCTTTCGTTGAAAGATTGCCATATCTGTGGTGCGACGGCCAGCGCATAGCCTAAGACTGGCGTCAGTCCCGTCCAGCTCAGTTTTGTGCTTCTCCTCTTACCTAGAGGACACATCTCCACCATCCTCTGATCATTATCACGGGGATATCCCCAAAACTCAGGGCTCTCGGGATCGGTTCCTGACTTAATGCCCTGTATCCACCACTCTGTACCGTGATATTCTCCACCTCCGTCCAAGAGACACGCCAGCCCCCATAGTGGACGACATATTCCCTCGACTTCAGAAGCTGTCTGGTCAAATCTGACAGCGGTGGCTCCTGGCACTCGAACTCTGGCTTTCGAGGGCGAAAAGAAAGGTTCAAGGGGATCTAGTAGCGTCCGTAAGAGCTGCTGGACAGAAGCACGGTCGGTAATCTTAACTCTGGAAAAGGGATGGACCCCATTATATCCAAGCACAAGACCTCCCATTTTTAAAGGATCCAGTGGGATGATCTTGAAATTCAAAGGGTACTGTAGTCGCAACTATCGAACATACAAGTGACGACAGAACAAATCTCAATATTTTCTACATACCGAGAGGTATTAAACAAGTGATATCATGACGACCTTATACTCTGTCCCCCATACCCCAACGATCTTGTATCATGTTGGGGGTCAATGGAGCTGTTCATCAATCGAACCACTATATTTGTATCGAAGTGAGGGGTGTTTAGTAGCTCGCCCGCTGCGGGGGAGCGGGTTGAGGTCTTGCGGCTAATATCGTGGACATGAATCCGCCAATCGCAGCAAGATGGCGCGAACCATTTCGTGCTGGCCAGCGAACTCGGCGGCTATAGTTTAGTATGTATGAGGATAGCTATATTTCCCCTTGACAACATGCTGGCCACTGCAAGATCGCTAGCCCATCACTCAATAAGAGTCTACCTATGCTCCATTGAGCCTTAAGCTCTGCCGAGAGTCGTCAATTCCGCACTTTTATTCTCAGCAACACCCCTTCTCCAATTCTCTAAGTCGTCTTCTACACATTCTTTTGTCTAAGCGCTCCCCAAGAAAGGTGACAATTTTTCGACTCTCCGTCGGCCTCCCATCGATGTGCTTTGTCCTTCGGCGCATCTACCGTTAATTTCCTTCACTGTCTATTACCACAAAGGCTCTCAAGTGCTATTTCAGTTCACTGGGTGTTTCCTCGGACTCGGCTTCATTCGTGTCTATTTCGAAACGATACTGAGAAGAGCACTGGCGAATCTCCATGAACTACTGAAGCCTAAAATGGACGCAACGGATTGTTGCATCCCTCTTGTGTCTCTGCCGCTCGAATGCGGAGTGATTGGGGAAATGCGGGGGATCTCGAGATGCTCCGGATTTCGAACCTCAACGCCCCGGAGCTACCTCTACTTAGTGCGGACTACACGTATCTTGGCGATCTGTCGGATTATTAACGATAGTTCTTAACTCGATGAAATGGACATTTGAAAGACAATACGATATAGTCTTGTGTTCCAACGATACTTGCCCGATATATTCCGAAGGGCCTGGATTACTATTTTGCTCAAACCTCTGACCTATTGCTTCAATCCTTCATACAGCAACCCGCTTCGGACCGGGCCATTCTGTGTGGCTGCACTTCTGTGGGGCGTAAGTCAGCACGCATCTTACTTGACCTAATCCTACCCACTCTTGTTCCAAAGTTACCTCGGAATATTCCCAGCTCAAAGATCTTTTAAGAGCAGACTCTCCGTGTCTGTCTTCAACTGATTGAATAGACTTCAAGGGCACCTAAGCTCAAGCAAGGCATATTCGAGCTGCAAAGATGGCCACCCCAATTCCTCGAAAGCTCTGGGAGCATCCCAATCCGAAAGCAACGCAATGCTGGGAATTCATGCAGCTGATCAACAAGAAATACAACCTGAATCTGAAGGTAAAAGCTTTTGGGACAAGTCGGCCATATCATTCTAACGAGAATTAGACTTACGACGAGCTCTACCAATTCTCGGTCAACAAACGTTCCGAGTTCTACGCCGAGGTCTTGAAGTTTGGAAATATTATCTACAGCGGAACATATACGAAGGTCGTCGACGAGAGCAAGCCCGTCGATAGCATTCCGCGATGGTTCGAGGGAGTGCACTTGAATTGGGCTGAGAATTTGCTCTGGTCTCGAAGCTCGACAGATCCATCTGACCACCAGACGAAAGTGGGCAAAGAGGATGGTAAAATTGCGCTCACAGAGGTCAGAGAGGGCGTTTCGGAGACGAGACACGTGACTTGGGCAATGCTCAGGAAATTAGCTGCGACTTATGCTTCTGCTCTACACGCCGGCGGCGTGAAGCGAGGCGACCGCGTTGTTGTCGTTGCCGCTAACAGTGTCGAGACACTCGTGATTTTCCTCGCTACGAGTTGGTTGGGTGCCATGTTCAGTAGTAGTTCGACTGATATGGGCGTTCAAGGAATCCTGCAGCGAACAGTCCAAGTCAATCCCAAAGTGAGTGATACCGGCTAATGCAAGCATATTCCTATTCTGACGTTAGTAGTACATATTTATGGACGATGCAGCTTTATATAACGGAAAGAATTGGGATCTGAGACAGAAAATGACCGAAGTGGTTGCTGGGATGAAGGGATGCGATAACTTCAAAGGAATGATCTCTATCCGTCGATTCCGCGACGCATTGGATATCAGTGGGATCCCACAGACACAGACTTTGGACGCCTTTCTTGAGAAGCGTAGCAAGACCATACCGCCTATCGAGAGAACACCGTTTCATGAGCCGTTCCTTATTTGCTATTCTTCGGGTACCACAGGTATACCGAAAGCAATTGTCCATTCTGTGGGCGGTGTTATTATCAATTCCGCGAAAGAGGGCAAACTCAACGAAGACGCTCGCTCGGATGCGGTGTCGCTGCAGTATACAACAACTGGATGGATCAGTACGTGTCCCGACGCCATTCTTTTTTCTTAGTATACCCCCCATATGCCATATCCACATACATGACTGTGATCTTCCTAACACGAGCACCCTTTGTTAGTGTATCTGGCAAACGTTGGGCAGCTATTGTGGGGTGCGAGGGCTGTTCTCTACGACGGGTCGCCTTTCCAGCCTGACTTGAAGACGTTTGTCAAACTTATCGGCGACCAAAAAGTCACTCGGTTAGGAATCAGCCCACGATGGATGTATGAAATCGCAAAAGCTGGCATTTCTCCTCGAGAGTTGACAGATCTGTCCAACTTACGTACTGTCACCTCCACCGGTATGGTCTTGCCTGATCATCTATTTGAGTGGTTTTACGATAAAGGCTTTCCACCCAATGTCCACCTGGCTAATATCTCGGGAGGCACCGATATTGTATGTAGCTCGTTAAAATTCTCTATGCACATTCATAGTGCGACTAACGCTTTTGTAGGCCGGCTGTTTTGCCCTAGGAAATCCATTGTCGCCGGTCTATGTCGGTGGCACACAGGGACCAGCCCTTGGTATCAAAGTTGAGCTCTATGACTCGTTGTTACCGCCAGGGCCCGGGACGGCTGTACCAGATGGGACTCCCGGCGAATTGGTAGCTACAACATCGTTCCCAAATGTTCCGGTGTACCTCTGGGGCGACAAATCACCGGCCGGCGCGCCGGGCACGAAATACCACTCCGCTTACTTTGCCCGGTTCGACCACGTTTGGGCCCACGGAGATTTCTGCGTCTACCATCCTATAACTCGCAATATGACGTTCCTTGGTCGCTCCGACGGCGTCTTGAATCCGAGTGGTGTGCGATTTGGATCAGCCGAAATATACTCCGTGCTTGAGCGAAACTTTGCAGATAAGATTGCCGACTCCATCTGTGTTGGCCAGCGCCGCCCAGCCGATAACGATGAGACTGTGATGCTGTTCTTACTCATGAGACCAGGTCACAAGTTCACACAACAGCTCGTGCGCGAAGTCAAAGCAACGATCTCCAAAGAGACGACGAAGCGACATGTTCCGAAATATGTTTTCGAGACTCCGGAAATTCCCACTACCGTGAACTTGAAGAAGGTGGAGCTACCTGTGAAGCAGATTGTTTCTGGGCACATCATTAAACCAAGCGGCACCCTTGCGAATCCTCAGAGTCTGGACTATTATTACCAGTTCGCTAAGGTCGAGGAATTGGTTGCGCCGAAAGAGAAATTGTAGGGTATGGTTGTGTTTAGTGAAGTGGTATTATTGTACTAGGGATGCCTTGGATCAGCGTCAGACTGAGCTCTCAGCTCTGTGAATTTCTTGGCCCCCAATCGTGTTCGATGCATAGAATTGAGAGTAGACAGATTAGACGCGAGCTACTGCTTGCACCTATTGATTGCACTTAAATCTGCCCACAGGCCATCATTGCCGCAAAACAAGCTAGATCACCTCTTTTCGTTCGGCTAAGTATCCGTGTGTGTGGCCCAGTCTTCTTGATAGTCTCAGTTCCCCGCATACTGGCGAGACTGGCGAGCGGGCACTCACGCGATAACCATGGTGTCTCACAATCTCACGCCGTTGCGCCCGTGTCTTTGGTACATTCTGCTCTCACGTATGATTACTCGACTAGTTTAGCTGTGATGTTCAGGACTCGAACCAGGCCGATCCAATCAAACACCAGTGGCACAAGGCAGACAGGATTCATTCCCGCCCCAATACAGCAGGAGGATTTATAGCGTTGCACGTCACACGTCTGCACCGACTCGATGAAACATCTCGTAGCATCGAAGGATGAAGGTGGGTTCATACACTTCTTCATTAAATCAGTACTCTATATTCGAAGATCACCAGCGTACCTAACTTTTGTGGATTCCGTCGGTATTCAGATTAGTCGCTGATCGGGCTCCAGCCTACACTTAGTCTTTTTGCACCTTTTGGCACTCGACGCGAATTGGTTGGCATGTTACACAGTTCATAATCAGAAAAATGCTCGTCGGTCCTCTCACCAACGAATTCATACCTCCGGCGAGCTGTATAAGCCAAGGTCTGGGAATCGTCCGATACAGCACAACAGGAGACTACGACTACTATCTCACAGTTGGGCCGGGGGCATCGCAGTGCTTCCCATCGAGCCAATTCCCATCACTGAGCAGCTACTACTCGCCAGGAAGATGCCCGTCTGGATATTCCGGTGCATGTACGACTACCGGGGGAAATTCGGCCGGCGATGCCGTGGAGACGACGGTGACGTGTTGTCCGATGTATGTAGATCCGGCGTATACTTGAACTATCAATCGCATTCAATCGCTGACCGATACTCAGAATGCCATACACGTTCACGTGTAATAACGACAATGTCGGAGAAGACTGGGGCGTATTCGGACATTGTGTCACGACGACATCCACTTTGACTGTAGACTACAGTATCATTGGCGCCGTCCCTTCGTCGAAACTTACAGATTCGTCGTATGATGACGACGGGAATCCTATATTGACAAGTCCGACGATGAATGCCTACGGGATCGAGATCCGGTGGCAGTCTACGGATGAGAAGGTGCTGGGTATAACATCAACCTCGACCTCGATATCAACATCTTCAAGCGGATCCAGCAGTAGCTCTCCAACAACTTCAACGTCGAGCCCTTCGACATCAGCAACTTCTTCAGCTTCTTCAGGCGGCTTGAAAGGGGGCGCAATAGCGGGAATCGTTATCGGCGCCCTTGTAGCTGTGCTCGCAGTCATAGCCATTGTGTTCTTCATTTTCCGATCGAAGAGGAAACGGCGTGCGCAAGAAACCACCGGACCTTCTCAGTCAACTGGTGCAGAGTACGCACACCCGGTGGACGGTGCTTATCAAAAACACGAAATGCCGACTCCTCAGTCGACGCAGGAGCTTCCAGCGGAATACCCGCAGAATATGCACTATGGGCAGTTCACGGGTTATGGAAGTCCACAGAGTCAGCCGAGGGAACTTGAAGGGGCTGAGTGGAGAGGAGAACTGGAGACGGTTGAGAGTCGTGGGGAGTTGGGGGGTAATACGTGGAGGTAATGATTGTAGTTCCGGGGGTTATAGTAATGCAAGGCATTGGTGTATGCGACTATACGAAGTCTTATTAATCGTATTGATGTTGCCGTAAACGTTCCCGTTGAAGGGAAATTTGCATGGTGATGACATGTTTCGACTGGCAAGCAAAATGATCCCCAGCTGCGATGTGAGTGCCTGTAATCAATCTACTCGAATCATGGCATAATTTCACACTGAAACACACACTGATAGCTAGGAGGATTCGTTCAAGCCCTTTCTCATAGTCGGACGTTAGTTTCTACGAAAATGATACTTCTCTCGAGTGTATCAGTGACTTGGGAGAGAGGTAAACTAGGATTGGGCAACAAGACAATGGGGGTACTTATTGGGATGAAGAAAATTTGGTGTTTGGGGGGAAAATAAGTGTAGAAACAGTATTATAGAGGTTACATACGCGTTGAGCGACCTATTATAGACTCCCGAATAGAATGCTCAAAGTATGTATATGTAGTACTTTTTTCATATGAATATCAAGACTAATGACTGGACTACTTCAGCTGTCCATGATCCACCTGTTTTGCACGTGCTAATTTATCATAGGTTTCATTCGTTTCTGTCTTTATTTGCTTCAGTAAACTTGATACTCTGATCGAATCTTGAGGAGCGAGAAATCGCGGTTTTTCTTTGGATTAGAATGGGGTATAGGTGATGATGCTACAAGTGGTCTTAATACAGTCCTCGACAGTGCTCTTATATACGTCGCCGCAGTGTGACGTGTCCGTCTTCCAAGCGACCAGACAAACCGCTTCAGATCAGCCTGCCGTGTTGCTTTGAATCGAAGCGATGCTTTTTGAGATGCCATTCCCATGTCCTTTAACTCTCAAATTTCCCACGACGGAATCCATACCTCCAACCCATATACCCTAACATACCCACCACACTCCCCGTGCCAACAGCGCCGACCATTGCAACCCATCCAACCGGTCTCTTCAAGAAAGCTGTCGCCGCAAGGCCTGCTGCCATGGTTGGATATGTCCAATCGTCCACAGCGAGCTGCCCCTTGTTCTCAAGTAACCTCCACGAGCGGTCTTTCCACTCAATCTCCTCCTTCCCCCAAAAGCGGCCCACGAGGCCTACAGAGACGAATCCCAACGTGCACAGCGTGCTGATGCCCGCGTGGCGAAGGAAGACATGTGAGCTACGGCCGCTGAGACTTGGTGGTGATGTAGATTTGCGGATCTGCTGCATTGCGATCCTTGCCCCGTAAATGGCGCCACCAAGCAGGGTACCCGTCGTGATTGCCCTCGTCTCGATGTGTGTTGTGAGGATTGTTCTCGCGAGAGGTTGGTCCTCTGCATAGGCCGTGTGCGGAAAGTACCGTGACATGATGGAGACTCAGCGGGTTGATGGTGAGACACTACTGACCAGTCGTAAAAGCGTCACAATGAGCTGGAATGACCACTTCAAATATACAAAATAAATCCCGCATGTCGAATGTCGAATGATGCTGGCGTCAGAATCTGAGTCACAACTCGAGGCCAATATGAGCTGACTCAAATAAGCTGATGAGATTGCCGCTGATGCTTTGAACGACGAGACAGCTTGGGACTGGTCCGACAGCAATTCTCAATTCGCAGCAACTGAACAGGGCCTTATTCCCACAACGAGGGGGGCTCGTGTGTTATGACTAAGGAGTATATGCTGCTTCCATCATTTTCTTATATTTCACCTACCCTGAATGCCATTGTGTTGTCGGCGAAAAGTAGGTGATTTTCGAAGGACACGGGGGAACTGAAGCATCTGCCCGACTAGTACAGTATAGCCCAATTCCTGTCAGCGAATGCGAGATAAGCACGTTACCAGAAAGCGACTATGCTCTTCTGGTTGAAGCGATTCTGTGTCACTGGTTGACAATCTCAGCCGCTTACCCAGTAGATGGCTTTTCTCGTTGCTCGTATTACAAAGCCCTGTATTACGGATCAATGGCATAAATATATTTGGCATGGGGTGGCTTAATCTGATGAGCCATATCCGCAAACCCGGGAGCTAGACTCCTCCAGCTTGGCCCAGTCTTGGACAATCTTAGTTACCGCTTTAACAAGCTCAAGTGGTCATGAGACAGTGAGGATGCATCTAGTCACCCGTTTGGACCTTCGGGTTCGAGATTAGCAACGCTGATAAGAAGAGATCTGTAGGGCAGTACTAGTACTAGTAGACATTGGTGGAAAAGGCGTAAGAGTACCCGCAGCCGTTATCTCAGCTTACAGAGGCGAGAGGCATATGATACTCGGCTGTCCTGCTGAGAAGCAGTGACTCTGCAGATCTTGACGATTATAATGACCAGACAAAAACAGGCAAAGATGAAACATTTGGCCATGCACGCCATCCAGTCTGTCGTGGCGAGCATGGCAAGTGAGTGCCGGATGTTCCACGTTGACGAGCTCCAGGCTGGGAATGCCAATGCTGGAGGATAGAGTGGCACAACAGCCAACCAGGAGCCCCCACATCTCATCCCGATACGCCGAAGCGGGACTCCAACGAGCTGGGCAGGCTCAGGCCGTGTTGCCCGCACGTTAGCGCTGTTACCTTGCTGGGATGATTGCTTGGTACCGCTGCGTTAGGTACCTAGTAACCTGACCTACCGAGGATGAATAGGAGCACGATATCGCGGATTGGGAAAGCTAAAGATGCCTTTATGAGTATTTCGATCAGTAACAGGCTAGATGGGCAGAGCTGATATTCCATGGAGATACCGACAGATCCGAGTGGTTCACAGCCATGGGCAAGTTTGAACGTATTGTGATTCAAATCGTATCGAGGCAGGTATCTCCAGTGGTACGAAGATGGCAAGGACGTTGCAGCGCGGTGGCTCGCTGGTCATGGGGCACTGGAATTTGGCGTAACTGCACAAGGCCCTATCAGCTCCCGAGGTCGAGCAGATAGTCGTGAGCGAGATACTTAACTGGTACAGATGACAGTGCTTCTACAGACTCCGGAGCTGCAGAAATTGGGCAGAAGTGCAAGGGCGGATGCATGTAGCATCATGCCCTCCTTCCCAGAGCAATGACCTGCATTAGGCACTTGTACCTCACATTCATTCATTCAATGCCTTCGCGTGTTAGTGGTGACTCCCTTCTACTACCAGTACATTGAATGCCATTCCTAGCACATCATCTCCTCGACCACGCTCATCTTTCTCCAGCTTCAAGTTCGAAGAGAAACGAGACAAGAAAGAAAAAACGGCTTCAAGTACGACTTATAGACTTGTTCTTCTATCTTGACATCCTGAAGCCCCAGCATCGATACCCTCCTTGCCTAGCTCGAGGTTTAACCTTAGCTCGACGACTCAGGTTCGTGCATGGTCCACTCGACATGACCTCAAAGCCGCGTCCCAATCCATCATCATCATCATCCGCGCTTCATCAAGCCTCCGAGCGACGCTGCCAACGCTCTACCCAAACTCTGAACACGAGCCGTGACTGCTGCCTTGCTTCGACGACGACGGCGACACCTCACGGCAATCATCAACACATTCACTTACACGCACATACATAACTGCCACCACCACCAGAAGCACCAGGCGGGAGTCCCGAGACTAGCCCGCTGCCAAACCAGGTCGAGGTGGCAGACCAAACTCCCCAAACACCGATCACATCCACCTCTTCCGCCCCCGACGACCTATCCATTCCACAATCTCCCCGGCGTCCGACCAGCATAGTCCTCCCTACCCCCACACCCATCCCGTCCAACGCTGCTGCACCACTACCACGGCCCGATCCTCAGCCCGCTGCCAGTGACGACCTCTCTGGCCAGCAGCCCCAACCGCCCTCCCACACTTTGTCTCCCCCGCCGCAGATCTTAGGGAGACGGCGACGAGACTCTGGGGACGAGGCGTCGCTCGTCGAAGGCTCCCGGCCTCACCAGACATCTCTGACCTTACCGCGTAAGAAACGCAGGATAATAGAGGACGCCATGTCAACGGAAACCGACGGCGCAGGCTCAGGTAGTAGTAGGAATGGTAGAGCCAGGCCGCATGCTAACGGCAAGGCCCACGCCTTGGCGACGTCGAATGGCACGCACAAGTCCGCCTTGTCTATTAATGGCTCTGCAAGGCCACGGCTTCCGAATGACTATTACGGCCTCGATCGTAAAGAATACACTCGGCTTCTCATGCAGGCCCTCGACGACTTGGGACACCATACCGCCGCCCAGAGTGTCAGCCAGGAGAGCGGGTACGAGCTCGAAATCCCTACCGTAGCATCATTCAGAATTGCTGTGCTCGATGGAGATTGGAAACAGGCCGAGAGGTTGCTCGATGGCGTTGCCAACAACGAAGAAGACGCAAACCTGAGTGGCAACGGGCTGATACTTGCAAAGGGGGCGGATCTGAATACAATGAGGTTCTGGATACGTCAGCAGAAGTTCATCGAACTCTTAGAACAAGAACAGCACCAGCGCGCATTGATGGTATTAAGAAATGAGCTTACGCCTTTGTGTCAGAACCACCGGGTGCTACAGTTTTTAAGTGGGCTGATCATGCTTGGGACGAAAGAAGAGTTGCGGGCCAAGGCTGCTTGGGATGGCGTAGAGAAGTCAAGGGCTGTATTACTCTCAACCCTTTCGAGTAAGTCCAAATGAGTACTCAAGGTTTCTACTGTAGCTAACATATTGTGCAGAGTGCATATCGCCATCGGTTATGCTCCCAGACCTCCGCTTGGTCACTTTATTACAAAAACTCAAAGATAATCAGATCAAAGAATGTCTATGGCATTCCAGCGCCGAACCGCCATCCCTCTATTCTGACCACGTCTGCGACGCGCAAGACTTCCCTGCCCAGTGTGTCATTGAGCTTGACGATCACACTGGTGAAGTCTGGCAGGTTGTCTTTTCTCATGATGGGAAGAAACTTGCGAGCTGTGGTAGTGGGAAGGAAGTCATCATATGGGAAGTTCCGTCTTTCAAGAAACTGTACACGATTAACGAGCATCCAACTTCAGTCGGTAATATCGCATGGAGTTGGGATGACACTATGTTAGTCACATGCTGCAGAGACGGTACCGCTCGGCTATTTGATGCTCAGGTAACTTAATCTATCTACATTGCCATGTCTTCCGAGATACTGACAACATCTTAGAACGGCGAATGCCTCCAACAGCTGGAAAAGCTTAGAGAGCCAGTGAGCAGCTGCGTGTGGGCTACAGACAACAGGTCATTTGTTGTTGGCTCACTGGACAAGCATAGAAGTATGGTGCAATGGAATGTTGCCGGAGAAAAGGTCTATGACTGGCAAAGCGCACACCGAGTGGAAGACCTCGCTGTGTCTCCAGATGGACGATGGCTGGTTGCGATGGATAGTGAACTGCACATCCACGTCTATGACTTCATGGCACGCGAGTTCCTGTACAAGTTGAACTTGAAAGTACGGTTGACATCCATTTCTATCAGCCAGAACTCGAGACACCTGCTGGTCAGCCAGAATGATGGTTTTTCATATTTGATCGACCTGGAACGACGGCACCCAATACAGCAGTATTCAGGTCACAAGGGTGGTGATTTCCTGATCAGAGGTGTGCTGGGAGGTGCGGATGAAAGTTTCGTACTCAGCGGGAGTGAGGGTAAGCTAACCAATGCCCAGCCAGAATTTTCCCTGACTGACTGAGCTCAACCAGATCGAGCTGTGTACGTCTGGCATAAAGCAACAGCGCAGCTTCTACAGAAATTGGAAGGCCACAACAGTCGGACCAATTCCGTCAGCTGGTGCCCGAACAATCCATGTATGTTTGCATCGTGCAGTGACGACGGGAAGATCAAGATGTAAGTTATATTCTTCTTCTCTACCGGTATTTCTTGTTCTCATTACTTTCCAGATGGGCGAACGAGAAGTGGCGAATTTTTTAGGTGGTCTGGCGCGGCGTCGTTCACTTGCGTAGCCGGCGCTGATATGCGTGGTCTGGCATGACATACTAAGGAGCCATAAATCCAAGCTTCTTTTGCATGGTGTTGGCGAATTCGGTCTCGGCTCGTTTAAGCGAACTGTATTATACATCGAGGCGGGCTTTTTACAAGATGGATGTGCCAACGCACGCCTTATTCCATGCATTATAGTGAGCAGGTATGACAGCAATCCACATGAGAGTTTGCTGCTGGCCTAGCAAGGGGGAGCCTGCGCACTGGATTATTACTACCTGAGCATAGATGCACGTCATAGGTGTACAATAGAGATTATTTCTCCCCCAAGGGGAGATGGATGTCATGCGACGAAACAAATGATGCTGTGATTCAACAATCCAGCATTACGCCTATGGGCGTTAACGATACTATTGACACTAGTGTTAGTCGAGTCAAAGTGTAGTACCTATTAATTGAAATTCCCACCTATAGTTAATGCTTACTCGTCAAAGCTATAGAACGTGTGCGTTTGTCCGAATTACAATTGAACATACCGGTTATGAGTTGTATTACAGAGAGAGTAAGTTATCTTTGTTGTTTAAGGCCCACAAGGAAAGTATTTGAACAATGATGTCTACTCACGAGGCAGTTATTGATGTTGGATTCTTTGCTCGTGGGGATTACCTAATTGCTCTTTGTTTGTCCGCTGGTGAACGCCGGAAGCAGCTCACATTGTTTGATTTGGGATGAAGCTAGACTGTGGGATAGCTGTCTCGGTAGTAAACACGAGGAGAGAAAAAAAGATTCCTAGGCTGTAGTTGATTACGCGACTGATATTGCGCTATACACACAACGAAACAACTAGTCAGTTATCATGTCAGACGGAGTTCCACCGGAACAAGTAGCGTACATAAACGAAGTCCGCGACTACTTCAATTCGTTCCCGAAATTCAAGGTTGACAAACTTGCTGGGCTTGGGCGGCATGGCGGTATGTTTCTACAGTATAGGCTTTGTTTTGAGAGTTGTGGTGCTAATACCTATGGTGGGATTTAGGAGCGCTGCTGTTGAGCGAGAACGATGATGAGGGAAATCGGCTGAGGAGGATTGTTGTTAAGTTCTCGCTTGGGCAGTATGCGAGTGATGAGAAGAGCAATGCGGATGAGGATCTGAGGAATGAGGTTACGTGGCTTATGATGCTTCGGGGGGCTGAACATGGTGGGTTGATTCATCCCGGTCTTTTTTTGGGGTTGTTTTTGAAGGGAATGTGCTAATGTTATTTGTAGTAAGTAATGCTTGGTTCGACTTAACTAGCGACGGCCGTGATATTCAGAACAGACCGACTTGATTCCGGGCCGAGACGAACAAAAACACGGACTAACCTGTTTATACACTAGATTGGGCAACTTATCCAGTTATCTGAGACTTCCCTCGAGGGGCAAGGGTTCGTGATTCTACTATATTGTCTATCTTATTCGGTATCATCTTGCGTGTTGTTGCGTGTGGTACACCTTCGATCTTACGTTACATCTGCCGAGGGACGCAATGCTCACATGTTGATACCTTAGTTTGGAGAAGAAACCCTCAGACCTGAGTGCGCAGTTGCAGAACCTTAGTATACAGGCGGGTAAAGAGACTCAAGAGGAGAAGAAGCCTGGAGAATCGAATAAGGAAAAAGAGAGACGAACGCCTGTCACGTTTGCTTTGGAATTTCTGGAGGGTGGCACTATGCGTGATTTCCGTGAGAAGCCCCATTTGATAGCCACGGCTGTGGTTATCCTCAAATGTTTACGTATGACAATGTTTTCGGTGAAAAAAAGAAGCTAACTCGCTATATCCAGTTGAACGGTGTACGGCAGGGAGAAGATATGTTCCGGTCCGGCTACAATGGGTACGTATTCATGAATGTTATCAGTGTGTAGTGGCCGAACCCATCGTCTGTCGAAACCAAGTAAAAGTAGCTGCTAATTATTGGTGACATTTAGAGAATATGGCTTTGCTGTAAGTACAAAACTTCATTGGCCGCCCTGAGATATTACCGTCTTCGGTGTTAGCTGATATTTGGACGTGGATAGTGGTTCGACAATGCGTTGCGATGGCATTCCCACCTAATCGTGCCATGAATGACAAAACAATCACCCGGGAGCGAATCATTCTTGGACAACCGGTGTGTACAGGACTATACTTGTTCAAGTCTTGAATTATTTCCCGGCCTACCTACAAGTGAATCTCATATACTCGAAAGCTGATAATGCCTTTAGTATGCTTCTCAACGTCTTCAACCAATCCAGGCTACCTATTAGCTTGATACTTCGAAACAGGAGTGCGTAAAAACTGACCCTTCACGGTTATATGCATTAGATTCGCCGGCATCACGCAAAACTCGGGCCATATAGACAATGCTATGTTCAGCATGTCTGCCTTACCACCAGACACAGAGCATCCCCCGACCATCCCAGCACTCAAGGTAAACCCCTATCTAGCATCCCACTCCTCATCCAAACTAATAGAAAACCAGCTCATCGACTTTGGACGCGGCAAGGACGATAATTTAGATCCCATTGACGAGTATGTCACCCCTAAGAATACTATCACAACAAGCTTTTTGGCACTAAGCTCATCTATCTCTCATAGTTTGGTAGATCCCTTGGAAACAGGCAGCAAAATCAACCTTTGGGGAGTTGCTAATGTGAGACCAAAACCTCCATGCTACTCTGGAAAAAAAAAATGGAAACAAATTTAATGAGAAAGTAGATCATGGCAAATGTCATTTGCCCATTCGAGGATCACGATGGACCAACCATGGATTTGGCCAGCCCTCCAATGCCCTATAACTACACGGCGAATGGCGTGGGACGATTCGTGTGGACGAATGCGCCTGCGCCGCTGAGGGGGGCTCGGCACAGTGCGTGATCCCTGTTTGTTGGTTTTAGACACGAGGACTGGGTTGGCGGTGCTGAACTGATGATGTTGACTTTGTGAGCTATAGCTGATAGAGATCTACGTGATATCGTTGCACGGTGCTTGTCTGAAGAATTGGTATGTAACTCATCATATCCACTCTAATCATTCTGGTCGTCATCGCTAACTTTGGTCGTAGTACGTGCGAAGTCTTCATTGCCACAGAGGCGATGCACCTTACTTCTGCGCTACCCGTAGAGTTCATCAAGGGGAACTAACGCTGACATAACCCAGTACCGATATCCCTCGACTCCAGGATGTCCTACAACAGGCCGAGGAACGAGTTGCAAATCGAAGACCAAACGAGAATAAATGGCTCGCTGATTTGATGGAGGTTGAGGAGACGGATGAGTTTATACGGCGGTTTGTTCAGGAGTTGATTCACAATGCTTAGTCGTAAAAGGATATCGAGGAATAGGGGGTGGCTGAATGGGTTGGTGATATGCCTACGTGGTATTTCTATGGTCATGCAGTACCGGACTTCTTCGGATTCCTCGACAGACGCAATCATGCATGCTCTATAGAAGAAGGATGATGCAGGGGTTTGGATGTGTATATATACCGGCGTTATTTGCCGCCTTGTTACTTAGAATTAATGCTTAAATACATATTGGCGTGCTTCAGAAAACTTCCAAAATCAATCATTACCGTCTCCGTGAGAGACATGTAGTCAGAGATTAAGGATCTTTACGATATAGCTTCGGGGAGGAAACGAGGCTGGAAGAAACTTGATATTGAATATACCAACAACATCCAATATCACCATAAGATGATATGTATGGCTTGGATTTTTACAAGTCCAAGAGGCGATTTCTAGGGATCTCGTCCTGTACTTGATCTTCAACTCTACGAGCATCTTTATGTTAAGTTTGTATGCCTATTCAGATTGAGACGTAGGTAAATAATTAGATGATGGTGATAGACAAGTGAAAAGGCCAGATGGTGTTAGAGACTACGTCGATCCAAAGGAACAGTACGCTTCCATCTGAGGACGAATTGGTTCGCAGACGGGCCGATATCTAGTTGCTGAAGCCCGGGAGGGCGCGGCGTGACAATAGCCGGGAGACCCTGACTTTGCGGCGTCTGCACTTGATGCAACCGTCGCATGAATTTTTGATGATATTTCCTCGCTACCTTCGACTTGGTGGCGTCCTGGTGAGGCGACATAGGTCATTGCTTCCTTCTCCTTGGTCATGAGAGAGAGAATGTTACGCTAGAGACTCTCTCGAACGCGAGGACGAATTCAAATAATGGACGCTGCGATACCTACAAGTATTGTTGTATATGGACGCCCTGGTGTGATTCGTTTGCCAATGGTAGCCGCAGGCAGCAGAATTACTTCCAACATCGCACTGCCCTGCCATTTTGCATGCCAGATATTACTTCGAGATTGCCTCAAACTTCTATCTAGTTTGCAATTTCCTTCATTATTCCACGCGGGAAAGATCCTCTTCAACAGTGAGTCCGGTGACGATAGCATCGTTTCTCACGTCCTTGAAGTTGGATCATTTAGCTTGACCATTTACCTCCATTGTACATTCAAGAATAGAATTTGAACAAAGTAACACGAATTATTTTTAAAAAAGGAATACCAAATGATAACAAATATTATAGTGGTCAAATTCTCGTTATAGAAAATCAGAGGTGTAGAATGGCTCATGACAATGAGCTCGAGGTCATGTTAGTCGTCGTAAGCCTTCTCCCTGCAGTCCAGGCACCCGACTAAGGAACTGCCATCATTGTTGCCAGCAATGAATGCCATTCAATCCAACCTAGAGGCCCCAGGGGTCCACACTCTAACTCATAGTTTCAGCATAGACAACAGCTCACGCCAGATACCACAGGCTTTAGTTGAGGGTCAGTAGGAGGCCTTTGCGTACATGTACCTAGGATGTAGGTTCTTCATGGATGGATGGAGCTGGTGTCAAGCCACCGCCGCTAATAGGTGACAGTCAATAGAGAGCTGTGGCTCAGCCATATACCAGGCTCCCCGTCCCGTCCAGACCTCCTGCAGCTCTGCCGGCCCTACGTAACCAGGCGAACAGGGGGGATGTCGGGTGGTCAATCCAACCCACTATTCCAGCTTGTCAGGCGCTACTCCTGAGCCTGGCCTTTGCGATCCAAATAACCACTGTCCCACACGTGCAGGCAACACCATTTCTTGTCCATCTTCACGTGTAATATACAAATACAAACCCCAGACATCGCAAGCTGCCTCAACAGTGTTGCACACGCTGTGTCTGTTCTCGAACGACGGCACCATCTCCTTAGCTGCAGCGAGCTTCTGCGACACCGCAGACCTGTATCGCTCCTCGACAACCAAACCTCCCTCCCTACCTTATCTATCCTCCCGTCAGACCCTGTCTGCCACAACTAGCCTCAACACCTCCTTATCCAGTCTCTCTCTTGGATCAAAAGTGTATAGGGGTGCATATTCGGAAAGATGGCCGACCAAGTAAGCCCTCATGGAGGCATCTCGGATCCTGCTTTGATCAAGTATGTCCACACATCGCCCACGCCACCTATTCCTACCCTACGCTGCATTACATCCTCGCTAATACCACCAACCACAGACTTGTCAACAAGCTTCAAGATGTCTTCGCAACAGTCGGTGTCAATAACCCCATCGACTTGCCCCAGATCGTCGTCGTAGGCAGCCAGTCCAGCGGAAAGAGTTCCGTGCTCGAGAACATTGTTGGCCGAGACTTGTATGTTGACCTCTCTCTCGCATCCCTCTCTGGTTATGCGACATCACTCATAACTCTGAGTCTAGTTTGCCTCGAGGCTCCGGAATTGTGACGAGACGGCCCCTCGTATTGCAGCTAATTAACCGACCCGCGACCGCACAGACGAACGGTGAGAACCAGGACGTCGCCAACTCGACCGATAAGGCCGCCAACGCCGATGAATGGGGCGAGTTTCTGCACATCCCCGGCCAGAAGTTCTTCGACTTCAATAAGATTCGAGACGAGATTAGCAGGGAGACTGAAGCCAAAGTTGGGAGGAATGCAGGCATTTCTCCCGCCCCCATCAACCTCAGAGTCTACTCCCCCAACGTCCTGACCTTGACCCTCGTCGATCTGCCCGGTCTGACCAAAGTTCCCGTCGGTGACCAGCCCCGCGACATCGAGCGACAGATCAAGGATATGGTTCTGAAGTACATTCAGAAGTCAAACGCCATCATCCTCGCCGTCACGTCTGCCAACATCGATCTTGCCAACTCCGACGGTCTCAAACTCGCACGAGAAGTGGACCCCGAGGGTCAAAGGACGATAGGTGTACTCACCAAGGTCGATCTAATGGACGAGGGGACTGACGTGGTTGATATTCTGGCTGGCCGTATTATTCCACTGCGGTTAGGATACGTTCCAGTCGTCAATCGAGGTCAGCGCGACATCGACAACAAGAAGCCCATCTCTCAGTCGCTCGAGGGAGAAAGGGCTTTCTTCGAGAACCACAGAGCTTACCGCAACAAGAGCTCTTACTGCGGTACCCCCTACTTGGCAAAGAAGCTCAACATGATCCTGATGATGCATATCAAGCAGACCCTACCAGATATCAAGGCCCGAATTGCGAGCTCTCTGCAGAAATACAGCCAGGAACTCGAAAGTCTTGGCCCTTCGATGCTGGGCGACAGCGCAAATGTTGTTCTAGGAATCATCACTGAATTCACCAAGGAATGGCAATCTGTTCTTGAAGGTAACAGCGGAGAGCTATCGAGCCTAGAGTTAAGCGGCGGTGCGCGTATCAGTTTCGTGTTCCACGAGCTCTATTCGAACGGTGTGAAGGCCGTGGACCCATTCGACGAGAATAAGGATATGGCTATCCGGATTATTCTTTACAATGCTTCCGGATCCTCCCCTGCGCTCTTTGTAGGCACAACTGCCTTCGAGGTCATCGTCAAGAAGGAGATTAGACGCTTGGAGGAGCCCAGCTTGAAGTGTGTGTCGCTCGTTTATGATGAGTTGGTACGCATCTTGACTCAGCTACTGTCTAAGCCCCTTTATCGCCGCTATCCTGGCCTCAAGGAGAAGTTACATGGAACCGTTATCTCCTTCTTCAAAAAGTCCATGGAGCCCACAAACAAGCTCGTCAAGGACCTCGTGGCCATGGAGGCTTGCTACGTCAACACTGGGCACCCCGATTTCCTCAACGGCCATAGAGCTATGGCCATTGTAAATGAACGCTACAACGGCGCCAAGCCCGTCCAAGTCGATCCTAAGACAGGGAAGCCCCTCCCTGCTTCTGCGACGCCCGCTCGTGCTGCCAGCCCATCGTTGGATAGTAACCTAGACAGTAACCCTGGTTTCTTCGGCAGCTTCTTTGCCGCCAAAAATAAGAAGAAGGCCGCGGCTATGGAGGCACCTCCACCAGTGCTCAAGGCATCTGGCACTCTCTCTGAGCGGGAGAATATCGAGGTTGAAGTTATCAGTGAGTTTCCTTTCCTCGGTAACTTGTCCATCATTCCAAATCGCTAACGTTCATTACAGAGCTATTGATTTCGTCATACTTCAACATCGTGAAGAGAACCATGATCGACATGGTTCCTAAGGCCATCATGCTAAACCTCGTCCAGTACGTCCAAAGTTTCTTTCGGTGTGCTTATACCGCGTGCTAATACGACTGTTACAGATACACAAAGGATGAAATGCAAAAGGAGCTGCTCGAGGGTATGTACCGAGGAGACAATCCTGATGAGTTACTGAAGGAGAGTGACTACACGGTTCGCCGACGCAAGGAATGCCAGCAGATGGTGGAATCACTATCCAAGGCCAGCGAGATCGTCAGCCAAGTGCAGTAATTGTAGCAACCAATCTCAAATCAGCGGCATATTTTTCATATGGATCACGGAGCCGGCGATACATGTTTTATATGAGCACTGGCATTACTCGTCGGTAAGGCGTTGGAGAAAACTCGCCGTTTGTCGGTGGATTTAACTATCCCACTCGGTCCTACTTGGTTGGGCGTATGACGAATTTGATTCCCCATGGTTTCGCGTGCTGCACACCTTATCTCTGATAGTATTAGACGTATGTTGGGAGCAGAAGAAAAGTAGAGCGACGAATGACCGATCATTCGCGGAAGCGGAGAAACATGGAGAGAGTATAGTTGATAGGATCGGATGTTGAGATAGCATTACAAAGACTTTTAATTAATTACTCTCAGTCGTGCTGGAGGAGATGGTGATTTGATTAGTTGCATGTTCTCTACATCGAGTCCCCCATATTGTAGCACATTAATATACCAAACAGAAAATGCAGCGCAATTCATGAGCATTCGCTCATTTCAATTCGATCATACCTAGTATTTACTTAACATCATAGCTTACTTGTAGCCTTTAAAACCAAACCCCCATGCTCTACCCCATAGTCACTGTCCTTCAACCCAAACCAGTCCCTCAATGCACTCTCACCACCTTCTCCCGCGGCAAGGGGCAAGCCAACATACCCACTGCCCTCCACCCCCTTTCCCTGGCCCTGCAGACTCTCATCCTTAACACCCTTCTGAATCGCAAGACACGGCGTATCTCTCAGCGTAACAGCCGGTCTCTGATCGCCCTCTCTTCCCTGTCCCGTCTCCAACTCAGAGTACTTCAACACGGGCAAACAACACGCATCCGTGCCATCGAAAATCTTCTCCCACGCCAGACGATCTCTACTCCTAAACACTTTTTCAAACTGACTCTTCATATCCGGCCAGACCGCTCTATCCCACCTCGTCTGCTGCCACCCTTTATTCTCCAGACCTAGTCCTTTAACCAAAAGAGCGAAGAACTGCGGCTCGAGCGCACCGACAGACATATATCTCCCGTCCTTCGTCTCATACGTATCGTAAAACGGGCACCCACCATCTAACTGATTCCTCCCGCGCCCATTATCGCCCAACGGCGTCTTGAGCGCGAGTCTCGGGAATGTGTTCAGGTAATTCGCACCATCCACCATATTAGCCTCGACCGTCTGCCCCTTGCCCGTTCGTTCACGGGCGATGACAGCCATGAGTATACCCTGGAACAGCGTCGCGCCGCCTCCGGCGAAATCAGCTAGGATGTTCCACGGCGGGTGGGGTTTCTCCCCTTCTCTCCCCAGCATCGAGAGGACGCCCGAGACGGCGAGGTAGTTTATATCGTGGCCCGCCATCGCGGCGTATTTCCCGTCTCTGCGGAAGCCCGTCATGCGGGCGTATATTAGGCGCGGGTTGATGGCTGATAGCACGTCTGGGCCTAACCCAAGTTTTTCGAGGACTCCCGGGCGGAAGGGGTCGATTAGTATATCTGCTGTTTTTGCTAGCTTTTTTATTAGGGAGACGCCTGAGGCCGATTTTAGGTTCACTGCTATGCTTGATTTGTGCCGTGTGAGCATGTCTTCTGTTGCTGGTGGGGAGACATTGGGCGTGTGTGTTTTCCCTGGGATGGCGCGGTCGATGCGTAGGACGCTTGCTCCTGCGTCTGCGAGTAGGAGGCCTGCGAAGGGTCCTGGTGCCAGCCCGGCGAATTCGAGGACTTTTAGGCCTTGGAGAGGTGGTGCGTTGACCATTTTGCTGAGGTTTTTTGGACTCCTTGGGTTATGAGACCGGGTAACTGGAGTATACACTTCGATGAGATGAGACGAGGTCGTGAGAGTTAGTTGTTAATGATGGGTTACGAGTTTAGCCACATCAAAGCGGGTGTTATTCCCACACGATCTGAATGCAAGCGAGGCAAGTTCGAATTGCAACATTGAAACTTCGGCGTCTTCATACCGGTACGCTATCTCGGCGAGACTTCAATGGCCATGGGGGTGAGTAGGTATGGCGGCGGAACATCATAGCCGCCGGGGTGGACGAAGGTGCGGGAGAGCCGAGGCTCTACCTACCTAGTAGCTATTCCTTCGGCGCGCTGCCGAACTTCCAGGCCCCAGGGTCTCGGGTGTTGCACAATACAGGTGGTGGGGTAGTGTGAGTGACGACCGCGCACCGTGTTGCAAAAGGCAAGCTGCGTGGCACAAACTCATGGATGCCCGAGTCTGAACTATTCATACCGTACGGACTGAGCTTGGATTCGACGTTGTCATGGTGTCTCACTCTCATCACTTGGCCGAGCCTTTCTTCTTATTATTTGAAGTCGTATCGTTGACCAAGCCGGCCTTCACGAATGAGTCCCTCGCAGCTTGGTTGATGAGAGCGAATCTACGCGGACCAAGATGCACTCCTCCGTACCAGCGCGTCACGACAACCATGACGTCCCAGAGGTCCATGAGTTGCATGAGGTGTAATAACCGCCCTCCGGCTGCTGTCTCTCCATCGTCATCGCAGTCTTGATATTGTGTGCCGTTTGGTCCTCTGATCCGCCAGGCTGTCATGTTGTGTGTTGCGGCCCGGACTTTCTTGTCTGATGCCAGGAGATGTTGAACATACGCCTCAGCTTCTGCTGTTGACGATACTACTGCGCAACGAGCGAGGAACGTAGACCGCTGTTCGATGACCGGATCAGATAGTATCCATGGAGGCTCTTTCGTCAAAAGTGCATCCTGTATCTCGTTGTTCACTGTAGACTCGTCTTGATTCGGGGTGCTCTCTTCGATTTCCTCCTTTGGCTCGTTTGCAGCATGTTCTTCAAGGAGTCTGCTTAGTTCCTCAATAGCATCGAACAAGCATACAGCGCCCGCTTGATACACATTTTCCAAAGCGCTGCAAAATAAGTCTAATTCCCTTGCTGCGTCACCTTTCCTCCCACTCTGACCAGTGCTGTTAGTGCCAATCACTGTGGGAGGAATTGCCGGATAGTCTAACGGGAATTCGATGCGAAGTGATGCGGATCCGCCGGGTGGCGTGAGAATGTAGATGTTTGTTTGATCTGATGGTGTGAGACATCCCTCGCCGTAAATGGAGTTTATGGCTTCCACTTCATCCCGAAATTCCTCTGACATGATGGAACTAAAAATGCTGATTGGGTTGCGTAGATCCTGTACATCTCTCTGTCATTGTCAGAGATCTCAGAACGACGGCATGTTGATAACAAATGATGCATGACTGACTGTATCACTCTTTGAACGTAAGCCGCAAATGTGTGCTTGATCGCAAAAGCCCTTGTACCGGCAAGTCAGTCACAACAAAAAAGCTCGGCCCATTTGATATCTGTGTCTTTGGAGCTTAGCTGCAAGCAATCATCCAACTGAGCGTCCCGTACCGCTGGCAATTAGCTAAAGCTTGAGCCTTCGGCAAACAATAGGATTGTGTGATGTAGGGCTGAATTTGATAAGAGCACACAGGGTTGTGAAATTAGTAACTAATTAGTTACTAAGACTAAAGATCTTTAGTCTTAGTTTAGTCATTGACCTAACTAAGACTAACTAAAAAAACTTAGTCTTAGTCTTAGTTATAACTAAAAAAACTTAGTCTTAGTCTTAGTAACTAATTAGTTACTAATTTTATATAATAATATTATTAAAAATATTAAAAATAATTATTAAAAATGTTAAAAATGTTTATCAAAAATATTAAAATTAATTATAAAAATAAGTTATATAAATATTAATTATTAGAAATAAAATAATATAGAATAATATAAAATAATATAAAATAATATTTATAATTTTATTAAATATATTTTGAAAATAGTTTTATTATATAAAAATCTTTAATAAATTACGATTTTTAAAACAAAAGTTATAAAATTAAATCTTTAATTTTTAAAATTAATTAATAAGTTAAATTTTCTAGTTTGAATTATTATGTAAATTAATTAAAAATTAAATAATCTATAATTCTTTTTAATTTTTATTAAAACTATAGAAAAATCAACTAATAAAAAATCGATAATTGAGCCGGTTAATAAATAGCAAATTTTAATTAATATTATAATATTAACATTTATTAAAATTTATTAAAATTACTTTAATAAAGAATGATTTTTTAATAATAAATTATTAAAATATATATAACAATTTTTAATAAATTAATATTTAAACAAATAGATTTGTAAAAACTTGTTTTAAATATGTTTTTATTTTTATTTTATAAAAAAATAAAAATTTTAATTAAAATATAAAAACATAGAAAGTAATTTAATTTTTACTTTTTTTTTCTAGTAAACTATATTAAAACTAAAGGTTTTATAAATTTAAAAAATAAAACAAAAAATAATAAAAATTATGATTAATATCAAAAAAATAGAAAAAAACCGTATTCAAATAATAAAATATATTTCAAGATAGTGAAATATAAATATAAATAGGATTCGGATTCCGAATCGAAATTTTATTAAAAAACAAAACCACATTTTTATATAGTAAAAAATATCTATAGAAAATGGCGAAAATTATGGTACTAACCGCTTTAAGTCTAATAGTCGGCGCAAAAAGTTATAAAGCTTTAAACATTTAATAGGATAGGCATTTTTTAAAAAACCATTCTTTTTTACTTTTATATACTAAGATTATTTACGGAAAAAGGCGCATAAAACTATATAAAAAGTAAAACTAGGCCATATCCGGTTAACGCGGAAAAAAATAAAATGTAATTTTTTAAAAAATCGAAATCTTTAAATAAAAAAATAGAAAAAATTATATACTAACTTAAGGTATATAAATAAAAATAATATAAAAAATAACAAAAAATATAGTACTAACCGTTTTAGGTTTAATAGCCCGCGCGAGGATTTAGCCTATATACCTAAAAATATTAATTATTTACTCTTTTAGTTAAGGAAAAAATGCCGTTACTATATGAATTTTGAGAATTGAGATATCCGGTAGTTTAAATATGGTAAAAATATCTACAAAAAATAACAAAAAATATGGCGTTAACCGTTTTCTCCTAGCCCTTATGCCCGACGAGATGTACGGGGCCGAAGATTTTTTAAAAAAAAAAAAAAAAAAAAAACCTGGATTTGCAACTTTTGTTTGACCCTATTAAAAAAAGTAGATCTATATACGTTAATTATAAGCAAAAAATAACAAAAATTACTACGTTATCAGAATTTTTTTATCTATTTTATTTAGTCTAGAAATTGACGCTAAAACATTAAGTACTACTAGGTAGTCTTTTTTAAGTAAGGCCTATTACTTAAAGGTATTATTATTTCTCTTTTTTTAATTTCTTTATTATATACTTTAATACTTAGCCTTTTTAAAGATTTTTAAATCATTTATATTAATTCAGGGTAAATTTTTATTTTAATATTATTAAGTTTATATTTTTTTTATTAATTTAAACCTTTAAAAATAATATCTTTTTAATAATTTTTAAAGCTTATAAAAAGCCAATTATTAAAAAGATACCATTATTAAATTTTATTTCAAATTAAAAATATAAACTTTATATATCTTAATATTAAAAATTCGGCCCCGTAGGGCCAAATTTTTAATGTATTACGTAATTATTACATAATATATATATAAATATTAATAGAAAATTTTGGCATAACTTCGTTATTAAAAATTAAAAAATCGACCGAACGTAAAATGCAACTTTATATATAATAATTATATTTTTTTAAAAAAAATAACCATTTAATATAATAATATTAAAAATATAATTTGTTTTTTTTTTGTTTATATCCTTCTATCTTTTTCCTTATTAATATCCCGTTTAAACTATATACCCGTATTTACCGGCATATAAATATATAATTAATTACCGTTTAATTATATATATATAATATAGGGAAAGCATTCGAATATCGTATACGTAATCGGTATTAATCGGCCGTTTTAATATCGGTGTCGTAATCGATCGTTCGATTTAAAAATAATTTTTATTAAATATAAATAAATTATAAATATATAAAACAATAAAAAAAACTTACTTAATAACAATCTTATATATATATATATATATACTCGATTTTTAACTATTAAATATTAGCATAAATAAATAAATATATAATAAAAATAAAACTTACAAATAAGCGACTTTAAAGCCTTTATAAAAAAAAATTAAATTTAAAATAATTTAATCCCGCAACGCCGCCGTAAGGAAATTAAGCTCCCGGGAGCGAAATTATGGCCGGTAAATATAAGGAAATTAAGGCTTCCGAAAGCGTTAAATATAATAAAATTTAAAGTTTAATAAATAAATATATCCGTAAAAGTAATATTAAATAATATACGATATAATAATTATAAAAAATGTTTAAAATATATGTAAAAAATGTAATAATATAATTAAGAATTAAATATCGAAGTAAAGATAAAATAAAAGTAAATAAGTAACTGGAGAATAAAAAAAAACAAAAAAGATAGGAAAGGAAAAAGGTTTTATTTAATAAAAATTAATAATACTATTATTATTACGTAATGTTTTTTTTTAGTAATAATTCCTCCGAAATCCGGTAAGTAATAATAATACGGATAAATATTCGGATAGATTATATTCCCGTATTTGATTTATAATTACTCCGAAATAAATAAGCAACAGTAATACGGACAAATATTCGGATAGATTATATTCCCGTATTTGATTTATAATTACTCCGAAATAAATAAGCAACAGTAATACGGACAAATATTCGGATAGATTATATTCCCGTATTTGATTTATAATTACTCCGAAGTAATAAGCAACAGTAATACGGACAGATATTCGGATAGATTATATTCCCGGATTTTATTTTTATTGCCGTAAAGTCCGTAAACAATAGTAATATAGGTAGATATTCGGATAGATTATATTCCCGTATTTGATTTTTAATACGGAATTTCGGACTTCGAATTTTTTTTTTGTCCGAAATGTTTTTTTATAAAAGTACGAGATTTTCTTTTTTTCTTTTTCTTTTTTTTATTATAACTTTCAACTATAATACTTTATACAATATTTATTATATACTATTATTTTATTATTTTATATTAAATATCATTATTCTTTATAAATTATTATAATGTTTTTTTTGCTTATATTTTTACTATTAAATCTATTTATTCTATTAATGAAATAGATATTAATAATTTAAATATTAATCATTCGAATATCGATAATTTAAATAACGATAATAATAGTACTACCGGTATTAATATTATAACTAATTCGATTTATATTAACGACAAAGAAAATGCGGCAAACTTTACTTTGGAAGACCTTGCAAAATCAAAAATATATGTTTTTAAAAATAATTTATTTAATCGCGTTTTTTTACTTATCGATATTTCTAAACGGCGGCAAATGCTTATTATTTATATTTTGTAAGTGTTTTTTATATTTAATATTTATTATAAATATATCGCTAACTTTTTAATTTTAATAGGTATAATTTTAAGACTATTTATGTAGTTAAAAAATTTTAAGCTTTAAATATTATACGGCATTATTAAAATAAACATCTATTGATTATATATAACAAAAAAAGAGAAAACGAAAGAAAAAAACACCGTAAGTTATATATTTAATTTTTATTTTATTTTTTATCAATATATTAATTATATAACTAGGTAATATTTTAAATAATATAAAAAATACGAATTTATTTAAATTTGTTTCGAGAAAACGAATTCGAAGTAATACTACCGGCGATTCCGAAGTTATTAATCCGGAATTTAACGAAAAAATTGTTTTATTAAATGTATTAAATTTTTTAATACATAATAATCTAGCTTTTAATTTATTAACCTCGGATTTTTTTATAACTTTATTGAAATATTACAATCTGTAAGTTATTTGTTTTAAATTTATTAATTTATTATTTTAAAATATTAATTTGTTTATTAAAGCCGTTTTTATTATTAATCGGTAGGAATTAACCGATATTTTATTATCGACTTTTATTACGTAATTATTATTATTTAACGCCGAATTACAATTTTATATTAATATTAGTAGTATTTTTTCACTAATATTAGATTCTTGGTCATTAAATATACGAGCTTTGTATTTTGGTATTATTATAGATTATATTAACCCCGATTTCTAATTAATTTATAAATTAATTAGATTTAAAAACATAACTATATACTAAACCGGAAAAGATTTATTAACTATTTTTAATAATATTTCACGCTAATATAAGCTTTTAAAAGTTCGATATATATAAAGGTATTTATTAATTTATTATTTATTAAAATTATGTACTAATATAATTTAATATTATTCGAAATAACGCTATAAATAATATTCGGTTTTTAATAAAATTAAGCGAAAAGTATTTTAATAACGACTTTTACGATTTACGGTATATAAATCACGTTTTAAATACCGTTATTAAAAATATAGCTTAAAGCTATATTACTAACAAAAAAGTTAACGAGTTTATAAGTAATTTAATTAACGGAATACTATATATTAAAAATGTAAATAAAAAAGGTATGTTTTTTTACTTTTATTATTTTGAAAATATTATTAAATTTAAAGGTTTTATTATTAACAAGTATTAGATTTAATCTAACGCGTTCGCCGTATTATTATAATAACTAAAAACGTTAAAATTATACGGGATTTATTAAAAGAAAGAATCGACTATTTAAAAAGGAATAACTTATTACTTTTAATATATGGAAAAAAAATTATTCTTATTAGTAAGTATTACCCGGTATTTATTTTATTAATTAATTATTAATAATTTATAGATAATTATATACGATAGAATTTCATATATCGAATGATCCGTATTTTTTTCGAATTATAAGGGCCGTTAAAATATATTTTTCGAAATACGGACTATAAAAAATTTAAAAATATTTTTTTAACAGATCTTAAATTCGATATTTTAATCGATTTAAAAGATATATTCGAAATTTTTGTTTAACTAATTATTAAATTACAAAGCGAGTATTATATTACGATGTTAAAAGGCATTTTATATATATATAATATATATAAAAAAATCGATAATATTATCGACCGATTTTAAAGAAATATAGAAACAATGCCACAAATGGTACGTATATTTTTATTTTTATTTTTATTTCAAATATATTAACTTTAATAATAGGCTCCTCTTTTTAATGGCTTTATTACAGCTATTAATAAAGAGAAAGCAAAGCTTTAAAAGTATTTTCCACTCAAATTAACAAAACAAAATTTAAAAACATATAAAGCATATTTAATGGCTTTAATATTGGACTTTACGCAAAAAACTCGGAATTTAAAACTTAGGACTTTATTATACTATTATAATACTATTAAAAAAAATGCTATAAATATATTAAAAAAAGAATATATAACGTAAGTTAATTGTTTTTTTTTAATTATGTATAACTAATAATTAATAGGGTTAAAACTGAGTACGAAACGGATATTAATAATAATCTAATTTATGTAACAAATTTGGAATTATTTTCCGATAGCGATAAAGATTTATATCTTGGCGATAATAACGATAACGATATATTACCTGAATTAAATCGTTATTTACACAAAGGGGCTTTTTTTAAAGAAGTATAGTATTTTTTTATTATTTAAAATTAAGTGAAAAATATATTAATAGTTATAGGAAATACTATTAAAATGGTGGCATAATAACGCGTTTCGGTTTTTTATTTTATCGATTTTAGCACGTCGTTTTTTAGCTATATTAGTTACTAATGCTTCGATCGAACGATGTTTTTTTATTTCTAGTAATATAATTATTAAAAATAGAAATAAGCTAAAGCCAGAAGTGGTTAAAGCGTTAACATTATTAAAAAGTTGGGATATTAAAAATTATAGGTTATTATAAGCGTAATATATTGAAAATTTACAGTTAAAGAAAAAAGGGGTAGGAAGGGAGCTAAATATATTAGAAAATTAAATAGGCTTTAAGTTTTTTTTAATTTAATATAATTAAATTTTTTTCTAAATTATTTATTAATTAATTCATAATAAAATAATTTAAAAAAAAGATTATAATTATAATTAAAAGTTATAAATTATATATTTTAAATAAAATTTTTATTATTTTTTTAATATATTTTTACTATATAACTTTTTTTAAATTTATATACTTTATTATTTTATTTTTATTTTTAAATATATTTTTTAAATATTATTTTTATTATTAATAAAAAAACTTTAGTCACTTTAGTAACTAATTAGTTACTAAAAAAATGACTAAGAAACCTTAGTTTAGTCATGAGGGTGACTAAAACTAAGACTAAGCTTAGTTACTAATCTAGTTACTAAGACTAAGTGACTAATATCACAACCCTGAGAGCACAAGCCTCTGCCCAATGTCCTACGCTCCACAATGAACCGTAACTACCTCAGGCAAAGGGGCACGCTGCAAGGAACAGAGCACGCGACGAGGCTCAAGATCAGAGGGACATTGAAGCAAACTATGCGGCTGCATCCGGCAAGTTGTTCGAATGCCAATTTTGAAGATCGTCCTAAAGTGGCATTCCATCTGACATCAAGTTTCTATTCCGGCTGCCAAGACTGCCCCTCCATGGCAGCAGAGACACCCGCGACACCCTGCCTACTGCCGTTCTTGCCCGCTCTTTAGCGTACCCAACCTTATTAAGGTACCTTAGTCTTGGCATCGCCGGAAGTATTGATGCGTATTGGCACCCGCGAGAAGTGACTTGGGCTTTTTGTTCGACGACTCCCTTGTGAGAACCCACAAGCTCCGTGCTCCGACCTGATCTCGACCTCCATCTCGTCTCCGATCCTAGTCGTGAATTGCAGAACTTCCATCTTTTTTCCCTGTCTTAAGCACATCCTCGTCGATCGCAAAGACGACACCTCTGTCCCTGGACCATCCAGAGACCATTCACCACTCGCATCATATAGACATCTCTATCAATCGCTCTTATCACCCCCGTACTCCTCCATAGCCACGCCACTTTAGGCATCATGGCCTCGGACGCCCTAGAGAAGGCTACGGCCTTCAAGAACGACGGCAACAAGGCATTCGCCGCCCACGACTGGAACAAAGCTGTCGAACTCTACACCAAAGCTATCGAGCTCAATGGCAAGGAACCAACTTATTACACCAACAGAGCGCAAGTCCGTTCCCCTAATTTTAACTCCCGCTCAATACCTGTCGTTACTGCGTTGGAGGTGGTGATTGCGTGACTGACAAACGGCAACTAGGCGCACATAAAGTCAGAGGCTTTCGGTTATGCGATCGCCGATGCAACATCAGCCATCGAGCTGAACCCTAGTATGGTCAAGGTATGCTCCCCTATTCGCCGTGGGTGCTACCTTGTGCGCTGGTCCTTCTGACTGGTGTCTGTCTGATTTAGGCCTACTTTCGTCGCGCTGTATCCTATGCCGCCATTCTGAAACCCAAGGACGCCGTCAAAGACTTCAAGGAATGCACCAGGCTCGACCCGAACAACAAGGACGCTAAACTCAAGCTAGCCGAGTGCCAGAAGATTGTGCGACAACTCAACTTCTACGCTGCCATCGATGTTGGCGAGGAGCCATCTGCCGCCGAAGGCCTCGACCTCGAATCCATTGCGGTCGAACCTGACTACGATGGCGTGCAACTTAAAGGAGATGAGATGACACAAGAGTTCATTGATGATATGATTGAGCGTTTCAAGAACGGCAAGAAGATCCATAAGAAATTCGTTTATCAGATCGTCATTGCCGCCAAGAGAATCGTATATGAGGAGCCTACCATGGTAGAGATGACCATACCCGACGACGTTCAACTTACAGTTTGTGGTGATACTCATGGTACACAAGCCCTCAATTTTCACTGATATTCCGCCAAGGCTAACCCACTGCGCAGGACAATATTTCGATCTCATGGAACTGTTCAGGCTCAACGGAAGACCATCCGACAAGCACTACTACCTCTTTAACGGCGACTTTGTTGACCGAGGATCATGGTCTACCGAGATCGCTCTCCTCTTATATGCCTACAAGTGGCTCCGACCTCACGGCATGCTGCTTAACAGAGGTAATCACGAGACCGATGACATGAACAAGGTGTACGGCTTTGAAGGAGAATGCAAGGCGAAGTATAACGACCGGTATGTGTTGCTCTCTTTGTTCGACTACCTTATGCCCTGTGCTGACCAAACATAGGGTGTTCAAGCTATTCTCCGAAAGTTTCTCAGCCCTACCCCTTGCCACACTCATCGGCTCTAAGTACTTGGTACTACACGGCGGACTCTTCTCCGATGACAACATCACCCTGGACGACATTCGCAAGCTGAACAGGCACAACCAGAGGCAGCCTGGTCAGTCCGGTCTGATGATGGAGATGCTGTGGACAGATCCACAGACTATGCCTGGCCGTGGCCCGAGTAAGAGAGGTGTGGGTATGCAGTTCGGTCCTGATGTGACGAAGAGGTTCTGTGATAAAAACGGCCTCGATGCCATCATCCGATCGCATGAAGTCCGCATGGATGGTTACGAGGAGGAGCACGATGGAAAGTGCATTACAGGTAGGCCACCGCTATCTCGTCCATTGTGCGGCTTGCTAATTAACCAACTTCAGTCTTCTCTGCGCCCAAGTACTGTGATCAGACGGAGAACAGAGGAGCCTATATCAACATCGGTCCAGACTACAAGCTCAACTTTAACCAGTTCGATGCTGTTCCTCATCCTCCAATACGCCCAATGGGTTTGTAATCCTCTTTACCCTATTACATGAAGCATTAGCTAACAAAGTCCAGCGTACGCCAATAACTCTTTAGGATCCATGATGTAAACAAGAACGTTATTTTAGACGTTGGGGATTTTTTTCAAGGATCAAATCTTCTGGAGTGGTTATGGATCATGGCATTGCATTGCATTCTTGCATATGTGACATAGTGGAATCATTGTCACAAAGCATTGGCGTTAGGGAATGATACACATATGGTTGCTTGGGGTCGCAAAGGGGGAATAGCGAGAATTGTACCATACCTGCAATGCCGTCGCCGGTGAATAAAGAAATGCAAATAGTTTTTTGTGCACGTCTTGTACGCCCCAGTGCCACTTAATGATAGCTTCACCCGCGCCAAAGCGTGTCCTCATCCTCCTGCCCAACAAGCGCACCAAGCCAATCTGAGCATCCCACAACTCTAAACGATGACGGAACTCCGTCGTGCGATACGCCCGTCCAGGCAGTGATAGCTGCCGCGAAAGCAGCTAGGTCTTCGCGCGGGACGCGGATCCAGGTGCTTGCTCCGTCGACTTTGAGGATGTCTAGATTGATTCCCATTCCGGTGGCGCCGAGGAATTGGTTCAAGGCGGATGAGCAGTAGGACCGGACTTGCAGCGCGTCTAGGGGGGTTGGGGGGGTGGATGTGCTGTTGTAGAGGGTTAGGTGGGCGTATGAGTAGGGTGGTGTTTTGATGGTGATTTGGGAGAGGGTGTGGGATTTGGAGGCTTTTGGAATGGATGATTGGGGGGCTGTTGAGGGGTTGGGGTTTGACATTTTGAGGTGACTTTAGAGGAGGGTCGTGAGTGTTTGCGTGTTTGGCAATGAAGGTGTAAGTCGAATGTGATGCAATGAAATTCATTGGAGAGCTTTGCAGGTGCTGAGGTTCTTCATGTGAGTGCCTTTAGTGAGGGCAGCTTTTCAGTCCAGGGTAGGACATGCCATCATGGGGCTTGTATGGGCTGGTTGTTCAACCTCATTCTGCGGACTCATCGAACCCAATTACCGAAACATTCTCTGGATTCTGTATTCTGAAACGTCCTCACATGACGGCGTATACCCGGGGCCCAATAGAGCTGTCATTTGTGGGCTCATTACTCGGTTGTGCACGGATTCAGGGGTAGGTAGCTCTGTTCTCAGCGCCTGCATTCTTTTACATTCATGTGTTCTTGCCATCCGTGATCTATCACGTTGTGTTTGTTTCAAATGACACGCTAACTGGGTGATTATTACTGCTTCACTAATTTGTACAACTATACCCCATCCCATCCCACAAAATCAGATGCTTGACTAGATATTTACCCGAACAACCAGAAGCCCCAATCTTCGACATGGACAACGGGGTACGCAACATGACGAACGCAGCATATCAATAAGTACGGTAAGTATTGACATAAGCAGTTTGATCACACCGACACCTGATGAAAGGAAGCTAAATGATGAAGTAAGAGACTGGTAGTATACTCAACTAATGGGTAAACATTTGCGCGTGTAAATGCTTCCGTCGACTATTCCAATCATTCATAAAGACGCGGATGATTCTTTTTATACAAGGATTAGAAGCATTTCTAGTATCCTGGAGACTCTTTCTCAAAAGGTTCTGTATATGCGTTGGCATTTGTTTGTTGAATACATGTACCAAAAATCTGTTGATTTTGGGAGTCTTTCGTTGCGTTGACATTGGGTCTATGGTATTTGCTTTGCCCACAAAAGTAATACTGTTGATAATTGACAATAGTTGGTCCTGCGTCGGCTTTTATATTGATCCGTTCCACTAATTTACCTTCTGTAGGTATCTTGCCTGCTGCCAGTGGTAGGAATATTGTCTTGCCGTGTAAGTCAAGGGTGGTCACAAAGGAGCAGGCTATTAAGAGGGCATGGTGCCAAGTGCAATGGTAACGTTGTTTGACGCAAAGTTCACATGATATTACTCAATGAACAAGGGTTTCTCTCAGAAATGTGTGAAGCTGTGACGTGGAAGCCTTAAATGATGCTTAATGCAACATGAAGCTGCTCAAACGCCAGAAGGTACCGAGGTAAATCTTCAAACCGAGCTTCAACATCGGATAGATGCATTCCGGCTTGCTGCATCATGGGTCTCACAGGTACCGAGCTTTGGGTGCTTGAGCAGAAACTTGAGACTTGGCGCAGTGGAGGCCACTTCAACCACCCAGACTTGTACACTCCCCCAAATCTGTATCTCGTGTTTGTCCAACCTAACTCCCGAGTTGCAGCCACTTCGACGACGAGATGGCAGACAATTTCGTTGCGCCCGGCCACCAGCGCTACACCCGCGCCTGTATGGTCTGCAGCATCGTCATGACCCAGTCTGTAAGTACAAGGGCCGAGCTGTCATCAATCCTCTTGTCGCACCGCGTTTCGCGCCTCGCAAGCTAACCACAACGACGACAACAGCGCTTCCGCAGCGAGGGCTGTCCGAACTGCCCATTCCTCGAGCTGCGCGGTAACTCCGACGCTCTCGACAGCTGCACCTCGACCGTCTTCGAGGGCCTCATCACCGTCGCCAACCCCAAGAAGTCCTGGGTCGCCAAGTGGCAGCGTCTCGACAAGTACGTTCCCGGCGTCTACGCCACCAAGGTCGCCGGCTCGATCCCCGAGGACATTCGCAACGGCTTGATTGACGATGGACACGTCCTCATTCCGTATGTTTCTCTTTGTTCCTGACCCTCCCTTGACAGCACATATCTCCGTACCTCCCTTTGTTCTCTCGCCCGCACTTCGTATGCTAACTGGGCGGTTACCTACAGACGCGACGGAAGCGGTGTTGATACCGACTAGGCTTCGGCTCAACACGACGAAGTCCATAAGCAAAGGGAGAAGAAGACTCAGGAGCACCTCAAGCGCCAGGCAGAGAAAGCCCGCCAGCAGAAGAGATTGCAGCAGGGCCGCCGACCCGGCGCTCAGGCTTCTCCGTCTGAGAAGAGTCAACACCGTCTCTCTTTCTCTGGCCGGAGTATTGAAAGCGCCTGGACGATTTAGTTCCCAAGGCCGCCGATAACGCTCCTAGGTCCTCTGGAATACGATTCCGATCCCCGTTCACAACGATCTCAGCTAGCACGAGTATCTCGGAGGAGAGATGGATCGTTATATTGCATGGCAAGGCGTTGGTATGGGATTACTCAGGCGTTCGATGGTTCTGTTTTGCGCGGTTATGATACCCTCGACATATGGACGGTCGACCACTGTCTAGGACTCGCTGTTCTATTCTGTCCCGTACCAGTATGCGCCCTTTTTTCTCAGTTACTGAACTTGCCAAAGTTCCGGTGTTTGTACGGAAAAAAGGTTTAGGGTACGGATGCCCATTTGTTTCTGTCAAGTAGACACTACAGGATGCATGTCTCGTCACGACCAGTGTGGTACTTCAGGGCATAGCAATGGCAGAAAGTCAATAAATGAAAGATGTTCTTTCGTGAAATTAGTTTGTATTATTTGCCACTTGCAAGTGTTGTGCCACCATTTTATCCTTCGCTCCGCCAGCATCATGCTCTCCTTCTCCGGCGATACCGTTGTATCTTTCCCAGAGATATCGGATCCTCCTCCGATTCTCATTCGTCATATAAATTCATTCTCGTCGTCTGATATCATTCCAAAGCGTTTATCGACACCCGGGTCCAGGTATAAGTTGTAGATCTCGAGAATCTGATCGTATGTCTCATCGCGCCATACCTTCTTCTTGATGTTCTCGGGGATCCGTGGTTTCTGCGTTGGCGTACTGGATGATGAGGCTGGTGCTAATCCGTCTTCTTTCGGGGGCGACTGACGTGGCAATTCGGAAGCGCTGTGGGGGGTTGGAGGACGACTGTCCTGGGCTGCTATGTGTTGTTTTGGCCGAGGCGAACCCCGCCCGTGCTGTGTGGTTATCGGTGTGTTGCTGCGAGGGAACTTCGCCTGCAAACTCTTCGGTGTTAGGTCTGGTGTTGGTGGAAGTCTGGGATCAAGCCCAGTTGGATGAGGTCCTGGGAATGCCCGCGCACTGCTTGGCTTGGGTTTGTTGTCGTAACGCAGAGGTGATTCTCGTCTATCATGGGAGGAGGGTGTGCCAGATCGCTGCTGGCCAGCGCCGTGCTTTTGAGGCGATCCCTCGGCATGGTCTGTCGTGGGTGTCCTACTGCGCAATTGGGACCGAGACTCGGGGCGCGGAGCCAGTGGTTTTATGTTGGTCTCTTTTGCGTTATAAACTGTCGGCTGCAGCAATAGACCGGATGGTTCTCTTTGCCGGCGCGGAAACTGTGTGCGAGACTTCGGGGATGTAACGGCAGAATCGCTCAATGTGCCATCACAGCTATCAGAGTAAGGCTGTTGATATTTGCTTATGAGCAGCTTCTTTGATTTCGCACTTGGCGTCTCACAATCGCTTTGAACATCATCGCCGCCGCCTCGACCGGGTTTATGAGATCTCCTTAAGTGTACCGTCTTGGGTGTATGAGGTCCTGGCTTCTGAGCGTTCCAAGCACGATCTGCTTTCGATTTACTTCTCTCTATCCTCCTCTCCACGGGTTTGGACCTCCGCAGATCACTGCGCATTGCCGTCTTGACTTCGACATCAGACCCGTATGTCAAAACATCGTCAGCAGCAAGATTTGGAAATATGGTGGTCATGCGTTGAAGTCGGATACAGCCGCTGCACAAGTTCTCCTGGATCTCCTGGGGCGTCTGTAATGGCTGTAGGCATCCGGGATAACGACATATTCCACCATCGTAGTTTGAGGACGTAGGGGAAGAGACGCTCGACGAATAATCATCGCCAGGTAGTGTGTACACTGAAGCGTCTGTATACCGCCTTTTTGAAATCGTGCTGAAGACCTCTCCATCCCCATCATTCGATGTTCTTGCGTCCTGTCCACCCGAAAATATGGATGAGTCTAGGTAGTCTTCTGGGTCAAAATAAAATGTCACCGTTTGTCGATTCGGCTCTTCCGACGAGTGCTGCTCGGTCCGATCGCTTTCCCTGCCAGGAACATATCTTTTGGGCTGTATCTGAAAACTCGGACTGTATTCATGTCTACCGCTCATGGGCGAGTGAGAAGGCATGCTATAGTTTACCGCCGTTGAAGCCGGAGGAGGATCAATTCTTTGGAGAGGCGGTCTATGCATCCTCTTGAGCTTGCATTCAATCTGAGAATCCTCTAATTTTTGAGTCTTTGCCTGGTCAGCGCGCGGGCGGTCAGGCTGATGCATAATATGGTGACGATTCGCCGACTCTGGTGTCTCATCGCTATTAGTGGGCTTCTTGATCTCGTGAGAGTGTCTGCTGAGGTTTCCAAGTACCCGTGAGAACAAGCTCGCTTCGCCGCCAACAATGCCCCGGCTCGTCTTACTAGTATGTGTGTGCGCGCTTTGTTGGGATCCCGAAGATGCGATCCTTTGGCTACTTGTCATCTACTCGAAGGCTTGATGTGTCTTTAAGTTGTGTTAGATCGTACTTATTCAGAGTTCAGAGGAGCAGGTAGTATATAATGTGGCAGTCGGCTTGTTTTGCGTTTCTACACAGAGATCAGCCCAGACGAGTTGTCAATAAACGAATGATACAACGAGTGAGTGGAATGCTCTCTACTAACGAGTACGACTGTAGCCATCAAATGAAATGCAAAAATTATTAGTGCATGTATATCTTGTTCGAGAAGATACATGAGAGTAACCAGAGACCAGAAGATTTCGAGGTAACGACTGAATAATGGGTGGCGAGGTTTTGCTAGAATAAAGAACGACTGAGCCCAAAGGACGGGTTGCTCAGGACGTTGTCACGATGATGTGGCTCGAATTTCGGTGACCAAGGTAGAATGCAATCAAAGCGCAGCTAAGTTTGATGTCGGCCAAAGACGCCTAGTCATAAAGACGGGAAGAAAGACAGGCGATCTCTTTCGCGCCCACGGCAAAGGTTGTTCAGTGCTTCTTTGAGGAAATGAACACTGCGGTGGAGCTGTATCGAGCGAAAGGGTACCATTTTCATGGTATTATCTGTTTTGTTACGTTGCCACTTATTGTGTGACCTTCAAAGGGAATCTCATCTAGACTTTGCATTGTTGGTTGCTCGGGTGTAAGCACGGAGAATGGGAACAAAGAAAGGGGCGGAACACAAGCAATGGTATTGTTGTTGGGGCCGGGACCACAATATCTTTGTTCATCACGGGCCGCCACTCTGTGACATGGCTCCTTGATTTCTCGCGCAACTGTGATTGAAGATTTGCTTCGAGTCTGGTCCTTCGTCAGATGTGTCGCTTTAAAACCTGCGTTCTGCAGCGGGGACTAAGCTAATTAGTTGGCAGATAGAAGAGACGGTAAAGAAATGTTTAGAAACCAAAGAGCTTATAGTAGTATGGAGGAGGCCCACCGCTGGACCCAGGGCCTGTATGCAGCCGTCGAATTATCCTAGAGGACCTTACTACCTCTTGTCGCCGGTTGAGGATTTGTGCTTGCCGTATTCTATCTGTGTGCAGCCGCTATGATCTCTCACCGTCATCGTCACTGCTGTTGACTAACCTGTCCAGTATTGATTGCAGTTACAAGCCACTGATGTCTAAAGTAATTTTTGAAGTTGACAGTGTTGATGATGTTGGCATAGATGAAACACACAGACAGGTGAACAAGACGAGGAATCGAACCCCAACCCTTGCGGACATACTGCTGCGCCATCGGACGACCATGTTAAAATGCACACGTATCGATCCCTATATACACAGGTACCTGCACAGCCCTAATTGCCTAGCCGTGTAGGGTCGAGTAGCTGTAGGGCAACATCATGCGCCTGCCTGGCGTTGCAACCAAACACCTCCGCATTCGAGCCGTACTCTCCGCCGTCTTACAGCTTGTTTATCCCTATCTGTAATGACTGTCGCGTAGTCGCCCACCCAGTCACCATCCTCATCATACGTAACTCATAACGCTCATGCAAGAGCTTAGAGATATACGGTGTGTTCCACGCCCTGTCATTCGAGAAACTTAGCTTGGCAATTATTCTAAAATTTATTGAGTATCTATGAATCTAAAGTACCTCCGTAAATTTCACAACCAATCTACTCTCCCACCCGTGAGACCAACGTAACAGCTATGCATGGTAAGATAACCAGCATACCGCCCTAGAGATGCAGTACTGCAGCGTCTCGTCTCCCTGTTCTCCACCTCAGGATTTGCAACTTCATAATGCCCCTTTAAATTGAGAGCTCGAGAAATGTTCTGTTCTCTCACCATCACTCGAGTATGGCTGTTCAGTTTGGACCAACATAGGCTTGTCTTCAAAAAGAATCGTACATATATGATCGTGTATCTGCCTGACGCATTGTCACTGTTCTTCGTGCTTTACACTCGCCAAAGAATCCCAATCGCCAGTGATGAGGGAACCCGCGTGGTCGATCGCGAGGCAAACTTTCTTTCGCTCGAAGGGAAAACGGCGACTTTACAGCAGATAGAACTTCTCTTCATCCAGGGCTAATAAGAGTTAAATGAATTGATGATACTCTTAGAGGATGAATTTGATACGGTGCACACAAAATCAGGCTATATGCCAGGAGCCTCAAGATACTCCCACAAGTAGGTAGTCTCGACGCTAAGTTGCCCGAGGACGTGTAGTCGCATGGAAAACAATTAATAGGTGATTGCGTGAGTATCCAACCCTATCAATTAAAGACTGCTACAACTGCTGACTCTATATCTTGAGACGAGTCACCCGTTGTCCTGAAATGAGACGGGAGTGCGGTCTTTAGCTACCAGCAAGCACCACCACCACTATCGATCGCCATTAAGTGAACCCGCTGTTTGTTTGGAAGATGATCAAATTCTACGTTGTATACCTAACGAAATCATTATCCCAGAATCAATTCATTACATTATTTGGCACTCAATCCACCTCGTTATCGAACAACTACACATATCGCTGAGTAGGTTTTTCGATAGTAACTTCAAGCTGTGAGTTCTCTACACAACTAGTTTCCTAGGTATAAATATGAGATTACCTTGCTAGTTGATCGTAGTAGCCGAGACCGCCTTGAACACCTCTCCAAGAGTTGAACAATGTAAATTATCATTTGGGTAAAAGATTGAATGTATTGCAATCATGGCTGCTTAAATAATATTCCCTATCGGATGCTCCTTCCGCTGATGAGTTTTTGCGCAATGAGCGCTCTTCCCAATGGAGCGCTCCTTCCCACCAAGTAGCCCTTTCCTTGAGTGCTCTAACCACCAATGCACCTGCCTTTCCAGTCAACACACAACGACAACTCCAGCTGATCTTCGATCCCTTTTCTCTTCGCTCTCTCCCAAACCCTCAACATTCTTCTACCCATCAACACCTCTTTCTGTCAATCCGGCAACAACTCTTTCCGCGATTCGACAGTACCTCTTTCTGGCGATCCGTCAGTAGCTCTGGTTGGCGATCCCGTTGACACCTTTCCGCGATTCGTCATTCTGTGTTCGACAGGCACAATGGCAAAGAAGGCGCCTGTTATCCGATACCTGGTAGAGCTCTTCTGGCACGGTGAGGCCTTCTATACTGGCCTCCGCTTCAAGACACCTCCCAAAATCACCACCAACGCGGAGGGCAAAAAAGTCCACACGCGCCGCTTCATCCTGCGCTTTCCCCAGTCCAACACCATCGCGCGCAAGATCTGCAAGAGTCTCGGCTCCAAGAGAAAGATAGCCATCAGCCACGTGCTGGCCGACTTGTATCTGTATGCCGCCGACAACGTCGAGCATTGCCAGCACATGGAGCCAGTTGACTTTTTTGGTGAGACCAAATGGTCACGTCCATGGGCAGACGTTCTGACTAATGATCAATTCTGGGCTCTCACGCGTCGCTTGCTTCATGCTCGGGCGCTGTACATCGCAACTTTCAGCAATCCCCGCCTCGTGCCCGAACCAGCCAATGAACTTGCCGACTCCCTTGACAAACTCAAGGAAGCCTTCGACAAGTACTACGACCTCAACGATCTTTCCAATATCGGACCGCGCCCAAGCCAAAATGATAATGAGGGAGTAGAAGACCGACTGTCGAGACTCCGACAGCTGCACAACAAGTATTTTGGCTTGACGAGAGCGAATCAAATCGGAGACGAATCGAACTACATCGAGGAGACTGTCATCGACAACGATACTGAAGTCGCCTATCCCTACGTCTATACTGACTCTTATGTCGCCGAGATCGAGCGGAACGAGAAAATGCCACGCGACATGGAGATACCAGTAGGCTGGTTCTTCGGCCTCGGACCCCGCAACCCCCGCTACGGTCACAAAGGGCTCGCCGAGCAGATAGACGATGCTATGGACATGCAGGATGCACAGGAGGGTGAGGGAAAGCTCATGCGGGAAATGGAGGCTCAGAGCCGTGCCGCCGAGGACGACGATGGCCATACTATGAATGATGCTATGGATCTCGACATGGATATCGACATGGGTGGACTCATATTCTAGAGACCGAGAATGTCGACTTGGACCGCGGCGGCGATACGAACTACGGAAACATGTCAGATTGAGAGATGCAGGGTGGTGAAAGAACAACGAAGTGTGCCCACAGTAGTGATAGTGACACAGATGTGTCATTTGGAGCAGCGGCGGTACGGACTACAGACACACGATCAGATTGAGTATACAGGCTGCAGGGAACATGGAGTGTGGCCACAGCACTAATAATGACGCCGATGCGTCAGTTGGAGAGGCGGTTGTGACTGGATAGAGTTTTCAGGAGCTTGTATTTGAGAACAGCAGTGATCCAGAAACACTCCACAGTCTATAGAAAATCGCTCATCTTTCACCGAATGCTCATGCTATGGGTATGTACTTATGCAACAGTATCTTATATGAGGCAGTCTTATGCGAGACCATGCCATGATTGTACAATGCTAGAAAACAATAGGTGGATGTCTATTTGAGGGGCTTCTTCAAAGGTGTCTGGTATCGCAGTATCCTGGTGGCGGCTTAGACGGACCAGAGATCCATGAGATCGCAGTCAGCGTGGTTGTGTAGCCCATTGCAATGAAGCCGAAGATGCAGAGGAAGATATCAGAGAGTTTGCGACTTCTCGTTCTAGCCACGGCCTTGTAGTGTAGTAACGGCTGTTTACTTTGTTAGTTATTGATGATGTGTGAGAGTGGGTATGCTTACAGGATAGATGAAGGTCAAGGGGATACAGGCGAAGTTTCCAACGAGTGCCACGAACTTGTCCAGGTTATCCGAACCGCCCCAAGCGATAAGCGTGCACAGGAATACCATGAAGAAGCGGAACATATTCTTCTGCCACTTGATGTACGGATTATACTTCCCGCTCTTAGTGAAGAGAGCGTTCTCGGTGATCTTGATGGCTGGGAATATTTGTAAGGGAGTCGATAGCAAAATGGCGAGCGAATAGAGCAGCTGCACTCCATTGACAAATTTGTTGTCCTGTGGTAAATTGAGTAGAACGACAGTCTCGGTTTTGGAGCCATAAGCAGCGTACGAGACGGCGCCCATCGTAATGAAGATCACCGACATAATGATCATTGAATAGAACATGACCTTGGGAAACTGAGCCGGGTGTTTCATAGATTCTTGGATGGGGATAATGAGACCAATGCCTTCGAAAGTGAAGATGGCCGTTCCAATGAAAAGTGTCCAGTCGTTCTTGTTGAACAGAATGATATCTCCCAACCCTTTGGTGCTAAGGGTGAAGACATCATAGTAGAACAGATATGCCAAGCCAACGACGATGAATGCGTCAGCGATCAAAGCAGTAAAACCAAGTTTGCCGATGTCGCGGAAGAGCGAGAAAGGCAAAAATATGACCATCTGGATGAGAATGAGCCAGGTGATTTGGATGTGCGTATTACAGTCCGAAACTGCGAGTACGAAAGCTTGCAAGTTTTCGGCAGTGAAGACGGTGTAAGCAGCAACAAATCCTATCTGGCTGAGCACAATAGATCCAAGAATAAGCTTGCGCATCCAATCGCCGTAGATGATCCCACCAATGTCACCGAACGAGCCTTCGACCTTTAGCCTCGTGGTGATGAGTAGAATGAAGCAGTAGTAACTTAGTGATGCTAAGCACACAAGAATGACGTTACTGAAGACCATCCCACCGTTCAAGTACGCTCGGGGCAAGAATAAGACGCCTGTGCCTACGAATGATTTCAAAAGAAGCAAAGCTGCGTTCATGGGGCTATTGTTGCCGCTGCCACCTCGAGCTTTTCTCCTTCTCCTCCGTCTCGAGGGCGTCAGAAGCGTGCTGTCTTCCATCGGCTCTCTTTCGTCCTCTGAGTCGTAGAAATCTGACTCTTCTCCGGACGAGAAGTATTCGCCAGGACCCAAAACCTCATCGTCCTCCTCGAGCTCTTCACCCGCAAAGTGGCCGTAAATCGTGAGGAACTCTAAGAAGCTGCTGGTGAAGAGTTGGGGCTCATTTCCTCTTTTAGAAGCAGTGTGACCATCTTCCAAGCTCCGCGGGTTCGCTGAGGGGCTTTGGGCAGCTCTTCGAAGGTAGTTTCTTCTGAACCCGCCAGGAACCTTGATGGTGTTGATGTCAAGGACTTCATTTTCAGGCTCCTCCCGCGGATGACTGAAGCTCTTGCTGCGTTGGGGCCGGTTGCGACCTTCTGCCTCCTCGGACCACCTGTAGATCTGTCGCGTGACGTCTCCACCTTGAAGCCTCAGACTCGAAAACTCATCGTCTTCTTGTGGAGGTTCTGGTATCTCGGCAGCCTGTTTCCCCTTGCTTTTGTCTGCTATTTCCGTGTCCTCGGGCAGATCCGGGGTATCAGAAGCCTGTACGAGGTGACGCCTGACGATTTCGGGATCCTCATAAGCTCCGTTCCCACCGTTCTGGAGAAACCTCGATCTTGCATCGAACGAGCCGTAGTTTGTTGGTGTGGCTGACATCTGTTGGATAGACCCAGCAGCTGCGGGCGACAATGGCCTGGCAGGCGGAGTGCCGAATCGCGGGGGAGACTGGCCTGTGGAGTTGGACAGGGCGGCAGCGAGGGCAGAGACACCCGGGCCCGTACCAGCTCCGCCAGAGCTGCCGGGAAGAAGTGCAGAGGTTTCCGAGTTGGAAGTAGTTGTCTCGGCTCGACTGGGCGAATATGATCGGTGAGACGGCGACGTGCCCAAGGCTTGGGACGGGATGGGAGAGGCGAGGCGAGCGGTGGCATCAGCTCGTGGGACGGAGGTGCCAAAGTTGCGGCTTCGAAAGGAGCCCGGCGAGGAGGAGAGCATGGGAGCTGAGGTGGCAGCAGCGCCGGCCAAGGGCGTCCGACTGCTTTCACGATTTGGGGTCGTCATTGTATCGGATGCAGATTGATGCTAGTTACTGAGCCATTTGACCGAAGAGATTAATGATGAAAGGGTTCGATGGTAGTACAGGTAGGTGGTAAGATATCTGTTGTTAGAGAAGCAAAATCTCGATATCTCCAACGGGCATTAGGGTGGCTGACTGGCTGTTTCTGCCTGAAGACTGCAAGTCGCAAAGCGGGCTAGTCAATGTGCTGGATCGACACAAGGACAAGAACAAAGGTCAGGCTGAGCGACACGAGGCACGAGGTGAGGCGGGAAGAGCGTGACTGGCGAGGCTCAGGCGTGGTTTAGGACGCGTGTGTAGGAAGATGACGGGCTAGCAGCAGGAAGCCAAGCAGCTGACCCGAAATTGGAGGCGTGATTTCTCGAGCGGGTGGCAGAGCTCTGACTTTGTCGTCCGTCTGTAGACGAATAGGTGTGCTCTGGGTGTGCTTGAGTGGAGCGAACGTTGGCCCGCATGGGGGGCTCTGCATGGGGGTCCTCGCAGCTTCATTGTGCTTCGATGCCCTCCGTTGCCCACCTGAGACCTTCGCCCGCGTTCCTTGCCGACCATTGATAAGAGCTGCATTCGATGATTACCTACATCCGTACCTCTTCCTCGACTTGTTATCTCTCCACGACTTTTCCGGCGACACCGGCACATGCGCCATGTCGGTAAGGTACTTCCCGACGGTGACCAGTCGCGCAATCGCCAACGCCCGCTTAGTCAAACTGTTCGACATTCTATCTGAACAAATTTACTGGAATATGAGACGGAGGCTGGGTTGAACTCGAATCAATACTTTCAAGTCCGCTTGCTTTCCATCACGAGTGTGCAACTGTTCGACCCAACATACTCTCGAGTCAGACAAACGCCAAGCCGAGTCTTATCTGACTGTCTAGACAAGCCCCATGAAGCCGCAAGATTTTTTATTGTGATTGTCAGAACAACTTCTCATTGATGTCGAATGCCGCGTCTTATTAGCCTGCAGCCCTGTTTTCACGTGAATAATAACGTGATGGCAGTGGGTAAGGGCAAGAAAGCCGAACTCGGCGGAAATTTCCAGGATAATACAGCTCTACTTAGAGGTTCTATTGCCTTAGGCTATGTCTGTGTGTTCCGTGTCAATTGCGTAATGCTAAATTAGGTATACAGTATGCCTTGGCTCAACTGCGTATAAGCATAGCGATGTTCTAAAGACTCTATCCAGTCTCATCACACTCTGTACCTATATGACATCTTGGCGCCATTATTACTACTAGGGCCATCTTCACGTTTTCTCCCAAGCTGCGTCCTCCATATTGTACTGTGTGATTTAGTGAGAAGTGCCCTCAAAAACTTGGGACCGGCGTGTATCCTTCCAGGCTTACCAACATAGTCCGAGAGCTAGGGAAAATTCGAAATAAACTATGTTGCAGTCTTTCCCGCGTAACTCAGCAAGCCCCGACTTCTACGGTGTTCGAGGATCTGCGGCGAGTATTTTCGGGTTGAACGAGAAGCGATGCGTAGCCGAGATGGACTATATCGCAATCGTGGAGTTTCCTACAAAGTGGATCGGCTGTATGTAAACTGTATGCCTTAACCGATCCTCAAAACTATGCGGGTCTCCACATGGCCTGAACGCGATACTAGCCGCCGTCATGCGACTTAGTCACAATTTTTTTTGAAAGGGAAAAAAAAAAAGAAAAAAAGAAAAACGGGAAATCGTGATGTTAGTCAGATTGACTGGACGCACAGGGAATTGAACCCTGGACCTCTCCCATGCTAAGGGAAAATCATACCACTAGACCATGCGCCCTTTTCTGATGTTGAATCTGCTTTTCGGGCGCACTATATAATCCCGCTGGACTGGTTGACCATGAGGGTAGCTCCAATCATAGAAGATATCCCTACTCTTGCGTTGAAAGGTCCTTCGAGTCAGTAAGTGCCAGAGAACTTACTGGATCCTCGTGAAAAGAACGACATACTACTACACACTGTTGCACTAGAAAGCGACGGCTGATATCGTTGGAAAAGAATGAAATGATGCACTTCTGACATGGTCTCTCGCAATTCTGCGACAATTGCAGGCATCATCGTCACATGCAGGAATTCAGCGGCTCGTACGGAAAATTGGATTGAGAACGAAGACGTAAAATACGTTATTACACTTCGTTGTCGGCTACTTGTCTCACCGCAGGCCTTGAATTGGCTTGAGCCTATCTACCTATAACGCGCTGGTTACGAGACTTCCAATTATGCATACAATGAATTCTTGTGGCTTAAGAAACATTTCATATTTTGAAATCCCTTATACGGTTTCAAGCGAAGATGTCGAAAAGGAGGACGACACAAACAGACATCTATCTATTAAGTTAACCGTTGTTCGCACAAAACATGCTGCAATCTTGTAGGCCATTGACTGGTCACACTGAATGTCGAGACTAGGTGTTTTGGGGTTGCTATTGCTATATGATTTTCGACTTCCCTACATCAAGGAAGGTGCTGCTTACACTCGTTGTGGAACAACGCGCATTTTCTCATATATGCTATACAAATGAACAAATAGTCCATTTGCCAAGTTTGTGGAGAGGAATGGAAATGAAATACGAGGACTCAAAACATCAGCAATATATACCCTGTGCTGTACTATATTTCTCCCGAAACTTACATGTGAACCTGGATTCACATTCAGAAAGCGAGAAGGCCGAGATCGAGAGCGGCAATGATGATGACCATGAATAGATGATTAGATTGAGAGACGTAGTTGGGCTGGGGATGAAGTAAGTGATACATCGGTTGAGCTTTACACCCATCTGGAATGTCTACTTCAGTTCAACCAGCAGGGCCAGCGTAGATCGATTCGATCTGTAGTTTAAGAGGTAATCCCTACAGATAGTCCGCTAGTCTTCCGCAAATCACGTCAGACCATATTCAGATTATGACAGGACGACTCTGTGCATAGACATTGTCTCCTATTCCCTCTGCCCAGAAACCTGGCAGGGTTGAAGGCGACTTAATAAAAAACGCAGATTTGGAGTCACTGGTCAGGGTAACGGAATCCGTGTGAGCAGTGTAGCAGTGCGAATAATACGGTATAAAGCTTACCTCAGCCAATGGTTTCCCCGAGAATCCCCCAATTGGCTCAGATTACAGCATTGAACTTCAGTGGAGCTGGAAGCAGTACTTGGGAGAGGTACTGTTAACAGTATTCATTGTTCTAATGGTTCTCAAAACATCAAGCACCAAATTTGGAGAGTACCTACTTGGATCAAGCAACATCATCTTTTCTATTGTCGCCGTACCCATATATTGGCGCTGTTTGCTCTCCCGTTGCTTTTTATCGTCACATTTGCATATTATCCAATTTGCCGACTGCAGACGTCCTTGCTTCAATCAACGGCGACGGCTGCGCTGCCTGGGCAGAAAGTCATCCTCCTCTTTGTACGCCGTCAAATAGTACAGGTCTTGCGTCAATATGAACGCCCCCGACAGGTTGGTTTCTGATTTCCATGTCATTTCGGTCTCTACACCATGTCGTCGCTCAAGCTTGCCTGTTATTTGCTGCGGTATATCCAAGAGTATACATGTCTATCACAAAACAGCACCTGCATATCCGCAAGCACACCGCGACATAGAACTCGAAAGGAAATGAGAGAGCTTTGACAAAAGCTATGTTCATGTGTCCATCACGGACCCGCGAATTTGAGGCGTCGACAATGTGAGGTGACTGCTTTGGAAGGGGCAACCTGAGAGGTTGCCCTTACCCCGTCCACACCTTCCTGAGACCTCTGGGCAACCTATCTCTGGAACAACCTACTACCTCTGGGACAACATACTTTTCAAGCTGTCTATGAAGAACCTCCATCTGTCAACAACAACGCTCATCAGTGAATACTGTTGGCTTGTTGGCCTTGGCTGGCTTCACTACATACTGCCCTCACAACATCCTGTCTTCACTTCAAATTGTCTTCACACTCCAACCATCCTGTCCAACAGCAATCATGGGCAACCCTCGCCACCTGAACGAGCAGGATAATGCGTTCGAACATCTCAACTCACATCTCAAGACTGACAGCTAACCATGTACAGATTCGAACTCTTCCTTGTGAATGAGGCTGAGGGCGAGAAGAAGATCACTGAGAAGCCCTTTGCCGGTAAATACTTCTGATCTGCACATAATAGGTGTCATGACAGGCTCACAAACATGTCTTGCTAATTGCTTATGTACAAGGTACCTCCAACACCTCCGAGTTCGTCCTCTTGAAGGAGGACCACACCATTGGCAATCTCCTCAGCGAGCACCTGAAGCACAACCCCAATGTCCTCATGGCCGGCTACAAGGGTACAAATCTCAAAATAAATGTACAGTCTGGCTGGACTCTTTTATTGACGTGACTACAGTTCCTCATCCTAATGTTCCCGAGCTCCTGATCCGTGTTCAGACGGATGGCACCAAGACCCCCCGCGAGGTCTTCATCGACGTCTGCAAGCAGCTCATCGCCAGCTACGGTCAGCTTGGTCGCGAGTTCACCCGAGAGTACGAACTCCGTCGCATGGCAGATGACGACAAGGAGCACGGTGGTCGAGCTTGAGGCCAAGCACTTCGACATCATGTGTGTTTCTACGAGTCTACGGAGCGACACGGTCAGGGTATGGAAAATGGCGTTGGGGGTATTTGCGCATTAACTGAAGTAGGTCATCATCATCAGTCGATTCAGGAGTTTCTTCTACCGTTTCGGCCATATTACAGATGAATAGGTGACATAATGAATTGAGATCACCGTTTTCACCCCAGAACCTGCTGTCCCTTGTCCTTGTGATCGTCAATGAATATCAGTTTCCCTACCCTAGGAGAAATCTGATACAAATACCAGTGCCCCATGCGGACGTACTCTCTATCAAGGTATAATGCCTTGGGCCCTGTGAATCACCCCTCAATGCACGTCGTCACACTTCGTACTTCATGCCGCAGTAGGGCCCTCGCCTCCGGGGATCAACTATGCCATATTGTGTTAGTGAATGAGGGTCTCTTCCGTTCGCATCTGTGTGAGAGTCTGTAACTCCATACCATGCAAATATTGTTGCCATTCAGCAGAATCTTGGGGAGTTTGGTGTGATTCCCGGAGTAGTCGCTAAGTGAGGTCAGTTCTCAGCTGCCGCCAGGAGACAGGAGCCAGGCATTCTCACAATTCGGTCACGTCCTCAAGGACCATGTCTGGGCACGCAGTTAGTGATCTGAGAGTGAACGATGTTAGGGCATGAGCATCACTTACTGACGTAGTCGTCAAAGCCTGTCAGTGTTCCACTGAACTCTGCAGGTACAGTATCAGCATGTTGGGATGTCTCTCCGATGGAAATGATGTAAAGCATACCCTTATCTCCCTTCATGACGACCCATATCCGGGAGCCAACACATTTGTCGATGAGCTCTGCCTGATGCATCAGCTGCTTTACTCAGAGACCATACATGTCATAGAATAGCAGGAACAACGTACCCAGAGGCAGGAGCTGAGCTGCCGGAGTGGCCATCGTGGCAGCCTTTTCGACTCTCCGAGGAGAACCGATTGATGTGTGATATAAGACTCAATCAAATGAAATGCAACGTAACAAGGTTGCCGCAGAGTGTTGGACGTAAGGTGGTGTTTCGTCGCTGGTTTTCAGTTTGATATGTGTCGACGGCGAGACTTACCCAGTACTGTTTGGGCAATAGGCGGGTGCTAGTAGGACAGCTTTAGTGGGCGACCACAGTAGGTACAGATGCCTGAGAAACACTCTGCCAGCCGACAGCGACAGGTGGCGGCCAACTGACAGGCTCTTGTCTGGTCCTCCGCAAAATATAAGGTAGGTACCATCAACAAAGACAGCGTGTGCCCTCGACAAGAACAATAGCTCAGTTCATGAGATATGTCTTTTTATCCCTAGATCCATGACTTGAACTACCTGACATTGCACCCGTTTATCAAGATCATTGTGTTTAGCAGATTCCAGCAAACCTGTATTTTGTCCCCCTGTCACTGATAGGGGGTAACTCGGTAAATCCTAAGGTGTGGTAATATCAAACGATCCGATCTGATCTGGAATGAGCACTTTACAGCCAATCAGTCTGTTACCGTGCATTCTACAGTACAATCAATCCCTACATCGCCTGTTACCCACTGGATTGTCCAGATTGCCTTGACTCTAGGCTGCATCGCGTCTGCCTGTCTGTTCGCCAGCATCCCCCCGCGTAACCCAAAGACCGGGACTCAGGAGCAGCACATTCACGGGTCCTTGGAATGTCGCCATGGAGCTGGGCTGTGAAGACTCCTTGATATTTGTTTGCCAATGTCCTGCCGTGGATCTTCAGAGTCTGCCGGCAATGCTCTGAAATTGCCATATCGTGCATTGTGCACGACTTCATTGCCGTCAACGTTCGTATTTCTCGATAGTTAAGACTTGCAATTGCCAATTGGGACCCATGAACAGTCTCGAGTCCAACTTCTGTGCCGCATGGTACTTGCAGATAAATGCTGACCGAAGTATCCCATGAAAATAGTCATTGCATAGCACGCCGGACGCCCAGAATGATCGCAACGCCACCGCGAAATCATCGACTATGGCATCCATCGCGTGGCATCTCTTTCTCGCCACCTCCTATCTCGACGGTCGTTACTACACAGAGTCCACGCATAGTGCCTGATTTCAACGGAGTCGGTCGATATCACGTTGCTGCATCACAGGCGGCAGGAGAGCACGAACCATGGTCTCGGGTGGGAGCACGAGAGACAACACCTGTCTCAGAGACTTGGCTTGCTGCGGCAACTGTCTACGAGCAAAAGGCCAAAGATCATGAAGACCAGACTGTTCCTGGCCAGCCTGCAGACGCAGAAAGCGCGTTAGAAAGAAGTAGGACCGACGACCCGCCACCTGCCGTACTCGACTATCAGATGGATACCGAACTGTTTTATACAGCCAAAAAAGCAGCCCTTGGGTCTCCAGAATCGTTCTGGTCTTACACGCAGTATAGGCGAAGAAGGGAAGACGGATCCTCAGACAGAGTCAAGGTTCACTACTGTCGTAGCAAACATACAATGGAGCGGGTCTGCAAGCAGTATTTCATGGACGAAAAAGTGCTCGGTTTCGACTTAGAATGGGTGCCAGACGCATCTAAACGCGACGGCTTGAAAAAGAATGTTTCTTTGATTCAGCTAGCGAGCGCCAGTCATATTGCGCTCTTCCACGTTGCGCTATTCGCCCACACCGAGGACATGGTCGGTCCGTCCTTCAGGGCTTTGATGGAGGACCCCAGTATCACCAAAGTTGGTGTTGCTATTAAAGGCGATACCACCCGGTTGAGGAATTTCTTGGACATTGATTCTCGCGGTCTCATGGAGCTAAGCCACATGTACAAGCTTGTGACTTATTGTACCAGCCGTGAGTATAGTAATATTAACAAGATGTTGGTGAAGCTGGCCAGGCAGGTAGAGGAATATCTCCACCTACCCCTTTTCAAAGGTACGGATGTGCGTTCGAGTAACTGGGCCAAGCCGCTGAGTATGGACCAGGTTGTTTGTAAGTGACGTTGTTCCTCTTTTGAAAAGTACCTAGGTAGTCGGACGTATCTAACATCAGTCAGACTCCGCAAGCGATGCTTACGCAGGTTTGCATCTCCACGCGACGTACGAGCATCACAGGAAACTACTAGATCCATGTCCACCCATCCCGCGCCATGCTGAGCTAAATATTGCCATACGCCTCCCAGATGGTGTACAAATTGAAGTGCCAGAGGGTACTATTGAGCCCGATGTAGCACCAAGAATTCCAAAGACTGAGACGGCTGCTTCTGGCAAGTACTTGGCATCGGCTTTAGAGACTATCCGTCTCGAAGATCAGGATAATCAAGCCACATCAACAAAACCTGAAGCGCTGCCATCTGTCGAAGTCAAAGAGGCCCATACACAGAAACCTGTGGAGATTCCGAAAGATTCTCGCGTTGAGATCGTCGAGGATCGTGTGGCAGCGTATCGGTCATCACGCCCCAAGACGAGGGCGACTTTCCCCCAGCTTCGGGCATACTATCTATGGCACTGTTACGATCTAAGCCCAGACGCCATCGCAGAGCTCGTCCGCGATCCGCCACTGAAGACAGCGACGGTCGTCAACTATATCCTGTGTGCTGTACAATCCGAGAGACTTGTCGTGGACGGTGATCGACTGCGCCAGCTTACCGACTTCATGTCTCCGGACGATTTGTGGACCAGGTTCCCATATATTGCTGGAAGACTTGCTGATAACCTGGTTGAGGGCACTCAGCGAAGGCATCTTAGTAAACATTCATAGAAGATACCCATATACTAGATACCTATGGAAAATCCCAACGCAAAACATTGTTGTTTGACAAAGCTTTTCGATCTTGGTCCATTACCTTTTGTTACTTGACCAGTCCAGTGTTTCTTTTTGTGCTTGTTCACTGCTCATGTCCTCTATCCCACTACGACTTCGGAGCTTTCGGTCGCGTGAGTGTCGCTGGGGAGAGGGGTGAAGTTATTGTCTTACCCTTCGTAGTGCTCCCAGTCCGAATGGATATTGCCGAGGGTCGTGCGGATGACGGGGTGAAGTATACCAAAGTAGTGCGGGGGCGGAAATCGGGAGTGGCGGGGAGTATATGATTAGGTCGATGGACAATGCATATATAGACGATTACATGGACGAACGCAGGGGACGGAGAACAAGGTGATGAAATGATGAGGAGGACAGCAAGACGAAACAAGCGGACAACCAGATAGATATGTGGGAGGATGTTTATCAGGTAGACTGTTCTCATGTATTATATCAAAAATTTGTTGATTCCTGAATGACTTAGCTTGAAGCCCAGTCGTCGCTGACTACAAGTTGTTCAGTATTCGACTGTTTATCGTCATGCGATGGAAGGTTTACTCGTTCTGTCATTCGCTGTCTACAGGCTTTACTTTATTCGGTGGTGCCATTGATGGTGCCCCTTCCCTGCTTAAGAATGGAGCTATCGTAACATCGCAAAGCAATACGATCTTCAGGAGGGTTGGCTGGATCACGAAAGCTCGACGGCAATCTGCATGTTGACTCATTTAATAATCCAAACTTTTTATCTTTAGCTTACGAGTATCAACTCCCTGCCAATAGATCTCTGCCGCTGTTGATCTGCACCATTTTATCCTCACCAACACTGACGATGCCAAAGGTCTTATCCCATGCCACACCAAAGACCTTTGCCCCAGTTCCAGGCACCGCACTACCCCTGGGCTTCGTACCCTTCTGGCTCTCGCGTTCAATGGTATAGACGGAATCGCCAACGGAACCACCGCCCTCTGTTTTTGTGCCTGTGCGTGAACTACGCAGATCCCAGATGCGACATGTGCCATCATAAGAACCTGACACGAGACTGTAGTCGTTGTCTGGGCAGGCGGCTAGACTCGAGACCATGTTTTTGTGACCACGCAGCGTCAATACCGAAGTCGTCTGCTCGGAGACACGGGGGTCGACGAGCGTTATGTGGCGAGCGGCTGTTGCGGCTGCGAGGAGGATGGAGTTGGATCGTTGAAGGGGCGTCAGGGCGAGGATGGGGTGGGAGGTTGAGATGACGTTCTCGACTTTGGATGTTGTCAGGTCGATCGTGCGGATGGTGTGGTCTTGCGATGCGGAGTATCCTATGCTTGCGTCTGTTGGATCGAAGCATACCGCTGTGGCGGCAGAGGTATGGGCAGGGATGAGCGAAACGGGTCCACGTTGCGGCGCTGCCGATGCACCGGACAGCTTTCGCTTCTTGGTTTCTGATGCGCCTGCGCCTGGTAGGAGAGTTGTAGGGGCGGGCGGTGCGGAGTTCCGGGATGTGGTCCAGATACCGATGGCGCCGTCTGCTGATGCGCTAAGAACGCGACCTGACGGTGCGTGGACGTCGAGAGAGTCGACGCTTGCTTTGTGGCCGTAGAGTTCGAGACTAGGCTTCAATGTGCGCTGCAGTCCTTCCTCTGACTCGCCGTATCTCCATATCCTGATGGTGCGATCGAGGCCTGAGGAGGCAATCTGTGTGGAAGAGATGAATTTGACATCTTTGACGCTCGCAGTATGGCCCCCTGATGTTCCCGACTGTGACGTCGCAATAGCTTCACCAGATGGGTTCCAAATCCTTAGAAGTCCATCGTACGAGCCCGAGACGATGCGATCTTGGCCAAGCGCCAGTTTATCCCCTGACCAGACACCCGCACGGGATGTTGCAGAGAGAACGTCGACTGAGCTGATCCAGTCATCATGTTGGAAGCTGGCTTGGTGGACAGGCGGGATCAAATGACGAACGTATTGCAGGGTCACTGTCTCTTCGGAATTCAGACCATTCGCAAGGAGGTAGTCTTGCAAGGATGTGGTCAAGAACTGGCCGTTGATTAAGAAGTTGAAGGCGACTGGCGAAGACGTATCGAGCATCACCGACGAGTTGAGAATTTTTGATAGGCCATAGCGCTTTAGGTCTAGATGACAGTCAATTTCGAAGCATGCGAGGAAACAAACTTCATACCTGTGGGCACAACGAGAATTCCACTGTTGTCCTCTGGTACTTGAAGCTCAGGATCGACCTCTGTAGTAGTAAACTTCACCCGAATCTCAGTCGGCGCAGCCATGGCTGCAGGCCCGCCCTCGTTGGACTGCATCACAAAGCCAGTACCCACGGAACACACGCCTCCTACGAAATAGGATAAGGATTTGAAGCTTGCAGGGTGACCAGCTCAACCGTCGTTGATCAGGAAGAATTGATGCGGATGTGGGGTCGGGAGGATTTTGAATCGCATAATTTGTGAATGCTATTCTTGAACTTTTTTGGTGAGGCCGAAAAAATATCTAGCAGCCTTGCATATGAGGTCAGCCTTACCCCGCAAGTACAGGGGGCTGTGGCCAATGAAAGAAAGAGATAGTACTTGCTACAGCAGGCTGGTGGATAGAATAACTGTCAGCTTCGAGTCTTGGCTAACTGGCCGAGTAGAGTTCGAATAGACGTCAGACTTCCTTTTGACTAATCGTGCTCCGCCCCACCTATGGTTCAGGTTCGGGGGACCGACCACCACCATAGGTGGTGCTTATCACCAAATTGTACACATCACCTAATTGTACACTTTTTGTACCTTTTATATGGCTATATATATAAAAAGTACATCCGCAGTACGCACTGAAATTATCTACTCTAAACAACCACATTTTAAAATTCTGAAAGTTGTATATTCGACCCCGGAGCGCTGCGAGCATTTTAAAAGTACTTTTAAAATTTTAATACGTAGAATCGTCGTGTCGCTAGAAACTGCTCGTCGATGTATTTTCCTTATAAACTTATATGGCGCGGAACCTGTACAATTAGGTGATGTGTACAATTTGGTGATAAGCACCACCTATGAGGTGGTGGAGGTACGGAACCCTCGAGATAGGTGGGGCGGAGCACGATTAATTAGTGTATTGAGGTTAGAGAGGTTGGATTAATCAATGGATTGCGCTATCACAACCGAGAAGTCCATACCCAAATACACGGATTTTCCTGCGGCACGGCATGATGCAGTAGTAGGTAGAGTGGCGTCTCAGTCTTTTTACCATGCCAGGCGCCCAGCGAAGTGCCCCACCTACAAGCCAATTTACGCGGTAACGCGTCTCAACTTCCATTGCGCGTTTTGCTACCTAGTAGTAGCATGATCTTTCTATCGCCGACCTCTAACTGTCTTACGCAAGACGAGACGAAGAATCTTGGTGGTCTACGCAGTCGAGCAAACACCGCAATCATACCCACCATGGATCAACTCGATGATCTGGAGGGCAACTTGCTCCGTAAGCCCACGTGAGTTTACATGTCGTTCCATATGTCAATCCAGCAACATTCTAACTTCTGAGCAGGGGCGAAAAGGGGGACAAGCTGAGGCGAGCTGACTCGAGTTACATGCCTATGCACTCATACAAACTCGATAAAGAACGGTCGTATCAGCAACAATTTGCTGATATGTACTTCTTACGTCTCACCAAGATCAAACCAGCCGTTGAGCAGAGGGCAGAAGAGGCATGGGAAGGCACAGTCATTGCAGATGAGCCCGTCAAGAAGGTTGAGCGACTATTGGACATCCGACAGGGCGAACTATGTTGGGTCACAGGCACGGTCTACATGGACATGGCTCTTAAGCCCAACATCCTAGAGGACGTCTCTAAGGACGTAAGTCATGCAGAAATCCCCGCCGAAAGCTCTGTTACCTCACATCAGTCCTAACATCTTACAGAGATGGATCTCAGCCCCTATATCGAATAACAAATACTACGCGGATGATGGGTCGGACGCAGTAACACTGGAAGACGAGTCTGGTAGGATACGCATGGTCGGTGACGTTCTCAAAGATGTCGTTCTTGTCACCGGATGCATCGTCGCCATCATGGGCACAGAAAATGTGAATGGCGAACTGGAAGTCATTGATATCAAGTTCCCAGACCTAGCCCCACAGCCAGATCGATGGTCCATTTCAAAGCCTTCCGCCACAAATGGATCCAAGAAGACAAAGAAGGCCAAAGATGAGGATGAGGAGATGGCAGATGCGCAGCCCAGTGGAGGTAAGATTGCTATTGTCTCTGGTCTCGGCTTTTCAAGTCAAGACGCGAGCTATGCTTTGGAACTCGACCTCCTACTCGAGTATCTGCTCGGCGAGCTACTAGATCCCGCGGCTCAGCAGGAGATCTCCCAGATCAGCCGTCTAATCATCGCCGGGAATTCCATCTCTACTGAAGAACCGAAGTCCCTTGGCAAGGATGGAAAGCCAATTCAGAAGAAATATGGCTATGACAGTAGCGCATACAACGCTCTACCATCACAACTTCTCGACGAATTTCTCTCGACCCTATTACCAGCGATGCCCGTGACCTTGTTACCGGGAGCTCAAGATCCCGCGAACGCGAGTTATCCGCAACAACCCATTCATCCAGCCATGTTCCCGAAATCGCGGGCGTACGCGGCAGCTACGGGCTCAAAAGAACCCGGCTGGTTCGACACGGTGACGAACCCCTGGGAGGGCGAAGTAGACGGATGGAGGGTATTGGGCACGGGTGGTCAAAATGTCGATGATATTTTCAAGTATGTTGGAAGCGAAGACCGCCTAGGTATGATGGAAGCCATGTGCAGATGGAGGTGCTGCGCGCCGACTGCCCCCGATACATTATGTGAGTCAGGCCTCCTTTCTGCCGTTATGAACCATCCGACCAGCGTGATATTATTGCTCGGCCAACCCTATACATGCACAGAATTTCTGTACCCAGCCAAATCTATTACTGACATGAAAGTAGGGAGCTATCCATTCCAGGACGATGATCCTTTCGTCATGAAGACATCTCCCCATATGTACTTCGTCGGCTGTCAGCCCGCATTTGGCACACGCATGATACACGGTGAAGATGGGCAAGCCGTACGACTGGTTGCCGTCCCGTCTTTCTCGGCGACAAGAGAGATCGTAATAGTAGATACGGAGACACTTGATGTTTCGAAGGTCAAGATCACAACTGGGGAAACGGTCGAGGCTTGAGCACATTGCGTAACGAGGTAGCTGACTGAGCTGAATATATAATAGAAGAGTAATGTATACCCTCACTACAATCCATCTCTCTGTGGTGACCGTGTCGATAGTAATCGAATCATGTCGCATAATGATCGATTTGATCTGTCGATCGTGTTGACTTGTGTGAGTCTTCCAGAACATCCCTAGATAGTAGCTTGCCGTCGTCGGAGTTCAACTCGGCACAAGACGCTTGAGCAGCTTCCTCACAAGAGCTTTCCATCTCTCCCTCGCATACAGCGCAGGATTGCGGCGCCAGGTGTTTATGTTGGTTGCTTACCGGAAAAGGTTCATCTTCAGCCACGCGGAGATATTTATAGTCCTGGAGATTGCTGAGGTATTCGCCAGCTTGTCTACGCAAACGCTCTTCTACGAAACGCGCCTCAAAGCTGGTGACCAGGCTGCGGATAGGTTTGTTTGGTCGGCCTAAGTTGTCCTCAAGTGTATCCTTCTTTACAAATTCATAGGGGAATATGCGGTCGAAGTTAAAGATTGAATCAAATTTCTTGCTCGTTGCCTAGGCCCGCTTCGCGTGTCTTTGTTATCGGCACGCCGCCGCCCGATATGTAAAACGGCACAGCAGACCGTTCCCATGTCAGTGACAAACGCCCTTCTGGTCATCATGCCATGTCAAAATTGACGCCTTTCCGATCGTTACACACGGGTACTTAGTGCTGGCTGCGGAATTGTAACCTAGTGTCCAGTTTATTCAATGTGCATTTCAACAAACTTTTTTCCTATCTAGGGCTCACAATTACAGTGTCGCGGACTGCAAATCCTAATACAGCTCTCGAAACCGACTAACTACAACTTTATCACTACTTGCATTTGAATTTTTATCCTACGAAAGATGAGTAGCATAAACCTTCGGTTCCGCGTTGCAACCCCGGATGATGCGCCGCAAATCCAACAACTGGTTCAAGCCGCATTCCGCGCCGAGGACAGCAGAGAGAATTGGACAGGAGATATGAGCGTAGCCTCGGAATATCGCATTGAAGTCGAGGAAGTCATGGCCACAATAGTCAAGCCCGACAGCGTAATCCTTCTGGCCACCGACAATGATGGCGTCCTTGTGGGCTCCGCCGAAGCTTCGAAGCGCAGCGCCGAACTCGGTCGCATCTCTATGCTCGCGGTCGACCAGCGTCACCATCGCGGTGGTCTGGGACGCCGAATCCTCGCCGAGGGCGAAGATTACTGTCGACGAACTTGGGGCGTCAGCAAGATGGGGTTGAACACCCTGTCGACACGCCCTGAGCTGATCTTGTGGTATATCCGTCGTGGCTACCGCAAGACCGGCGAGACGAGCCCGTTCCCGTACGCGCGCTTCCCCGGTAGGGTTATGCCGGATGGTATGAACTTCGTCGAACTGGAAAAGGATTTGTGAAAAATCGAGTGCCCCTGACGGATGGCTCATGGATCGCAGTTCGGCGCAGCGTTTCCCTGCAGAGAGTACAATCGGTTCTGTGAACGAAGGCGGTACAGTTAATACGATCCAACTTCTGTGACTTCGTACCACCACTATAAGCTTCCTCGTCATCATTGCGTCTTTTCTTCCTGGATGAAGTCTCAAGGTGGCCTAACAAGGGTCAAAAGGGGCACGCCCCTTATCTCTTTCCCCAGAACACATGTTAGTACAGGAAATCAAGGGCCGCAACCAAGTCACTACCACGTGCTTATGAACCATAGATCTCCATGAGCTTACGTATTCTCCGCTGGCCCTGCATGAGTACTTCTCCTCTGCTGATGAGTATACATGACTGGGTTGCCATTTCACGTGGTGATTATGGACATGCATCTGCAGCTCCCACCATGATAAACTTATCAACCTTAGACATATATTGTACATGTTAAGATCATTGTCCCACAATGCAGTTTTAGCAGAGTCTGGGCTCTTGTACCACCTCCGGACTTTGGCAGTCCTTCAATGTGGCGCGTCTTCGTCTTGCTCAAAGTGTTCCCTAGCCCAGGGGCTTCGAAGCCGTATAGCCTCTCCTTTGTAGAAGAGAATAAATGGGATTGGGATCAGAAGAATAGCCAGAAACCCCAGTAGGCTTGAAGCCCATTCGTTACCCAGTCCCTTATACATCTGCTCCGCAAAGAGACTACTTGCATGTTAGTCGATATAAACGGTACCAAATGGACATGGTTACTTACGGAAACGCCCCACCAGCCATGTTCCTCACCAAGATAACTCCCGCCAATGCCGAGGCCGAATATGTTTGATAAGAATCGACAACATAGTTGAGGATACTCAGGATGATGATGTAGATCCCAGCCCCAAAGAAGGCAGAAGCTATGATGGGAACAATCCAATGGATCGTAGGGTAAGAAGTCCATGCAAACCAGAAAAGGCTAATAGGGATGAGAAAAGCCCCACCACGAGCCATCCAGACGCGTGCCTCTGGGACCCCTTTTCCGTTGTTGGCGGCAAGGCGAGACTGATAATAGCGCTCTTGCAACGGATAGAAGCAAAAGGCTATGACTGGACCGAGAGTCAAGCCTAAGAACGAGAGGCCTACTTGGCCCCCGTCAAACCCGTGGCCACCTGGGCCAAATACCAATGGGAAAGCCTCGTTAAATAGGAAGACCAAGCCAAATAGAAACCCATTGTATGTGGCAGCGAACATCGTAATCGGCTCTGTGAAGAGAAAGTGCAGCGGACGGGTCAGGGTCCTGCGAATAATCGATGCTAAGCTGTCATGCTCATCGGCATTGGCATCCTTGATCGATTTTGCTGCCGAAAGGCCTTCCTTCTCCATCTCCTTTCGTACCCGGCGGCACTTCTCTTTAAGGACGAACGTGTGACGTGTCTCTGGCACGGTCAGAACAAGCAGAATCCAGAAACCACCTGTGATGGCCATTAGAACCCAGAAGACCCAGCGCCAGCCTAGGTTTTGAGCGATGTAACTGGTCACTGGCAACGCAGAAGGAGGCCCTAGGGTACTGCTAAGGCCATAGACGGCCATAATGGCACCGCTCTCATCCCTGCGAAAGAGATCTGATATCGAGCCGCCGGTGTTGGTCAGGGGTGCGCTCCCTGCAAAACCTGCTAGGAACCGGCACACGATAATGGTACCGATGTTGGGCGCCAGCGCAATTGGCAGTTGCAGCACTACCAGACTGAACCACGAGCCAATGTAGACGTTTCTACGGCCAAAGTTTTCCGATAGAGGAGCAAGCAGCATCGGCCCAACTGCGAAACCCAGCACATACCTGTTGATGTCAGTTATACGACTTATTCAGACGCAGTCCGGTATAAGGAGGACGTGACCGCAAACTCACATCGAAAGACATAATGTGGTGACTTCGGCTGATACGCCGAAGTCTGACTGGATCCCTTCCGCCGCAGCCGAGATACCCCCTGCGCACCAGCAGGTCAAGACGTTGAGAAGATTGGCAAAGCAGCAGATGTACCATCGCTTCCAAGCCGGCCAATTCCGTGGGTTGTCCCTGTCGTCTGGAGAAAATATGAGAAATATCGGCAAGGTGGTGTTGGGCTGCCTCCTCGCTCGTTCCCATGCCTCCTCCTCGGTAAGTAATAACTTGCCATCTCCTAACGCGACAGCCGAGTTTTCATAATGTGCGTGCTGGGGATCGGTGTTGGGCACGGCGGAAGGCACAGAGCCACCGATCGTCTTTTCCTCATCTTCTGCCATGTCGAAGTCTAGTTCGAAAACTCGTAAGAGAGACTTTCAGGCAAAATCACACAGAGACAGTCGGGCAGGATTCCCATTTGAGACATTTCCATGATATCATACCAAACCGTTGTAAATATCTCAGTGCACGTGAGATTATGTAATTGAGATTAGCATAGCTAGGCCATATAAAGCCCACATGCACCATGGGCCTCCACATCCCATGGTACACACTAGTCATTGACCATCTTCGTCCGGCAAGTTTGATCGGTAGATCGTCCGGCAGTAGATTTGAGGTTAGCTGATTGGAGTCTGTGTTGCTCAACTATTTGACGCCTGGGGTAGGCAAATGAGTCAGCACGAGGCTAGATTCGAGGAACCTAAAGCGCCGGCAGTGGACTGAGGCTCTTAGAAGCCCAAAGACAAACATGCCCTCCTTGAGACTGACCCAAAATGCAACCTTCAAGGCTCATGACAGGCGTAAACAATAAAGAGTTGATGGGGAACTTCTGAAATGTACAAAACAAAGGTAGAGTATCCCCGAGGCTACATCTATAAGCAGAATTTATATCCATGTATTTAATTAAAGTGCTGCCACAAGTTTTCACGATCAATCTGTACTCGTCTCTGTGAGCTTACATATACCAGCACAACTGTTGTTGTAGATAATCAACTAGTGATTCTCCTTGTTGATTACTTTGGCGCAATGAACAACATAAGCATAACAATACCGTCAATTTTTTTAGCCACTTTCCCATTGAACAGCAACAATGAACAGATTGCTCACACCAGCTTGTCTGACAAACCAAGTGCAGTATCGTGCATTGCAGACTATCACTATGCAACTCCATGTTTACCTGGTGCAATCTTTCAACGTCAAAGACAATAATGCCGCATGCCTGAATCAAGCTATCTGTCACATTATAATTCAGCATCACATTGTATTGATTATCTGGTTTTGTCTCACAACCCCAGAGACAATTGTGCCGCTCCATCTATCGAGTTATTTAACAAGTTTGATTTGGCATTATACAGTGTTGAGAATTTGGTGCTATTCCTGAATGTCAAAGATAACAATGCCACTTCTATCTATGGAACTATCTCGCAGGTTCAAATTCGGAATTGCACCATAATGATTATCCGGTGCTATCTGTCGCCGTCAAAAATAACAATTCCACCCCTCTCTATCAGGCTGGTCGGCGCATGTCTATTCGGCGACGTGCCGTACTGATTATTCGGGATCTATCCGGAAAAGAATTTTTCTTCGTAAAAATGCGATATTTATATCATACACATACACAGATCAAAATTTCGACAATTACTGTCGCTTTCCTAATACGCAACACCTACCATACAGTGACTACTGAGCATACTCCTCACGTGCAATTGGCAAAGACACAGATTATAATACAATGCGTGACTTTATTGACTAACTTGACCTCGAGGAACTGAGTATGGGTCTGTCGACGCGAGAAGACTATACTAACTGTAATGACTGGACGAGATGGGAATTTCTCTGACATAGGAAATAGTGGTGGGAATGGACGAGATCACGCAGATCTCAGGAATTATTGTGTTGTGAAAGGAAAGGGGGACGAGATCAAGAGATCTCGGATTCTTCGCCAGTCTGGTTTTCTCGCCGATTTTGGTTAGGTATTTATTTTTGGAATTTGTCTTTTCTTCCTTTTTTTAGTTCCCATGTCCGCGCCTTATGGTAGACCGTCACGATGATGGTCAATCCTGCGTTGACATATGGTTTTTCTGTCCTGTCCTGTTCTCCCCTGATTTTTGTGTCCTTTGCCATTGTGCGTTGCCATACTCGATGGCTGATTTGGCAAAGGTAAGTGTCCTTCGTTCTTTTTTTGTCGGGTTTTCTGTAATGATTTTGTCGTATGAGCTCGTGCGTCGGCAGGTGGTTGAGCACTGTCGAAAAAGTGCCGAATGGGATCTTCTGCATACGGAAAGCTGTTTCCGTAACAATGATCCCTATGAGGGCCCTTGAGACTTCATTTAGGCCCACTCCCAACCTTCGTCTTGCTTGACGAAGAGACTGTCCTCTTCCTCATCGGAATCACCATCTTGGTGTACAAATGGAGTATCTTCTTCCTCCTCTTCCTAGGACTTGGAATTATCGTGCTCGCTCAGTGACTGATTGCGGGAGTTCGGATGACGCAGGACTTCCTTTCCTTTGCCCTTGGTCTTGATAGTGACCGAGCCCTGCTCGGTATTGTCCTCGAGGAAGCCAGCGGTCAGCATCCCGCCCTGCTCGGAAGAATTCTTGTCTTCTTCCCCGCCCTGCTGTGCTTTGAGAAGTCTTGCGTCGTTGGCGGCGTTTCCGACATTGAGGACGAGACTAGCGGGTGATGTGGATGATTCAGCAGTGTTGGCAAGTGCGCGAACTTGTGAGGCATACTTGCCCGGAGTGTACTTGAGCTTGACTACGAACTTGTCGCGGAGTGTGGTAGACTGCGATCCAACTGTGTCCTCGGGGTCGAGATCGTATTCAGGTACACTCGTGCGCTTGGCCATATAACCCTTGTTTGTAATGCTCGAGCCGACACACGGGGTGGCACTCGAGCGATCAGAACGGGGCGCCGAGGTCTCGAACGTGATATGCGTTTGACGTCCGGTGGGAATGTAGATCGGCCGCCAGAGTCCCTCCTTCATGGCCTTCTTGGGATCCCAAGCGAGAGCCTCAATACGCCATCCAATGTTCATAATCCGTGATCTAGCCTTTCTCACTTCTCTTTCATAACGCTTTTGCACCGCCCCGACATCCTTGGATAGATGATCGCCCGATTTATCAGTTTTGCGCTGAGCCTGAAAATGTCGGAGGTATTCGCAGTCGATGAATCCCTCGTAGCAGTTGGGAGCGGGTTGGGGTTTTTTATGATCGTCATGACGTCGGGCGAGGATTCTGATGTAGCGGACATTGAGATCCCTGAGTCCCGTAGCGATTCTCTTGTCGTGCTTATTCAACATCTGGGCAACTGGAACCATGAATGGATCCTCACGCCAGGTGGGGAGCCTCAGATCTTGCATTGTCTCAGCAGGGACTTCAAGGGTGAGAGTCTGCAGATTAGCGGGTTGCTTGAGTCCACCTCCGGGAAGAAACTTGAAGACCGCCCGCTCGAAGTCTTGTCGCTGTTCAGCTTCGCCCAGGCGATTGCGGTGAACCTTGATCTTGATGGAGCGGATGAGATGACCGACGTCGTTAATCTTGATGTGGCTCTTGTCAAATACCTTATCGATGACTGGCATAGTGTGACTGTGGCCATTCTTGGGATCACGAAGGTCGTACTCGAACGTGTTCTCGCCGAACAAGATTCGTAGACCTTGATCCATCAACATGCGACATGTTCTGAGGATTGCAACAGGAAGACTGATGCGTTGGCGTGGATAAGTAATTGACCATCCCCGAAAGACGAGGATGTTTCGTGGCCAAACGAGCAGCTTGCGCAGGATCTCGTCGCGGATCTCAGGAGGCAGGCGACCAAAGAGGCCCAGGTTCTTGGCTGGGTCATTAGTAGAACCAGCAGGATGAAGTACGACCGGAAGATCAGTGGGAGATCGTGGTTGCTCAAGACTTGGGTCATTCTGCCAGTTTTTGGCAGGAAGAGATCGTTTCTTTCTCTTGGTACTCTTCTTCTTCCCCTCGGGGCTCTTGTTCTGGGAGGCCTTGTTCTGAGAGTGCTCATCCTGAGAACCCTTCTTCTTCTCCTGGGGAAGCACCTTCTCCGTCTCCTTTGGGGCCGCCTTCTTCTCCTTGGCAGCCGCTTTCTTCTTCTGCTTGATCTGATCAGATGTCTCTTCTTCGTCGACCTTCAAGTCCGTCTTGCTCTTCTTGGGAGGCTTATGGTTGTCATCCCAAGCTCCGCTTGCGGATCGCTTGCGAGTCTGGGTAATCTCCATGATGTAGTACCAATCCAGAGGATTGGTAGGTTTCTCACCAAACTCGTCAAACTTGCGTCGAGCTCTGCGTGCTGCCGCTGCTGCAATTAGCTTCTTCCCCTTTCTCGATGAAGTTCCCGATCCGTCAGCATTTTGGGACACTCTCGCCCTCGACTTCCGCATCACCGACGTCGCCGAAGCCTTCTGGGCGGGTCGTTGAGCTGGCATCTTGGCGAGAGATCTATACGTTGGTATGTTAAGGCTCGAGTAGCAACAATCATCGGCTGTACTCGTCGACTTGACAACGTGCGAGGCTCGCAAAGGCAAAGTCAGGTACTGATTGGATATGGTAGGAAAGTCAGAGATAGTAAAGAAGTTGAGTGATGTATCTTACGGCTTGGAAAGCTGAATACTTGCGTCAACCTCTGAAGAGCGGAGTGGGCTGTAGCCACAAGAGACTGGAATGCAGCAGGAAGTTGGCAGAGGCACTCCGTATGAAGCTGTACGCAAAGATACAACCAGTGGTTTGTTGAAGGATTGGAAGTGACAAAGCCAATGGGCACGATGGCTTTGAAGTGAACGAGGGGATGTGTCTACCACTACCTTGTGTGTGACAACACGACAATTGTCTGTTGTTGTCGTGTCTTGAGATAGAAAGGCAGATGCAAGAGAACGAGAGGATTTGTTGACTACTACCTTGTGTGGCAACACAATAATTGTCTGTTGTAGGTGGCAAAGGTAGTGGGAAGAGGGGATGGTGAGGATGGGGATGGGAGAGAGAAGTGATACGGGGTAATCAGTGGGAAGAAGAAAAGTGAGGATGGGGGTGAAGTAAAGAAACGATACGGGGCAGTCAGATGGAATTCTCACATGTGATGGTCAGTGCTTTCCAGTAACTTCCGCGGAATCACTGGACACAATTATTCACGAGGGAAAGAAAAGGCTTGTTGTCAAGAACAGACAAGGCTGGCCGTATGGAACTCTAGAAAAACTTAACAAGGCGGGTGCCAGTCAATCTAATCCCCCCTTCACTTTCATTTGGTAAGTACCTTCCACGTACGACAACCCATTCAATCACGTCATTTTGCGGAACCAACTGTTTCTGGTTAGATCTTGATGTTGAGATCGTGTCATTTGTGTCATCTGATGTCAAAGATAATGGAAAGAGCATGCGGCTTCTCAATCCATATTGATCTTGTGTACAATCTCTCTTAGCACTCAAGATACCTTACAAAACTGGTTCATTGTATATTTGTAGAACCAACTGTTTTTTATTAGATCTTGGTGTCGAGAGCAAGTTGCTTGAGTGAATATAATGTGTAAGATGATGGAAAGAACATGCAGATTGTCATCCCACATCAGTGGAGGGCACTTCAAGGACTAACAACCATCACAAAGCATCTCTGGTGTTCTATATCCCATATATACTGTCTGCTGGTACACAACATTTGCCAAACAGAGTTAATCATATACCAAAAGAGCAACGCTCTCAACTTGGAATAGATACATATTATAATGCTTAAAGTGAATTAATGCAGGTGTGGTCGATTATTTATGTGCTCCCGCCTCTTAAGCTGTCACATCATCACTACTCTTTCCATATAAACGCAATTGCGCTGGCAATCTGTAAGACGGGTGTGGTCAGCCATTTGTGTGCTCCTGCCTCTTTAAACTGTAGGACCATCACTATTTGTGCTATGTAAGTGCAAATGTCCTGACCATTCATAAGGCGGGTGTAATCAATTATAATATGTTCCCACCCTTTCAAATTGTATACACACATCTGGTCTTTGTATATAAAAGCAATGTGTTGATTGAAAAGAATGTATTTGGCCCAAATGCAGTCTCGGTGACCTGAGGCAACTTGGGGCAACTCAAGGCAGGTGCCAGTTATTTAGGTACCGTATGCTCCCGCCCTTATAACTTGGAAGATCATCTTTACTTGTTCCATAAAGATGCAATGTGTTGACCATTCCCTGTCAAAAGAAGTGATTCAATCAACCAACTCAAGGCGGGTGGGTTTGTTACTGTATGCTTTCCCCTTTTATAAATTCACCCAAAATCTCTACTTATTCAATGTAAATGCAGTGCGTTAAGCATTCCTTCCTTATATAAAGAAGTTATTCAACCTGAAAATGGCAGCAGTGACCTGTGGCAATCTAAGGCGGATAAGATCGAAGATTTATGTGTTCCTGCCCCTTTTCGTTGTAAGACCAGCTCTACTCTTTCCCATATAAATTCAATGTGTTGTGCATTTTTACAAAAGGAGGTTGTTCAGTCTACGTGACTTCGAGGCAGGTGCAACTTTCTCACTTTGCAGCATCGCCGAGCTGGACTTGGTAACCTCAACATAGGTCTTGCATGTTATGTTTAGCATAGCCTTGTCAGATCTGTGTGAGCATGTGCCTGTTCTCACAAACAGACAGAGTTATAACAAAGGCAGCTGTGATCCAGGCCCTAGCTCCCACTCTTCAACAACAATCGACTATGCAATTTCATCCCATTATGCCACTCATGCGGTCACTGCTCAAACTATCAGACTATACATGCTGACTTAGTTGGGCCCGCCCTAGGACAAGAGACCACAAGTTCCGAATAAACTTCCGGTTAATCAAGGGATAGCGGTTGGAGGATATACTTAGATCGCCGAGAGCCATAATTGATAGGTCGCCAACCGCTGGGGAGGCGATTAGACAGACAGCCATGCATACAATCTGACGTGCAACGTCTTATTAAATGAAATGAGCCATTATGACACCAGTAAGACCTTGGGACAGCATCACAATGATTTGCAACCATCAGGCTATGAAAACATAGTACATTGACAGCATTTGTCCAGGTGGAATCAAAGACTTCGGTCCTTGTAACAGCTCAGAACATGACGACTTCTAGATCTGCCAAGGCATTACACAAAAACTTCCATCACAACACCATATTTGCGATAGCCTAAGACATGACGATCTTCAGCCATTACGCCCCCGCAGGTTCCGATCAATCATACAACCAAAGGTTGACCGCCACTCCCCTTAAATGCAACCTTTGCGCGGCTGGAGCAGGCTTGACATGTGCTTGCGTCGGGAACAGCATCTTTGAAGTCAGATCATCCAGCCCAAGTCTTTTGCGCTTTGCTTTGTACAATCGCTCTTGGTATCAATCCATAGTGGTGTCACTGCCGCCACCAGAAGCGTGAGCAGTCGCTTACACCTAGATCAACTAGGCTCGGCCTGGGCTCTTGTAGCCTATGAGCATCTGCTGAACCTTCTTGTTTGATCGAAGACTTGGTTTGGTGATCGCGAGGGTGATGGCACTGTGGCATAAGATCCTGATTGTACACTCTCATTGCGTGTCCGTCTAGCTGGGGTGTTCAGTATTGTCTTCTCGCCGCCTTTTGTTGAATGCTCCCTACTCCTTGTTCCCAGCATGGCTTGGTTGGGAAGAAAGCGAGAGAGGATTGTAAGGTGATTCACATCTGATGTATGCTCGGACTAACAGATATTAGGAGGTATCAGGCCAGGTATGCTTGTCAAGTCCTGAAGTGCTGTGCGTCTGTTGCGACTACAGTGAAGCGGTCTCGGCTCATAAGGTGGCGGGGGAGCTTGGACATCGCCAACCTCGTCGCCCTGTAGGTTGTCGTGTTAGCGAGGGCACATAGCTCTGATAGGCTGGCTAGCCTCCACCGACTGTGCTTAGAGAGGAACAAGAGATGTTAATATATTTATTTTTCCCCCTCTTTAATATGCTAATGAATCAAGTTGTGAATAAACTTCCGAATAATCCAAGGATAGCGGTTGGGCAATATGTCCGAATTATTAAGGTCGCCGATTGACGGTTCGCCAACCTCTAGGCAGGTAACTAGACAAACAAGCACAAACCTGGATCAACCGGGGCCGCGCCAGAACAAGAGAAAGTGTTGATATTCTATTTCCCTTTCTTTTAAAATGTGAACACTTTAAACAATCAAGTTCCAAATAGAATGGTGGATAATCGAGGGATAGCAGTAGGCAAGTCCGCTTGGATCACCAAGGGCCTAACATAATAGTTCCGCCGACCTCTTCAAAGGCAATTAGACAGACAAGCACATATCCGGATCAACCAGGTTGTCATTTAAGGGTTTTAGCAAGCCCTACAAAGACGCCTGGCCAGACAGCAAAGGGTCGATGAAGAGGAGCTGCTCTATTGAAATTGTGTCTTATATAGCTAGGGTATCAACCATAGGCCAATAGCTAGCCCCTGGATGCAACTACACTGACTAGGATATCTGCTAATAGGTAGTATCACAAACGGCAATAATTATTCATGGGTACTTTACTTTCCAGTTGAAGATACAGTCGGAATTGTGCAATGTCCTTGGTGGAGGTCAGAGCTAGCTGTGTATTTGTACGCACAACCCATTGGAGTTTTGGATGTCAATGAAATTAATTATCTTATATGGTGAAGACAGATTTCTATATTTTTGGAGCCTAGACGCCGAGCTGATGAGTTAGAAACCTCGCCATATGCACCTTTCTATTCATTAAACCCCAAATTCTTGTTGCTGATGATATACCCCAACACCCCTGTGAATTTTTGCCAACCTGTCATGATTCTTGGTTCAAGAGCTGAGTCCTGAGCCCGTCTCTATCTAACCGTAGATAGTAACCCCCTATTTGTGGAAATTGGCGAAGTTGGCTAGACTACCATAGGCTGCTAACTATTGTAACTTGCGCCAAATAGTAATATAGTCCCAAGCGTAGATTCTGTCGCATACCGTATGGTGATGTCTTGGGTGTTTCACCATTGCTATCATCGAGACCATGAAGACTCACTCCCCGCAATGAAATCGTTGCTTCGAATACCAAATGGCAAGCTCATGATGCTAGCCAGTCCTCTTCGTCTCTCTTCAAGCCTCGCATTATGAGTCCTTCGTCGACAGAAGAGTCGTCTCCTTCACCTTCCGAGAGCCCGTTTTCAGTGGGCTCCGGGGCTGGAGAGGGGTACGCAGCATCGTAATATTCGCCTTGTTCATCGTCAAACATCCACGTCTTGCCATTAGCTTCCTCTTCCATGGGGAAGATCTCTCTCGCGTACTCTTCAAGCCCCCGTGGTCCTTCCCATAGCGCCAGAGCATCATCTGGGCATCTTCTGTCGAGCTCCAGGTCACCAAAGTATGGTGGTTGTTTCGATGGATCCTTGTTAATCGGGGAAAAGAGTGTTTCCAAAGCTTCTAGTTGTTTTCTGTAGCCATTCGGAATCTTGACTTTGATTTCTATAGGTCCTCGCTTGTAACGTATAGGCCTCCCGAGACCATGCTCGAATGCCTTGCACGCCTCTCGCGGACTCAAATATTCGTAAGCAAGGGCGATTCGCTTTCCGTTCCATTTTGCAGGCCCGTCTTTGAACAGCTGTATTATCGCTGGTCCAACATCGTGCTCGGCATCCAACCAGGGAAGTTTGGCATCCGGGTGGAAAGGTGCTTGCCAAAGGAAGGATCCATCCTTCTGTAGTTCCATACAGAACAAGGGATAAGGAAGCGATGTGAAGTTGTTGTTATAGATTCCAGTGTAGACGAAAGTTGCTGGCAATTCGATCTCTCGTATGTAGTCTTCCACATCATGCTTGGCGGCCCAAAGGGGGAGTGAGGGCCAATCGGCGCTGTATCTAGCATGGTCTGGCATTGAGGAGTAAACATAATGCTGGACTCCTACCTTCTTGGCCGCGTCGGCGATAGCCCGTCCAATGCTGACCTCGTTGCCATAAAAGGTTGTATTGATAAAGGCGAGTTGGGCACCACGGAAAAGGTCGTCGATAAGCTCGTGATTAACGGATATTCCAGGCAGCTCGCCATTCTCTGTGACGTCTGACTTGTCATCAGGTTTCTTTCGAACGTATAATTCTCCCACGAACACCGCGACATTGGGGTTCGTAGATACTTCCGTGGCTATAACACCCTCCAAAGTCCGCAACTGGGCTCTAACTTTGAACCCCACAGCTGTAGCTATCCTGATTAATGAGGCAGCCTGTCGACCACTGGCATTTATAACAGCGATTGTTTTGTCCGGGGACGGCATTGCACGTTTCAACGGGCGAAAGCTTAGCGAATTGTTTCGCGACACAGCAGTCAGCGGTGAGCTCTCCGAGTAGGACGACCGTGTATGCTTGTGCCTTGAGTATTGCACAGCTTTTGGAGAAGCATTCTGGTGGTCGTTTGGTACTGTACGAATGGCCAGATCCGTCCGGATAGGAATTGGATTGGACGAAGACATAATGTGAACCGTCATGTGCACGCTTCGCACGTAGCGATGCTATATTCACAAGCGATAGGAGGTCTGCACCGACGACACCCCCCCTTCAACGTCAGAGAGACGGTGTAGTCCACTTGTGACGTCCGGGTCAAGCTTTGTGAAGCGTGTAGGAAGACTAAAAGAATAGACGCGACTTGTTGAGTTGCTATTCAAATGATAGCACAGGCGACACCCGATAGGCACGCAGCGGTAGCCAATCAATCAATTGGTGGTCATGTGTTTGAATGTAGAGAGTTTTCGTGGACTGTCCAGGTCGCCAACGACTCGGTGGGGAGAGGCGAGAGTTTGAAGAAGTCCCCGATATTGAGAATACTGGGCGCAAGCAGGTTGCAGAAGCTCTTAGGGGAAATCGTTTGCCAAGCAAATAAGTCACTAAGGTAGAGATGGTGACAATAAAACAGGTGGTTTTCTGACAAACGGAATATGACGGGTTGTTCGATGTGAGCCAAACGGGTCTGTAGCGGGTTGGTCTGGGAACCTTGGCGGCGGGAGGACTAAAGCAATGCTACCTAGATGCAGACTGCGTGAGAGCCTGCCACGGGAGTGAAATAGACCTGTACTTCACACCGAAACTATGGGCCCTTGATTCTGTCCTAATTCGCTAGAGCAGTGAATCACCAGGAGGATAGTAAGTCGGTGTCCGTAAGAAACGAAGAAGATGTCCGGTGCTGAGGCCGTCCGTCGGTGGGCCAGATAGACAGCGCAGATGTGATGCCGTTGGTCTAAGTTGATATGGTGTGATCAGGCGGAGAAGAAATAAAGTAGCCTAACTTCTTCAAATCCGGGGTAGAGCCTGGTCTGGAATTATCTTGAGATGGGCAGACGAGATCCTTTGACAGATTAGAGGAGCACGCGGTCTGGCGTCCATGGGAATTATGGTCGGTTTTTGCCGATGCTGTCAGGCTCCAGTACTCGCAGAAACATTGGAGGCTGAGACGAAGTCTATTCAGTCCGGGGTAAAGGCCACGGTAACGATCCAATAGGGCCTAAGGTAAAGATATATGTGAGGAGGTTTATGCGGGTGACGAAGGGCACGCTAGTGAAGGTATGATAAGTGTCGGGCAACAAATCGCGATGTAATAGGTGTGTAGAAGGAGCTTCTAGAGAAAAAGGTTTTTATTCCGCGATTCAGAGAGCGGCGCATACGATCGCTGCTAAGGCGTTGCTCTAGATGAGCCCGAAATACAAGAATAGCCAACTCGACTGGGATACTTTTTGTAATAGAATAGTCCTTGAGGCAGCCGGCAGTCGAAATTCAGACTGTGTACGTGTGGATAGGATATGTGTGTTGAAGGCCAATAACGTTCGTTCTGCTAGCATGCCATTGATTCGTTTTGCGAGTCTCGCCCGTCCTTACATGTATGGGGACGATGGTGGTGAGGGATGGCATCTGCTGATGATGGCCTGGGATTAGTAGAGAATCTGGGTGAACACCATGGTCTGATCAGTAAGGAGGAAACACGGCATCGTTCTGATAGTGACACGTCAGGGCGTTGGGTTTCAGACGACAGACATAATTTACGGGATCCGTGTCTTGGGTACATGAGGTAGTCATTAGCGACGCGCCAAAGATATGCAAAGATACTGTGCGTCTAAGCAACGATGTGGCAGAGTCGTACCGATGTCTCTGACTGCCTAGTCGCCAGAGACTGATACATGAAGACGCTGTTCATTAGCCTGTGCGACGCAAGATAGCGGCAGACAACGGGAGAGGGCTCCGATGTCGTTGCCAAGCGAGTAAGGTGTCCAGGTCAGCGGCGGTGATGTTTTCGCACTCCCAACTCAATTGGCGTCGAAACCTTACGTTATGTTACCTAATCGTGACAGCTGCTTTGCCGATGGTCCAACATGTGGTCTCGGTCTGCGTTTTGATGCGTTTTTCAACGACCAGGTGGATACGTATACATGATAACGTCTAACACGCACGCTAGGGCAAACGGAACAACCCACCGCGGGCCCCGAGGTGATAGATTGCAGCATACAGATGGTCTTCTAACTGGATGGAGGAGCCGCTGGAATGAAAGCGAGTGGTGGTCGGTCACGTTGACCGACAGCTCGAAACATCTCCACTGGCCGGGACGTATTGTTATTAATAGTCGAGGGACCGGCATGAGGTCGGAGGGGACAGCGAAGGCAGCAAAAGAGGGAGGGGGTGAAACTTGCACACACCAACGTGATTTCCTAAGTTTGTGCGATAGCTTCAAAGTTGATTTAGTACGTAAAGATAGTGGAATAGCCAACCGATACAGTAAACTCTGAAGCGAAGCCTCTGAGAGTTGGAGTCGCCCGGGGCTGAATTAGGTAAAAGGAATCACGCGGTTGGCTCGTCTGCCAGGACTCCTCTGCTCCTTCGGCCAGATCTGGTTTCGAAAGATGAATTCGCTGAAGAGCGGCTCCTCTTGGTAATGTAGGGAATGGATTAGCGTCGATAACTGACAATTGCGTCAGGGCATTTCTCTTTCGGACAGATCATTTTTGCTGAAGCCAAAGAAAGCAGATATTGTGGCACCATCGACTCTTGTGATCTATCCCCTTAAGTGCGGGTTCAGCTCCAGTACATCACTAGTAGGCCTGTTAACCAATTAAACAAGGGTGTTCAAAAAGACATATAAACTCCAAATTTGTTACTTAATTTTGGTTATGCTATATATATTCGCAAATTTTATTATTATAAAACGTAATATCGTACGTATTATAGCCCTATTTCGTCTGCTTTCGATTTAGTATTGAATTAAGGTCCTTTTTACTTAGAACACGCTTTTTCGAACTTATAGTATAATTTTAGCAAGCTTTACAAAGGCTTTTTTTGCTTCTATTAACCAATTTATAGTATTGAATAAAAATAATATGCCCTATTTTATCGGGATAACCTTTTTTCTTTGTTTACGAGGTAATTCCGTAAATAGTAAAAAAAGCGTTAATTATAGTATTTTTCCAGTTGTATTTAATGCTATATTTTTTCTAGTCTAAAAGATAACTGCTTTAGCGCTATAAATAATAAGTATTAACTGTTACTATTTTTAGAATAAGCTTAAAAAATAAGGCTTTTTCGCGGTGACGGCGTATATAGGGCCTTTAGTATAACTGGCGCATTTAATTAACCGTATTTACCTTTAAGCGATTTTTGTTATATGCTAAGTTATATGCTGGTACGGGTACTAATTTACGTCTTTTAATATTAAAAAAGTAGCTAGCGGTCTTTATACGTAGCTATGTTTTAAAGCGTAGTACTAAAAGCTTATTACTATTAAAAATAATACTTATAAATAGTACAATAACTTAGTCTTTAAATGCAAATTGCTATATTTCGTTTTTGTTACCGTTTAAATCGGTAATGCTAGTTTAAGTAGCTAGTTGTTAACTGTTTTAAAGCGTTGTATTTTTTTTGTAATTTTGTTTTTTCTAAATGATGAAGTTTTTATATATGCTTGATTTAGGCCGGCAAATAGCGGTAGCATTTATATTAAAATAATAACAGAAATAGAGAAAAAGTTTCGGGAAAATGAAGAAATTATTAAAAAAAACGTGGTATCGTTAACGTAAAAAACGTTTTATAAAAGTAGTAACGACTTAAAATACGTCGAAATTAACGTTAAAAAAGGGCTTAATATAAAGGCTAAAAATAAGGCTTTTTTACGTATTTATTAAGTATTATTTAATGCTTTTTTACTTTTTTCCTTATTAAAGGCACTTTTTAAAAGCTGCTTTTTATGCTGTTTTAATAACATTTTAAAAAAATAATTAATATTTCAAGGTACTATACCGTAATAATACTAATACTAATAAAAAACGTATTTACAATAAGCGTAAAGCTAGCATTTAAAGCTATAAAAATATAGTTTATTAAAATATGTAGTAACTGCTTTAAAACGGCTTAAAAAAAGCATATGCTTTCGTTAATAATAATTTTAGAAGGCATAATTTTAATATAGTTTATAAACTTTTTTTATATATGCTTTTCGGTTTTTGTAATTTTTAAAAAAAGCTTTAGTAAGTCTAGTAAAAAGTTATCGCCTTAATAAGTACAAAAATGCTAAAAATTACCTAAAAACGGTCTTTTAAAATATAACGCAAAATCGGATAAATAAAGTAGTAATTTATTACTTTTTAATACTAAAAGATCGTTTTTTCCGAGTATAAAATTATATAAAATATATACCTTAAAAAAACGTAGATTTCGGCTTTAGTAAGTAGTTTTTAAAGGTAATTTCGAAACCGTTTTTACGGTATTAAGTTTTTACGGTCGTTTTTAAAACATTCTATCTATCGCCGGACGAAATAAAGTGGAAAAAAACGTAAAAATAGCTTTAAAAGCATATTTAAAAGTTTTTTAATGCGTAAATCGCAGTATAATACGTTAAAAAAAATAAAAATAAACGAAATAGCCGCTATAGTACTAAAAGCGATATTAGGTTAAAAGGTTTTTTATCGACTTTTATAATTTTATTTTTTACTATAACTATTGTTAATTATTATATTAGCTTTAAAAAAATATATATAAAAAAGCGTTAAATCAAGCGATTAAAATAATATACGTTACTTATAATACAATATAATAGTTATAGCGTTATTATGTTTTTTGTTTTATTAACTTATAATAGTTATGGCGGCCTTGGTACGTAATATAAGTGATGCCAGGGTAATGTGGGACTGGTAATGTACTAGAGCTGAACCCGCATTTAAAGGGATAAGCCCTGCTCGTTAAATGGCAGACCATGCACTTATAAACATTGCCCTGGACGGCCATGAACATCCACGGGCGTGCACTATGCTTAACTTCCCCATGGTCGAGTTCATCGTCAATAAAATCCACTCATTGGTCGTCATCAAGACTTGTTAGAAGGATGAGTATCTCCCATGATAATTTTTTCCATGGTACCGTCTTGTCAGTAAAAGACACCAAGTGGATCGCTCGGTAGTAATTCTAGTGTATGAATTTCACCACGTGCAAACGACGATAGACACCGCCATCCAGCATAGGAAGCCCTTCACTAAAACAACGTGTAGAGTATCGGCTCGGTGAAGACTGACGACAACAACTACTCCAACAAGACTACATCCTCCTTAAATACTCGGGGTTTGCCCTTTTGTGACTAGGTCAACGGACTAAGTTAGTACTGTGTTTGACGACTAGGCAGGCGGGGCAGTGCTCTCGAAGCTATTTTCTTCGGTTGTCGTCGGATAGCAAGACATCGTGGTCCTCAACTGATTATTATCGAGTAATAAGTTGCTCCAGAGAGCGTGCGCTTGATGAATGGTCGCGAATCACACTTTGCAGCACCAAGCCATGAGCGTCTAGCGAGTCTGATGTCCATTTCTTTAGTGGCAATGCCGACTTCCGGTTGCTTGAGCTTCGAGCTTCTCCGCGGTGTATGACAGGGTCGGTGTCTTGATTTCCCCCATCTGATAGTGCTCCTTGCATACCTACCTCACCTTAGGCTGATGGCCCTTTCTGCGTCTGATTGTAGCTCGCTAGTCTGACTGTAAATGAGACACCACCGCTCTGCCACCGTAGTATAAAAGGCGGGGTATCTTGAACGCCATGCTGTACCCCGCGCCTATCTCCGCCGGGACCCCTCCTCTTCAGCGACCTTAAGCTCTTTGCGGTCTTCAGCCTTGTAGAGGCTGTTGGTATGCGAGCTTGGCTTCTGCTTGAACGACGCCGGACGGGGAATCTCGTGCATAGGAAGGGTGCTCAGATGATCTCGGCGAAATAAAGATAAGATAACCGTCAAAAGCAGGCGCCGGCTACGTTTACCTCTTTCAGTAAGGGGCCCTGTCTATCATGCCTAATGGCGCGATTGGCACCATCGATGATCAGCCAACCGGTCAACCAAGTCGACAGTAAACACGAACCGGTCAACAAACATCCTCACACATCTTACGCACCAAATTTGTCAAAATCATGGCCACGACTCAGAGCATCTCTCTTAGACCACGTGCAATATAGTGATACGCTGATTGAGTGTTTAGTGCATGTCAGCAGCATGGCGAAGACTTCATTTTGCTACCAGTACCTCGTATTTGACTGATCAGCCTAACAATCAGGCATTCGATTCTACTACAATATTTGTAAAAGCCGCTTCGGAGCAATAGTCGAGATACTCGACAGCCATATGGACTGACAGTAGCCCCTGCACGGCAAAGTTACCGTCCTCCAGACCTGTATAATGATCGAATGGATCGAGAAGAGCCCCAAATAGGGCAAGTGCATAACTTATCAAACTTACAACATTACGAATTTAGCCACTTTCGAGAAAGACATGGTACGTAGTGCTGTTAATCACGTCCTCTCATTGACATAGTATCGACTTGATTCACAACGATATGACTCTGCTCGAGAGAATGGCATATACTTACTCTCAGCAATCCTGGAATGTGGCTATGCAGAGAAATTGAGCTGTGTCGTGGCATGTTTTCAACCTTTCATTGCGTTCCATTGCCAACCCAAGCGAACGTAAATATTCTAAAGGTATGCCGCTGTTTGAACATCACAGGATTTGAGACTCCAGAGCCCAAAAATTCTCAATAATGAGCATAGCAGGCCTATAACTGAGGAAACGTATTCCAGGAATTCGAGGCCACAAAGTCCTCAAAGTCGTTGTAATTGTTCTGTTCGAGCCACTGCAGCGATTCGGTCAGCCCTGAGCTAGGTATTGCAAGATACACTTACAGTCTGATCTTGCGGAGCTTGCGGTATCTGTGTAGCTGGAATACTATCGGCGCCTCGAGTCATGGCATCAAATTGGTTCTAGGCTCTTGGTTAGTGAAAATAAAAATACATAGAGAGAAGAAGACAAGAAGCAATATGAAAGACACCGAACAAAAGAAAAAAGACGAGTGAACTAGACATGGAACACCGGAACAAATCTTAATATGAAAACTTACCCAGTTATAACCAGTCGACATCTGCGACATACCCCAGGAATCATCAACACTCATCATATTCGCATCACCGCCGGCGTTACCCATCGACATGAGGTTTGGATCCATCATATTCAAGCCCCCAAGATTCTGCGGGGACGGTCCAGTCGCGCTGCCACTCGCGGCGCTCATTGTATGCCACGAAGCACCCGAGTTTGTGTTAGGAGTACTGACGCCGGCCAGCGTCAATCGACGCAGAGGCGGTGATTGCGGATTGGTGCTGACTGTTGCCATAGTGTCAGCTAGTGAATCGTATTCAGCTGTGCTCTCTCCAAGCTGGGCGTGGATGCGACGGAGAAGCCCGCGGACGACTGTAATAGTTCAAATCAGTAGTCACTCTCAGAAATCCTCGAAAACAGCAAAACCCAACTCCAGGAAAGCTTACCGTCGGCTGCTTTGCGGCAGTCAGGTACTCCAGCAGCCATCTTCAGCCAAATCCCATACGACCGCTTCAACATCTCAACAGCCAAGTCCTTAGTAACAGGCGGACTACAAGCCGCCATCCACTCAGGCAGATCATCATCACTCTCATTCCGCTGTTGAGCAGCAAGCGCGAGTATCATATCCGCCAGTAAAAAGTCATTGATTGCAAGCGAGGAAATGAACCATCCATTCTGCGCCAGCATAGCGCCCGGCTTGCACGCCTCATACATGGTCGTCTGGTACCCCAATAACATGACCGCAGCCTCGAGACAAGTCCGCCGGGAGTAATCGTGCTCGGGGAGCCGTTGGGGATCGACTAGATACCGACGATGGAGAACGCATCTGCTTTTCTGGTAGAGAGACGCCAGGCCAAAGCGTTGGATGACGAGCATGGGCGCGTCGGTGATGCATTCTGACATGGGCTTGATTCTCATGTACGACGGTACGCTCGACCATACGTCCTGGATCCGGCTGTCTACGCGCATGACTTCGGTGTATGAGGGGACTGTTAGGGAATGAGCCAGTCGCGCGACGAGCCCGAAACCCCTGGCAATCCTCGCTTTATTAATTGCGTATGTCAGAGGCGTGTAGTCTGACATAGGGCGCGAGGGCGGTAGTTCCGGGCTATCCTCGTTGAAATCAGAGTCGAGTAGATTACGCGGCATGGCGGTATCGCTTTCAATCCCGTGGATCATGCATGGCAGTCCCAAATGGAATGACACGAGAAGATCAATCTGGACTCCGAGGTTCCATAGCCGACGACGCATCTCGCCTTCGTATGGTGTGATACTAGGCAACTTGCTCGGGTCTCGGTGTAAGCCGCATTTCAACATGAGCCGTATGAGCGTTGAGCATAGTAGGTAGCAGTTTGTCTGTGAGACGCGGTTCACGAGGAATTCGGCCTCGGTGTATAACATCATAGCCTGGAGAGTGAAAGGACCAGGCTGTGAAAACTTTCCCCGTATCAATGCCCAGCCGCAGGCACCTCGATACTGTCGATATCGGTCCATAGCGGGCATTGATGAATCGAGCTCCAATTCGTGGGGTGCTATGAATGACGAGAAGAAGATGCCAAGCGCCAGGATTATGAATAGGGTAGCTATCCAATGAATGTCTGCCGCCCGAGGATCTTTGAGAAATGCGTTGTACTGTTTCGTGAAAGTAGGGATGTGGATGATATCTAACGATATGTCATTAAGCCGTGAAACTTAACATTCATTTTGAAGCCAATGGCATAGATGGAATAGCATCCCGTCTTCAGTGTAGGAACTATGAGAACGGAACGAAACATACGCTGGGAGGGACTATTCGAGTTAAAATAGCGGTTCATTAGCCGATCCATGACATCTTTATCCGGAAGAAGAGCCAGGAGCTCATCTTTGTTTCGCGGTTGAGATCGGGGAGATATGAGCAGGTGGCTTGGTCCCAGTTCATCACTGTCATCTATGTCGATTTCTTGGCTTCCGGAGTCTTCTTCGAAATACGCCTTGAGATCCTCAAGCTGTGATGCAAATTGACTTAGTTCTGATTGAATCAAGGTGATAGGACTACAGTAGAGTCTTGTTGGGACGGGAAGCTCACATCCTCTAAGATGGCCATGAAATGCGTTCCGCCAACATAATTCGTCCCTTTCTCACTGTGCACAACAGAGCCAGCCATTCTATGTGGCTGAGAGATGACATTGTTTCCACCGGGACCACCTTCGGCGGTGCCATCCAACTCGATCATTCCACGTACCATGCCTTCGAGGCGTTTGAGCCGCGCAGACATGGACTTAGATGGCTTTGACCTCTCTGGCCTGGGAGCATAGACGCAACCGTCTGGCTTTCCTTTCTTGAGACATTGGCCGCATGGAGTTGTGCGATCACATTTCAATTTGGATATCCGACACGGGTGACATGATAAGAGAACGCGCGTTCGCTTTGTCGAGGCCGACGCTGACCCCTGGGCTGCTAGAGAGTCTGGTGTCGTATTTTGACTGTTACCGGAGTCATCCACGGACTGCGTGCTGCTGGGGTCTTCAGGCGGCGCTGACATGACATCGGCCACGGATTTTATTGAATGCTGTCGATATTGCCTGTGGTTATCAATATGACCGAATACCCATTTGATGTACTTTCGGAAACGGTGTTTAAAATGGCATATATGAGACAACACTTAGCATGGTTGGTCGCTAAGACGTAGAGCCCAGATGACGTTGGAGAAACATGCTGCGTCAGGCTGTCAGCCGCAGCGAGACCCGCAGTGTCCCCAAAGGATCTGCTGCAAGGACAGGAGTAGACACCTTGACAATGAAGTGGATCGAGAGAATGAAATGAGTTGGCGCAAGATAAGTTGTATGAATATCTTTCTTGACCTGCACACTTTTACCCAGAAATGAATAAAACAACTAGGTAGGTCTCATATTTCGCGATCTTCTCTTCAACAAAATACGGAGAAGGATTGTTTGTGGACTCAATATGTTCTGCTACTCCGTCACCCCAAGTAGGCTCTAATGCATGTGCATTCATACTCGAGTTATAGTTCAACTGCTAAGATTCCCTTGGTTTCCTATCTATTTACATAAACGATAGATAATTGCACACGCAGCTTTGGAATTCGAACTCTGCCTATTATCCCCAACGCACAAATGCCCTTTCCTAAATCGATTTTCGTTCATCGATTTATTTGGTTCGCAATGCAGGCGCTATCGTAGTGTACATAATTGTAAAATCCGTCTCCTCATGGCCATCGTCTCGCTGTGCTGGTGCTGGCTTGCGCTGTGCTCTGCGTCTGAAGTAACAAAACACATCACCGTAAAATGTTTTTTTGCCATATTCCTCGCCATGTAGTCTCTTCATTGGATATAAGTCATCGGTAGGGTGTAAGAAAATATTGGACCGGCCGATAAATTGAATGATATGTAAGTCGAAGCGAAAACCGATGTCGTCATTGAAGTGTCTCGTGCCGAACGGAATGACATCTTGTAGAATGATTGATTTCTCGAGGCGATCGTGATATTGCTGGGTAGTATCGAATCACCAGGAGATTTGCGCAGCTCGAGTCCTCAAGTCTGGCGTACCAGGGATTAAGCCTCTCGTACCGCATTGGATCAGAGCACTTCTTTTTTGAAGGTCGAATTCGACAGCTCGAACCATAACTCGTTTCCTCTCGGGAATTATTGTCCGCGCTGCTCTCGACTCGGGTGATGCAGGTGTGCTTTCTCTTCGGCTGCCCCATCGCGCATTGCCACCGGGACCGAGGGGTAGCTCATCCCCGAGCGTGGGCGAACCATTGGATCTCGTTGAGCCAGGACTTCCTGCCGAGAACCTGCTGGTATCGGTGGAGCTGGTGTTAGGGCGCGCGCTATCCATGAAACTATCCTCCTCTTCTTCAATCGTCGTAATCCAGGTTCCTATACGGGCGCACAGTTCGCTATCCCACATTCCTTCTCTCCGCGAGCTTGTTAATAAGAGTTGAATTGCCTGCCGGCGAATCAGGGAATCGCGGCATTTTGTAGCGACAACGAACAGAGGTGGCACAATGCCGAGATCTGCGCTGAAACTTGGTTTAATGTGTTTAGCGGTGTATTGTCCACCAAACATATCCGTATGGCTAGGCTGGTGTAGGCAAGTCTCGGGATTTGGACATCGCTTCGCTGCCGCGCGCCGTTCCTCATCTCCGATTACTTCCAAAGCAAGGCCGCAGATTTCTCGAAACCAAGGTAGGAATCGATCAAAGATCATCTCACTATCGCTAAAGGACGTGTTGAAAAGAATTTGACCCATGACCTGATTCATTTTAAGTACTGCGATGGCAGTCTTCTCTTGTAGGCTCTTGGCGGGCGCCATGCGCGATGCAAGAATGGGTTCGAATGCCCGGGACCATGCTTGCATTTGGCCATCGAACCCCATTCCGTACTGTTTAAGCTCCAGGGGGAGAACGCCCATGGGACTCGTCGTCACGTGCGTAAACATCTGTTCATGGAAAGTCATTGATCTCTCGCATACTGTATCCCATGCCATTCTTGCATCATGCAGAGAGTCAAATCTTTCTGGTATTTGAATCTGGTGTGTTGAGACGGGTGGCGGACCATCAGAATCAGGCGATGGAGGTTCGTCTTTAGCATTAGGCGACAGACGGATGACATATGGCTGCGGAAAATGGAAGGCCATGTCATATGACTTCGCCTGTATTGCTAGTCGGGTGAACATTTGCATAAGATCCTGCTCAACGGGCTCCTCCGGTCGAGGGAGGCTCTTCCGACGGCGGTCGGCTCGCAATGTCTCCAATAAACCAAGGCCGCTTTGTATCTGTCCAATGGCTTGTTTATGGTCGCCAATGAATGAGTCGAAGCACGACAGTAATACTGACGCCATGAGGATCATTCTTTGTTTGTTTTGATCCTGCGATGCTGAGTTGACAATAGCTCGGATAGCCAACGCATAGTGTTTGAAAGCAACCTCCCAGTGCTTATTCGCATTATCCGAGTGGTCAACATCGGCCGGAGAATTTGGCGGTGATTCGGACATCTTTTCTAGTGTCTTGTAGAGCGCACCTAGAGCCACCACTGCATGTTTGATCGATGCCTCTGAATGGCATTCTTGCAATACACGACGAGTCCAAAATGAGGAGTCAAAGAACCCAGACAATTCACTTGCAGTATAATCCCTGAACAGCTGGAAGTATTGACCTTCTTGCGAGTCGAAGGGTAGTGTTGATGGTCGGCGAAGTACTAATGAAGCCTCTTCCGGTGGGGACGGAGGCCTAGTAGGTTGTGGTAGTGGTCTCTGTTGCATGATGTTGGAAGCAACGCCTACCTGAGGTCGAGCAGGCAGGCGAGACGGGGGCCGGGCAATCGGCCTAGGATTTCCAGTTGTTCCATTTGGCTGTGGCGCTATTCCCAAAGGTCGGGGGGCAAGACTGGAGGGTTGGAGTAGAGTTTGCGGTTTTGGCGCAATCCTCATCTCTTCGTAGATCTTTGATCGTGGCGGCGGAGGGTAGCCGGTGCATTCTTTCTTGGAACGGACGCATTGACTGCATTCTGGTCGCTGTTCGTCGCATTTAATACGTCGTTGTCTGAAGCGTGAGAAAAGTATGCGGTTAGCTAAGGGCATTCCATAACTCCGACGCTTTCGTAGAGATGGAGAGAGAGAAGAGGACCGGAGTTACATACTTGCAACTATTACACCCGGTCTTGACTTTAGGTCTGCTGGTCCGAACCCGCCTCGGCCGTTGGTCACCACCCCCGGTCGGTTCGTTGCTCAACGGCATTGCGCACAGCGTACGGGTTGCGCCAAGCATGATGATTGTCTGTTCGCGACAACTGAGCTTTCGTCACAGCGCTTCGTGTCGGCGGCGTCTTCATGACATGCGCAGACGAAAAACGGTTCTCAATCAGAAGCAGCTTGACAACTGTAAGGCCACAGTCCTCGTACCCTCTAACGCGGTGGGAGAATCCTGCTGTAATAGCGCGCCAATCCTGTCTTTAATCTGTTCCCACCTTCTCTATTGGCGGTAGTTAGATAACGGGGCCGGAGGAGCAGGTTACCGTAGAGTTCGGCAATGATTTGGGGAAACAGATCGAAGCAAGGAGTTTAGCACAATTTAGTATGCCTAGATCGGAGTGTGGCAATGTAGTCAAGTAGGGGATGTGAAATAAGAGAATACAAGGAAGGTCATGAAGCCAAAAACCAAGGTGACATGGGCCAGTATGATGTAGTTTCTGCTGTATGACGACCTCGAGTGAACCACTGGAGCTTTTGTGCGAGGTACGACGGTAGGCTATGGGGTTTCTTCCTCTTATTAGGAATGCTCCGGCGGCTTTGTGAATTGTCGATGAGTTCAGGATTGGGACGACCCGGGGCTCCGCGCGATCGGGGAGAAATGGTGTAGTGATCCGTCAATTTGCATGTGTGGTTGTACAACCACCAGGGGGTGGATCTTCGGTGTATCCGCCTTCTTTTATATCTTTGTCGAGGCACTCGATATTCAACTAGGTGGGCGAAAGTAAGGTCGCATCGAGCTCCGAATTAGATGAACTAGCACAGCACCAGGTGGGATGTAGTAGCACAGTTCATATACCTGGCAAGGATCAGTCCTAATGCTAAAGCGCGCCGCTCTAGCTGGGTGGACGTACACCTTTTGTAGGTAATGTGAAGAACGGTGATAGGAATGGATTTTCGACAGCGAACACTCTGACCTTGGGTTTGTCTCGAGTTTGTCTACGGCCTTACAGGCACATCCGTATCGACGCATACCCCCGAGCCTCTATATACTGCCGAGGACGAGAAACGAGACGGCTCGCCCCCTGTCATCGCCGTCTCTTGGCGGATCCGACTATTCACTACTCAGCACAGCCATAGCTTGGCCATAGTGGGTGGTACCTCAGGCCACAAGGACTGGCCTCCTGCGGCCGGACAGCGTGCCCCCATTACCGTCATCCTGTTTTCATTCGCCGGCTTTCGATTTCGAGGCCTCATCTCTCTGCTAACGTCGCCTTGGAGAAGACGAACGGAAGAAGTTATAGACGTTGCGTGCTAACAGCGTTTAACAATCGCTTGTTTGGTTCTTCAAAGGCTGCCTCCATGTGCCGGTAATGCACGGTATGAGTTGTTGCAGTAGCTTGTCTCAGGCGCACGAGAATGATGAGGAACCGGCCGACCTAGGAATCCTAGCCGGGCAATGGAAAGAGGAAGCTGCTCGGTGCTAGACCTAATTAGGGCAGCGGGCAGAAAAGTCGGGTGGAGCCCCTCGAGACGGGACCCCTCTATCTTCTGACTCCAGCCCAGCCCTATCTTCTATGTCATAGCAGGTGGCAGTGGCCTCGATTTTCTCAGACCGCCCCCGACTCGAGAACCGGAGACGTAGGCGCATTGTGTTACGACTATTGCCTTGCGACAAGGCTGCTCGCTGTCTCAATCCGAGTGCCATCTCGGGGGAGCCAGCCGATCTATGACACAGATATCGAGTCTGGGCTTGTCTTGAAGGCAAGCTGAAGCAAGAATAAATTTACCATCGCGCAGCCTGTGCTGTGGACGACGAACCTGCCGCTTTTGGACAATGACTTGGAGAATCCATTTCGCGTCGCACAGCGATGATTTGTACATAGCATCGTCTCGTGTGTTCAGCTTTTGGAGTCAAGCCTGTGGCTCTCGCATTTCCGGTGGTCACGACAGAGGGACAACACATGTGTACACCGGCACTACAATCTACTAATGTTCTAGTTGTCTTACGGCTCATGTTCATCCAATTGCAGTCTGCATACTGCTACATGCACATGTGGTAAGTAAGATAGGGAGGCTAGGTCCCTTGCCGTGTCATACCCTCCCCATGAGATACCCATTGCCCTACCTACTGACCTTGCTCGCTTTCTATGCAGACCGCTAGATGGCACTTTTAGTTGGTTAAGGATGGTGTCGGTTGGGGCAGTGACAACCTGAAGTATCCCCATTTTCTATAGCTCGCTATCAGAACAAGTCAGGTAGTATTTCTGCCAGACTTCTTACTCCGAGTCGGAACCCGGATCAACGTTCCTCTCCAAATGCATGTCGTTCTCTTATTATCATCGCTTTCGCGAATGCTGCAGCTCTGATATTACCTAGGGATGCGATATGGTCGAGACAATCTTCAAATCGTACCCACCAGTTCAGCCCTACAGATACCTTGACCGTCTTCACATCCAATGATGTTTCGTCATCTCCGAAACTGATCACCCTACTCCACCGATCCAATGCGCCGTGCCGCCAATTATCATCTATACATGCACTGGAGTAGGCTGTAGAGGATTGCGGTGCCGCTTCTCTACAGCACTTCCGGCCCTCCTTCCTGGTCAATCTCACTGATGCATGTTGAATCATGCTATGTGCATCGTCGTCCAGTGCACCTTGAGATCAGCCCTACGGCCACTGACTCGTTAGCTCGCGGGAGTACCCTGCATAGAAGAACGTCGTGTTTGCTAAAAGGCCCCCATGTTGGTGGGCTGCCTCATTGTCACCGACGGTGCCATCCGTGAGCTGGAGACAGCAGACCTGACGATAGAAGGATGTGATGAACTCAAAGATGTGGAGTGGCAAACGGTCGCTGTTCTGAATCTCTCCGCGAGTGAGCGGATATCCTCCGACGGTACATTTACTTTCCGCACCAGTTTTCGTGTTTCGGGAGCGAGCCTACTTTCTGAGACGCACACATTTTTTTTGCCACGTATGGTGTTCAAGCCAAGCAGTCGCCCATGTCTACTACTGGCCTTTCTTACGCGCGATTGGGTCCGAAGTGATCAGCACACTAGAATACTACCAACAAAGTCCCAGAAGACGCGAGCGGAAACCCATGTCGAAGCGTATAAGTGCTAAGATACTGCTAAGAAACACACGAGAGAGGGACCTCTACGTATCTCGTGAAAAAAACATTAGTAAGGTTATCATCATTCCAGAGACTCACCTACAAAGTGCGAAAGTATTTCGTCAATTAGGGTGTATCTACTGTTTCAAATTCCACGAACACTAGTTGGTGCCCATCCTCGTTGTGAATCTCGTTGGAAAAAGACATGCTTCACTGAGACATACATAAAAATCGACATGCCACCCTGCTAATTTAATTGAGGCGCGCCGCATACCGCCAATCAGCGAACCTGATGTAGTTCACAAGTATAAGTACTCTCTTAAGCGTGGAGCGTAACATAGAAGATCTCATATCTGACTCAGACCGGGAATGCCTCTTGCTTGACTGACACGCAAGTCACACAATTGCCACTTTCAGACAGGCTTCCCTCGAAGCACACCTGGTCGCAAACTGCCTCGGCAATTCTACAGCAACACAAGTAGGTAGTTAGTTGCCCGACTTTCGCCTCCCAACAAGCACCTTCAGAACTTTAGCATAAAGTCATGAGTGCTTGTGCCCCAGCTTTGCATTGGAGATCACCTTGTTCTTCTGCAATCTTTGGCGCCCAGCGACAATCGACATAGAGTAAACACCCCTGGAAAGTATCTCGATTGTATGAAAGACTTCGTAGAAAACACGGAGAGAACCGAGTATGCCGACAAGCAAGGTGACAAGTTCCCATGCGCGTCCCGTGTTCATGGCAGTTCACAAAAGACAGGCAGCCAACACGCTGCAGAGATAGACATTATCCATACAAGCGAGGTACTCACCATGTCAGACTCCTGTTTGGTTGCACAGGCTCTCGTAACTAACAGAAGGGCCGAGTTGAACCTCTCCACCAGACGTCAAGCGCACGTCCTGGTGTAACTTCGGATACTCAATGGAACTCTACTTCGCCTTCACAAATATGCGAGTTCTATACGTATCTGCACAAGTACATAAATGTCGGATGCTCACTTAGCTACCCGTTGCTCATATGAGCTTTGAAGTTGACTGACGTCCTTGATTGTTCCTGGTACTTGGACTGACACGAACCTCGATCACTCTGAAATTCGGCACTTCAAACGTTACACAACTCGCATTCGCGGAAAGTGTATCGTTGCACAACATATCTCGGACATCATCGTGTATGAAGGGTTTAATATTTGACAGCCGAGGCATCATGTAGTTGTTGCCTGCCTGCTTCCACGTCTACGTCACTTATTGATAACACTTGGCTGCCTTGATGATAATGTGCCTACCAACACCACTTGCCAAATGGTGTACTATATGCGTCAAAGCCTTGCGTATATTTCACAGCACGTCTTGGGACCCCCCCAACGCAGTTAATGTACAGTCGTTGCGATTTGCACCGTATCAACAAGCAAGCCTCACATCTAGTTTCCTCCATAGTACCCGGTCAATAATGCATCACAGAAGTGTCAAGTGATGGCCAGTGGAATAGCCCAATACGGTATCATTCCGCGCCAACACAATGTGGCAATGACTCCAAGACGACGAGCAGCCTAACTTGCAGCCTCGAAAGCACGTATGATGGGAGTACTTCATCACATTGCACATGACTCTTCTGGATTTCGTATATTCGAGCGATCACAACACCGCACCGGCAGAAGGGCTGGGCGGTTCACAAGCCACAGCCCCGTCGGCAGCTACCGACCCCAACGTGCTCGTAACGTGCCCCACGGGAGCGAATAGTGGTCGCACGGCGACCAGCGGCCGACTCTTCCTGGTGACACTACGTGTGGTTTACAGTGCTTCTAGAAGACTTCAATAGGTGCAGAATCGCATTCGCCAATCGGATCTTGCATGCACAGCCACTGGAGTGGTCAAAAAGGCGGGATGCGTGACCTGCCGGGCGGGCTGCCGGTAGGTATGGCTGGGCCTGTGCTGTGGTCACCGAGGGCGCCGTTGATTTGGGGGCCAAGTAGCAAGGCGCAGTCGTGAGTGCCGGATTGCCCGATGGTACGGGTCTGTTTCTCTGCCCGTCTTGTGATGACGGATTCGTCATAATTGATATCATTGTTTTGACTCACCGCTTGATTGTGCTGCTCTTTTGTAAGTTATCGCATTTCGACTCCGAGTCTCGAGTCCGGTTGAGGGGCTTTGACAATGCTCAGTGGTTTCGACCAGATATGGGGGCGTGAAAAAATACGCAGCCCGGGGTTGGACTTCACAAGGTCAATATGGCGTTGATAGGGTCTTTCAGATGGAAATTGGATTGACAACACTCGCTTTATGTGTGCTATCTGTCTAGATACCTTGACGCTGATACGTAAGCCTAGAAATACAATTTTCCAGTAACACCTACAACATGCGACAGAAACTGAGGCATGTCACGGCCGGTCCAGCGTGCACAATGCGCGCACAGCGTCGGGTGGTTGAAGACATTGCACATGATTCTGAAGGGCCAGTATTTTCTAGTGCAATGGAAAAACGAAACGATGGACAACTGGGATATTCATATCAGTGACTGAAAATGTAGTGTAGAGAATTACGTCTCTGGGGCTCGAGGTCCCCGTGTTCGATTCCCGCCATGTCCATCTTTTTTTTTTGTATCTTGACATTTTATTCAAGAACGAGTGATCTGATTGTATCTACCTCTGATAGAGGCCAAACTTCTATGATAGATACACACTCCACCGCCACGATGCTCAACTGTTTTTCGCTGAGAGTCATCACTAGAGATGACACGCGAATTCAAGGCGTCATATTGTACCTCGGAATCACTCAGACCAACGGAAGCTTGCCTCATTGGGATTGATGCGCACATTGTATATCGTCTGTTTTGCTCGTGCTCCGACCTGACAGCATAGGCCTTATCTTTGGAGTTCGCTAATAAACTAGAACCCACATATCGTAGGAGACATCAGCTTATGGATCAAACTCAGCTACTAGCTACCTAGTTCATGGTAACGATTACGTTTTGGATAAGTTCCTGGAATGCTTAGGGCTAGAGAGACTAGCGTGACTACCGTTACTGCACTGTTATTATAAAGCGGCAATATAACGACAATGGACGACTCGGGTTCTGAATGTTTGGCTTTTCGACGCGTTTCGAGCGTAGGACCTATAAATACGTCACACGTTGTAAAAAGAATCAAGAGGATGGTATTTAAAAATTGAAGAGCCGTACCGAGTCTCTTGAATTGGATTAACTTGTTCGAGAGACAGCTCCTTCTCGTACAAGCCGTATTTCCGGGCAGATAGATATATACTAACTCACACCGACCAAGCCCAGCTGACAGAATCGAGGTGCCGACGAGAAGAACCTCAAGTGAAGTGGGAAGAATGTATGCATTTTGGTAGATGTGAATCGTTATTTTAAACTTGATAGCAATCGTCGTGAGACGTAGAGCGTCTAGGGAAAGGAGTACTTGTAATAGTCACAATGACTTTCGATCCGAGGAAGGCGAATTCGGCAACCCGTCTTCATGAAACGAACTTGCTCCTGCTATGTGTAGTGAAGGGAGCAGTAGATATGCGCTACTCGCATTGGTCTGACGGAGTGAGGAGACATATCATGAGGATCACGTCCCATATTTTTATCCACATATTCGACTATTGACTACCAGCGCTTAAGCTTTCAAGACGGTGTCAGCCGTGTGATGTGGTAGTTTTAAGAGTTGATTGCTATACTCGACCATTTTCGTGCTCAGCAGGCTGTGTCGACACCGCTGACCAGTCGCGCATCTTGTCCTATCTCTGTCAGGAGTTCTGGGTTATTCGTTTTCGATCACGTTTCATCTGATTCCGCGCAGCTTTGAACTCTTTCGCAGACTGTATCTCAGCCAATCTATGATCAGCCACTTCCTCATCGCACGGAGGTGTGTCGATAGCTGTCGAGACGTCCTGGACCAAGAGAGTACGGCCATCAAAGAACTTGGATCCGTAATTGGCGATGAAACGAGCTGCGTCATTGGGATTTGCAAAACAGAGGTAATAATGACCACATTCAGGCATTGGCTGGGGTTGAGTAGGTAGGAAGTGGTGATGGCCATAGTAGTGTCGCCCTGCCCACCCCATTGCGGTTGGGGAATATGGCTGTAAAAGGCTCCAGACTTTATCTGGGTCATCGAACATTGCTAAGGGACAACTGTGGTCTGCCATTTGCAGGTTTAGAGTGTTGGGATACTGATGGAATGGCCTTGGCCGCTGTTCCCAGAACTGCAGGCCCATTTGGGTATGGCCTTTCTGTCATCTTCTGGCATCGCCGCCGCGCCGTAGACGGTATCCACCTGCTGCAGGCTATCACCGACGGTATCAAGATGGCTCCTCCGTCATGTGAGCCCGTCAATCTGGGACAATTTGCAAGCGAATGAGGTGGATATTGCAGGTAGCAACTGTCTCTTGAAAAGACGTTAGGACTGGTTCTCTGGGATCAGAGGATGTCCACCATGCCAACCCGATCTCTGTGACATTTTGACGGATGTCATACTCATTGTCTACCGCAATCAATACTGCATCGCTATCGATGAGATATCGAGGGTTGGCCAAGCCAGATACTTCTTTATCGCGGAGATTTGCTGATATCTCTAATTCCCTCGATGAAAAAGAGGATGGGAATGATGATAATGAAGAGGAAAAGGAAGAGGAAGAGGATGAAGATAGGGAAGGGGATGAGGGAGAGGGTAAGGGAGAGGGTGAGGATGTCAGGAACCTGAAACCTAGAGGGACAAAAGTTCGTAGATAATCAGAACGGGTCAACGTGAACCCCTTTACGCCCTTCTCGACGAGGGTCATGTCTTTATTTTGCGTATCAATATCAGGCATTTCGTCTCGGAACGCTTCTCAACGTGCGTTTGAGAAGTGCTGTTCTTGGCTCATTGCAGCCCGTCGTTATTTTCAGAAGAGAGTCCGTTTACCTCAAACGGTGTTTTTGGTGACTAGGCGCTTTGCTTGCGTTGTTGCAAGCATCTGAAATAAATTAGTGCTTCGAAGCGTCTATCACAGTAGTGAACTTGATTTCAAAGAGCTCAAACAAGCCAGTAAACAGAGTTCAACGGGTTATGCTTGATCCCATAGTTACACGTGAACTTAACTGTGTAGAAACATTACCTGACATTGATTTAGAGTCTGTCGGCATAGCCATTGAACCAAGTTGTATTTCTGTTTCTTGCCCGAAGGCGGTGATTGCTTTGTTACAGGACCTTAAGTACCGGTACCAACATCATGTCTGCATTTGATTATTAGCCAGTGTACATCTTAGCCAGTGTACATAGGAATGGCTGGGCTCGCTTGCCCATCCGCGTAGTCAAGAATAGTGCCTCGTCAACGATGAACTAGAGACGTCGTTCTCTTTGTTCATCGGTTATGACCACAGCCTTCGGGATTTCACTTGGACCGCTATCTGCGGCCTCAATGAACGATTTCACGAACGTGGATCGACAATAAGCGCAAGTTGCAATGTTGGTCGTATCTTCCTAAAGGGTTACCTCTCGGCCGTATGACGGCATTGGATGCAGGTTACTTCGACATCTACACTCATTAGAAAGATAGCCCGGACAAATTTGTTGACCGTCCAGCAACATGATCGATGGCGAGAGAAAATAATACCGACGATGTCCAAGGGGGGCGTGGTTACAATCACTCGCCAAGTCGGCCTATCGATACTCGCGACGCCTATCAACAGTTTGGACCCAGTAAAAAAGCTACGGGTTGCGATACGCTGCGATGCGAAGGCCCTCAATACAACACCATCACATCGAGAGTCAATATCGTCATCAGTTATAGGCGCATTCGCCAGTCGCATAGCCTGCACGCAAGACGATCCCACACTTTTCCAGCTGCATAACCATTGCGCCTCGAACGCACACCAATCGCCAAAAATGTCGACCCCAACTTCCACGCCAACATCACCACAACCAGGCGCACCAACAGCCCCCATATCCCAACCACCACCCGTGGACCAATACAACAACCCCAACCCTCTAATTCACACAATCGCCCTCATAGTCACGCCGCTCTCCCTAATCGGCCTCTTCCTGCCCCCGCGGCGTCTCGATCTGCGCGCCGTAACCCTCGGCGGCGTGACCCTCTGGGGCACAAACCAGCTCACACACGACTACTCGGGGAAATCCTTCTCCACGCGCTTCAACACACGCATGAACTCCACCTTTGGCACCGAACTGCCCGAGAAAGCCCAAGCGACACAAGCCCGACTGCGGGAACAGAAGGAGAGAAGAGCAGAGTTGCGGTTCATACAAGAGGAGTTGTCCCGCAATGGCGGGTCCATAGACATGCTCTCCGATGCGCAGAAGAGGGCTTTGCATAGTGCTTGGGTGGAGAAGCAGAAAGAGCAGAAGAGGGAGAATATGGGAGTCCTTGAAAGGGTGTGGCAGGGCGATGCGGACGAGAATTGGAGGGAGCAGAGGGATAGGAGGGAGGCTGAGGCGTTGAAGGAGGGTGGTGGTGGGTATTTGGGCTTGATCACTGACCAGATTTCTGAGGTTTTGTCTGGGAAGGACAGCAAGAAGGAAGGGGAGAAGAAGGATGAGGGTGGGTCTTCGAGGAAAGCATGAGCGTTTCATGGTACGCTGAGATGGCTTACGGCTGCTACACTTCGGATGTATTTGAATGTATAACATGTACAAAAGGCATTAGAGGTGCATGCGAGGCTTGGAGTTATATGGAAGACATTCTATTGGTTTGCAAATATAACTGCCATAATAAACTCCTATCATTGACATCAACACTTGTTCCTCTCTGCGTTTGGCCATTCGTGAAGTCAGTCGCTTTGCCCTCACCTGATGCTGTCCTGGAGCTTGGTAGCTACATACTGCAATCTGCTGTCAGAGCTCATTCCTCGGTCTCCGAAACGAAGTAGCGAATTCCAGCCCCTCGCTTGTCTAAGCTTATGCTCGAGAGCGGGTATATCAACACATAACACTTCGCCAATCGTCATGGCACAATGTCATTTTGCGCCGAGCGAATCAACGCAATCCCACTAGTTCAAAATCTCATGAACCACCCTCTGAGGCGGCAGCCCGCTTAGCAACCTTCTTGTCAGCCTTCTTCTGCATCTTGTCCAGCTGCTTTTTCCTCTCCTTGAGCTTTCTGCCCGTCAAGATCTTTCCGCGCTTGTTCTTCAGCTTCAGGGCGTCTTTCTCCTTGCGTAGCCTCTTCTTTTCCTCTGCGCTACGTTAGCCAGTCCCCAAGATCATAGCCAACGAGAGGGCAAAAGTCCACATACCACGAAGAAGACCCTTTCCATCCAGTTTCTCGGTCCAAGCATCAAGCTCTTTCTGGATCTCGTCGGCCATCTCCTTACTGCCCTCCGGTACACCCCTCTTCTTCATGATCGCCAGCCTCTGTCTCTCGATCAGCATGATCCGTCGTCGTTGCGCTCGATTCATTCCGCTGGGCGGCTTCGACATAAGGCGCCCTGTGGTCGGGTCTCGCTCAGCGTTGTGGATCTGGACGGTCGAAGGATCAACAGGCGTAGGGTCTGTGTCGATGGAGAATAATTGGCCCGCAGCAGGCTCTTTCTCAACATCTGGTTCAGGCTCGGACTCGGACTCGGACTCGGATTCTTCTTTCTTAGGTTCCTTCTTGCGCTCCTTTTGTTTCTTCTCCCTTTTCTCCTTCTTGTCTTCCTTACTCTTCTTGTCTTTCTTGCTCTTCTTCGGAATCGGCTCGTCGTCAGTGTCTACCATAGAGACATCCTCGATCTACCAAAAAAGAAGATTAGCCAATGCGCCGGGCCGAATGGAACTAGAGCGATAGTCATAGGAAGGTCTCTCACAGCATCGACGTTCATCGTAGCCTCTCCACCATCTGATGAGTCACTCGGCGTGACAGCGCGCTTCTTGTCTTTCTTCTCCTTCTTGGGTTTAACCTCCTTGGAGCGAGGCATGGTTGCTTGACTGAGTCGCGTGGGACTGGTTGCGCGCAATGTTGCTGGGATCAATTGGAGAGAGTCTCTCGAGAAGTTGTCGGGTGTGTGACCAGGTTGGGGAGTACCTGAAAGCAAGCTCTATCAGAGAGGAAATTGTCGGTCTCGTTGAACTGCTACGGGAGACGACGAAGTTCAAAGGTGAATGTTGGCTGTTGTAGTTACCTGAACATTTATTTTTCTTATCTTATCACAGCCGCTGCCCATCGCAGCCCCACACGAGCTCCCCTCCAAAAGGTACCTGTAGGTAGGTACCCAGCCAGCGAGCCTTGTATTCCTAGTTTGCAATGTAGAATCGCAATTGACTTGGAATCACACGAAATTATCACCTTACTTAGCTCTAGGGCTGAGCACAACTCAACAACAACCTCAATTTCCGCACCAATGACGCATGCAGTGGAGGAAACCCTGTTGCAATTGCAAAGCCGACCTCTTCACTGTTACAGTGTCTTGAGGTTGCATGATTTTCTTTTTATTTCACAGCAATCGCTAGCCAGTATATATAGTTCATACAGCAGAACCCGAGTAAACAACCATCCAGTAGGCATGATAGGTACTCCTAGACATGACTTTTTATTCTGTTTGGCCTCTTGGTTCCAATGATCTGATGACATAGAGGTACTTGGGACCTCGCAATCTAGATCGGGCAGTATTGACCCTCAAGTGCAAACTGACGCTTACTTTTCCTTTCTCGTAAACGCCCTGCCGCTCCCCTATTTCCGCCTGATGACTTCGTAAAAACCTCGTAACTGTAGTCCATCCGGTTTGATCGTTTCCGGCAATCATACATAATCTGAGCTTAAGCGTAAGTTGTTGAGGGTCGCCAAGGCGGCGACATAAGCCACGGTTAGCCATGAGTGATGTTCACTTCCACCTTTGCCGCGAACACTGACAACAAATATAAAGTAGACGGGCGCAGTGTCCGAACTCTGGCGTACATATACGATAGCAGTTCACGTGGCAGATCGATTCCTAATGCACAGTTGTTGCCAAATGAGGAATGTCTGCTCAGCTATCGCCGAACCGCAAGGTACTTGGCTGCTTTGTCCCACACGGTTCTATCGTCGTTGCTCACATCTTTGGTCAATGTCTTCACTCCGGCATGGAGGGCGTTGAAGAACTCGCAGGCAATATCCAGATCTTCCGAGAAGTGGGTTGCAAATGGTACATATTTGACAGCGAATTCTTTCTTTCTTGATGCCATCTGTTCAGCGGGTTCGTTTGGAGGGGTCTCGTCCAAGAACGTCTTGACCGCAATGCCAAGGGCTACATCAGTATCCATGAGGAACGGAAGACTAGCAGACGTTAGAACTGAGATAGCACGACTGGGAAACGAGGTCTGGGAACAACATACCTTTGGCCAATTTGGAAGTAATCATCTCGTTCGCGGCTCGCCTGCGCATGTAGGAACAGAGATGCTGCAATGGCCTCGATCAGATCACGATCGGCTTGACGGATTGACGAGCTTAGAGAACGATAACACAAGAAATTTTTGCTAAGTGGACCGGTGTAGCCATTTGCTTGATGACGTAACTTAAGAGGAATTGCGCAACGGCTGACGAGTAGGAGGCTGGCCTTATCATCCTCGCTACCATTCATCGGCAGCCCAGCAAGTTTCTCAAGTGGATTGCGAGCATTCAGCAGGTTTAAACGGAGGAGCTCGTAAGCAAGCAGGAGAGCCTCGAATAAACCGGTGACTGTCGGGTATTTCGCCACAGTGCTCTCGAGGGTTTCCAGTGAGCTGGCTAGAGCTTGACCCCAGGCAGTGAGTTGGTGCTTATCATTGACATAGCCGCGAAGATGTAGAAAGCGCCATAAAGTGATCGATGTAATCAGATCACCTGTTGCGATATCCTTGATTTTTGACGTGCAGATTGTTGCTTGTGCAAAGTCGGTGTTCTTGAGAGCTGTGAGCTCGAAGAGAATCGACCCATGTTTGGCACCGGGGAAATATTTGTTCAAATCTCTCTGGCTGACGTTCCATGAGTGTGCTTGCTGAATGGCCTTGAGTGCCTCGGGATCCTTGGGGCGATATTGAATTTCGTGGGAATACTTGTCGTCGTACCAGTTTCTGACAGTTATGTTCTTGTACTGGATGGCCCGGTGTATTCTTGGGAGCACAAGATAGAGCGCAAGCTCTCTCACTCCCATCAGTTGTTCAGTGACGAGCTGCTTGTAATGGTCTGAAACAACGCCATCAAGCGTGGGAAAGATCGTAATTTGTCCATAGGAAATCCAGCTCAGTAGACGGCCACCAACGAGGCCAGCATCAAGGTAATGAAACAGCTCTGCGGGCAACTGATAACCGAGATATTGGTAGTTGTCTTTTGTGAGAGTCTCATAATTGTGAACCTTGATTTCACCACTCTCTGCAATGTAGATGAAGTGGTCCACTATCATGCGGGCAGTTCGGTATTTCTGCAGCCAGTTCGGTTCTGTCTTCTTGAGATCTTCGCCAAACAAGTTGTTACAAGCGTAGGCGACAGACTTTTCAGAGGTTCGCAGTAAGTTCACAGCATCCTGCACAGTTGGTGGCTGACGAGGAGTGATGTTCGGGTCCTTCAGTGGTGGGAACGTTGGAAGGAATGAGGTGCCTGTCATGAGAAGTGCGTCAATAAACATGGACTCATTCACGCCCAAATTCTTAATGATGAGCTTCTTGTAGATGCCGGTTAGTGTTCCAGCATCCCAGTCGATGTTTCTGATAATGAGATCATTAATAGGATACAGTAGAAGTTCTTGCGAGCCCATAATCGCGGAGCATTGACTTGAATCGATCATGTCGAAATAGGCGATCTTGCTTTGCCGTCAGTCTGAGGTCGGGCGAATAACACTAGGAGTCCTCACCTGAGCCGCAGCGTTGACTGGTGGCACCTTAAAATGCAGACCTCGTCGTTTCAGAATAGCCTGAAGCATCGGAAAGAGATTGCGAACAGAGTACGCCCCTGGACCATGTCAGTGAGATTCGTAACTGAAACGCTGATCGCCAAATAACCTTTGTGTGAGCCGAAAGCTGCAACTGCTTCATTTGCATGGCTTGCAAAGTAAAGGTCCCAAGCTTGATCCGTGCCTTCAACTGCTTTCTTAGCCCGTTGGACTGCAATCTCATCGTACCCAACAACGCATTGTCCGTCGAAAATGAAGAAAGGTGTAACCTTGTGCGCTTTCCAGTTGTCCAGGTCAGTCTCGATATGAGAATGGATACCAGTCAAGCCACCGAGGGCTGGTAGCAGCGGCTCTTGGTAGGGTGCATTCTGCAAGAATGCCTGAAGATAGTAAGACGCATCCACAGCAATGGTTGTATCTTCGAGTTCTGATACGGGACCAGATCTGCTCATATTAGCCTCAGAACACCCAGGAACTAAGACAACGAGACTCACGAAACCTGGTCATTTATCCACTGGTCCTCCGATGAGCCTAGAATATCAGTTAGCGAAAGCACCTCGACCTGTACAAAACGCTTCGCATGAATTTCCATCAACTCCTTGGCAGTAGATATGTTTTACCGGGGCGGCGTGACGGGTCTAGTGAAATCTCACCCTCGGATGAGACAACCAGAGGATCAGAGGAGACAGGCGAAATGGGGGCGTCAGTTGAAGGCATAGTTCCGTAACTCAACTTGCGGATACTAGTAGCGACATAGACAGGCGGAGAACGGGACAGGTCCAGCCTCCACGTCAGCTGCCAGTCACCTTCAGGCCCCGCGTTATAGACAGAGGATATCATGTCCATGTCGGTACAATAGGGCAAATAGTGTTCGAGCGTGTTGGAGTAAGACAGGCGGGGATTACTCGTTCAACGGCCGTAGGCGATCGCAAGGCGGTACCACACACACAAGTCTGCCAGAGTATGGCTGATTTGGCAGGATCGGGAAGACAATTCGTTTCACTCTTGTGATGAGGGTCGTGTAGGCAGCGGGAGCGGTGGCTGTGGTGGTCGAAACGAACGGTGCACAGAAGTGTGGTGTCGCAGTCCGGTGGTGATGTTGAGAGAGGGTAGAGGGGCTGTGGGGAGACGAAGGGAATTGAAGCACCTACTTGGCATCTTGAGAAAGGCAGGAGGTCGACTGAAGCTGCGGAAGCTTCAGCCGACAGGCAAGCTTAGAGGGAAGGCGCCGGTGAGGTCGTCGAGGTTCGAGTGGAAGGTGTGAGTCTGCAACAGCCTCGTTGGCTGGCCTTAGACGGCGAGGGTCGCTCTGTACTTGGAAAGGACTACAAGGTGGAAAGAATCGCCGAAGTGTTCAATAATGAGAATGACCCCATTGACAAAAAACAGTATGCTCCCAAAGCATGGAGGCGGGTGTCCGCGACAGGTGTTGTGAAGAAAAGGCTCTGGCTGTACCACCTGTTTTTGTTGTGATTACAGCACAAGGTCGGCGACAGTGAACCCTGCCAACTGCTTTCTGGTGTTTCGGCGCCTGTCCAAGTACCCGAGTGTACCTCATAGCTCCACCAAGCCGCATGCCAGCTGGACTGGAGTCGCTATTGCTACCCCACCAGAGCTTCAAGCTACCTAAGGTACCTTAGGTAGTAGGTCGGGTGCGAGTCTAGAACACATGCAGGCATAAGCTCTCTCCTCTAACCAGGAGGTACTTGTACCATCTCCAAGCTCCGAGCCTTATCTGTGATTCGTGAAGCGGCCATAATGGAACTTGATCATTGACAATGTCCCATTAGCTGAGCAGATTGTCGTCAACAAGTTCATCTAGCCTCGACCATTATCACTATTTCGATAGTTAGCTACTTAGTTACATAATCAAACCCTTTCTTACGCATACAAGACCAAGATATGTTAAAATCAGCCCCCATCCCCGTCATTGACCTCTCAGCAAGTGAGGCAGACCAAGTTCTTGTAGCCAAAGAACTCGTTGATGCAGCCGCCAAGTATGGCTTTGTCTATGTCAAGAACACTGGTCACGATGTTTCTCATGCACAAGTACAAGAGGCCTTCTCGATTGTATGTGCTGTAATGAGCTCTCTTTAGTAACTCTTTTTGCTTACATTTGCATCCGCTAACGTCATTGCCATTCCTTCTTAGTCACGCGACCTTTTCGATTCGCCTTTAGGGGACAAGCAAAGATGTAAAATCGGGATGAATGACCAAGGCTGGTCAGGTATGCAGGGTACGTATAGACGGTCATTAGAATACCTTATGATTCAGCAATCGTTGAGACTGTTCATTATATCATTAAAACTCACCTGTGTCGTCACAGTATGTGGTCATTTGCCTCCAGAATAGCCTGTTTCGGTGCTTGAGCTCGCTGCTGAAGTTGACCCAAGCGGTCTATGTCCAAGAAGTGATCTGACTAATATCGCTTTGAATACTAGACTGAAAAGCTTGACCCTGAGACGCAACAAGTATGTGAAACTCTGCCTTGGCTAGATTAGAGACGCTAATTAGCAACAGGTTGGAGATTTGAAAGAGTAATCTTCCCTACCTCTCTAATTTAGATCGCCGTCCTAAGCATATGTAATAACCAAACCATGTGGGCAATGTAGAGGCTTCAACTTCGGCCCCTTCAAAGACGGTAGATCGAGCCAACCTATACCACATAGTGTCGAGCCGCATAAAGCCACTATTGCTACATTTCAGAAATCATGCCATGATCTCTGTCGCAAACTGCTTCTTCTATTTGGCGTCGGCTTAGGCGTTGATCCCCCAGATTTCTTCCACGCGGTCCACTCCCCCGATGCACCATCGGGAACAATCTTAAGGTTTCTGCACTACCCGCCTGCGACATTGACACCTTCACCACAAGCAGCCGATATACGAGCAGGTGCGCACTCGGATTACGGTTCTTTGACCTTACTTTTTCGACTCAGAGGTCAAGCGGGGCTTGAGATCCTGACACCAGAAAACCAATGGGCTCCTGTTCCCGTCTGCCCACCGGGGACAGAAAACGATCCATCACCGCCGATTCTAGTGAATATCGGAGACTTGCTTTCTTATTGGACCAATGGGCTACTTCGCAGCACAGTCCATCGGGTGACGTTTCCTGGATCTGGTGATACAGCTGGATTGGTAGAGGGCGAAACGACTACAGAACCTCGGTATTCTATCGTATACTTTTGCCACCCGGCTGATAATACGCCGTTGACAGCCGTACCGAGCGAAAGGGTACACAACTTCCAGGATGGGCGGGCTGATGCGAAGACGGGAAATCCATATGCTGAGCGCAAGGTCTTGACAGCTAATGAGCATCTTCAAATGCGACTTCAAGCAAGTTACCCAGAGATGTATAGCCAAAGTGAGAAAAAGAAGAAACTGTATCTGACAAATTGCTCAAACAAACGGACCTGAGCTATCCAGGGTCGTTACTGATTGATGGAACCCGCTTTGCCTGCGAGACAGAATGAGTAACGAGCTATAAGAGACATCAATGCATGAGTTGTATATAGCTGGTTCTAAAACAACGAAGATCATACTTTGGTTGAACTTAGCGTTGGGAGAACATAACGAATTGAAGGTGAAACTGTCAAGCCGTCTGTAGATGTCCACTGCTCTTCTTAGCGATGAAACCCACGTGAAGACCCTGCTCGTAACAAAAGAAACCAAACAGCCTCGCCATTTTTGCTAACATGGAATGCAATGATGGTATCTCATGTGCAAACTCCTAATCAATCACCAGGGCTATCAAACATTACCTCGTACGATACATCGGAATAGGGAAGCCAATAGAGTTACACTGTCTTAGTTGTAGGCCAACGTGGATCCAAGTCATTCGAAAATACAAGACTTCCCTCATTCTCTAAGAGATCATAGGTTTGTAATTTTCAGCCCTCGTTAAACATAACCAGGCTTTTTGGAGTAGCGCTGCGCAGATCAGTTGTTCAATCACAAGCCTAGGGCCATTAGTTCCTACGAAAGGGGCCTCGAGACTAATATAACTCAAATACAATCAGTTACTGTCTTGTACTTCTAAAGACGTATGCACACAATGCGAATGTTTAAAATCTGATGGGGCAAGGGCAAAAGGAAAAGGGGGGAAAAGGAAGGAATCAGAAAATATGGAAAAAGAAAGGGGAAGAATGAGAATACACCCGTGGGTGGCTTGCCGCGGAATCGAACCCAGAGCTCCTAGATACGGCTAGATGATGAGACCACTGAGCCAGCTTATTTATGCTGTTCGGTGTCTGATGACGTCCTTTTGGGATACATAAGGCAGGTACGCCTTCCATAAGTACATTGAATGTTGTCATCCGTACACGACCTCTTGCAGCGTCGTCGACCTCTTGCAGTTTCTTAACATTTCGAACGTTCTTTCCGTCCCAGTCCTAAGTAACCTTTCCGACACCCATTCGTTTATTTCTAATGTATTGTGTATCTGCCTCGTTTCAATATCGTATCCTCCTTCTATTAAGTAGACTATTGTACCAGATATGACGCACTGTCTTCTAGACGCAGACATACCCTCCACCTTTTCTGACCAGGACGACACCGACATATATGCATGTAACTAATGGACTGTCTATTTGTGTCTTCTTTCTTATTGAACTGCGGAGGTACCACAGAGGAGTGATGCCGGACCGTGATAGGGAGGCCCTCGTCATTGTGTATGTTTTTTTGCGTTAACATGATGGCTACGCTAGACTCACATGGTATTGGTTGTCCTTATTAGGGCAAAAGTGCAGGCTCTAGTTGACTTACTCTCCCTAATACTCTATTGACGGCTTAAAAAACTGGCTCGTCGACCGCTGTGCTTATTCCGCTGCCGATACTTTATACTAATTGGTGTTTATGAATGGTTGCTGGCCCGTCTTTAGTTCTACCAATACCATAGTATGTCCAAGAGAAAATAGGTTAGCATATATGCAGTAAGCTAACAACATTCGTAAAGCATTTGAGTTAGTTATGCGAGCTTTCTTTGTAACCATTCATTTTCCCTCTACGATTATTAGGGGGAACTATGGTCTGGGTTAGCAACAATTGCCTACTACACTTTTATGGTCTTCATTTTTATTGAGTGTCAGATCAGGATGCTTAGAGAGGACAAAGTACTAACCTAGACTTAATTATAACTAGTTGTAAGCCTATCGATGTTAATACAATTCATATTGATGAGAGCATGATTGTTTGATACGTACATTCAAATTATTTTTATCTTACCGTTTATAATCATCTAATGTCACCTTGTTCACTAGAAATATATTTAGAAGCGCTCTAGCCCCTCGCTTAAATACCCAGGGGATCGGTGGAGGGTTGGTTGGCAGTTTCCAGAGCTGAAAGATGCATCTAAACATGGCCAATCAGAGACGGGTGACTGGTTTTTGAAGATATAATAACAAGACCAATATACCCACCTAGTGTCTGGTATTGGACAATCTACGTGGAGATGAGCTGTCAATGTTACAGATGCTAGGGATTGTACTAGAAGACAGCGAGATAGTAGCTGTGAAACTATTTAGCAGTGTTGCATAGAGTCAGTGATGCACCACACAGCCGCGGCTTGGATAGTTATTGTCAGTCCTTCTGAAATTATTGTTTTCGGTATATTTAATTATCGAACGACCATGAGTGAACGCTCTCAATACTCGAATGGCTATGGCGCAAGACAAGCAATCTTTGAAAGCTGTATCGAAAGTGAGGCCCGAATGGTGTTACAAGGGAACCAACAACGTTTCTCAAAATGAAAGAGATAATTATACTGTGTATTGGGTACTCGATTACCTAGATCGCTGCGTGGAAAGGCGGAGAGCATATGCCTGTAGAGCCCCTGCACTCGATGCTACGCTCCAGGCCAGGACCCTCGTCGTAGGATAACAACCAAGCTCTGACCGAGATGCGAACCTTGGTATGCATACTTAATGTCAGCCTTTATCTCCCAATCACAATTCTTTGCAACCTTGTCGAGTCATATTTCTATATCTATGCAGAGTACATATATATCATGTATGCTTCCTGTGGCGTTCTGAAGCTGACAAGGCAACCCAGGCTGTGTCACGGTGAAGAAATTGTCGATGGACAACAATTATGAAAGCCGCCATACCCGCAGACTTGCTTCCAGTGTATTCAATCTTGTATGGTATTATGAACAATCTTAGACCAGGCAAGTTGCGATTTCAACACTTCGAAAGGCTCTTGTAGCATCCGTCGTGTACCGTTCTTCTTAACACCCTCCTTTTTGTATATCAAAAAGGCAAAATGGCCAGCTCTCAGGATGGCGGGATCGACTATTACCCAGTACACCTAGGCACATGGACCAATTGGTCTCGTGGTCCTGTTTTTGGCCAAACGCTCACACTCACACGACGAGAGGGTGATCTCTTGATAGCCTTTACTGCGTTGTTTGTAGCCTTGGTGTCCAATCGAGGCTGGCGAATAATGTCATTCGCTCTTCACCATTTCAACGCACGAACTACTCCGCAAGGCGCAGTGTATCACCAATACCAAGCGATCCTAAGAAATTCGGATACACAAACCAGCATTTTACAGCTTGTGAATCTGATCTGGGCGAACTGTTTCAGAGACGTCAGCCTTATCAGGCCACTGATCATTTTGACGGTGGCTAGCATCTACACTGTGGCTTTTACAGTCGCAGGTGGTTTTTCATCGCAGATTTCTACGGCGGTAGGCACGGAGGTTTTGATCGAGAGCAAAAATTGTGGATGGTACATGGACAATTTTGCCTCAATAGGAAATGCATTCCGTGCGGTTGCTGTCGAGGCTGGTGAGATCACCAACGCAAACAACTATGCGCAGCAGTGCTATTCCAACGATAGCACCGGAATCCTGGATTGTGGTCGCTTGACGACGCAAAAGCTCCCGGCAACTGTGAATACGCAAGCGCCCTGCCCATTTCGAGAAGATGTATGTCGAAGCAGTTTGAATATTCTCATTGATTCGGGCTATATCGACAGCCATGACCTTGGGCTTAACACGCCCCCGAGCCAAAGAATGCATGCTAGAATGGTGATTCAATGTGCACCAATGCAAACACAAGGCTTTACCAGTCGCATGAATGCTGCCGGTTCCGTTGGAAACCTCACGGTCTATCACTATGGCAACTTGACACTTCCTGGTGGTATGACAGACTATATGGCCACAGCTTCGTCTGTGGAATCCCAATATGCCTATGTCTTAGCATCGGAGACAATATCGAGCTTCAGAAATTACGGACTCGAGTAAGTCATCTTTTCTCCCAAGCTGGCCAATTATTCCTTGAAACTTTGTGGTATGCAACTTTTCCTCCAACTGACAAACAAGTTCAGGTCATTCCTTGTGCGCGTTGAGGACGGTGACATTATCAATCAGACATCGAGTTTTCTAGCTCCCAGTTCACTGTTTCCTCGAAATGCGGATCTGGCGATCGCACTCCTTTCTGGTAACGGTGTGTTTCATACCGAGCCTTCAGACGATGAGTGGTATCGAGTATCGTCAACAGACTCGAGATTCTCCCTAGGTAATGGGAATGGATCGTCGAGTGGTAATCCATTCTATCCGCCTTTAGAAGACGGATCTCCAATGGGTTGTGCACTTCAATGGCAATTTTGCAGCCAAGACACGGCAGAGTGCGGTATTCTGGGAAGCATTAATGATGCTCTCAACAGTGCGACACACATCTTCGATATTGACGGGAAGTTCAACGAAACTGAACAATACAACAGCCATAAGGCAGCTTACTTCCGCTATTTTGCGATAGTTCTTAGCAAAGCCCAAACGGTGCCTGGTGTGCTACGGCATTTGGGACCAACAAGTCTCCAATCGCAAAAGTCTGTTCACAGGTACACAAGGGCCTTTACCATCTAATCAATGGCAGCTTGATGTTACTCACTGGGCCGAGATTCAATTGGCAGATGCCCAATTGGCCTTTTTGAGGACAGCTTACTACAATCCAGCGGACTCAACCCTTCTTGGACTTCGTCAAAACTTCACTGGTGCGGAAACAAAGTTATGTAGTAACCAGGTAAGAATACTTTTGGTCTTGTGTCCTCCCTAGAAACAGTTCTCAATCAGAACAATACATCTCAAATAGAATCACAGGTATGATCCTGCTGACCCGGTCATTGCAGAAAATCAGAAGCACAAACCATAGCTCTTTCAGTCTATTCGGTCTTTTGTTCACGTTCATTGTAGGCTTCGCCATCATCGCGACCTCCTTCTTGCTCGAGCCCACCTTTTGGCTTCTATACCGAAGATACGGCTACAACGCACATGCGACTTTGGAATGGACAACGAACACGACTTTGCAACTCCAACGGCTAGCACACGAGGCGCGAGGCTTTGGGACTTGGTCCAGAGCTACGAACAGGGTCCCTATCACGCAGGTCAACGAGATGTTAGGCTGTCTTGACCTGAGCAATCCCCATCACCCTTTGTTGGGTTCATATCGAGCCGCGCCCACGAAACGTTCGATTCTCGATCATGCAACAAAAGGAACCGAGTCGGTCGGGGAAGCTGAAAAAAGTTGAACAGTTCATCATTTTTAGTCGACTGCTTTTTTCAATGGGCTTCTTCTTTCCCTTTAACTCTCAACACAATTCGGCTCACCTAGTCGCCTTACTTGCTCGTCACTCTACAGCATTATGCCTGAGATTATACAATTGATCAAGGCATTTTACACAATGAGACGAGAGTTTTGAATCGTATACTTACCATCACATGTACTTTTGAGCTGTCATTCGCTGTTATAGGTGTAAAAGCCACATGGCAATCAGACATATTGGAGACCTAGAAAAGCACTGAGGTTTATCTCTAGCAAAAACATTCAGACCTATATAGGTAGATGAAAAAAACATGAAATTATTCAAGGGCAGGGCAAAACCCTGCTTGAGACATGTACAATCCTAAAATGACTGAAGGTAAGTTGGGTGATATACTGGCATAAGTGGTAGACTTGAGCTACTACCTAAGGTATGGAACTTGGCTTGGTGAACTATATGTGTCATAAAATGTTTGTGTTTGCTTTTCTTTTCTTTTTAAAAAAACGTTATTCAGACATCTGGGGGCATGCGATATTATGTACATCATGCTAAGGACCGCACTGCCGGAAGAGGGAAGGTGGGGCTAGCTGAGCTGCATGTACTTTGCTGTACTTTGTCTCAATAGCGACTGTTATCGATGGCAGGGAACAGACTGCCGGTGGCAGAAACCACAGAAACTAGAAATGGTAGGCAACTGCAGGCGTCTACCGCGCGACACTCAGCAGCTAGTGGAAACATCCAACCACAGACAGCATTGACTTTGCGATCGTGACTTGATCAAGCCGCAATATCTTACAACACTGAATCACTCTTTTCATTGTCTGGTGTTTGCAGAAGCACACCTCGTCCAATCACGCTCATTTCTTCCCATCTTTGTATTCTGGTGACACACCCACGCCACAGCTTCTGACCTGTCGTCCGCGCTTTACTACTATGTCCTGATCGTAGTTGCTTTTCCAACAACCACGACGCTCGCCATGACTTCGTCGCCAGCAAGTCGAAGGCGATCGGGTCAATGGACCAGTCCTCGCGGTCCTCGCGTCACCGACTTCCTCTACGAGAACAGAAATACCGAGCTGAACCACAAGGATGCTCTTGACGCTGCCCTCGTAGAGCACGAACGCGTTCGCTTAGCTGCCGTTCGAGTCCTCGATGACCACGAAAGCAAGGAACATGCACGCAGGCTGCGCGAGGAGGAACAAAGAATCAGGATCGAGCAGCAGAGAGAAGAGGAGCGCCTCCGCGCTGAACAGAGACTGCGCGACGAGGAGAAGACGCTTAGAGAGCTGAGGGCTAAGACTATCCCTCAACTGCCTCCCGAGCCGACTCCGCAGCCCGCCCCGACTTCCACAGCACCTGCTCCGACAAAACAAGCCAATGGCATCGGGGGGGCTTCGAATCTTTTCGGTCAACCGGCGAAGCCTCAGACTGTACAATCAACACTTTCCAATGGACAATCTTCAGCACAAACGCCCGCAGTACAGACCAACGGATTCAGGCCCAGCCCAGCGACATCAGCGTTCCCACCACCTACAGCGGCGCAAGACACTACACAGCCGTCGTCAGCTCTTGCGGCTGTCAATACCCCCAATGCTATCCAGCCAGTGACCACCCCGCAGGCTGCGATCCCCGTGTCATCCGGCTCCAGAGTATCTGTCGACCCCGCCAGCGAACGATATGTCGAGATACACCGAAATCTGAAGAACTTGCGAATATCAGTAGTGGAACAAGCTAAGAATGAGCCAAAGCTGAAAGCTCGCATGGGTGACATGAGGCGAGAGATTCGGAAGTATTTGGGTCAGCTAGTTCAGTATAAGCCACAGAACAAGGAAAAAGTAAGTCACACTCTTCCTACCCGGACCTCCTTGTGCTAATATATAGTCAAGGTCGAGAAAATCAACGCTATCCTCAAAGAATCACTGACTTTGCCGAGTATGCCCATCGACCCTTCTCAGTTCTTGGTGGATCCGCAGCGGCAGCCGATGGACGGCGCAGTGCACAATGGCCCTATGTTGCCATCATTATTCCTGTACCTTCTCAACATCTTTTCCAAGCGCATCATCGGCCAGTTCACCGCTGAGTGTCATTCGAACCCTCTGGCTGCTGATCCAATCGGTACCGTTGCAGCCAGCATATTCTCCAAGAAGGAGTATCTTTGGCGAGGCAAGTCTCTGATTGATATCGTAATGGCCAAGTTCAGAGTGGCTTGTCCGGTTTTGTTCGGGTATTCAGGCAGCGATAAAGATGCGCAAGGTCGAGACCGCCTTGGCTGGAAGAAGGCCATAGAGGGACACATTCTGCAAGAAATGCATTGGGACAGAATGAGAGGTCTTGCCGCCGGATACTCAGCCATCGCCTTGCGAAACTTCTCCAGGGTCCCGTCAACAAATCCCTGGCCACCGTCAAAGTACTGGACGACCATGGCCAGAATAGTCAACACCCCCCCTGCCGAGATATCTGACACCCAGTGCGTAGTCCTGCGAGCACTGATCGAGACGTATGAGGAACAGTTCATTCGATTCTACGGAAATGCCGGTGTGGCAGCTCTTCGCTTCGCACTCATCGACTTTCCGAATAAGGCCCCAGCGAAAACCCCAGCTGTGAATAGCTTGCTGAATCACGCCCAATTTCTGAAGGGGAATATTGGGCTGGAGCTGTAAAGCGATGGACGTTATGTACCTTTTCCAATTGTTCTCAAACCCAAAAATCGTTAGCAGGAGCGCTGTACGAATATAGAGTAACTAGCAGGGTGCTAGCTGGTCTTCTGCCCGGCGTTGGGAATGGTTCACTAAAGCATCTGAACGGCGTTTGTTGTTTTGATTTCAGGTCAGGTTGTTCGCATACGGTTGTAGACTACGGTGTCTATCAGGTAGTTGGTCTAGAACAATATACCCCCTGGCTTCGGCCATGACACACCAATACAAGTAAAAAGGTGTCTTCGTCGATACCCAATTCGTGATCATACAAGAAACTCCCGACTCGATTTACGCCTGTACTCCATGCCTGCTTAACAAACACAATAGGGGTGATATAATCCTCCGAATGCTATAGTATCAGGAGAATAACAAGTAACACAATCAACACGAAGATCAAAACAGCAATACAGCAACTACTGTACTTATCCTCGTTCTTCCGCATGATATGCCCCAACTTCTTCATGCCCTCTTCTAATCTTCCCTCAACGCGATCTGCGTGCTCGCCAACGTGTTCGAGGATTTCGTGCTGTTCTTCTAACTCCCGCCCCATGTCATCTGCTTGTCTGCGGAGATTACCGACTGTGACGAATGTCCGGTCGAGCTCCTGGTCTTGGTCCCGCATCATCTGGAGTTGTTGCTGCTGCTCGAATTCCGCATAGTTGTCGTGGGTTTGGGAGGATTCTTCCTCGAAGAGGAAGGAGGATGGTGGGGGGAGGTCGGAGTTTGCGAAGGCTTTTGCGGTTGCTGCGTTTCGGGATGGGTTTGTGTTTGGGTGCCCAGACTGCCTTGAGAGCATGGCGTTTTGGGAGGAGAGCTCGGATTGCATGTCTTCTACCTCGCCCCCTATTTCGTCGACGAGTTTCTTCCGCCGCGATAGTTCGTGTGAGGAGATCCCGTAGTGTGTGGGGTCCGACTCGATGGCGCGGACGGATTCTATGAGGTCGGATAGGTCTTCTGCGAGAGCTGATAAGGCGGACTCGAGGTCGGAGCGCGCGGATGCTACTTCGGGGGATGTTCCTGGTGTGGTGGAGAGACTGCGGATGCGCAGGTAGGATGTGAAGAGTGGTCGCGCATTTTGCATCTGGGAGAGGACATCTCTGTGATAATTGTTATCATGAGGATCGAATATTGAGATCTAGAAGGACGTCGGCGCATACTGTTGGACCTGGAGGAAAGGGTCCTCCTCGTTTGTCGAGGACATCATCTTGTGATATTTGGTATGCGACGGTTCATCTATCAGTTATAATGACAATGGGCAACAAAACGCTTTGATAATGGCCGTCTAGAGGAATACCAAGTATCGTGGTAGTAAAACACAGTTTATCGAACACCAATAAGTGGGAGATGGCTTTCTAACTTTTGGATGCCTTTGCATTGCCGATGCTGGAGCTGTCGCGTAGTCGCAATGACGTGGCTGGCCGCACCGGAGTTTGTCAGCTGCCAGAAAACGGCCTCTTTTGCGGTAGTATTGAATTTCAATTCACAACGATTACCGTTCACTTAGACCTTGTGAAATCGATATGGGCTATTATTTTTGAGTCACGAACCCTCTCTCCAGCAAATGCTGTTTTCCGAACTGCAGGTGGTGAACTGGCAAAAGCTGCTTATATATAATAATGCTTTGATCCTCTCTCTTTTCCCCTGAATTGGATATTTTCCCTGTTGCGAAAACATACCCTGAAAACAAAGATGCCTCCGTCCAAGCCCCTGCCCTACCCTGATGAATGGGCATCAACTGAAGAATATGTCGACAATCTTCTCAAGTTTGTCACCACTTCAGACACATTTAGGATTCTTTGTGGAGGTGTGCACTTACTGGATTTCTACACAACTGAACCGGGCCTGTTCACTGCTGCTGTCCCAGAGGACTGGCAGCCATGGCTCAAGCAATGCGACCCTCTGAGACTTATAGATATACTGATGAGAGAGGATCTGGAGACTCTACCGGATGTTCCACCACCACCAGAAGGTCTTTTGGAATACATCAAGAATATCAGAAAGTTCTCCTTGGTCCGCGACTATGCGGCCGACACGAAAAGTCTCCCGAGGCTGACCTGGTCGGCCTCTGTTGGCATGAAGCCAAAGAAAGTTCACGAAGTGACGAACTTTGCGAATTACGTGGATCGGTTAGCAAAGGACATTGGCACCGAATACGATAACGAGATCACACATTTTGTCGACTTTGGAAGCGGCCAGAATTATCTTGGTCGAGCTCTGGCCAGTGCCCCTTACAACAAGCAAATCGTCGCTGTTGAGGGTAGAGAACACAACATTGCTGGTGCTAAAGCCTTGGATATCATAGCACGTACGGTAGAAAGGCCGGTGGTGATCAGGAACAAGAAGCTTTATATGCAATCATTGGACAGCAAGAAATCGGGCAACGAGCTTGACGAGAAGGCAGTGGACAGAGCACAGAAGAGAGCTGCAAAGCCTTCGAAGACATCTGAAATTTATGTGCCCGATCTCACTCCTAGAGATGTGCACCAGGTGGTATATAAGCCGGAAGAGGGCAAGGGTTTCATACAATATGTCGAGGGGCGCTTGGAGTCCGGTGATCTTACGGATGTCGTGGGCCAACTGAAAAACTCGGATGACGATACTGCAAAGTCTAAAGACCTGAGATTGATGGCTATCTCGATACACTCATGTGGAAATCTGTCTCATCACGGAATACGGTCACTGTTGCTCAACCCAGATGTACAGGCCATCGCCATTGTTGGCTGCTGCTACAATCTGATGACGGAGAAGCTGGGTCCGCCAACGTATAAGCTTCCTTACATGAGGCCAAGCCTCCAAGCAATCAACGGCCGCGTGGTCAAAGAATCGGAAAAACGAGACCCGCACGGATTCCCAATGAGTGATCGGCTAAGCACATATGATAATGGTGGTATCCGTCTGAATATCACAGCTCGAATGATGGCATGTCAGGCTCCACGGAACTGGACAGAGGTCGAGAGTGACAGCTTCTTCACGCGACACTTTTTCCGCGCAGTGCTGCAGAAGATCTGCCTAGATCGAGGTGTCATCTCAAAAGTCTACCACGATCAAGATCCTGCAGATGACATATCCGAGGGCCCTTCTAAGAGTCCGTTCAACACGAGCACAAACCCGGTTATCATCGGTTCACTGCGCAAGTCCTGCTATGGATCTTTCACTGCATATGTGAGGGGTGCAATCGAGAAATTGACGACCAACTCGGATTACCATGAGTATCGTGAGATTATCAAAGAGCGGCTGGCTGACATCACCGATGGGGAAATTGCTGAATACGAAAGCAAATACACTCCTCGGAAAAGAGAACTGAGCGCTATCTGGACTTTGATGGCGTTTAGTGCCGTGGTCGTTGAGTCTCTGATAGCAACTGATAGATGGTTGTTCCTACGCCAGCAGAATGAAGTGCATGATTGCTGGGTCGAGACGGTTTTCGACTACAAGCAGAGTCCTAGAAATCTTGTGGTCGTCGGCGTCAAAAAGCCAGTATCTACTTCATGAAAACACAATGCGCGATCAGGTACGTCATTCGCATGCGTTGGAATGGGATTCGATTGGCATTGTGGGCAAATCGCATTGCGAGTTTTCTGCCTCCGCAGTAGGCCACGGATTGTGACCAGTCACTTGTCCCACCCGTGGTGTGGTCGACCCTCGGGTGAAGGAATGCATGAACCTGCAGTAGGCGGCATGCGGTAGTAAAATCTAACTGGACGAGACTATGTAACCAAATGATTGGGACTTCCTTCGGTGAAATGATACGGTTAGGAAGGCGTTGTCATCGCACACGGGATTCCGAAGCCAAGGGAACTAAAGTCAGCCCTAGCAACACAAACATCATCTGTGGCTGACGCTCGTCTAATCACTTGGATCATATGATTTCGATTTCATGCGGGAGCTCTCTGAATCGAGTTTAGACGATGGCTGAAGAGCTGGAGACGGCACGAAATGACGACATTAGAAACTATCTACATGGCTAGAGAATTGGGTTGTGAGTGAAGCAATCTATCAGGTTCATTACGGCTGATGTAATACCAGGGATCACAACATCAAATGACTGGAATTCTCAAATGATGCATTAGCAATAGCTTACAGCCGAGACAGCCTGTAAACCATCCTAGACTTACTTTGTGCATTCAAGCTGCATAGCGTCGCCAACATCGTGGGGTTCACCTTGTTCACCAACCACAGTATCGTGAGCCTTGTTAGTGCGGGTGGCATGGTTACACTCGGGACCCTGTCTGCTCTACCGCGCGGCCGATAATTCGCTCGACTGCCCGAATGGAAAGGGATGGGCCCCGAAGCGCCGTTATGGACGGGGATCGGTACAATACTGGACCATGTCGTCGGCGTCATTATGCGTGAAGAAGGGATCCTTCCCGTCCCGCCGAAACTCGAGACGCGAATATCCATGGTACGATGAAGACGACATTCTCATCCCGCGCTGATGTGCATACCATTCACGATGCCGTTCCGAGCCATTGTTCGAGGAAGGTGGCTATGCGTCGACGTGACTTATGGCGGGGCGGGGCGGATAGGAAGCCCTGGGCCTATATTCGCCGGGGTGCTTGCGATGTCTGTTGGCGTGCATCGCGAAAGAATTAAGTTAGATCTAGCATTATGACGACTTCGAATGGATCATGTGTAACCAAGATGGCCTAACTAATGAAGAGCCCTCGCACTGCATTATTAGCCAATTGATTCCATCAGGCTGAAGGCATTCGCTTTGCGTAGCTGGCTGGCTATGCAGCCAGGACTCAGGACCCCTCACAGGAGACATCATCGTGCAGCGAATCAACGAAGCTCGGCTTGACCAGAATCAGAGTGAAATCACCCAAAACCCCCCACGCCCTGAACGTTCACTCTCCACCATCGTCATATTGGCAAGCTGCAAGACGCGCCGAAACGGAGCTAGCTCCCATGGCATCGAACCACGCGAGCCATGGAACAACGCAACCACGCAACTCGCACCGCTGGAGCCGCGCGACGCTGGCAATGATGCACTTTTCGGTTGCTCTCAAATGCGTGCTGCGGTGGTCAGGGTCTTGCCACCCCTGTGCGTCGCTGCGGAATACCCTATCGAGCGGAGCTGCATATGGCGTGCATGATTGTTCCTGCTCGGTGCCTTGAAAACATGAAAAACCTCTAACGGCTTCACGATGCAACCATTGAAACCCACCCCATCACGACCCCTTTGGCGGCCAACGTAGGAGTGCATGCAAGAAGCTACATAAAGTTCCGTGCCCCTCGCATTCACAATTCACCTGTGGGAGTCTGGCCGCTCATCGCATTGTGGCAATCCGACATCTCATCACTCCCCGGCTCGTCACGTTGAGGTCAGTGTCGACGTGTAGACAGCACAGGGCCCTGAACATATCCTGCAGGTGCAGCTATCAATGCAGCCGCGGTTCGATAGACGAGTAGCCACAATACAACACACCTCACATCTCCAGCAACGGGACAGACGCGCGCCAGTGCCGATCGCTGTGGAGCTCACCTCTGTCTTCGTCCCAGGTGGTGCCGTGCTGCGTTATCTTGTCACGCATGAATCGAGCACCGTTGATGTCAAGGAGAGCACATATTTATCTTAGCATTCCTCCAAGCTCACAGTAGCGTGCTTTTCTAATCTCGTGCTGTTGTTGCGTTTCTTGCTAGCCGGGTGTAGGTGGGCCTCAGAAACTCCGACTAAGCGCCCTATCTCACCTAGACGGCTATCAGTTGACACATTTGTCTGTGTATGCCATCCCGGCGCCGGCTTCGTTCAACCATCATCAACCTGGACAAAGAAAAACACCTCATTGTATCATTCTTATAAAAAGAGAACTTTCCCAAATTCGAGTCACATTGCAGATCCGGGCAAAGCCGCGGGATTGTCATGAGCCGTATGACCGAATGCGATAGCCGATACATCTGTACTCGCCAACCAAGTCTTGTTACTGCAGTTGATATACCGACATCGCTATCAACAGGGAATGACACGACGGACCGGCTGCTGTGTCCGTGCATCCTATAAACGGGCTCCCGAACATCGCCGTTTCCGGTGGATGACTCGTTCACAGCCCGGACCGCTAAACTTCACAAATCATTTCTCGTTCCATTCAAAGTTGATACGATGAATGCCCAAATATCCTTTCTGGTGAGTTAGAGTACCTCGATATCTCGTTCTCTCATGCAATGGCTAGGATCAGTAGTCAAGAGACCCTACTTAATGGTGGGGATTTAATTTCATGGAGTCATGCGGAATAGTTTCTTGGCATGAATATGCGAAGCGGTGAATTGTAGGGAATTCAATTGACCAAATGCTTACACAAAACACAGGAAGGGACATACAGCCTAATCCATGTACCATTGGATTTGTACGCAACATTTTTACAGCCTATATTACAAGTGCTTCTCCCTCAAGGCGGGGACGCCGGGCTCGCCAATGACGTTGAGGACGGCACCGAGTACAGACATAACTTTCTCAATATCAGTATAACACCCGTCGAGTGCTCCGTCGTGTGTCACAGTAGCTTCGCCAAGACCATCTTCGAGCCTGTCGTCGCTCGTCTACCCCGCGATGCTGCAAAACGGGTCACCATCTCGAAAGAGACCTATCTCGTCCTATCGGTTATTAGTGCTGGAATGGATGCGGGGAGCCGAGTGATGGAACTGACGTGTCCATTGGCATTGGCGGGCATTCCGATCTTGTTCATCACTACGTATTACTCGGACTTCATCCTCGTGCCCAGGAAAAAGAGGGACACAGTCGTACAGGCTCTTCTGGCTCGGAACTTCGAGTGCATTGACAACGACTCTGCCTTTGTTTCGCCGACGCCCATGTCCCACAGTCGAGCAAAGAGCTCGACTAGTGAACCACCTTCGACCCCGCCGCCGTCGAGCGTTGGAGAGTTGCAGACTCGCACTTTTGATTTGCTCAAGAAACAAAATGTAGTTCCTTACATTTGCGACTGTTTGAGCCTGGTGCAATGCTCTGGACGCGATGTCTCGGAGTTAATCGACTACAACGCACGACGTCCAAGTAATGGCCACAGGACAAGCTGGCTAGATAACATGGACACAAAGCTATACACAAGTCTCATCGCGGGTCCTGGCTACACAGCCACGATTCCTTTCCATCACCTTAGCTTCAGAGGACGCACCCTCGTTACTTCTTGACAAGACACTCCTGAACGTATTCGGAGACTCCCTGGTCGGCGACACAGAGGGCGATCTCGTTCCCATATTCCTTGACCTCGTCGACTTGCCCTTAGAAGCAACAGGCATTGTGTGTGGAGTAGCGGGAAAACTCGTCGACGATATGAAGATGCTGGAGACTGGTGTAAGCGCTGAGCTGTCCTACCTTTCGACTGCAAGAGCTGGCGCCGTCATCCTATCGAATGAGCAGTCTATGAAAGCACTCGAGGTGCTTAAACCCTTGCTTGAGAAGTCCTGATCAGGGGATCGATTCTATTAAAGAGAAAACAAAAAAGCAAAATAGAGCAGTTACGAAGTGTACTATTATCGGCAAGGATGGGACGATTTTACGATCTTGCACGACGATACTTTATCCATGGTCCGTCCCCTCTTTCGACGACAAAAATGGCAAGTAGGGAAATGGGCGTTTTGCATTTTCTTGCATTTTGGGTGGGATTGCATGAGCATCAGGCCAGCGCATGCTTGTCCCTGGAAAACTTTGCGTGAGGTTCTCTCAGCATAGGATCAAGGCGTCTGGATTGGGTTGCTAAAATGGATATTTCTGCCTGTCAAATAGCTGCCTCACCTACACGTAGATAGGGTAAAAAAAGGCGATTGTGGAGTGTGCCTAATACCTACCTTGGCTACCTGAGCTATTTTACATCGGTACCTACCTGTGTTCAGTACCCGTGGGAAGCAAAATATTTTGGTCATCCTACATTAGGCCATAAAGAATGTTTTCGCGCATGTGAGATGTTTCAGAAGCAATTACATCTGATGGATTGATGAGTCTCGTGACTGAGATCCGGCACACACTCCTCCTACCTACCAATCCTATGCTGTCGTATTTCGTACGCCATGATTCGGTCCACGTGACGTAGTAAAGACAACTGCCATAAAACATACCTGAGATGGTGTTTGCGTCCACCAGGTGCCTATTCGACTATGACGCAGATATGATACTCCGCAATATTGCTAGTTTTCGCTTAAGTAGTAGTGATATAGGAGGAGGGTATGTACGGGAGAGCATGAGAGAAAAAGGCATGCCGAGAGAAGGGGGATCTGGATTCGGCATCTGCGTTGGGGCGTAGTACCGACGGATGTACGTACGTCAGTAATATGAGATATAGTTATAAGGTAGGATTTGTAAGGTAGTGTTGTTGAAGTTGAGGTCGTATCGAGACAGGTCCGGCCAGGTACATACCCGACGTACATTGCATATTGGGGCGTCTTCCGAGCTTCAATGTTGGCTTGGGGTGGGGTTTTGTTGTTTTGGTTCAGATGCATGAGGTGAAGTGTCGTGCAGGATGGGCTTTATGGAGTTGGAGACTGGAGATGGAATGTGATGTCGGAGTGGAAGTTCGGTAGGCAGGGCAGGTGTGGGATTTGGAGGGCTTATGTATGGGGATGGCGTTGTTGCGACCCTGCGATGCGGGAGATGAAGAGTTGGACCTATTGAAAGGGAGGTTGGAGAGCTTGGCATGTGGGTTTATATTGAGGCGAGAGGCAACTTTTCGTGGCCTGCCGCCTGCATAAGCGGGTTGAATCTCTAATGGTTGAGGCCGGGTGTCTCGGGGTAAAGAGAGGTAGTGGAGTGCTTTCTCCTTTTGAGCGTCGTTGGAATTGACGATGATGTCTTTTGTTGCAGCTCTTTATATACATGCAGGTGCCGTAGATAGTGATAGGCAGATAGATGGTGTGCAGATTGTGTTGCTACGTCGGTGTTGGGTGTTATTGGCCGAGTATGTGTGTCTAAGTGGGATTAAGGTTCTTTTGCGTGCCTATACATTGAAATATTCCGGCAATTTGAGATATTGAGGCACAATGGGATTGCAATAGGGATCTAGACTTGGACTCCATAACAGTCTCCCCAACTTAGATGGTTACTGAAGCGAGTTTGGTGGCTGTTGCATAGTATACTTTGCTTCTGAGCACAAAAAGCTCGATCCATGATATGGCAAGTCTTCAACAGGCTCATGGCTATAGCGAGATCTACCAGATTCTTCGTGCTTATTTCGTTTCGACAAATTAAAGCAAGTTGGCTGTCCAAAGAGTGTGTGAATGACGGCGAAGGTTAACCGACCTGATCGAGGATGAAGCCGTGCTCTATTGCGTGTGGCAATAGATGTCAGCTCCAGAGGCGCAATATCATCAGTAAAATGTTTGTTTTATTCTTTTGGTCTTCGCCAAAAATCTGATTGATCAAACAACTAACAATTTCCAGTCAATCGCACATGTGTTTAGTTGCGAGGCTATCGTGACCCGACTGTCCAAATTGGGATTCGAAGACGCCTACTGTTGATCGCAACCCTAAAACTACTATACTTTATGTAGTAGAATAAGTAGTGGAACGGAAGAAATATACAGTTTCAACGTTCTTAAATATGAAAGATCACAAGATTATATTGGTCAAGGTATCGAGGGTATCAAAGCTAGGTACAGAGACATCAACGAGGCTGTGCAACTCAGCTATCTGTCGCCCATGTTGCGTGGAATGGCGAGAGACAGCGTATCCCTGAACTCCCGTCCTTCACTTTACTTTCTAATCAACAACCACGCGACCAGCTTACACATACCTTAGCAAAACGAAGAACGTTTACCGGGATGGTCCAATCGTGAAGCATCATATCAACACATAACACCTTACAACGCCAACTATACCGTACTGCCTGTAAGATTGTCGCACAAACCGAGCCGCAGTTACGAGTTCGCGACTGGATTCTTATGCTCGGCTTACATCCACGCCCGACTCTGAAAGCGCGGCCGTCTCTGGTGGATCTGATTCGTCGGGGCAGCCACAGCAGACCCGGCACACCATCCACACCAGACGAGAGCCCACCTGCAGTGCCTGAGCTGCCTGTCGAGTTGCTTGCACCGCCGCCTGCGTCACCGCCTGGGGCTGCCGTTGGGGCCGCTGGAGCTGCTGTGGACATTGCTGAAGCTGCGCTCCACCCGCTGCCTTCAACCCCCATATCAGAGCCCAGCTCGCAACAAGCTGGCGCTGTCACTGGTCCAATCAGTGTCACAAGTGTTGCAGCCATTACATCTTCAACCTCCTCTCCATCGTCTGAACCGACAGCTGCCTCATCGCCTGCAGCTTCACCCGTCTCACCAAGTCCACATCTACCTATACCTGAAGCTGCACGGGACCTGCAGCAGACAAAGGAGATACCCAAGATGGCTCCGGTAAGCTTGCTGTAGACGCAGCGCAGGGGACGAGACAAAACCCCGCCGTACCATCACGGAATCACAGTACTGATGCCTTGAAATAGTCGGCGAAAGCTACCAACGGCGACAAAGATGGGCTCAGCGTCGGTATGAAACTTCCTCATTCCCGAGAAACCAGTAGTTCAACAGCTGACACAGGTTCATCAGGTAAAATCTACTCGATATCCGGGTCCGTAACCAGCTTTCGACGCAGCGCTCGAATAGCCCACCTTGCAATGCTAACCACCTGTGTAGCCCCGTCATTGTCGCCGAGGGCCTCCTCGGCGCTGCCATGTACGAACTTGTACGCGAGACCCCCTACTTTGACCTTTAATCTATGCATACTAACGTCGAACCCAGGCCAAAGTCGGCCATGACGAACTAGTCGGTGAAGTCATTCGAATCAACGGTGACCAAGCCACCATCCAGGTCTACGAGGAAACAGGTATGGGCCCGAACCGCAAACGAAAACCCCTCGTTCAGGAGAGCATACTGAGATATGAACAGCTGGTGTCACTGTTGGTGACCCTGTCCAGAGAACCGGAAAGCCCCTCTCCGTCGAGCTCGGTCCTGGTCTGTTAAACAACATCTACGACGGTATTCAGCGACCCCTCGAGTCCATCGCGAAGCAGGCTAAAAGCATCTACATTCCTCGTGGTGTCGCCGCGCCCGCTCTTGACCGCGAAAAGAAGTGGGAGTTCACACCGGTACTAAAAGTTGGCGACCACGTTTCTGGTGGTGATGTCTGGGGAACCGTCTTCGAGAACTCCTTCATCAAGGTCCACAAGATCCTGCTGCCTCCTCGCGCGAGGGGTACAATTACCAAGATAGCCTCCAAGGGTGAATACACCGTCGAGGAGAAGATTCTAGAGATCGAGTTCAACGGCACCAAGACCGAGCACGGCATGATGCAGACATGGCCCGTCCGTGTGCCACGACCCACGACCGAGAAACTGTCCGCCAACAGCCCCTTCGTCGTCGGCCAACGTGTATTGGACGCCCTATTCCCCAGTGTGCAGGGTGGTACTGTTGCTATCCCGGGTGCTTTCGGATGTGGAAAGACTGTCATTTCTCAGTCTGTGTCCAAGTTCTCCAACAGTGATGTCATTGTCTACGTCGGCGTAAGTGTTTTGGGCATGGCGAAAGAGATATAATCCTAACTCTAGACAGTGCGGCGAGCGAGGAAACGAAATGGCTGAAGTCTTGAAGGATTTCCCCGAGCTGTCCATCGAGGTCGAGGGCCGCAAAGAGCCCATCATGAAGCGCACGACTCTGATCGCCAATACTTCCAACATGCCTGTCGCTGCCCGTGAAGCTTCCATCTACACCGGCATCACAGTCGCTGAGTATTTCCGTGACCAGGGCATGAACGTCGCCATGATGGCTGACTCCTCATCCCGTTGGGCTGAGGCTCTTCGTGAGCTTTCAGGTCGTCTTGGTGAAATGCCTGCTGATCAGGGTTTCCCCGCGTACCTGGGTACCAAGCTCGCCTCCTTCTACGAGCGCGCCGGAAAGACGCAGTGCCTCGGCTCTCCCGAGCGTGAGGGCAGTGTCAGTATTGTCGGTGCCGTCAGTCCGCCCGGTGGTGATTTCTCCGATCCCGTCACCAGTTCTACTCTCGGTATCGTGCAAGTTTTCTGGGGTCTTGACAAGAAGCTCGCCCAACGTAAACATTTCCCTTCCATCAACACCTCACTGTCGTATTCCAAGTACACGAACACGCTGGACAAGTGGTACGAGAAAGACTTCCCCGACTTCCCCCGGCTTCGCGACCGCGTCAAGCAACTGTTGTCCGACTCGGAAGAGCTGGACCAGGTCGTCCAACTGGTCGGAAAGTCGGCATTGTCTGACCCAGACAAGATCACGCTGGATATCGCCACGCTACTGAAGGAGGATTTCTTACAGCAGAACGGTTACTCCGACTACGACCAGTTCTGCCCCCTGTGGAAAACGGAGTGGATGATGAAGCTTATGATGGGCTTCCATGACGAGGCACAGAAGACGATCGCCCAGGGCCAGAGCTGGGCGAAGGTTCGTGAGGCTACGGGTGATCTTCAAGCCCAGCTGAGAAGCTTGAAGTTCGAGAACCCCAATGATGGTGAAGAGACCATTGTTAAGAAGGTAAATATCCCACATTCCCTGCTGAAGTCAAAGTGATAGATTGCTAACACGGATACAGTACGAGGGTATTCAACAGACGATGATGGACAAGTTTGCCTCGGTGATGGACGAGTAGAGAAGACCTACTTTGCTGGGAGTATGGTTATGCATGGACTGTATATATGAACAAGTGGCGAGCAGGCTGGAAGTCATGACGAGCAAGCTGGCATTAGCATCCATTAGGACTTTAGAGTAGTGTTAACTTGAATCTTTTCATGATCATCTATGTTCTCTTTGAAGGTGGTTTCGGGTTGTTGAATCATGCTACAATGATCGGGCACAGGCCTTGAGCATAGAGCTGTTTGGCTTTATCATCTGTTTCCGACAATGGAGACACTTTACCGTGAAATGATGGTGTGTCCCTTTTGACTATCATGTTGGTATACTATTGGTAGATCAGAGACCTCTTTACGATCTATGATATGTCAAGCGGGTAAAAAAGCGTGATGGGGTTGAGGGTATTTGTTGTTCATTTCGTACTATTTTCTATGATCTGCTATATGCGGCTCATGCTGACGAACCATGGATGGTAAGCCTTTCTATTCAATTTACTACGTCCTTCCCTCTTGTCTGTTCTCTTGGTCTTGCTATATCAAACCACTGCTCTAAGTACAGCTTGGCCAATGACGACAATGCCGAGCGTACGATGGTTCAGAGGCAACTCCCGAATCCATAGTGTTGTCTGATGGGTTTGTGGCTCATAGGTGTGTGTTAGACGCTCGTCCTCGTCTTGTTGTTCTGGATGACCTTTGGAATGGCATAGTCAATAAGCCGTGGTGTGTTTCTACTCGAACAGGATACGTATTCTGTTATCCTGTCTCAAATCCTAGGATTGAATGACGATCGATTTGTCGTGTAGAGCATGCGGTGGGTTAAACCTCCTTGCATAACACGCCATGGGTGTAGAGATGTGTGGTATGGAAGCCTCATGGTAACAACAATGATAATGGCTTCTTTGCTTGCACTAGTTTGAGTGCAGCACTTTGGTGTCGCGTGAATTTCTGGTTGAATACTGGAGACCTGCATGACTCGTGGATTCACATTATGACGGCGTATCCCCCTCTGTTGTGGGAAAGCAGAGAACCTCAGTAACACTGCCACGAGCGAGCGATGCGATATCCATCGTTTCATATCCTGACCTGGCTCCCATAGAACGCCGAGCGCTTAGTCGTCAGCCTAACCACGACCTTACCCCCTCTCCCCATCAGTCCTATCCATCCTTCTCCTTAAGAAACCCATCATCATCCATCTCCTCCCTCAACCCCAGCACACTCCTCGCCCTCTCAATCCTCTGCACAGCACCCTCCAACTTCTTCATCCTCTCCGTCTTCTCAGCATCTCGCTGCCCCAGCACCTCAATCTTCTGCTCCAGCTGCGCCGCCCTCCGCCGTTCGGTCGCGACCATCTCATTAGCCTGCTCGAACAACGTCGCGCTCAGATCCTCGACCTCCCTGCTCGTCGCATCGAGTTTCGCTTCGGCCGCCTCACGCATCTGCCGCTCGGCCGTCAGAGCATCGCGAAGCTCCGCCTCGGACTCCTTTCCCGGAGATGATGTGATGACGGAGGCAAGACTACTGCGCTGCGCTGGAGTTGAGGGCCGTGTGTTCGTCGGGGCGTTCGCAGCAGGTGCGGAGTTTGAGCGCTGAGGCGACAGGAGCTGGGATATGCGCGATACCGCTCCGGCGCCGAGAAACGAGCTGCGAGGCGAAGACGTAGGGGCGCTGGGCGCGGGGGGGTGTGGTCGTCCGTTGGATGTGTTGGACGTCGTGTTCGTGCTCATGGACGCGGCGCGCAGCCGCGAGAGCTCGTCTTCGTAGTCTGCCCAGCGGTCGACTGCGGCATTTGCTTTCTGGTTGAGGATCTGGATTTGGGATTCTAGGTCTGCGATCTGGCGCTGTGCTCGGAGGAGAGCTTCGTGTGGGTCGCTCGGTGAGGCGGGGAGGTTGTGGCCGCAGTTCGGACAGCATGCTGCTTTGGGTGTGGTGGTTGATGCCGACATTGCGGGTATGATGGTATTCGGAGGTGCGAGCATGGTCATTGTTGTCGACATTTCAAGTTAAAGTGCTGGTTGAAAGGTGTTGCGGTCTCGAATCAACTGGACATGGCGGTATAGGTGGCCAGTCAGGTCAGTGGTGGCAGGTGATGCGAATGTATCAGGCAGGTCAGTCCCGTCGTGGCGCTGCGGTGTCGAGTGCGTTCTGTTCAACGATCAATTCCCGAGGTCGCGATTGTCTATTGTGTTCAATAGGGAATCTCAGTTCGGGTGACGTGCAGGATTTATACTGTAAGATTAGGTAGAGCAGGTATATTAGCGTACGAGTTTAATTGTGAAGCGTTTAGCCTGGCGAACTATGTTATTTATCGCATTCCAGGTCGAGTTGGCATTCTTCAACATTTCCTCGTGGTTTATTTCGGGTGGTCGGGGGACCTGATCTGCGCTGGGATCTCCGCTGCGCCTCGTTTGCGGTCCAGCCGTCAATTACCTTTGTGTTGCAAGTCACAATGTCTCGACTCTTGAAGTCAGCTTGGTCTTTGTCACGAAGGGCCATTCACTGATCATTGCGGTGTCACATGGATGAGATACGCATTGATGGGTTTGTCATTGACTTTGTAAGTGTTTTTGGTCAGCTAAGTGATTCAGTATCAAATTCTGGGATGCTGGTGGCTGTGATTAGGTATCTGTATGAAACACAAAGAGGCTCAGCTCCCTGCCCTTAATGATTGCTGTCCACTTCGTCGGATTTGGCAGTGCTACAAACAAATCTGACTACCGACATCTCTGCCTAGAGCGTTGCTTGGTATATTACACCGTCATTGCCGTTGGATCAGCTAAATAACCCTGGATCAGTGATTCAGTACTTGCGGTACATCACCGAACCCCATACACATGCATAGTCAATGGCTCATTGCGTGTCCAAAGACTGTGGCCCGTGGTCTCTTCTCATCTCGCGACAATGGATCTCGTAAATCGTCGCGTCGTGATAACTCCATATATGCTGTGTACCTGCATTGTACCTGAATCTTGGGCAGGCGCGGATCTCGTCAACGCCCGAAGCAGCAAATTACCTATGAGTCTTCTTCGTATGTTGCGCATCTGCAGACTCACATAGGCCGCGCAACCTTCCTCGCTTCACTGAGGCCAGTGTCGTTATCTTTATACTCCTTCCAGCTGACGGGATACATTGTATTGCCAGCTTCGCTCGTAGCCATCACAACTCCCAGCTCATTAGCCGCAGTCGTCAGGTAGTAGTTTGCCTGGTCACCTAGAGAGATCTTATTCATACCGCCACCGTTAGCCAAACCTGTGTCCAGCCCCTAGTTATCATCAATCGTTGCGAAGGCGCACTCACCACCTGTGCTCGAACAATATCTCCAGGTCTGAAGCTCTCGTATATCTTGACTCGGTCCTTCTCCGTCGCTCGTACATCCTGGACCCGCACGATGCCCTGCCACTGCGCCGAGAGCACAGCGTCTCCAACGATGAGAATCGACATGGTAGCTTCGCGGGGCGTGATTCTAGTTACACGACAGAGCGCAATGTTGCCGACTTCAGGAAGGACCTCGCGTTTGTCCTGCTCTCCGCCAGCCGCAGCCGGGGTGACAGACACTGTGGATATACCATTCGGTGTCGATGAGCTGAGGGCGGAAATGCGGTGGATGCGCTTCGCTGGCACGGTAGACTTCTCGGGCTGGGTGATGCTGATATGTCCTAGCAGCGAAGAGTAGAGGTTGGCTTCGTGGATATGCGTGCCAGGCCCCGCCATGTACTTAGCCGCGGGCCCCAGCAACTGACCTGGGGCGGCGATTTCGTTGGGTTGGACCTGGGCCATGGCCGTCATGAGAGTGCGCGCGCGGGCGTCGAAGGGGTTGTCGAGAGAGTGAGAGGATCTGGCGTCACGTGAATCGTTGCGCGTGCGCGTCTTCTAGGCGCGGAGGCGTTCTTTGTGGTTGCCTTGGACTCTCTTGTTTTTTCGAGGCTGCCCTTTGCGCCTCTTGTGACCGGATGATGTAACTTTTTCGGTGTTGCCATCGGGCATTGTGAAGCTGTTTTCGCCGACGGTGGGTCAGCCAATGGTAGGAGATGCCACGCAGATGGGAATTATTAGGTTTCGCGTGCTGAAAGTGTTACAGATGGGAACGAGTACGAGACACCTAGGATGGATTCTGGAACTTGCCGGTCAGCGCAACGTCTAGCGCACCCCGGCAGCCGCAGGACCCCTATCGCCAGCAACGAAAAAGTCCCAGCTGCGGCAGTCGAAGGAGTAAATAATGGAGATTTGGAATAAGCAGCTTATGCCGTCGTTTACTACGTCGTCTAATGCGTGCGCCTATCGCATTCCCACGAACACCTTCTCTTTCTATCCGATTTCCTCTCAAAACCTCTGTAATATTCACCTGTTTTTCTATCTTGCCAGTCTCTCCTTTAAGCATTAAGTAAATCTTGTAATACACAATGGCGCCCAAAAGCGAGTCCGTCGGCGGTCTCTCCCGCATCATGATCATAATCTCCGTCATCCTCACCATATTCGTACCAATCTACCTCCTACTCGAAGAGAACCTCGAGAAATTTTACATCTTCAAGCCCTCCGAGCTTCACGACCTCGCCCAGCGCGGAATCGCCCACGGCGGGAACGACACCGCCGCAATCGTGAAATACATCGTCGACGAACTGGTCGAGAAGCACCCCAACCACGTTAACCCTGCCCACGATGTTGCCGAGGAGTGGTTCTTCAACAACGCCGGTGGTGCCATGGGCGGCATGTACATCATCCACGCCAGTAAGCCGAACTCTACCCTGCCCCCAAGTCTTGACGCGTGGTGAAAGCTTACAGCATGAATTAGGTGTAACGGAATACCTAATAATCTTCGGAACGACCATCGGCACCGAGGGTCACACCGGCCGCCACACCGCCGACGACTACTTCCACATCCTGACCGGCGAGCAATGGGCCTATGCACCCGGCGACTTCAAGCCCGAGGTCTACGCCCCTGGTTCCGTCCACCACTTGCACCGCGGTACCGTCAAGCAGTACAAGATGCCCGAGAACTGCTTTGCGCTCGAGTACGCCCGTGGCTGGATCCCGCCCATGATGTTCTTTGGCTTTGCTGATGGACTGTTTTCTACGCTTGATCTGCATACGCTGTGGCGCACGAGCTATATCACTGGTCGTGAGATGATTGGGAACTTGCTGATTGGCAAGTTTTAAAGGATCGGGTATTGGTTGGCAGACGTGACATGCGAAGCATCATCCGTATGTATAATCTTTATGGTAGAATTGGGGTCATGAAAAATGGGCAAAGGGGTCCTAGCTTGGATCTGGGACCGCTTCACTACTAATTCACTGTGCATATTTGGGTTGGTAAAGGTATATAGAAAATGCTTAGAACCCCATGATGAATCTCATGCTCAAATCAGCGCGACTGAGAAACGAGTAGGAATCTATATACAACAACACAGGTCTATCCTTCATCAAGTCCTCTATGCCTAGAAAGCAAATCTAAGCGCCATGATGGGTATTCCTGGGTCCATCTACTTATACAACCAAATGCACAATGCTCCTTGTAATGCAACGCTTCAGAAATGCAACATCTCGCTATGCAATGGAGAGATAGAACTTTCGCCAAGGGTCCTTGACGCTTGGCTTCTCCTCCTGTTCCTTCATAAACTCTAGGACTCGCCAGTCGTAGACCGTCACCCAGTCGCGGTTTCCGCCGCTTCGTTGGAGGTCCGCATCCTCTATCTGCTGGATGAAAGCCTCTGTGGCTTCCTGTCGTTGGGGCTCGACAAGACAGATCTTGCGTGTTCGTCGTTTCTTCTGCTGGCTAGATCCGTCGGCAGATTGGGTGCTCGTGGCTACCTGAGTAGCAGTAGTACCCTGGCTTTCCTCGGGGATTTTCCATACGCGAGGATCAAGCAGGTAGTTTGTAATGCCATGATGCTTGAACAAGTCATCCATGACCCATGCATAACTCGATATGCAAGGTGAGACTAGAATAGAGCAATTGGCAAAAAGGCACTTGCTGCTGGCACCCGCACATGTAGACGGCGTGCTCTGAGTTCGGCTGATAACTGCTCGAGGTGTAGGCAACTTGGCCCTGATCGGTGATGAAGATCTCATCTCTGATGCAGTCTGATAATCAGCAGGCGAAGAAGACGCATCGTGGATTTGTGTAGCCTTGGAAACTTCGTGTTTCGGTGGCGCTGGTGGGAGTGGGGGAAGTGGATGGGAAGAGTCTTTCTGCTCGGAAATGTTTGCATCAACTTGACTGAGAGGTTCTCGATGGTCTGAACGGACAGACGTGTCCCCTGTGGACGAGTTCTGTTGCGATGACTGCGACGACGTGTCAGACTGCTTTCGAGGCCGCTTGGTAGAAGGGCTCGTCTCTGGTGATCCAGGGCTGGCTCGTTTGGTTCCACTCATGCTTGCAGTAGGTGTGGGAATGTTCTCATCGTCCATCAACGGATCAGGCGCTTCTGGAAGAGATGAGGTTGGGGGAGTGGGTAGATGGTCTGAAGCTGAGCCTCTGCTAGGTTCCGAAGAGGTTGTTGACAAAGATGAGAGAGAAGTCGCTGTTGTCGTGCTACTCTGGCTTGCTGTATCCGCTTTGTTGCCGCGACGATCCAGCTTTTCCAGCTTTGCAACCCACTGACGCATCTCCTGGCTATCTTCTTCGTCCGGAACTTCCCTTGCCTTTTTTGCAATCGCCTGCAACTCACTGAACGAGATAGTATCACGATATGATCGATCGTAATGAATCTTCGAGACCTGAGGGAACCGCATGCTCCAGAAGTTTGTGTTTGGTTCCTTGTCAAATGCAAAGCAGCGCATGTCAAAGACCAATGGTTCAGGAAATACGACTGCTGGTCTCTTCAGGCCGGGGGTATGTGTGAAAGACAGAACGATTCCGTTATGTTCACCGTAAGGCACTGAGATAAGGGCGGGCTGAGCCCAAAACTCCCTCAGCAGTGGCCCTGAAAGCTCGACCGTGTTGGTCACGCGAAATTGCGGAATTGCTGTCGGATCTCGTGCCTCATTCTCGCTTTCGAGGCATCCGATATAGAAATGTGTCCACTGAAGATTGTCGATGCCATGTTTCTTGGCTGTTGCTGGGTCATACGATGCGCCAACAACAGCGAAGTCGCCTATATCACCACACCCTTCCATGTATTCTTTCTTCAATTTGATGTTTCCACACCTATAGGACGTTCTCGTGCGCGTGAAGTCAAAATATGGCTCGTCAGGTTTTATAACTATACCCTCCCCACGAGCAAGGATGCATTGGGCAAAAATCTCTCGTAACCGATTTGCAGCTTTCGGTCCGGAGGTCTTTATGACAGTGCGAGAGACAAACTCTGCATAGCCTTGTCGTGGGGCGATGATGCTACTTAACCTTCTGAAACGTTCAGAATTCTTCATGTCGAGCAAAGATGTGTCATCAATCAAGAGCGCGTCGTAGTATACGATCATCAGATGCTCATAGTCATGAGGTCTGTTTTCTTGTTAGTATATTATTCAAGCGTAGGTATGTTACAAGGTAGACTTACTGTGAATCATTTTTGGTGCCTAAGAAAGAGCCTGAACGGTTCACATGTTTGCGAATCTTGTGAAAAGGAAGGATCTTCTCTTCCTAGTTTGCATGTTAGCCTGACATCTCCAAGAGCAGAGTAGCCTCATACCAGTGTACTGTAAACCACAAGCTCTCCTTCAAGGATGCAACCTTTCTTTAAAGGACAGTCTTCTTTGCCAAGTTTCAAGGAATCTCGAATGGCACTACATTCCCCCCAGTTAGAACTCTGTAGCAGATTAGGGTATTTGGGACTGACCTGTGCAAGTTGTGCCGATCTGAGGTACTGTCTTTTCCACTCTTGGAGAAGATCTGAATAGGCTTATAAGGTTTGCGCACATCGATGTGTATTTGGCAGTATTCTCCATCGATCTTGTGCTCGCAGATGACCTCTCGACCACGTGCCATGTTCATACAGTTTTTGATGCTCCTTCCCTTCCACCAAGGCTGTCTTTGGATCTTGGTACCGATTTGTGGCTTCAGTATGTTCGCAATGACACTCGGTTGATCGACTGATGATCTGATCTCTTGTAGAAGGGTCGTCACAGCCGAAAGATCGTTGCGTGTCTTCATGATCTGGGGCAGGAGGTGGTGATAGTTCCGAAATACAGATTCCGCGTCAACGACTACGGGCTGATAGATCTTTAGGACTAATCTTGTGAACCACTTTGCGTCGCGTGGACTGAGACGCAAATAGATGCGACCTAGAGCATCATCTACATCGTCACGATTTGACGTCTTTGGTAGAGCTCGCACAGCTGGTGCACTAAATCGACACGCCGCTGCTATACGACTCAACACCCCATCGATCTCTTCCACAGTGACTCTACCTACGCCACCATGGCAATTGGGCTGGAACTGTTAGCCACAAGGTACGTAGACCATAATCCGTAAGAAAGGAAAGGAAAAGTTTGCGGCGCAAGTTTAAAACACCTACCGTTACTCTCAGGATATCCTCGATGCATTCGGCAAGATCAAGACCAGAGCCTGGCTCTAAGTATCGCCTTAGCTCCCGCAACCGAGACTGCTGCAAACCCTGTATGCGACCAAATATACCCTGTAATCTTTGCGATTGTATGTAGTATACACGGTCTGGTCTGCGCTCGGGGAGTAAAGTAGACAGAATGGCGCTGTCGTCATTACCAGCTACATTCAACAAGGACCTGTGTTTGCGAAACCAAGCCTCAATAATGGTTTCAGGGTCCTTGCGCCTCTTTGCTTGCCTTTGTAGTTCATTTTCGAGGTCTTGGAGCAGTTCGCATATGAAAGTGAAAAGAAATGGCATGGTGGTTGTGATTGGAGCAAACTTGGAGCTTGGACTTCTTGGTTACCTTGGAGCGCGCACTGATTCCGAACCAAAGAAAGGAACTGCTTTTAAGGTGCGATGGTTTGGAGCATCATCACAGCAGGCAGAAGGCGGACAAAAGAGCCATTTCTGACCTGCAGAAGGAGGATTGTGTCTGCCTTCACCTTGCGGAGGAGCGCCTCTGAGGCCTATGAGGCTTGAATAGTTTTTTGCAACAAAGAAGTTCGAGGTCAGTCAAGGCAGATGCGGGTGTAAATGGTCTTGTGCGCGGTGCGTGTGTCAGTGGACGTGGGGGCCACGCCTAGCTAACGCGACTTTTTGCTCAGGTCAGTGACGCGTGATCATGTGCCCATCATACCACCTCAACCTAGACCCACTAACTTTTGAATGGCGTTGGAAAGCTACATTGTACACGGGAATTCATGGCATTTCAATTCAATGGCACTTATAAGCTGATCAATGGGATCACCGCTCACACGTCTAACAGTGTGCTTCGGGGGCGCATAGATGACATATCATCATGGCCCAGCAGGTATATCAGCACTTAGGAGAATACAGGAGGTAAGCCTGAGACAAGCGATCACAATGCTTGTTGTTGCTGCACTTGCTCAACTTACGACTTCCTTCTCCTCCGTTATTTCTCGCAGTGTGGACCAATTAACAGCCCAGCATCTGCGGTATCAATTTGCGGGAGCGACGACTGCTATAGCGGTGATCTTTGTGGGTTACGCATTCGCAAGCCTCCCTGAGCGGATTTCACGAGGCTGGGTGCACTAATTCATCCCTTTCTGGTGGCACACAACGTGGTTGCAAGAAGATATGTGGTGAGTCGTTCTGCCCGGTTGAGTTGTCGATGCAATGCATTCGCAGTGGGAGAGACTAGTTGAGGGAGTGTCTAGCGGATCGAAACTACTCAGAAATGGTCCATGTGAGGTCAGCAGAGTATTGAGCTTTGTTGGGATTATAACAGCAAGGGGATCCTCGACTGCTCTAAGCCTTCGGATAAAGCCTTCTACAGCGTCGACGGAAGCCGTGCCACCTAGGATGCCCAGATCGTCTGGACTGTCCACTAGAGCAGCTGCAGGTATTGGAGTCGGGGCCATTGTCGCCATAGTTCTAGTCGGCGTCGTGATATTATGGTATATACGCAGGCGAAGGGCACAACAGGAGCCGCCGACACTGGCAATGAATTGGGCAAAGCCTGGCGAAAGAGGCCATACGAGAAACTTGGGTCGGCCATTACGCCGCAGGAACACCCACCGCCAAGGTTATTAGCTGGAGAGCGTCCCAATAGGACTATACCCACCAAAGGGACTACACGAACTACCTTCGGCCGTCGGCGTGGAACGACCTGGTTGATTGGAAGGTGCGAAAGTGTGAAAGTAGTGGGTATGAATGAGATGCAGTCAGGAATTACGCCGTTGTGTCTTTGCAGTAATTTGCTGTGAATGTACGCTGGTTCGTATAGGGGTTTAAAAGCTGATAACGTTTCTCACGGTCTAGGCGAAGAATAAGCAATGATGAGTACCTTGGTATTCTTCGAATGAAGATGAAAAGCTCTTATAGGCATTGCCACGCACAAACTCGGCGCAAGAGAGACGATCGGGCGCTTCGACGTGTGTATCAACTCGCCTTTGACCTTAGAACCACTCCTTAAACTCGGACTTGGACTATTCATCCCTGAGGCCCGTTCCATCTCGCGAAAAAGCTTCCCGAGGTAAACCTCGCAAACGTGAAAAACTTCGATCTTGCTGTCGAGAAGCTTAGTTATGGGGAATCATCCTCGAAGTCCGCATTTGCACATGTTCTTGAGATGGCTGCAGTGTTGTCTATGTCTACATAAAACACATGGTTTGCGAGTGACGTTTGGGAATGGCTGGCTGGTACGGATGTCTTATACAAGGATTAGGTAAGGTGAAATACATATAGTATGTATGTCTAGCCCCATAAAGCTTTCTTGCCTTTTAAGGACCTCCATACATATATGCATGAATTATACTGTATATACAATATAGCACATCGGCATTCAATGTTATAAATTCCGAATCCCATCGCTTCTGCCGTGTGGAAAAGGCCTCTCACTCATCTTCTTGCAAGCAAAGAAACTTGGAAGGTTCGGACAATGTAGAGGAGCAGCTGGAGCTGGCCGGAGCTGGCTATTGTAGTCGTCAGCTGCCCGCTCGCCAGGCTAGCTGGTCAGCTCCTCGTAGACTGGTTAGCTCCACATGGCGCTGGGAAGCTGCAGGACATCATTTCGAACTTGCAAGGAACAAGGCCCCTAACTCGTCGTCGTGCCCTGTTCGTCTACCCGGCCGACGCTGCATGACCCTGCAAGACTGCTGTACCACCGCCCGTTCCGTGGCTTCATACCCCTGAATCACGCTGTCGCAGCGTCGCTCAAGCACCATTTCTGCACAACGACTAGTTCCTGCCGAGCCTGCCCCCAAAGCCACCAAACCAGCAGCCTCGATTCGTAAATGAACGGGCCTCTGTGGAGTGACGAGTGTTTCGACAACGGTTGACGGGGAACCCAGAGCGGAGAGCTCAGAGCAGCAACGAGACGGAACCTGGGAAACAGTCGAAATCAACCCGACCAAAACACACGACATGACTCCCTCCCCATCATCACCATATTAATAGGCCCCCTCCTTTAATGTGGTAAACCCTGACTTCCTCTCATCTGACGAAATTGATACTACTCCGCCCTCATATACACAATCAATGCTGTTCAGCCCAGTCCTTCTTTTCGCCTGACCGCTCTTTATGACCTAGCTCCAACTTCCAAGCAACAACTACATTGTTTATGCTGTGGCAACTCTCGCTCGAATCGCAATTTGCTGTATTCCCACACATATTCATACACAGCAGTCCTTCATTTTCCTCTTCGTAGCTCGACAGCAACCACTCGACTACTCGTCCCTTTCTCATCGCCCACCCTTCAGGCCGCGGACATTGGATCCATCTGTGCTGTCTTGTAGCCGTTCGCTGTCCTTATTCGTCGCCTGCTATACCTCAGCTCCCCTGTCCCGGCAACCATCCCCCAATCAGAGCAGATATCCGATCGAGAATCGACGTAGCATCGACCTGCAGGTACCAACCACGTTCGACGCTTTCTCTTCCAAATTGTGCCCAAAGCAGGTCTTGTTTCCCCAAAGTCATTGTAGTCTTCCTGCCTTAATCTTCACCATCTGCTGTTATCGCTGATGGTGGATTTTGTGGCCTGGCTACAATTCATTCCCACTGTCCATGAAACCGAAGCAACTTTTACAAATTTGTTCGATTACATCTTCCTCGGCTTCTTTCTGCGACGATAGAAACATCAGCAGCATTATTAGTGCCCTTCAATCGAGAAGAACAACGAGTTTGGGCAGGCACCAAAGGTACCGCCGTGTGCCGTCCGCTCCCTCAGGACCTTCATTTGGCCATCCGAATCGACAATACCGACGACGCGCGATTGGCGAACCTACCAATTGCCGATCCATACAGAGACTTCTACGGCCGTCTGTCTGGGGCGATATGGGCTTAGAGCGCCGTCTGTCACGCGCTTCGCCAAACACGATTGTGTCTCTGGATGCAGTCGTGAATGCTTCAAGTACCGATCTGGGGCCTAGCGAACCAGACTCAGCTACCGCTTCTTCAACTCAATCTTATTTTCCCCGTGGTGAAGAGTACCAGAGAACTGAGGATGGATCAAAAACCACGGACACGTCATCGCTAGCTTCCATGCCACCCCCTCCCGCGAGTGAGACATTTGAGACGCGCTCCGTTCGTTCGACCTCATCCGCCTCTCGAAATGCCAACAGACTCTCCTTGACCTTGCCGATTGCGCCGCCTAATGCCTTTCCTTCGCGACCTATACCAACAGGGTCGATGCCGCCAACGCCTATTGATAGTTCAGCCTTGACTTCTCCGGTGGACTCGAACGACTTCATCATTGCCATCGCCGCACAAGAACGCCGTGTATTTGAGTTACGAGAGGAGCTTAACAAAGCTGAATCTGAACTTAAAAGGTTGCAACGGCAATGGACGATTGCAGAAGGATGCAAAATGAGGCCATCCAATGTGACGGCCGAACCACGACGGCACGTGGCGGCGGGTGCCAGTCTATTGAGTGACGACGATGATAGTCCCACGTCGAGGCGCAAGACTGAGCTAGAGAGGAGGAAAACGATTTTACTAGCCCAAAGTCAAAACACACCTCGGGAGACCAGGAGGAAGGTGCTACGTGGTGGCCATACTCGCACGTTATCACTGCTCTCGCCAACGAAGACAATCGGGTCTGCGGGGGATGTAACAATTCACGAAGACCAGGATATCCTACACTCGCCAGGCTCTTACACAAGCCGATCGCCCGTGATTGCTCCTCTAAACAAACGTGCCACATGGGCGCCACGCCAGACGCAACATCATTCGACACCACCAAACACCGGCGTTAAACAGCTTGCTAATGATTTCAGACAAGGTCTCTGGACGTTTGTAGAGGATCTGAGGCAAGCGACCGTGGGCGACGAAGGTATTTCGAGCACGACAAATAGAACAAGTGAGATGAAGACGAGGTCAAACAGGACGGACGACAATCAAGACACCATACGCGCATCCACAGCAAATCGTGGTCGCATTCCCTTCACGACCGATCTTGACTCCCCGGATGATTCTCCGTCCAAACCATCCAAGGCGAGCTTCAGCGATCGCGCCCAGCATCGACGAACGGATTCGAAAATGGAAAGTCGTACTAGGAAACACTTTTCATGGACGCCGCTCACCTTCGAGAACTTTGATGACGACGACTGGTCGAATTGGGATACACCTAATGTGAAATCCACGCGATGGAGTGGAAGTACCGTGAGCGGAGATATTGTTTCTACAAGTCCCGACAGAGCTGATGAATATGAGGCTACAGGAGGCACATTGTAAGGACGGCTCAAAATCTTACTGTGATGACAGTGTGTCTAACACTCTTCGATGATAGGAGACGAAAGCGCTCGATAACACCTCTGCGAACAGCAGATAGTCCCAAGACTCCGAGCAAACTGGAGGAGCTACCCCAGGCTATCTTGAACCGCCTTACGCCAAGCAACATCAAGACCACGACCTCAAACTTCATCAAGGAGTGGGAAAAGAGCTTAAGCCCACCTGCGGATTCGGAAACGTTTAATTCGGAGTTGCATGATTTCACGCATAGTACGCAGTGAGCTTGATGTACAAAGCTATGAAAAGCATAATGAAGCGCTTTGATCGTTTGGCAGGAGTAGGTATATCGAGTTATGTGGTTCGATGTTTGAGTACTTTGGTTCGGTAACTCTCTGGAGAGAAGCAGTTGTTGTACGTCTGCTTGTAAGATCGTAAATTTGGGGCTTGGGGTTAGGATCGGATCGGATGGAAGGAGAACTTGTTAATATCGCATTAGACGACTAATGACCGCTCAAGACGCTAACGACAGATGATGTATGCGCACGTCTGCTTAATGAATACAAAGTCGTTTCTGCGTTCAGCACAATACACAGGCTTCTTCTACCACTTAGGTTGTTGCTGTAAGTCGCGTTTTAATAGACTCTAACCCAGTTCGAAGTATACAAGCGACAGTATTCGTTTAAGAACGCTTAATCTAATTCTCGTAGTAATCTCAACGTGGGCATGAACGCATGATTGCCTTCATCGTTCAAATATGTAGCATAGGTATGTTGGGATGTAAGGATCATGTCTTCAATTATTGCGATTAGCTGACTTGAAGGACTGCCGCTCATCTAGCCTATGAAAATGCTCATAAAAGCAACATGTTGACCTAGCTACGCCTTGCTCATGCAATATGAGAGCTACTCCATTGCTCGCCATACGCGGCAATAATTCCGAGTTGCCTTCGCATCGAAAAGTGGTGTCATCAGCTCTGTGTGTGGACGCCTCCGCACCCCTTGCTCTCTTCTCAACATAGCCCTTACATAGGATCAACACTGGACTGTAAGGCGAGGCCACGTTGATATAGTCTCTTGTGAAATATCACCGCTGTCTGCGTCAGTGGATGACGTATTATTTGTTTCAACGCAGTCAAGACACTCCTCATAACCCTGACACGATCGATATGACCGGCCTGGCCTCGACCCCGCTCTGCTCAAGATGTGAAGCTGTTGACTTGCATATGCTGTTGGTAAACAAACAAGCACCATGTTTGGGGACTTTAGAAATTCAAGGCATTGTCTGGATCTAGGTTCGGCGATTCTCGAATCCTTTTCCTATGTTCTGTTCTATGCGAGTTCTTGATTGCTATTGGTCCAATCGTGGCACTTGGGCCTTGCGCACCTTATTAGATATTGATTGCAATAACTCAACCTATCGTGGGGATATATACACCCCTAGATATGGCTTACAGATGATTATTTCGTACTTTTTAGAAGGCAATAGCGGACTTATCAGTTGGGAGTCCATTGCATGGAGCATTGAACCCTGCATGTGTGATATATTGTGCTCAATAGCTTAAACGATAAGTATATCATATTCTATGTACAATCACTCTGAACTTCCCCATGGCTTCTTCCAGTGCGGTAGTTCATTGCGCCTTTCCTAGTTCAACTTCTTATTAGTAATTATCTCCTTCATTGGCAAGCAAGGTAATACAAGTTAGAAGTGATTTAAGTGCTGTCTCTGGTAATAGCTGATTATAACAGTTGGCATGTAAGGGCGAGATTCATCAGCTGGGAAGTACTGGGGAGATTCAATGTAACACAAAGTAGCTCGCTAACCGTGCCAATGGACTGGTAATGGAGCGCTCAAGCATCCGGAAGATTTGTTCCTACTATCCCGAATGATTTGTGTCACCACATTTTGGGGTGGTTTACTCCCCGGTAGTAAAATGCAAAAGTCGCCATTGAGTTGAAACATAGCCTATGATTGAGGGTCATCCAATGGAGTCAGTCATATCTCAATGGTTGCTGTCAAATATATAGGTGGGAAAGCTTAGTGAGATATTACTCGATGGCAGCGATGTTGGAGGCTGAGTATCTCAGTCGGAGCATCTACATCTACATAGCTTGATAATCTCAGGAGCTCCGAGGAAATGTTACGCTCAATGTTTTCAAGCTGTGATTCAGCCCAAGCGGGGGCCCTTGCCTCTTATTCTGGATGAACCGTCGGTGCGAATGCAGCACTTCGCAATAATTTGGGGCGATTCAAGATTCGTGACTCATATGGGATCGGGACTTATGTGACGGCTTGTTCAGTTGCTGCTCACCTATGAAGATGACAACGCGAGGATCTTATTTGAGTGAAATTGGAAGTTTACAAAACCACATCTGCGTCGCTAGGTGCATAGCAACACACGAATCTTCTCTCCCTCCTCTGGCACAACCAGCTCTCAGTTACATACCTGATCAAGATGGACCACCCGCTCAAGAATACCTCCCACAAGGACACCATGCTCGAAGTCACGCATACCTCGAGTTTCGGACTGGCTATCGGTGCCGTCTTGTTAGCCTATGTTCTGCACACGTTCGTCAACCGCAATAAGGCCCTGGACAAGTATCCAGGGCCATGGATAGCAAGGTGGACAAAACATCTGGCGCCTTTATATCGCGTGTTCGAAGGAGTACGCTCCTATTATGAAGAAGTTACATGAGAAGTATGGACCTGTTGTGCGCGTGGGACCCAAAAGTCTGGATTTGAATTACCCAGAGTTGGGAAAGGTCATCTACAATACGGACGGGAAGTGGAAAAAGGTTTGTACTCCTCTTTTGCTCGATGTAGTAACTACACACCGTATGTCGCTAATCTTGGATACCTGGTTGTCCGACAGAGTGATTTCTACAAGAACAGCAGCGCTATCGTGGATGGCAAGATCACATATAACCTCTTTAGCCAGGTCGACAACGTCATACATGCGCGCTTGAAGCGACCGGTAGCTCGATTATACTCCCTTCCCAGTGTGCTTACATTGGAACGGCACATGGATGCAGTAATCGATGACCTTTGTGGGCACCTGGATTCTCGCTTCATCAACCATGGCAAGGAATGCGACTTGGGAGCATGGGTTGGATATTGTACGTTTCTCAATTCGAGATTCTTAACTTTCTTAACTAATACATCATCAAGACGCCTGGGATTTTATTAGCACCGTCACCGTCAGCAAGCGCTTCGGGTACATGGAGGCTGGATGCGACTTCGATGGGACGCACCACATTATGGACCAATCCAATGACTATACTGGAATCTGTGGACAGATGCCGTGGCTAGACTTCTGGCTTGACAAGAACCCAGTGGTCCGCCTCGGCCCCCCGAATCTCGACACCGTGGCGCGCATGGCAGTCGGGGCACTCATCCCGCGGCTCAAGGGCGAGGACCAGAACTTCGACCCGGAGGACCCCGATTACTTGCAGTACTTCATCGACACCAAGACTACGCACCCGGATGTTGTCGACGACCAACAGATCATTTCTTATCTCTTCATGAACCGTAAGTTGTCTAATTTTCCCGGTGCCACGACCAGCGCGCACTCAACAGAGAATACTCACCAAGAAACTCCACGTTAGTAATTGCGGGCGCAGACACCACAGCCATCACGATGCGTGCGCTCTTCTACCACTGCCTGAAGAACCACGATATTTGGGAACGTCTGACAAGAGAAGTCCGAACCGCAAACCCAGGCACGGACACGTCCGTATCATACCAGTCGGCGCGCGCGATCCCGTACCTCGAAGCGGTGGTGCGAGAGACTCTGCGCTTCCATCCGGCCATCGGGATGGCCATGGAGCGGATCGTACCAGACAGCGGGCTGAAGCTTCCAGATGGCACAGCCGTGCCCCCGGGAACCATCGTCGGGATGAACCCGTATATCATTGCACGGAACCGGAACGTGTTCGGGGCTGATGCGGATACGTTCCGGCCGGAGCGGTGGCTGCAGGGGGCGTCTGAGACAGATGAGCAGTACAATGCACGCAAGACGGAATGGAACGCGGTGGACCTGACGTTTGGTGGCGGTTCGCGTATCTGTCTCGGACGCCATCTTAGTCTACTGGAGGTTTATAAGGTCGTGGCGACGTTGGCCGTGCGGTATGATATCGAGCTGGTGGGTCCAGATGTTGAGCTCAAGACGGTGTCGAGATGGTTTCATCGCATTGAGAATGGTTGTATTGTTTGTAGGCTGAAAAAGGTCTGACTATAGGCATGCTCTAGTGCTAGTACAAGCCTACGGGCTCGGTCATATCAAGGATGACAGAATAAAAACAATTTCTGACGTCCATTGGCCCCTGGACTGTGTTTAGCAAGGATACGAGCGAGCATCTGACTCTTACTTCCAACAAAATCAATGATTGCTGCTGGCAAGTGTGCTCACCCGTGGCCCGGGCTACTATGATATCAGCTATGGAGCTTTATATCATTCACAGGTCAACAGCCACACACTTTGTACCTTGGGAAGATAGCCCACGTATTATTGCCTGGACGTGGTGCTGACGATGTGTAGGGGATGGCGTACTACCCGGGAATCCTCCGCCTCCTGACCCCGCTGTAGAACGTCTGCCAAATCCAGGCTCGCCAGGTCTCTCAACTTGCAGTTCAAGTCACGACTTCAAAATTTGCAAGGCGCAATTTTCCTTCAGTAGTTGTATTTGTCTAAGAGCAGAGTACCATGATTTGAAGTGTAGCGTAACTAACTAGGTCCAGGTTTCGGTCCACAGGTGCAGCCCGTGGGGAGCCTTGTGGTAAGTATGGTTGCGATTGAGAAGTAGTGGACGACAAGTAGTCGTCGCAAGGGTAACGGCAGCCCAACTTGTAACGTATGCCCTTGTGATCATTCGGATAACAACCTCCATTCCATTAATGATATTGATTGATAAAAGCATTCCGCCATTGCAACTGCATTTGATCGCGGAGTTATAGCACAGTAGAACGTAGCCATAGTGCAT